>OY728120.1:1327257975-1327893339 GCA_963277665.1 Viscum album | reverse complement strand
TAGCCACGGATCTATAGAAATGGTTTTATAGGTTCATGGCTGTAGCATGTTTATAGACACCGCTTAATTTTTGATCTGTGGCTACACAATTCTGTCCCCCTTCTTTTTTCGATTCTCATCGGGCTCTGCCTCCCTCCCCAATATGTGTCCCCCTTTTTTTCGATTCTAGTTGGGATATTCCTCCATCCTCGATTCACGACCCTCTCACCGCCCTCCTTCCCTAACGACCCCTCCTCTTCCCTTACGACCTCTCTCACCACGCCCTCCTCTATTCCCTCATGGATTTCCTCTCTCTCCCTCACTGTTGTCCTCTATCATTCTTCCATATCGGCTTCAGTTCCTCCATCCCTCATCATGGTTCCTTCATTCACAGTGTGGATTCTCCAATTGTGGCTCAACTTCTCCATTCATGGTTGCTCCATCCCTCGATCAGTACTCCCTTCCTCCATACCATTATTTTGGAATTCCTCCTCTATTTGGTTCATAAAAAGAAGGGTTCCTCCCTCCATACCCATCTTTGGGACTTCTTCCTCCATACAGTGCATTGGCCCAGCTAATTTACTTAATTATGTTATGTGGATGCTATTTGCAGTTTTGGAATTATTCTAACGAGTAAACACAGTATTCCTTATAACGTGGGAACTCTCCCCATGATCCATGACTCATGGTTGAGATAAATTTAAAGATTCATGCCAATACAGGATGATAAATTCCTAGGAATTATGAATTTTGGTTTTCCAAGGATGTAGTAATTTTGAGAACCATTATTTGGTTAGAGAATATATATTTGAAAATTCTCAATAAGATTTTTAGTTATGTGAAATGAGGCCTAAGGGTGATATAGGCTCTCGGGTGTGTGTCTATGAATAGATGAGTTGATCTGTAACCATTTTAAGCGTTAGTTTTTTCAACATGGAGCCTCCATTGAGTAGAGCTCCATGTGTTGGAGGGAAAATACCCAGGTGGGGTGACCTTTTCCCTATCGATGGGAAATATGGTTTTACTTGTATCCCTATAGTAAAATAACATTTTTCCATGGCCATGGTTTTGGTTGTTTCATCTCTTATTGGGTGAGGTGGTCAAGTGATTTGGAGGGACTGTCCCATGGGATTATCCATATTGAAAAAAGAAAAAAAAATACAATTTTCTATTAGTTTGGAATGGTGGAAAATTTTGATGGATGAGATGACTTTTTTGGGTGCCCATTTATACTATGATTGGCTAAGTATGGTGCCCTAAATTCACACCTATGGAAACATCAATTCAAAATGAACTAGATGTGAAATTTAGTTGATAGTGGTTCTTCTTGTGAAACATTACAATGATATAGCACCTTATAGTTGGGAATTTTTTAAGGAGTTATAGATGAGGGGTTTCATTAGTTTTCATTTGAAAAATGACTAGAAAGGTTTCAGGGATTTGTATGGTCCTTATTGTATATATGGATTGTGGGTTTCATTGGATAGGTCCATGACATCGTAGCGGAATGGACCTATGTTTTTTTTTGTTTGGTACTTCTGAGGATTCCCCCCAGAAATGGAAAGCACCACCACAACAAAATGAAAATTTTAATGGTTTCTGAAATGATGAGGATGGCGGATCACTCAAAGAAAGGTAAATAAACATTTATCCACTTTGAGTTTTTAAACAAATCACCCCTCCTCTCTTCCTCCCACACATGTTAGCGAATTTGGGGAGGTTGAGGGAGCTTCATCACCTATGCACCATAAATTTCACCTTCAAATGTGGTGGTTTTTATGGAACATCATGGTGATTCAATGTGTGATATCATCTTCCTTTCATTCAAGTTTCCCATTTCTCTTCTAACTAATTTAGTGAAAATAAAAATGTAGTTAGAGATGATTTCCACTAGATTATGGTGGAAATCATCCAATATCATGGGTTTTTTTGGAATCATTAGTGAGAGTATAAAGATGATAAAAGATTGTATTTCCATTTATTTTCATTGAGGATCATCATTGTATGCTTTTATTTATATTTTTTTATTAAATTATATTTAAAAAGTACGTGAATCAATGTTTTTTTATTATGGGTTCACATTTAGTATGTATTGGAATATGTTATGGACCTTCTATGAGTGGTTGGTTACCATAATAGTTTGAAAAGGTTATATGATGATATTATATACAATTCTACCATTATTTGTCTTATGTGAGGAGTATAAGAGGATTAGTCCCCACTTGAATTTAAATCGTGACCAAACTTATGAAATGAGCATAAGGGGAGTAGTCCCCACTAGACCTAAAATCATTACTAGAATTCTGTGATGAGCATAAAAGGACCCTAACATTCCATATATGAAAATTATAAGATTTATTATCTTATAATAATAGGATTATTAATCATTCCTAACACATCATTATCCCATCCTTCCTCATGCGATGGGCATGGAATACCTTAGGGGATGAGCATGGAATTCCTTAGGTGACGAGCCTATAGTTCATCAGGTGATGAGTTTAAAATACCACAGGTGACTAGCCTATGACGACTTTTGTGATGAAGCTAGTATTATATAGGTGATGAGAATAGTATTCCTTAAATTATGAGCCTAATATGTCTATATGGATTGACAGAAGAAGATATAACAACCTACCTTCCCAGAGCATAAATTAAGATCCATCCTTTACTTATATGTGGCATGCATAAGATTCCCTCACATCAGAAATGATAAAGATATTTTGGGAATTGTCTAAATATACAATTTAATTGAAATTCTAGTCAACTTTTATCATTATGTTGTCACCTTGATAAGGAATCAAGTGACATTATTAACTGATGTCCACATGGAGATGAATCAAGAACAAGATTCATGGGCATGTGTTAATTATATAAGATAAATATGGGATGGGATGGGGGACTGGAGGGGGGGGGTTGTCTAGGAGGGTCTGTAGGGGGGGTGTCCAGGAGAGTCTCTGGGTGGGGGGTGGAAGGGGGTGTCTAGGAGGGTCTTTAGGGGGTGGGGTGGGGGAATGGGGCTAGCTAGGGAGGGGAGTGTCCAGGGGGGTTGGAAGGGGATGGGGGTGTGTCTAGGAGGGTCTTGAGTGGGGGTGGAAGGGGGGACTGGCAGTTGTTGGGGATTAGAAGGTGGGGGGGGGGGGGGTGGCAGGGGGGGACTGGAAGGGGGGGTGTCCAAGTGTGTCTAGTTTATATCCATTTTATTTATGATGAACTTCCATAACCACATCTCATGATGAAGGTTCCTATTTTTTACCTTCATTCAGGACTATTAATAAATTACACCCTAAGGATATGTCCTATCCTAGAGATTAATTTTATATGGATCACTTCTCATTGATGGGTTTTAACTCTCTTTTGGTGAAACCGAAACCTCACCATGTCGACATCTACTTCCTGTGAGATCATTACCAGAAAATGTCTGCCATTTCTTCTACACTTTCACCAGAAGCAGCTGGAGCGGTTGAAGCATGTTTTATGTTGATGAGTTATGATAATTTAGATTTTTCTGCTGGAGTTGGAGCTGAAGAAAGAGTCTGAGAAGGGGATGGATCTATAGCCAGAGTCTGTCCCGATGCTAGTACCAATGCTAATGTCGATGATGATGCCTTGTGGCGTGAGAGGTGCTGATGGTGTTTATGTGGAGGTGTGGATGAAGGTTATCATGAATCTGATGATACTGATATTGATACTGAAAATTGATGTGAATTGTATTTTTGTATTGTTAATATGTGTAATTTTATTATTCAATGAGGGTTTGATTATGGTAATACTGAATTTTATTGTGTGTTTCTGAATGTTTGAACATATATTTAATTAGGATATTATGAGATATGTTTTTTTATGTAGTAGTTATGTTTTATTGTTATTATATGGAATTTTATCCTCCATTGACGCAACCATCATACCTCCTCAATGATGCTACTCCGAGGTGGCCCCTTTTTCTCCTCCGGCACACCTCTGACAATATGTCGTCCAATTTTCCATTTTTTTCTTGAGGGGACCACTTTGTTAGTTGCATTGATCATATTTGTGAGTTTTATGACATATAATGGTATGTAGAATAGTGATTCATGCTATGCAGAGAACCAACAAGAAAACATAGCCGATGTAATTTATTTTCTCCAATGACTTGCAACCAGGATTGACGTGAATATAAAATTATGGAGGTAATGGTTATTTTATACCATTTTTTACAAGACATTAGTAACCATTGTTGTTTTTAATCAAAATGACTTGGCATACACCATGCATACAGAATTGATTATTTCTAGTTTTGTCTTGAGTATGAAATATTCAATATTCTGGACATTGTTCTGTATCATGGTTTGATAGTTGATCCCTAGGTATGCACTTTTGAATCATGTACCTTTATTTTTTTTATAACAAATGATAAATTATATTCATACCTACATCATAATTATTTATATGAAAAATATTAATATTTTTGAATGAAATAGGTTGAATATGAATTGAAAATGGATATAATCTAATTTTATAACAAAATTGTATAGGGATAATAAATGAATGTATCTAGAAAAGTGGTAGACATCATACAATTTATTACATAATGAACAAAATAATAGATAATTCCTCTTTTTTATTATCCTGACCCTTATCCACTATATAATCTAGGCCTTACTCTACTTCACTCATTTTGTCGTAAGTCATCAATGAATTGGGAGTCTACATTCTTTGATAAAGATCTCCACGCCCAGCTTGAACTAATTTACCATATCAGTTTTTTCATTCCCTAAAAATATAAAATCATATATGTCTTGAGAGGAAACATCTATGTAATTACATTGGAGTCCTCTCATAATAAAGGCTATAATAACTTTTTTTTCACACAATTGAATCGCTTGGATGGATTAAATACAATAGATTACACTGAGTAACTCTTACATTGACCCATATAGTATCTATCCAGATACTTCTCATGAGACTTCCACTTCCTAATACTGGAAGTTTCTCCCATTGTAATGATAAAAACTCAGTCATGGGTCTTATATAGAGTTGAATTAATAATTCTGCCTATCCTCATATAATCCCTTCTGGATTATCAATTCATTGCACAACACATTTGGGTATGATGTCACATATAATATCCTTACCTATAGTTTGATATCAAGAAGGCGGAATATCACGAACATATGAGCCTTTTGGGCCTTGATTGCAGCCTTAAATTGGTAAAATCATAGTATCTCTATGAAAAAAGAAGATTACACAAATACATTTCTAAGGGTCTTGTACATCTCCATAAACACATGGTAATTTTCCAACATCATAATGTTTGTAATTTCTTTTTCATGGAAACCCTTCATGAATGTTTTCTATGAATGATCATCCCATATTCTATCTTGATTAATGGTATTCCAACATCAAATGGTTTATTTATGGAAAATTGAGGTCTCTAGAATCACTCTCTCATCCATAGATGTATTCTATCTTGATTAATGGTATTCCACCATAAAATGGTTTAATAATGGAATGTGGAGGTCTCTAGAATCACTCCCTCATCCAGAGATGTCTGGACCCGAGAAAAAATGAACTTGTTGTTGTCTATCTAATCATTTGCATCCTATATTCCTGTAATACATATAAATGGTGGTGGATGTTAGAGATAGAACACTTTATTATGTCTAATGATGGAATTTAGAATGTTTCCACCTTAAATGAGAACAATCTAATAAAATCCTTAGTATACTATCTCTACTGCACGAGTCACCAGAGACTGTACAAAGTGGGGGGGGGGTAGGGGGTGCGCAGGGGGCAGAGGGTGTGTGCATGGGGGTAGGGGTGGGGTGTGCCGGGGGTTCAAAGGGTGCGTGCAAGAGGGGAGGGGTGGGGTGTGCATGGGGGCAGGGGGTGTGTGTAAGGGGGAAAGAGGAGGGAGAGGGGGTGATGTCCAGGGGGTGTAAGGTGGCGGGGGGGGGGGGGGGGTGCAAGGGGGGCTGGGGCTGTGCAGGGGGGCGGGTAGGGGTGGGGTTGTGCAGGGGGAAGGGGGCTTGGAAGGGGCAAGCGGGAGGGAGAGGGGGTGTTGTTCAGGGGGTGGGAGCGGGGTGGAATGGGGCATGGGGTGCAAGGGGGAAGGGACTATGCATGGTGGGGGGGGGGGGGGCAGGGGTGGGGTGTGCATGTGGGGTGTGCAAGGGGGGAGGGGAGAGGGAGAGGGGGTGCTGTCCATAGGGTGGATCTTCTCAAATTTTCTTAAGATACATATATATATTAATCACCACCAACAACATATTCAAACCATAATTTCCATGTGAATGGATCTGAAAAAAATGCTACATGAGCACCTACTTCAGCTCATCAATTGAGCTCCAATAGATTCGGCACATCAACTCCTAGAAACTTCCTCATTCTTTTCCATAACAACTAACATCACCAATCATCTTTGTCATCATGTGAATCTAATGGCAACACTTCCTTATTTTTTTCATTTCATTATGACATAATTAGTGGTGGAGATTTACATCACTTCCAAGCTTCAGGATAATTCTTCCAGCCTCATATAAGATTCGCATACTAACACATTTTCTTGGGAACTTCATGTTCCTTATCAACAAGCCTGGGAACTTCCATCTCCTTTCTAAGATGTCCATCTCCTAATTGTCTCATAATCAGGCTTGGGTACTAAAACTAACTTTCATGCCATTTATTATCTATATATTGGCATGAAACAACTTGTCTTCATCATTGAAAAAAACTATGACACAAACACAATGTGGATTTAACAATCTTTCACATTGTGTTTATTGTCAATACCAATCTATAAATTGGTATGTCAAGATGTTCTTTACTTTTCTTCTCTCCACAATTTCACACTGACTTCCATCATTTTCTTTTCTCCCATTATTGAAAATAAATACAATGTTCATGAATGGGGATGGTATCAATTCATTCTTAAACATTGTTCCATCATTCATTATATTCAAAGTCTTTGTGATCCATGTTTGGTGTAAAAAATATGAGGGTTTTATTTAGAAAAAAATGCTACCCCATTATCAAACTGAACATGATAAAAACTGATTCTAATTACCATTACTCATTTTGGGGATGGTCAGATGCCTTGATGTTGAAACCAAATGATGTCAATTGATATCTTCATTTTTTTAGAATTACAACCTGGGATCTTGCACTCATCTCAATACACATGTCTAAAACATTCAAGTACATGTTGAAGGTTCTAGAAAACATCCTTGAGATCTCAAATTTCCTCAAATTATTTTCATTGATTAATTAAATTTCTCCCGCTTAATATCTTTCTTTATTTGTTAATTAATATGAATGAGAAAAATACGTACCTCATCAATAATTGTTTTAATCACATTCTAGAAAGTCCATATTTTCATGGAATAAATAAGTATGGCATCTTCTCAAGGGTCTTATCCACTAATCCCCCCATTGAGGAGACACACTATCTTCACTCCATCAAGGTAGATCATTCCTTATGATGTTCTTTGGAATACCATTTGATAAATCATTCCAAGATGGTGTCTTTTTTTTTTCAGATCTGGAATAGTTATTCCAGCTTACCTCCCTTAATTTTCTCTTAGCTTGAGAACTAGTTTCACCTTCAATTCCCTACATTGTATGGCACCCTAATAACACAAAATTAATAAATAATTAGGGATTAAGGTTGATGTAATTGCTCATCAATGTGAGTATTTGGGTTTAGAAAATATTCTCAACCAGTTTTTCCTTTACAATTTAGCTCCATGTCTGGACGGACTCTTCATGCATACCCTTCTGTATTTTCAAGCAGCCTTGGGCAGCACGGATTTCATTCTTCCCACCTCATGTGAGATTTTCTTTTTAACATGATGATAACACACAGGATACTCTAGGAACATGGAAGGTTTATTCCTGTCTTGGGAAGAGGGCAGCAGCCGAGGTGGACCCTCCAAAACAGCTGGCAATGAGCCATCTCCTACCCTCTATAATTCAATAATTTTTTAAATTGAATTTAGCTTCCCTCTTGATTATTCTTGTTTATATTATATTGTAATTATGTATCATTTTTTATTTAAAATAATTTTTTCATTTGATAAATAGGTCATGGTTTTGTAATAAAACCCCTCCAATGGAGGTGCGCTGTCTGCGAAAACTCACTGTGGTAGTTTATGCTTATATAGCATGTTTGTCATTATTGCATTTCTGTTTTCCATTTTAATCATTACCCCTTCTTCCCTAATTTGAGACACCATGAGAACCTACAAATATTTTTTTGACTTATAGGGGTTGTGAAAGGTGGGGTGGGGGTGTGCAAGGTGGGTTCATGGGGGGGGGTAGGGATGGGGGGTGTGGGGTTGTGGGCCACTGTAGGAGGGGGGGGGGGTAGGGGGGATATTCTGGGAAATGGGGTGCATGGGGGCTATCCATGGGGTTCAAGGGATATGTAGGGGGTGTAAGGGGCTGTCCAAGGGGGCATGGGGGAGTGGGGGGGGGGGGTTGTCTAGTGTGGTTCAAGGGTTTTCCAGGGGATGCAAGGGTTATGCCCAGGGAGGGTGTGCAAGGTGGGGTGGGGGTGTGCTTGGGGAATGCATAAGGGGGGGGGGGGGGCTGCAGGGAGGGGGGTTCAGGGAGGGGGTGGGGTGGTGGGATACTATAGGATTGGGGGGGGGGGAAAGGGGGCTCTCCAAGGGGGGCCTTCCTGGGGGGGTGCTGTTGGGAGGGGGGGGGTGCAGGGAGGGTTTAGGGTGGTGGGCTACTACAGGAGTGGGAGGGGGAAAGGGGGATATCCAGTGGGTGCAAGGGATGTCCAGTGGGTTTCAAGGGTTGTCCAGGGGGTGCAAGGGGGCAATTCAGGGGGGTGAAATGGGGCTGTCCAAAGGGGGAAGGGGGTGTAGGGGGGGTGTCCATGGGGGTGCAAGGTTTGTCCATGGGGGTGCAAGTGGGCTATCTAGGGGGCTTGAGGTGTAAGGGGATGGCCAGGGATGTATGGGGATGTTTAGGGGGGGGGGGTTATGAAATTTCAAGGCCTATAGCCATGGTTTTAAACCGTGGATGTAGGTCTAAATCTACAGTTTTAAACTGTGGATAAAGCTATATAGCCACAGTTTTGAATTGTGGCTATAGGCTTTGTGTGGCTTAATGTTCTTCCATAGTTTCAAACCATGGTAAAACCCTATAAACACTGTTTGAAACTACGGAATTAGATCTATATCCATGGTTCAAACCAAGGCTACAGGGATTTGGAAATGGTTAGAAACCCTGGCTGTAGGTCTTTCCCTATAGCCATGCCATTACCAACAATAGTTCATTGAACCATGGAGATATCTTATAGCCACGATTTTCAGAATTATAGTCAAGGTTTGAAACCATGGCTATAGATTAAATTTACAGTAGTTTTGAGCATTGAAGAAGTCATCCACCACATAACGAAATATGGTTTTCAAGCAAACTACTTTGTCTGGTATCAAAAATGGGAGAAAATGACATATCAAATTTCTAATGATCCTAATGAGTGGACTGGATTAGAGAATTTTTTAAATGACAAGTTTTCAATTATTCATCATCATGAAAAATAATGGATTCTGACCCAAGATGATTTCGATACGAGCACACATGATGCATGTAATGAAAATGATGATTTTTTCATGGTGAAAAAATTCAATGATACTTCCACAACTCAGTATATCAACAATACAGTAAAATGAAAAAGCATGAATTTTTATCCGATTGTTTCATGAGAAATCTAGGTATGAGATTTATAATACTACCATCAATTACATTCTTACCTTCATGAAGGAATTACATCCAAGTGATGTAGATATTCCTCAAACCACTATATGGAATGGAAGTTAGTTGAAGAACTTTGATTTTCAAGAAACAAAATTCATGCTTGCCGAAAATATTGAAGTTTATTTTGGGAGGAAAATTCTGAACGGAATGATTGTATAAATTGTGTCACACCCCACTATAATCCAAAAGTTTATGGAACACCATCCCGTGTGCCATATAATGTAATGTGGCACTTTCCATTGATCCCAAACTCTAGAATCTTTTTATGTCTGATGAAATATCAATAAAAATGTGTGGAATGATACCGAGATAAAGAAGACTAATGATGAGTTGGTTCAACATACTGATGATTTTCATGGTAAATATTTGATGCTCGATATTATGATTTTGCAGCTGTCGTGCGTAATGTGAGGTTGGGTCTTTCATGTGACAGTTTTAATCCGTTTGGGAAGATTATTACAATGCACAACACATGGTAGATTTTTATACACGTTAATAATCTTCCCCCATGGTTGTGCATGATAAAAAATTTCACTTTCATGAGTATACTCATATCTGGAACTTCTGATCCTGAAAATGATATAAATGTATACATGTAACCTTTAATAAAAGAGTTGAAACTTCATTGGTATGTGTGAGTGTGCACATACAATGCTTGTTCTAAAGACATATTTCAAATGCGTTTTGCGCTTATGTGGGAGATAAATGATTATCCAGCTTATGCAATTATGTCTGGATGGAGCACGAAGGGAAAACTATAATGGCCTATTTTTAAGAAGAATACACGATCCGGAACCGGAAGACGGAAACATTGTTGTAGTTTTAGTTTTATGGGACATCGATGATTCTTGCCAATGGAAAATCCACATAGAAATAATTGTCAAAGACTTGAAAATACCATGGAGACAGATGATCCACCTCAGTGTATGTATGGAACTAATGTTCTTAATGAATTGAAAGATTTCAGTTTTTCATTTGGGAAGAATCAAATGAAATCTGGAAAGAGAAAGATTGTTCCCACTAAAACCAGTTACAATTGGAAGAAGTGTAGTATCTTCTTTGATTTTTTTTATTGTTCAACCAATTTGTTACGTCATTTCTTAGACGTAATTCACATTGAAAAAAATATATGAGAAATGTTGCTTTCTATTCTTATAAATGTTATGCGAAATACAAAATATGATTTACTGTTTCGACGTTACTTAGAGGATTGGGGTATCAGAATTTAATTCCATTCTATAGATATCCGTAAAAATAAATGGAAACTTTTATGTTCTTATTAGGTGATGACACCTATATAAAAAAATCAATTTCTGGAAGTACTATAGACTATTAATGTTCCTAATGGCTATTCAAGCAACATAAGATAATGGGTCAACAGAAGAGATTTGAAGCTTAAATCCTTGAAGACTCATTATTGTCACATCCTTCTGCATGAGATGATACCAATAAAAATTCATCATTTTTTTCCAATAATTTAAGGGTGGATTTTATTCTGCTGTGCCATTTTTTAGAGATCTTAATGCAAAGAACTTTTCCAAGTCTTTCTTGTAAAAAAATGTTGGCAGATGCCCCATTAATTTTGTGAGAGTTAGAGAAAATATTTCCTCCATCATTTTTCAAATGCATGCTTTATCTGACTGTCCATATTCCAACTAAAATACTTCTTAGAGGACCATATTTCTTTTCATTGGATGTATCCAACTGAAATAAATATGTACACATTAAAGTCATATGTCCATAACATGAATCATCTCGAAGGTTCTATCATGAACGGTTACTTGGCTCAAGAATATAAGGATTTTTGCTCTATGTATTTGTATGATCTTACTACAAGAATGAACAGACCAATGAGAAACAAAGAAGAATAGTATTAGAAAATTGAACCCAGTTTTCCATCACTTCCTTGGACAGGAGGAATTCCTGGATCATACACATTGACAACATTAAGCCTTGATGAGTGGGAGATGGAACATCATAGAGTTTTTCTCAATTGTGATTTGTTTGATAACTACATATTGTAAGTAAATTTTATATTTATATCTTATATATATATATATCGGTTAAACTATTCCTACATTTACGTCTAGGGAACATAAAGCGATGATAAATAGAAAGCATCGTTCCTTATCATTGAGAAGGAGGGAGACATTGCATAACAAAGAATTTTCTGATTGGTTAAAATTGAAGGTAAAAATATTACTATTTAAAATAACTAAAACATTAATTAATTAAGTTTAATATTGATTTATATTTCAGGTATTTAGTTTGCCTGCTGACTCAGTCTCTATGGATATAAGAGCTTTGGCTTTTGGTCGTAATACCATGGTTCATGACTCTAAATCAATTGTTATCAATGGGTACAGATTTATTATCATGGAATGAGAAAAGAACAGGAGAATCAAACATGATGTTGTTATTGTTACTACCACAGAAGACTATTTTTCTAGTTCATTAGATAGTAGACTGCAATTTGAAAATGTAGGTTATTACAAAGTCATTGAAAATAATAATAATATAGGATTATTATTCTCATGGACGAGCCACACTGAGTAATTTTATGTGGGTTGATTCGATGAAGAGGTAGGGAACATTTACTAATTATTGTTGATTTCATGTAATTGATATGACTTTTACTCTTGCTACTGATGAACCATATGTATTGGCATCAATGGAAAAACAAATTTTTTATGTCCAAGACCATCTTTGACTAGAATTTGTTGTCATTATTGAAGTTAATCCAAGACATAATTTTGACGATGGTGATGATGGAATTTACACACTCCCTACTGCCATTGCAAACGATCCATTTATTACTTTTGATGAGTCAAATAGCTCAATTGTTAGAGTTTATTGTGAACCTGAATTTGTGGTGGGGAATATATAAAAGCATCCATTTATGTTCTCATTTATTTTGTTTTACCATGAATAGGGATATTAAGGTTGGAACTATTCAAATTGATTTAATATTGATTAGAAATCTATTGTATCTGACTTGACCATTATGTAAATTTTCAATGATTATTGGTTATAATTATAATTGGAATTGGAATTTATAATTAGGAATTGAACTGTATTTAAACCAACGAAACAATCATTTCTAACTTGGTGAATATTTCAATGGATCAAATGTGATTTGTATAAAATTTTTATGACTCTAAGACATATATTTTACATTTTATCAGGTAATGAACAAGATGGTTTGTATTCTTCTGCAAAACAAGTATTTAATCCTGTATCATCTACCAGAGCTAAAGAAATTCAATTGTTCCGTAATTTTGTCATCTGCTTTACCACTTATGAATACAGTAGAATTAATGTCCTATTATTTTAATAGACTAATGATAGTTAGTAAATAACCATTGTACTAAAAATTAAATTTGTTTATTACATCTTGTATGATTTATTGACTTCATTTTATATATTTTCAAGCTCACCTAAAAAAATGATTAGTTAAATTATCCATGATTTACCCAATGCCCTCTAATTTATTTTTTTTGGGTTACACATTAGTTATCCTTTTATATTTACTTCAATATTTGTTTTCAAATGCAAGAAATGAAACCAACTAAAGAGAGGCAACAAAAATAGATTTTGGACAACAATTGTCGCATGACTGAGTTGGGCATTCCACAACATGTGCCTGCAGTGAGTATTTTATTTCAAATATATTTATTTAAATAATATATAATATCATCTGATTATGTTTTTTAAACAATTTTTCAGGATCCATCTATTAGGTTACATTTATTTGATGAGCAACCCAGTATTGGTCCCAGTACTTGGGGTGTTCGTACGAGGGGGGAGGTACGGGAGCTAGACGATCTGGTCGACGTTCCCAATTAGACCCCACCCCTCCCACTGAGAATCCATCCATCCCACATTCTGATTCTAGTGTGCTTTTAGGGACACATGATATATTTATGCCTTCCATATTTTCACGGCCCTTTGTATCTGAGCCTCCTCACACGTCTATTCCATATCCAATGATAATTCCCACTCACCATCCATCTTTTTCCCAACCATCCCTATCATCTTCTTTTACTTCAGCTTCTTTCTCTCTGGGATTTTATATTCCATCTTCTTCAACTCTTGATCTGCCAGTGTCTGTCCCTACAGAGCATACATTGGGACCCACTCCATCTCTACAGGGTGTTCCTTCAGTTTCTGCAGATCCAGTGATGCCTATTGATCAGACTATTGCAGGTACACTTATACAACCCTAACAAATGTTTACCCCATTATTTATTTTCATTATAACATGTATTGATAAAATATTTTTTTTCTTTCATAACAGATACATCTACTGATAGGAGGCAGTGGTAGGGGCGTACACGCATGTGTGCAGTGTGGAACCACCACACATAGTTGATGGTGGACTACAATGAAGATAATCAGATGATTGAAATATTAGGGCAACAATGTCGATGTTTTTTCATGACGCTTTCCAAATACACCGACATCATTCCTGTCAGCCCGCTCTCATGAAGACAACTGCCAAATGAAGTCCGGATAAAGCCTTTGTAGAGATATGGGTAAACATCTGTTGTATTTAAGGAAACATATTAATATTCTTTATTTATATGAATTATTATTTTGGTGTCAATTGTAGTTTAATTTCCCTGATGGTGAGGGTGCATGACCATCCTGTATAAAGGATTTAGGCGAGCATTGAAGATATTAGAAGCATGATTTGTACTTTGGCTGGCTTGCTAGAGTGGGAACAGAGTTAGAGGAGGTCCTTGTCATGGATGATTGTTCGTTAAAATAGTAACGACAGATGATTTCTCATTGGACGACTAGCCAATTTATAGTATTAATCAAATTAGAGGTATTTAAATAAAAATTGTCATGTTTTTCATTAACACTAATTATTGAATTTTATTTAAAATTAATCTGGAAGAATTAAAAATCATTGATGCTAAGAAATACGTCTAGACATTGGGACGTACTACGATGCTAGATCCTGAGAGGTAGCAGGTATGAAAGTATATAATCTTTCTTTACGACTTTAACATTCTATTTCTTCCTCCATTATTTATTCAATTGCTAAAGTGGTTATATAATTTTAGTTATGAAATTACTATTTTTTGGTATACTATATTTAATTATGGTTTCCTACATTAAATGTCATTTTAGAGGAATAAATTGAGTATAGAAGGATGTGTTCCTCGAGAAAAACTATTTTGCTCGAGTAGAAAGAAGAAAAGTGGAAGTGTAATTAATGAACTGACTGGGCAGCAGATTGTATGTTTTATGTTATATATTTAAAATTTTAATCAATATTTTTCAACTTAATAATATATTTATATTTGTAATAGTCTACTTTAGAGGCCCTTGATACCTAGGAACCTGGCAATTTTGGGCCAAACGATCACATAAATCAGGTGTTAGGAGATGAGCACCCTAGTAGGGTATACTATCGATCAGGGAAAAGTATTGCTCCGATTTGGAAGTTCCCCACCTCAGGTATGAGTTGTAGTGCCACAGTGTTGTAGTAGGTTCAGACACAGGCAGAACATGCTGAAAAAAGGGCCAAAGAGACAGTAGAGTAGTCTACTAGGGAAAACACTGCATTTATGAAACTGGTGGATGTTTTACGTCCAACACTTCCACCAGAGGCTAGAACTGCATGTGATGAATATATTTCATAAATGTGTTCTATATATGGTGCACTAGGTGGATGTTCTAGTGGTGGTCGAGACGATGGCGGGGAGGAGGTTAAGGCGGAGGAGTAAGAGGGCAAGGAGGAGGCCGAGGTGGAGGAGGAGGGCGAGGAGGAGGTCGTGGTAGAGGAGGAGGGCGATGAGGAGGTCGAGGATGAGTACAAGGACGAGGAGGAGGGTAGGGATGATGATAGGGATGACGATAAGGATAAGGGTGAGGGTGATGATGATGGTGATGGTGATGAGGGAAAAATTGATCCGTTAATTTTTTTACTAATATTGATGACCTTTGATGTTTAATGATTTGTTATTCTAGAATATATGTGTGATTCGGTAGGTCACATTATCTTTATTTTTTAATATTTATATAATAAAACATGACTTCATGATTTTCTATGACTGATTCACCCCTCCTCTAGATAGCCCCCACCCCCTAGACACCCCCACCCCTGGACAACCCATACCCCCTGGATAGCACCACCACCCCCGTGGACAGCACCCCACCACTGTGGATAGCCCCCACCCTCTGTCATGGGTTTTCCAGTTGTGGTTGTTGATTCGAACATTGATAAAACATTTGTGGTTCCCTATTCTTTTCCCCATAAATGAAACCTTAAATTTAATGATTGATAGGATATGAGATTCTAAATGATTTAAATTATTATTTATATATTATGAATGTATTATTTTTTGAAAACATAGATGTTGTGAAATCCCCTTATTTTAATGAAATTTTAATTTTTGAGTGGAGTTTAAAAAATTGGTGGTCTGATTAGAAGTTGATATAATGAAATTATTATTTTGAACATTGAAACAATTTTATTAGAAAATATATAGATACCATACCATGAAAATATGTAAATACCATCCTAGGAAAATTTGTTAATGGGAATACAACACATATATGTGGTGGATTTTCCTTGTCCATAGGACCTAAAGTGATGTAGGTTTCAACTGGATATCCGATCAAACTGTTACATGGGATATGTATAAGCTTTAATATTATTGGATGTTGTGTCACTTGATGATGTGTTGTTATGAGTATTGTTTACCCATCCATTTCATGTACCTTCTACATGAAGAGTTTTTACATATAAACTTGTATTATTTATCTTTATCTATTTTTTAGGAAAAAAAATCATCATTATTCATGTAATATTTATGGTTCTGGTAACCAATCATTGGAGTTCAGGAATTCCCATCAGGCTATGTTAGAGCTAACTCGTGTAGTAGTGTACCTTGAAATCAGAACTGGTTCATGGTAGATTATTATCATAGATGAGGATATGCGTCTCTCCATGATGTCGTTATCCATTATATGTAGTCCTCATAGACATGATGTAGGATTTTAGGAACATGGGAGGTTGTTATGATTGAATCATTTTTCCATCCCTAATTTTCACAAGTTGTAAGTCCCCTTGAAAAATTAGTAAAAGTACCATTGGGGAATTTTTTTAACTGATTCTATTGAAAATAGTTATTTATGTTTTCATGAAATTTATTTTCATATATCTCCTATTTGAGTTATTTATGTGTGTATCCTTACTGATTCATTTAGTGCGAGTTATTGATATTGAGAAGAATCATGCCTCTTAGATTAAATTTTAATAGACCATATGACAAAGTTAATGGTTAACCACAATAAGAGAGACCCTATGTGGACATAAGTATGTTTGAGATAGTTGTGTGTGCTATCTATGATTTGGGACCTGAACATGAACCCATTCAGCTTCTTTCTCTTTTAGTGGAACCCAAAAATGATGAATCGAGAGATCAAGGTCAAGAATTTCTTCTCGGAAAACCACTATTGGTCTAACAGAAAATAATATTCATCACACATTGTATTAGTTAAAAAAGATAGATAAATTATTAATTTTCATAGAAATACCTATTTATGATAACATAAAATGTGGTACCATCATGATGGAATGACGTGTAAGGATATAGTGGTACTCTAACCCTTGGATATTGACCCACCCCCATGGACAGCCCACCCACACCTTGGGCAACCCCTCCCCTATGGACATCACCCCCACCCCTGGACACCCCGTACCACCTAGACAGCCCCGCCCACCCCAGTGGACAACCCGCACACCCCCAGGACAACCCTACCCCCTGGACATCCCGACCACCCCTATAGACAGCCCACCCACACCCTGAACACCCCATCACCCTGTGGATAGCCCCACACCCCTTGATAACCACGTACCACCATGGACAGCACCACCCACCCCTGTGGAAAGCCCACCCACACCCTGGATAGCCCCTCCCCCTATGGACAACCCCCACCCCCTGGGACACGTTGTAAGCCCTTGGACAGCCTCTCCCACCCTCGTGGCTAGGCCGCCCACCTCCTTGGACACCCCTACCCCCTGTGGCCAGCCCGACCACCCCCCCCTTAGACAGCCCATCCACCCCCTGGACACCCCCTGCACTGCCTAGCCACCCCTGTTGACATCCCGACCACCTCCATGGACAACCCGCCTACCTCGTACCCCCTGGATAGCCCCACCCACCTCCATGGACAACCCACCCACCCCCAAGACACCCCTACCCCCTAGATAGCCCAAACACACCCGTGGACAGCCCACACACCCCTGTGGACTCCCCCACCCATGGACACCCCCACTCATGGAAATCCCCCCAACCCCTGGACACCACCCCACCCCCTAGATACCACCACACCCACTTCACACCACCCCACCCCGGACACCACCCCACACCCCTGGACAACCCCCGACCCCCAGACACCACCCCACCCCTAGACATCCCCATGGTCACCCCCCCGCCACCCTAGACAGCCCCACCAATGGAAATTCCAATGGATAGCCCCCTATCCCACCACCATGGACAACCCCCCCCCCCCCCCCCCCCCCCCCCCGCGCACATCCCCTTGGACAGCCCGTACCCCCTGGAGAGCCCCATCACCCCCGTGGATAGCCCTCCCACCCCCTGGACAACCCCTCCCCTATGGAAAACCTCCACCCCTGGACACCACCTACCACCCTGGACAACCCCGCACACCCCCTGGACACCCCATACCCACTAGACACCTCATACCCCCCATGAACATCCCCACCCACCCCATGGAACACCCCTCCCCTAATGGATATCCTCCACCCACGTGGTCATCCCACACACCCCCCCTGAACACCCCTACCCCCCAGGACAACCCGCCCACCCCCTGGACACCCCGTACACCCCTGAATATCCCTTCACACCTTGTGGACACCCACTACACCTTGAACATCCCCCACCATCGTAGGCAGCCCCGCCCACCCCCTGGACACCCCACCCCCCCTGGACAGCCCCACCACCCCCCGTGGACCACCCCCCACCCCGTGGACCGCCCCCCCTGGATAGACCCCACCCCTTGGACAGTCCCCACCCCCCGTGGAAACCACCCCACTCCCTTGGAAAACCCCCAACCCCAGGACCGCCCCCACCCCCCTGGACACCACCCACCCCATTGGACAGCCCCCAACCCCTGGACCGCCCCCACCCCCTAGACACCACCCCACCCCCTGGACACCCCCACCCCTAGAAATCCCCCCCAACCACCTGGAGACCACCCCACCCCCTTGGACACCCCCATGGACAACCCCCCCCCCCCCACCCACCCTTGATTGCCCCCACCCCCTCTGGACAGTCCCCCACCCCCTGGATAACCCCCCCAGACACCCCCCATTCCCCCGAACACCCCCATCCACCTTGGACAGCCACCCCAAATCCCTATACAGCCCCAACCCCCTGAAATTAGAATCAAATTCTTTATGTATATAATTAACTTATAAATTATGTGTTAATGGTGTATGGGTATACTTGTTATATGTGTATACTTTTTGTAATTACCTTAGGAATTATGTGTTAATTAGCTATGTGTGTAGAGGGTAATTAAATAAAGAGTTGGATGTATTCAGATTTATGTTTGAATTATGTGTTGGATGAATTGAATTAATTCTGTATGAATTCACACATAATTATGCATGTATTATGTAGGTATACTTGTTAATGGTATTTTTTGTTACTTTTTGTATATTATGAACATATTCCATTGTGTATGAATTTTATAGGGTTGGTGGAATTGATGAAGCTACATAGAAAAGGGAGAGTCCACCAAGTTGGCTTGCTACTACAAGTATAAAAAAGATATGCCAATGGTTCAAAACTGTTGGCATATGTGTAAAACCAGAACTTATACCAACGATTTTATGAAAAACGTTGGTATAAGTATATGAAAACAGTTTGTAAACCGTTGGAATGTACAATTTTAATTGATATTTACCAACGATTTATGCTAAATCATTGTTAAAGGTCTATACTAATGGTTTACACAATCATTGGTATAGAGATCCTTATAGATATTACCTAGGGTTTTAAACCATTGGAAAACCTTTATACCAAAAGTTTACTAAAACCGTTGGTATATACAGATTTTTTCAGACATATCCCAATGGTTCTCATAGAACCGTTGGGATATGTCTATACCTACGGCTCATGACCCAACAGTTTTGACAACAGTTGGTATTGTTTATACCAATGGTTTAAAACCATTGGTAAAGATGAAATTTCCAATAGTGATTATTTTTCCCTACCTCCTTTATGAGGTTTTATCACTTTTCCCACTTCATTATCTCAGGAGGTATGCCTCGTGCACACCACTCCCTGACCTCTTCCAATGGTGGGTTCTCCCCCACTTTATCATTGAATTTATCACCATTTTTCAAGTTGGAATCCCGTTTCCGAGTCTACGATTCCAACTTCATCATTTCTTGGTTTATATTTCTATATTTAATGTTATTTCAAGAAAATGTCATTTTCCTTATTTTTAGGGAATTTTTATATCATCCAATTTTCTCAAAAACCATCATGACTAAAATACTAATAATAGATGAGTGGAGAATCCTAATTAATTGGTTGGTGGCATATTTTATTTCCCCAAATGTATCTCTTTTTTATATAATATGTTATTCGGCTACATTCTTGGATTTCCTTGAATTCCTCCTAAATTATGAAAATATATAAATTGAATTTTTTAAACTAAAAAATATATTCCCTATCTCCCCCATTTACATTGTTGGAGGACAATGAACGGAGATTAAATGATGAATTTCGCAGGTTCATTAAATGTATTCACATGTTTATAAATCTAACTCCATGATATTTTAAAATAAGAACATTTTTTTGTTAGAATGTATTAAACATAAAAAAATCATTGAAATAAATATAACACCACATGAATTTAAGATATATTTATTTTTAAATAAATTCAATATCTTTAATAGCTTGAAAAACCTAAAACACCAGTTTTAAATGAAACCTAATAATCTATTAAAAGTTTACTTCTTTAACATGAAAGTATAAACTAGACAATAAATTTGCAGGTATGGATAATACTAAATAAATTATAAAATAATATGGTTTAATCCTATATAATACATAATAAAGTTATATATATTTATTAAAAAAATAATAAGTATAATTTTAATGTAAAAGAAGATAAATTTGAAAAACTTATTTTTTCATAGAAAATGGGTTTGTTGCTTTTTACGCACTTATGATAAAATTAATATTTTTGCTTTAAAAACATTTATTTGAAAAAATGAAATTTATTTTTTAAATAACACATTTAAATTTAACATAGTGTTAATTTTTGGGATATTTATGAGAAGATTTATTTTTCTATGAATAGTTAAAATACCAACTTTTACAGAAAACATCCTTTTTCGTTTAAATTATTTAAAATTTTTCATTATATTTAAAATTTATTTTAAAGTAATAATAGTTAAATGAAAATATAATCAACAAAAAATTATTTAATGGAATCAATTTACAATCGAATTTTCTATATTAAAACCTTATATACTTTTGAAAGCTTTTTCTTTGGAAACATAATTTCTCGTCACAACAACCGGTATTTAAATTGACTTACGCCAATTATGTGAGTTGAATTTGTAAAGTAAGATTACATATTTTGAATTAACCTAATTTATATTATCTATAAAGTTAAAAATAATTTTTGTGAAAAAATTCTTGTGAAAATAGTAAAAATTAATTACCATGGTTATGGTAAGAATTGGTTTAGTATGGGTTAAACTATGAAGATATGGGATAAAATGACCTAAAAAAATCAAAATATTTTTTCGATGTCCATTTTTCTACATCATCCTATCCCAAATTATATCATTAATTTATCTAGAATAATTCTTATTTTAATTAATTTATTATTTGGTATTCTTTTCGGAAATTTTAATGTTTTTTCAACGATGGTTCCCTTTCCCTACTTATAAAAGGAAACACCTTCCTTCACGTATTCAAATATCCCATTCCCATTGTATGAAAAAAACACTAAAAAGATATCTACCAAACATACAAAGACATATTATATATATATATATATCCTCTAAAAAGACCATCCTTCATATACTTAAGAGGAAATCCTAAGGACGATTCTCCAAGAGATGGTAATTATCATTATAATACATTTCCATTTTATTTATTATTTTACAAAGATAAAATTTATCATAGAACATAAAGTACAATAAAACAATTATATACCATATAATTATTTTTTATTATATTTAAGAATTATATTTAACCTTATCCTCCTCCATCAAATGGGAAATATAATCATCCATTGGGTGTGTGACGGACAACCACCTCGCGAATCGATGTAGTTTTTTTTCATCACATACTTTAAAGGATGGATATTATGATTGATTTAACATATTTATATGTTATTAATGAAATTATTATACTTATTGATTTTTTATATCACATATACCTTGTCATATTCTTCCCCTCCTCATTAGCACTAGATGAAGGGTCCTAGGTGACATACCCTAGAAGCCAAAGGGTGGAAATAAATGATAAGTGATTTATAACTAATTGGGGGATGATTTTACATTTGTAAATAAAAATATCCAATAATTGAATAAAAAAATCTTCTATATTATGTAGAGAAAAATATAATAAAACTCAATGTAATACCAATAAAAAAAATCTAAACTACAACCACAAATAATAGTATAGTAAAAGATAAAAAAAATCCAAAAAACAAAAAGAAAACCAAGTCATCTAATAGAAAATAAAAAAATAATCCAACATAAAACACAATAAGCCATTTTCATGGTATAATGATAAATCTATAATGAATCAGTATACATTACTTATAACCGTGTCTTGATATACAACATCCAAAAATGCAAAAATGATCCATAGAAGGTGGGGAGTATAATGGTCATTAGAATTTACCCAATAAATTTCCTAATAACGCCACTATGATTGAAAATGTTATAAAATATATATAAAATAACATTTTAAAAAATTAATTTTATGTATATCTAATCTAAATTATTTTTCCAACCAAAAAATTTCCAAACCAAACAATTTCCAAATAATGTAACTGAAGAAGACATTAAAAACATTAATCCAATTCGATTTGTTATAACCCCTTCCTTTCCACACATACATACATCCAACCATTCATGAAATAGTGGACCTCTATCTACATGAGAGTGGTGAGTAATAAATTCTCCAAGACATCACTTGGTGAACAATTTTGATAGGGGAAGTTGATACCCTTGCTTATACCACTGTTGACAGGGGAAACAACATACCCTTATCAATCCCAAATGCACATGAACACAAACAAAAAATTCAATCCAAATACCATTACAAACAAACCATTCCAAGAAATTTAAAAAATATCATTTGTTTTATTGGGAAAATTTCTACGAAAAAATTACCATTAATAAAAAAATCTATTTATTAAAATAATCATTTTAACATCTGTAACAAAAGAACTTGTCACAGAAACTAATTTCCACAATTTCATAAACCATCACTAAAGAGGGATTATATCATGAATTGTAGATAAATTTCACAATTAAATTCATGAAATTAAATTCCTTTTGAAATAAATCCATCATGTTATAACTAATATGAGTCATGAGTGAATCGAAATACCTCTAAAATTTGACAATATGAAAAATAAAATAAAAACATTAACAAACTGTCTTGAAACTCCTAAACCCAACATCAGATCTTATTCCCTACCATCAAAACAACCATATCTAATCATTGTTGATCTCATAAACATTATATCTATCCAAACTGGATTTGATCCATGAATCCAAGTGAGGTTAGAAGAAGAAAACTAAGTAAAACCACTAATAAAGGGAACTTACTGTGGAATTCATCCTCCAACGCACCATGATTCTCCATCATATTTCCCCTAGATCCAAGGGAAGGGACTCTCTATCCTTTTGGAGGAGTGGAAATTAAATAAGGGTGATATTAAGGGGAAAATTCATTAAGGGTGTAAAATGAGTGAGATCGACAAAATATGGACAACGTTTTTAATGTTTCATGGTTAAGGAGAATTGTTAGTAAATCCATACATAATTTATACACCAGACACTACCTCAAAACACCTCTCCCATAGTTGGATAGAACTATTATAAAATCCATGAACTAACCAGGATAAAGACATCTACCTATAGTTTCATTGATTCTTCAGTGTGGCTGAATGGTTTGGCCTAACCGTGATAAAAACAATGCACCTACCCATCGATAACTATTTCAGTTGCATGGTTTCCTAGGAGGTGGCGCATAGAGTCTACTAACTGTTCTAAAACCACAGACCTATGTAAAATCTCCAAAACTATCCCAAACTCTTCTAAAAATACCAACATTGAACCCAATAAAATTATATTACAAAAATAAATAAATAAAGGGTTAATTATCAAAAACCATGTGGTAAACAATTATACCCACCATTGGGATTCACATCCCTAGAACGTTGAAAACCACCTTTTTCAGAAAAAGATATGCCCATTGATCAATCATTTCCTTATCTTGATCCCAATTTTCTTCGAAAATCTATCGATGTTTCCTTATAACCTGCATTATTCTATTGATTTCTCAATTCAACGTTTTATCTTTCTTATCCACAATCCATACTGGATGATGAACTGGCCTAAATTATTGTTCTAGGTCAATGTGATCCCATAGAATCACACTGTAATGATTAGGATGATACTTTTTTAACTGAGATAGATGAATCAAATTATTCACTAAACAAAAACTTGGTGGAAATGACAACAAATATGTCACCTAACCAACTCATTCACATATCTCAAAAGGACCAATTTATTCAGGAGATAACTGACCAAATATCCAAAATAATGATTCATAATCCTTGGGATATTCTATAAAACTCTAAATCACTCACCTTGAATGAAAATGACCACCATTCCACATATTATTTCTCATGAATCCAAGCTATCTCAATTATTTTCCTGATAAATTGAATCTCATATTTTTCCTCTTAAATAAGGATTAGTCCAATTAGTTAAGTCTTATATTTTTCCTCCCAAAATAGGCTAATGAAAAGTACACCAATACAATGATTCCAAAAGATAGATATATATATATATATCAACACATAATAAAATTTGTTATAAGAGGACACCATTAATGGTATGTGATCCTCCCACAAGACACTAAAACCCATTAGAAAATTCCAAACAATGTATTCCAATGTTTTTATAATCCTTTCCGAATATCATCATATATGCGAATGATATAACTTGATCATATCCAAATGAGTCCAAGGGATTGCCGTATGAACTTATAGAAACTAGACATAAATCATGGATCCTAGTCTCATAATATTGAAACTGGTATTCCATGACTCTTGTTGACTTATTTTATTTAGATTTTTGACAATTTCCCTACTATAGGAGATCCAAAAATTGGGATGAAATGGGATTACATTGTGAGAAATTACACTATCACCCATATGGGATCGTGTTTCTATAACATACTCTGTAAAACTATAACAAAATACATAGCTATATATACCCATTTCCAAAGAGGAAAGTGTAAAGATTGTAAAAATCCTACTAGATGCTGGTGCTCTGATCTAACCTACTGACTTGTGTGTATTCTCATAGCTCACTCCAGAACTTTTATTTTCAAGGAAACTCACCATGTTTTTTTATTTCACTTCCTTATACATATTTTGTATTCTAGGGTGAAAAACCCATCCTGAGTTGTGTAATGAATAATTTTTTCCCTAACTAGTTGTAGGTATGATGATCCAACCTCAATAAAACAATACCAATCCACTGTCAAGCTTCAATCCATCCATGTTCTTCTTACTATTGATTTTTGACCTCACAGAGAAAAATTAAAAATTGGATTTATTGACCTCTAGAAAATTCTCAACAAAATCTGTAACAAAATAAATCAGAAAGAAAACCACAACACTACATTAGTCTTCATAGTCCAAGTTCATGTCAGCTATCAATGATATCATCAACCACTGACCAGAAGCCTCATTCACGAACTGAGTATATAATTTTTTTATTAATTATTATTCCACAAAAGTTATTTTACCAATTTTATAAATCAAGTTAGATACCACACTTTAATGATACTAAATCCATATTCTATGTCTCATGTTCAAAACTATGTGTCATAAATTTTTTTTCAGGATCTTATGATTCATGAACACAATAAATTTCTCTCCAAAGAGGAGATGATGGAATGTTTTTATATCATGGAATACATCATATAATAATGAATTATATTTTCTTTAGTTATTATCATTAAACCATAACTGACATGACCTATAAGAAACAACAAAATATCCCTTCCTGAGAATGCATCCCATCCCAGATCCCGAAGCATCATAAGACACCACATTACCTTATCATTAGACTAAAAAAATATGTGTTCTAATGTAAGGTTAACATAAATATATTTAAAAGACATACCACATCCATGATTCAATTAGAATGGAAAATTATTATTTGTCGATGATATTATGGGTGAATATAATCATGAAAATTCAATAATAAATAATTCAAAATAACCAGCCAAACCATGTAAAATTTGTATCTCAAAGGAATTCTGTAGTGATCTCTAATATATCACAATTTCTATCTATAATGGATCCATTAAAAAAATATTTTATATATTACAAGGCCATGTAAATGTACCTCTTATATCCAAAAAAGAACATTGAATGTTTGGAATAGAAACTATGATGTTGCTTGATTTCCGACACTTTAGAAAAGTGTTTATCTTGATCATCCATTTTCCTTGAATACACTAATATGTCATCCAAAAAAACCAACAAAAACGATTCTAGATATAT
Source organism: Viscum album (assembly GCA_963277665.1). Classification (NCBI taxonomy): domain Eukaryota; kingdom Viridiplantae; phylum Streptophyta; class Magnoliopsida; order Santalales; family Viscaceae; genus Viscum; species Viscum album. The sequence continues at coordinate 1,327,866,780 of OY728120.1, read as the reverse complement.
ATGAAATATTTTATTCATCAAATCTGTAAAGATAGCCAGTGTATTTATAATAATGAATGGAATTTCCACATACATCAAATGGTCATTTCTAATCCTAAAAGATGTCTTCACAATATCCTCCTTCTGAAGCAATAATTAGTTATATCAATTTTAGAGAACCATTGGGATCTCCCCAATTTATCGAAAAAATCCATAATACATGGAAGAGTATACCATTCCATTATCGTAATGTGGTTATGATTATGATATTCAACACACAATCAAAGGGCCCCATAAATTTTTTTCTCAAACTAAATTGGTTCATCCATATAAATTATAAGAAATTAATTGGAAAAAAACCATGAAACATTCACAATATTGTTGGAAAAAATACATGATCCCATCCAATAATTCCTTGGACAAAATTGTGTATTAGCACATAGTCAATCTAGTTTCTTATGCATACAAGTCTTCTTCATGAGTCTTTTCATTACGATTTCCTCTAAAGAGACTCTTGATGCCATCATCAGTTGTAATACAAACCCTTCACGTATAATAATCAATGTGAGATTTGAACACTATCAACTGATCCATATGCATGATTATATAATATAAATACTTTTCACACACTAAAAAATCCAATATCAATTTATCTCCATAATGTTTTTTATATCATAATTTCAATAAAGAGGCTAAACATTATATTTGACACAAATTATTTTTAATTTTCAATATTAAGGGCATCATATTAACATGAAAAACTAGAATAAAAAACAAAAAAGAAGAAATAAATGAATTGGATTCACCCATATCAAAAAATCTTACATAAGGGTAGAACTCAAAATAATCATACATCTCACCCTTGATGGTTCATATTGAATATCCAAAATCGTTTTCTCAGTTTCATATAATTTCTTACTCACTGTACTATGTTTATTTTAAACCTATTAAGATTAAATTGGTTGATTAGTTATGGTATTCCTAGAATCACCATGGAATGACCAGTTCTCCGAATGAGAACTATTTTGTTTCCCTCTTAAAATTGAAACATATGACATCTAGGAAACATGATATGTATCCCTACCACCTCACCTTGGAGAAATTTGATAATATCACTAATGATTCCCCCATATGTTTTCTAGTGTGACATGCTCTAGGTGGTGTCATTCAATATCACTACAGGTGATCAAAAGAACCACATTGAAAACATCTCATCTTACTCTTGGGTATAGGAAAAAGATTCACTAATCCAGATATCTTATTTTGAGTTATACCACTTCCTTGAAAAAAAGGATCCATATTCCAATTTTTTCAACATTATAGATTCCACCATTTCCCATAGGTATCAACATGCTCCCTCCACCTGTATTTCCTAAGATATCTCTTTCTTCCACCATCACTATATTGACCATCTTCTTATAATTCACTATACAAAGCATGAAAATATTCAATTGTATTTTTCGCCTCGACCAAATTTCAAAAATGAATTCTTACAAGGACACACTTTCAAAAAATTCAGTTGAAAAGTAGAATAAATCATTGAATTAAGCTCTTTAATCTATCATTAGGAGGTTCAGTTTAATTAATATGAAATATACTATTATTATAGAAATCATGAACATGTGAGGATAGAATTTTTTTTAAAAAAAATTCATAAAAATAATCCCACGATATACCTCTGTCGAAAATATATTGAATTACTAAATAACACCACTAGCATGCGAGAACCACCATCATGTACTTTTTTAACTTGACTTTTAGCTTAGCTGGTGTGCATAGGAAATCAAAAATTTGATTCATCTTATTTATCCATACTTCTGATTTTTTCGGTCCAGAATCACCTTAAAAAATATATGAATTATTAATATAGAAATAAATGGAATGATCATCTTTCCTCGGTTTATCCATTATGTTCACTCTATCCATAACCTAGAAATCTAGGAAAATACCTTGAACTAGCTATTGGTTTACCTGTGGCTATGGTGTAGCCGCATTTTTAGTATCCTCTTATAGTTAGTTTTGATGATGCATAACAGATTCCATTTTATTTATCCAAAATAAAATCCATTTTATCTCACACTCGAGAAAATGAAGGCTTAAAAATTTCAAATTTTCCACATCAAACATATCACATCTAGGCTTTCTAAAATTCAATATTTATCCACTTTCAAACAATTTTTGAAAATTCCTCCATGATATTTAAAAATGCAACCATTTTCAAATAAATTTATAAAATAAAAACTTCTCCACAAATTATAAATCATTACTAAAAATTAATTATTCAATCGTAGTTTGATGTCATTTATAAGCATGCATATCATGATCTTCTCATTGGATAAACCTGTGATGATGAGGTTAAAACTCCTAGAAGTGTCTCAGAAAAATAAATTATCCAAACTCCTTGGTAACATAATGTTTAGTAAAAATAGGTTTGATATTCCTTTTTATGTTCTATGTTTCATGTTGTGATGATCAGATCTATTTAATACCATACTAACTCAAGGAATAAACTATAATGATGTTCAACTGATTGACCCAACAAATTGATTTCATTTTTCTGAAAAATATATTTGGACAGACCAAGACTGATACAATTTGTGACATCCCACCACTCTTCAATAGATTGTGAAGGTTGTTGGTCATTAGTAGTCCTTAGGTAACATTCCAAATAAACAAGAGGATAGAAATTAATGACATGGGCTTCATAACCACTAGAAGTTTTATTTTCCAATTCAAAATAAAACCATCATGTAAAGAATAATAAAACCAAACATCCACTATTTGATGTATGAGAACAATATAATATAACTCAATGTAATACCAACATATAATAATACCAATTTTCAACCACAAAACATATTAATGTATAAGAAGAAACAAATCCAAAAAACCAAAGACACCTTAGAAATATAGTGAAAACTCCAAACAATCTCCAATATTCAACCCAACAATCCACTACCAATGTATCACGTTTCATGACTAAAGAACTGTGATTCCTTGTATTTAAATATGTCTTGTTATAAAATATCTTCAGAAAAAAAAAAGATCCCAAGCAGGCGTTGAGTATAAAACTATGTTGTACTTCCAAAATGAAATCCCTATTCATGACAGTAGGATAGAACATGTTATCATGTTTATAGAAAATAGTTTAAAGGAATTAAATTTGTTTTATAATAGAGACAAAAAATTTATCCAACCAATCAATTTTCAAACCAAAAAATTCCAAAGGAATGAAACCAAAAAAAATTAAAACAATTTTTGTAATTCCATTTGGCATTCCCATTAATTTCTATACATCAATAAATCCACTCATGAGTGAAACCATAGACAACAATATACTCACAAGTGGTTAGTCATCCTTTCACCAAGCCATCATTTGGTATACTATTATTAAGGGTTAAATTTATAACCCTTATCCATCCCACATTTTATTGGGGTAAAATCATTTCACCAAGCCATCATTTAATAAATTTTTTTATGGGGTAAATTTCAAACCCTTATCCATCCCACTTTTTATGGGGGTAAACTACATACCCTCATCTGTCCGAGATTCATATAAACAAATTCCAACAATTCATGACAAATATGATGCCAAAATAACCATTACAATCCATTTTAATAAAACATTTCCTTTAATGAAAACATATCTCTATAACCATTTAAATGAATTAAACTAATTATTTAGAAAAAAAATATTAATCATGAAACAAAACAACTTTCACAATAAACAATTCAACAATTTCACAAAACATCTCTAACGGGGTTTTATATAAGGTTTATCACATAAATTTACCAATTAGATACAAAACATTAAATTCAATTTGAAATCAGGCCTTCCAGTTTTAACTAATATGAGTAGAGAGTGTATCCACCGACCTCGTAACTTAGGATAAAATTAATAGCATCACAAAAAAACATCAACAAACTAGCTTGAAAATCTAAAACCCAAACATATATCTTGTTCCATACCATCAACCAAACCATATATCATCATGATTGACATCAAAAATCATAGATTAATCCATATATGACTATATCTATAAATAACAGAGCGATAAAGAAGTAAACTATGTTAAATGACCCATAATGTGAACTTACCATGGAATCCGGCCTCCAACACAAAAATATTCCCAAAAGGATCCCTCTTGGATTGATATTAATGGTCTCTATATCTTGTATTTCGAGAAATCATTAGATTGATGGAAATAGAACACATTATGTGTGTAAATCATGTTTGATCCAAAAAATATAGATCTAATTTTAGATGTTTCATAGTTAAGGAACACATTGATACCAACCTTGGGAATATAATGTGATATCCTATACTTTTAATGACCCCTCATATTGTTAGGTCTAATGGTTTAACAAATCATACACCACACATGAAAATGTCCTCTACACACACATTCATGGAATCTCCTCGGTTGATTTACGGATTGGAAAAATTGTGCACATAACTATGTGCCTACTTAGTAACAACTAATTTAGTTACAAGAATTCTAGGGAGTGGTTTCATGGTTTCTACAAACCATTATCAAACCATGAATCCCCATAAAATTTCCACAACATTCCAAAAATCCTCCAAAAATTCTGAAAATTAATCCAATAATTTATATACATAAAATTAATAAATAAACGTTCAATTAGCTAAAATCATGGATTTTAAAAACCACCTTTGTTTTCATTCTGTAGGGGGTAAGATAACGTTGTTCATGTGTTTGGTGGACTACAAAATCGTGAAGTGATTCGATTCATTTCATACTTATTCATTATAGGAATGGTTAAAAGGATGAATTTAATTAATATTTGTGATATATAGAACATTATTTAAGTAAAATAAAATTAATATATCATAAAATACCTTATCCATTCACCCATTATGAAAATGATATCGTCACTCATGCATACATATAACCTACCATCTCTATGAAGCGATGCGATTTATTTTCTATGCCCAACTATGAATAATGGTTATAAAGATGTATCAAATTGAAATAATGATATATATAGCATCTATATTATTTTTATATGATGGAATTATATCCTTTTTACAATAACTGTAACTTTCAAGACAAAACAGACATTATAAAATGGGAATTTTCACTACCAAAACAATAAAAAAAATGAAATATAATTAAAAAATGTTTTGTAAAATGTTATAACAGGATATTATCTTGTATTATATATAATATCATTTACATTTAATAGATTTATAATATACCTATATTTATTATATAGGTGGTACAAGCACATATGAATGTAATCAACCCTATGGTATGTGTTTCTAGTCCCACTCTTACTTATGTGAGACATATTCCACATTCCACACTTACTTCATTTTTGAGGTGTATGTAATGACCCTTTGATATGTTATGTCATGAATTTATTAATAGTCATAGTATTTAATGTTTCATTTCATGTTAATTATTTCATGGATAATATTTTTAAAAATATTCCAAAGTGGTAAGGGTTTGTTACACGATCTTATGATTATTTAGGATGGTTTTTATCTAAGTTACCCTTATAGTATTTATTTGATTTCACTGTCTCAAAAAAGAAATATATTTTATTATAATATAGTTATGAATTAACATTTTCAAGTACTAGAAACAATTTCTCACACTTTTTTTAGTAAAAATCATTGATAAAACATTTTTAAGAAAATATTGTTTTATATATCTACTTAGTCTAAAATTCATTAGCCTATGAAACTATGTATTCGACAAGGATTTTTAAAAATGTTTAGAAACATTTAAAAATGATTTATTAAGATATTGTACCCATTTTTACTTCTTTAAGAAAACATTAAAGTAATCAATATGTTTTTTTTGGAAAAAACACCTTATGGATTATATTGAAAATGTGAAAGAAATCATGGTTTTAACAAGTACGACATGAATGGAATTTACCACTATCATGAAAAATATATTCTTTAAAACATATTTTTCATGTTTTGAATGGTTATTTTCATATATAAATATTTTTAAATTTTCTATATTCTTTTTAAAAAAAATTATAATTTCTAAATGAAAAGGTTATTTTCCTAAAAAATGTTCTTACTGAAATTTTATGGTACTTATATTCATCAATGACGTCAACCCTTTATTATAATCATAATCAAATAGAGGTATAATATATTTAAATCTTCCGTAATCATTATTTTTATGGTTAATGATTTTATTTATTGAGGTTGTAAAATTTTATTTTTATCTATCATATTACCCTGGATGGTTTATGATAATGATTTTTTTGTTGGGTTGTTTATTAAACTTTTCTATGTTAGTTCATAAAAGGAATTTTTATGTTGGTTATTTTTCACCCACTGACAATTTTGATGGAATTTGAAATAGTATGTTATTAGTGGGGTCTATTTATAGATAATGACTCGATGCATTGATAAGTCTCACGAGACAAATTAATTGTCCAAAATAGATGGGTTTCTACCCATAAACATAAACTCTCCTGAGGAAGGAATTGATAAATCTAAATTCTAACAATTATGAATTCAATCATTATGAGAACATTTATTGATGTCCATGTGATTATTTTAATAGTTATAATATACTTGGATAAGTTTCAATATCATTATATTATTTATATGGAATTATTTGATAATAATTCATTTCTACCATATTATATTAAGTTTATTTTTGAAATGGAATATATTACCATTTTTACCATACCATACTGGTTATTATTTATTTATTCATACCTCTCACTGTATGCATACCCTTACTAAGAAAATAATCTCACCAATTTCTTATGTTTTATTTTCCCAATAATACTAGTATGTGTTTTACTATTGATATATATGGCTAGGCCAAGGGGAAATAATGGTGTTTCGAATGAAAACCCATTCTGTTTTTTGTGATTTGAAATATAATGTGAATTTAAAGATGTATCTTGTTCACAAATACTAATAACCAAATTAGTCCTTTGAGATATGATTTATTACATCTAGTTTTAATGTAATAAATTAGACACCATATCCATGTTACAAGAGTTAGAGCTGTTTTAACAAATTCCTAAATGAATTAAATGTTTTAGATTATCCTCTTTGTCCTATATTACCTAAATTATTATTGTAATTGTGAATAAAACAATATTTTTATTTAATTTTAATTGTAATATGTTTAATAAAAAGTGTATAAAATAATTTTAATATGGAAATTCTATTCTCATGGTCATTATGTTTTTTATAAATGAAATGGTTTAGTTTCATAGTAGATTTGATTATGTTTAAAAATTGAATTCATAGGACATAAATTAAATTTTGGTATGATTTAATTATCATCGATCATTTTTTAATAAAATATGTAATGTATTAAAGAAGTTACACTATGAATTGGTCGATGTTGGGTTCTAATTTACTTAATTCTTGGGCTAAGGGATCATATGTAAAGTTAGATAACCTTATACTAGATTTATACATCTGGACCTTCGTTAGATTTGTGAATGTGTAATTTCAAACCACCTTGGTCGAGGATGTCAGACATAGTGTTTCACGTTATGTGGATTGTTGGGTATGATGCTACCCCCCCATGATTAGGATGTTCTAAATGACCCTTATTATTAATATTCATGATACTCAGTATGGTTTCCTAAATTTTTTATGATACTCGAATATCAAATCCCTTATAAATATTATTGTACTATTAATATTATGCATGGTTGATTGAGTTATGACTTAGGTAATGGGTAGTACTATGTATCTATATATATGTCAATATATGTTATTAAATATTAAGTGTATATATATACATACGTAAATATATGTTCCGATATACATGGTGACAAATATTCATAATTATCTTAGCTTGGTATGAAGTAGGTATTGTTATCTTGGTGTCCATTGAGGAACAAGGTCCAGAATTATTTACATTTATCCATTAATTACTTTATTACTATAGCTACACACTACTATATGTTATAAAAATATGCTAGATTTCATTAGAAACCATTGGTGGGGACCTACTGAGTATATATCATATCATGTTTTGGCCTCCATTCCACTAGGTTACCCAAACATTCCACATGGATGTAAGATCATGTTATGTATTCGGCTTTCTCAATATTTTTCATTTCATGTTTGTCTTTTCTTGATTTATGATCTGAGGACTACTTGACTAATCTAGAGCACAGAATTTCCATGGATATAGATATTGGGTATTTTATTAATTTTTATGATTTTTTACGTTATACTAATTGTATGTATTCTTACTGTGAATTTAAGCATCACATTGGAATTCATACGTGAACTTATTTAGAATTTCTATGTTATCTAATTTATTATCATTGACCTACATTTATACAACTTCAAGAATTGATTGATTTAGTATTTATGCACCATTATTCTACTCTAATATTGGTAGTATAGTCTCCCTACATTACCATTTTTGGACCCTCACTACTATCCAATAACCTCTAACTTATAGGGAGGCATGCTTGAGGCCATGTGGAGACTGGTCTGACTACTGCTTATGGAGTGAGTGTGGTTGGGACATTAAAATTTTGTATTAGAACTTATTTTCCTTAGTCATATTATTTTGGGTTGGTGGGAAGGATACTAGGACTGTGATGGTGCATAAGAAATAACTATGAATGGGAGTGATTAGACCACACGTGAGGAAAGGACCAAGTTATCAGGGATTTGACTAGTTTTCCAGTTATTTATTGTTACATTTTATTGTGATTTCACCTTGAGTGATTGATTTACATTTTACTCCTTTCTGAATTATGTGATTTATGGAATTTGACACTTTCCCTTTATTTCAAGGATGTATTGTTACATTCATCAATATAGGATCATTGAGATTCAAATTCCCAGCATATTAAATTCCATGCAGGCAGCATTGCTTAATTACTAGATACATATTGGATGTTCCTTGGGAAATTCAGAAATATGGTTATCTATATATCATTTTAGGTGATTATTTAGCATACATACTTGTACATTATGTTGTGTGATAAAATTTAATCTTCACATATATTTACTATTATGTGAAAGCATGCCATGTAAAAATTATGATATAAAATTGGAAATTAAAATGATGAAATAAACCAAAATGGTTTATAACTATATATCTTTATAGTGGAATCTTAACTAACCAATCATGATATTTTTGATAAATGATCCATTGGTTTCATGGGATAAAAAAATTATGGTTGTGATTGAATGGGTGCCAATAACAATTTTTAAATTGTATGGGACTTTGTAAATTGGGAAGGGTAACCTATATAATAAAATAATTACATAAAAACATGTTACATTTTGAAATAAATGATAAAAACCTAGTTAAATATACATGAATTCCAATTGTAACATATAAAGGAATGTTCCTTTATAATTTGGGAATGGTATTGTATCAAATTGAATAATAGAATGTGAAAAAATGAAAATTTATATTGAAAATGGTTGTCGAAAAAATGGAGTGTTATATTGAATTACAAAGGCATGTACCTATATTTTTGAAATGATGTCCAATATTACTAAATTTTTAAATGCACACCTAGACCAAATTTGTTTAGTTTGGGAATATTTCTTAAGAATAATCGCAAAAAACGTCTTTTAAATGACATGGTTTAAATACCAGTACCCTCATAGGTCAATATTTTCTATTGTTCCTAAGTGTTAAACCCAAAGAGGGTATATTTATTATAAAAAATATTGTAATTTAATGTTTAAATATAAAATTATATGGTTTATTTATAAATGTATGGTGTAATATTTTGGACTTGATCCCCTATCATTAATAGATAACTATTATCTACTTTTGAGCTATACTTTAATGAGGCATTAATTAATTTAAATTCCCATTAAAAACTAAAGGTTGTTTAACTCAATATATTTCAATTGAAATTTTAATTAACTAATCCCAATTATGAGTAATATTTGGATAAATAAAACGGGTAAAAGAAATTTATAAGATGAACAACCGAAATTATGATATAATGAATGCTAAATAAATAATTCTAAAAGGAATTTCGATATAACATTCTTATATTTTCATGTAGGATTAGATAAAAAAGTAATATGTATCATTTTATTTCATCACAACTACTCTAGGTTCATTAATGAAACCTCAATATGGTGTTCTTAGTTTCATCCCTTGTGTAAGGGTTGTTTAAATATTTCCTTGAGATTCCTTGAACATGAATGTGGACATAACCCATGGATCTCTTTTCCCTTATCTTTTATTGATCTAGAGTTATTATATTAATCCTAGTAACATTTTTAACATAAATTAATTGTTGTATTGAATCAATATAATTTATTAAGGGGATATCCCATTGTAGGAAGTTCCCTTATAGGTTAAAACCTTCTAAAAGGATTATAAAGTGTTTAATAAGTGGTGTTCCAATCTGGTGCTTTTTGTCCCTAGTGAGACTCTTAATAATGAGACAAAACCCCTAGATAGATATGTTTTTGATTGGTATGTTGATCCTTTATATGGGAGTAAGAATTATATAAATCTCTTGTTCAGTGGTTTAGACATTCATGGGCCATGACCGACCTCTCAATAGGTCGTGTGACCCCATGTTATTTTTTAGCGATGGAATAATAATGATTTCAACAACCAGAAAAACATTCATAAGGGATAAACAATATTTGGTCTAAATCTTATGTATCGGAAAATAGATTATATGGTCTATATGTATGATAGTCCTATTAATATTATTAAATTATGTGTAATTTTGTTGAATAAATATCATGGTATATCATGTTGATACATGTGGTACCTATCGATTTTGTATAGTTGTACAATGAACTGTCTATGTTTGGTCGAAATATTTAAATCATTGAGATATTATGTTATGATATTGGGTCATCTAAAAAGTAAAATGACTTGTAATATAGTGATTTTATATTTGTCCACGTTTGTGAGATTACTTTGAAAAAATATCAGGTGTTGTAACATCGATGATCAGTTTAGTTTTATGTTATATATCCGATCACAACGACATGCATGAGTATAGCTTGGAATATTTTCAAATGTATTTCTAGATTAAATTTTATCTACCATGATTTCAATCATGTTTACCTCTCATTTCAAATAGTAACATGGTAAAAGTGTGTTGGAAGAATCCATGACCAATGTTTGGTGGTGGATAAAGCATGTGTTGGGGGATGAATTCCCATCATCAGTAAATGATGACTAGGAAACATATAAGGAGGGGTGAATCACATCAGGCATTCTTTAGTGTGTACCCTCAAGTAGATGTGGAGCAATAATAAAAGAACACTTGGGAACGATCACCCTTAATATTGGAATCCATGAGGCTAGTAAGTTCAGTTATCTATTAATTAAGACAATTCCCAAGATAAAAACATTGTTATGGGTTGGGAGGCAATCAGGATGATATATTCCAGGTCGGGGTGCATAGGAAACCTAAGATGTAACACATCTGATGTATGTTGGTTCCTAAAAGTAATAGAGGTGATAAAATGGTTGGATTTTTTTGAAACTTTTAACTATAGAGTGGTATAGGGTTGGTATAGCGACCCTAGCCTTTACAAATATCATTATGTGATTTTAAATATAATTATCTATAAAATTACAATCCAAGGATCGTAAATTCTAGTTTCATTTAAGGACTAGGTATATAAAACTAAAAAATGGGAGTAAATAAAACATTTTTTTATTTATCATCCATTATGATCTCCAAACTCACTTTGATTCCTTATATAGACATATGATAAACTTTTGATAACACGAACAAAGGAATTATCTAAAAGACCAATAAGGGAATAAACATAATAATAAAGCTTTGATCATGGGTTAGAAGACATAATATAATGATATAACAATGAATGGAACATGATTAAATATAAAGAATCATAACATGTGATCATATAATCAAGGAAACCTAGTAATTTGGAAGCAACAAAAAACAAGGATTTAGAATGAGTCAAATATCATTTCACATAGAGGATCATCATTCAAAACAAACCACCAATACCGTTGCACATGGATCACAAGTCCAGGCTAACCACCTGAACATTTCCCATAATGACTCATGATACAAAAAACTACCCAATTCATTGGGGTACTATCGGTACACACCCATCATAACATGTTCATGAATATTTGTGCAACATGAAGAATCATATATAAGGAATCAAATATAAGCATAAGGGATACCCATTGTACAAATTGAGTATCAAAAGTTTTCAAAAGGAATAACATAAGGGATTTTCAAAATGATGTTCATGAAATAAATGATTTAAATCATAATTGTAAATTCATATGTAAATATGAATATATAAGGATAAGTTATGTCAAAAAGAAGTGAATACAAGAAAAATGGAGTTTAATAAACTATTAAAATAAAACAATTTAACTAGGATTACAGAAAATATTAGAGAGAATTGAAAGTAGAAAAGGGAATAATATTTCAAATAAAAAGATAAGTGAACCATGAAGTTTTTCATAATAAAATGGTCAAATTTATAAAATAATGGTGAATTAAATCATATTATGTAGTTCACTTGAAAATGGATAAGAATTCAGGAAGTTCTATGAATTTGGGCTTGCTTATTGGGGAAAATTGAGTATGGAACTTTTTAAAAACATGTATATACTCAAAAAATAAGGATGAATAGATTTCGATACATAGGTTTGGAAAATATAAAAATAATTTAGTTTACATACATAATAGGAAAGGAGAATTCCATTTCGGTAAAAAGAGAGATGGAATAACCTGAAGAAATAATGTAGGTTCAGGTAGAATCACATACCATAGGTCTGAATGTGTCCTTCACATGTTCTTAATTTCAAGGATAATAAAATTAGGTTAATTAATTAATAATCCTAGGACCCTTTATATATTTATTTTATTTATTAAAACTTTATTAACTTCATTTCTGTCTTTTTAGGTTGGTTAAGATGTTCAATTTCATCATTTAGGAGCATTGGTTCCATGGTTTTCATGATTGGTTTACTTGTATACAGGTATGGAAGGTCATTTAAAGTGGGGATAACTATCCAAAATTTAACTTGTACCACATTAATGATAATACATAGGTTAAACTGGTAATATATATCATTTGGTTTTATATAATGAGGATGTATCAATATATAAAATGTTAATGAAATTTGTTTGGGTTTATTTTGGTAGTTTTCGATCACACTGAACTCATTTTGTTTTATAAATTAAAATAATGTGTATAAAATAATTCCATAACATTATATAATATATAATACAAATATTATAATTTCTATCAACCAAAAAAATGGTTTCATGACTATCCTTGAATATGGTAATGGAAATTGAAAACTTCATCATCCTTGAATGTGATAAATTAACACATCACAGTTGATGATTTCATTTTTAGTATAAAATGACAATGAAAGAGTGACAATGATGAATTACTCCACTATAATTAATGAATCCTTTTATATTTAAGGTAAAATAGTTAACTTATCATTTGGATTATGGGAGGTGAGGTTAAAAAAGAAAACAGGGGAACTAGAAAAGATATTCGATGAAATGGAAGAGGGTTTTACCTTTTGATTCATTCTTCTTGAGAACATACTTATGTGATTGGTTTTGGTATTTTATTATGAAAAAAAATCTCATGTAAATGGGGGGGGGGTATTTTGAAAATATTTGAGTATAATTTGGATAAGGATCAAGGCTTTAGATGTGTGAGGTGAAGAAGTTATGAGGGGTAATATTTATAGTGGACGAGAGGAGTGTTTTCTCATTATTCAATTCATTAGTTTATTATATTTTTCAAGACAATGAATAAAACGGATTCATGATACTAAATATAGTAATGAGATAATTTTAGTTCTGACTAATTTTTCTTACATCATCCATGACCCAATGAATTGTGTTTTTATCTTATAATGTATATATACCGTAAATTATCATATTTCACAAGTACTTTAGAAAAATCAAAAAAATTTACCCTAACCACTATTCCACATGATTAATTCAAAAATGAACTCTATTTTATAAAAACAATTCACTAAATAATAGAAATTTTAATTTTAATGAAAATCACTATTTACCTAAAAAAATATAGATTTCGAAATTATAATTGATCTTATATCATTCTTAAAAATTACCTATGGTCTGAAAAAATTATGTTATGTTCATTAGAAATGAAAATAATAATTTATGAATACATTATATGAAAACTAATTTTATTTTAAATATATTATATTAATTATAAATTTTTTATTAAATATATATGACCTACAAAAATACCAACACATTATTAATAATTTTTAAAATATTTATTTACATATAATAAGATATAATTATTTCATATTTTCATATATAATATGGATTAATTACATTTATACTTTCATTAGTGATGTTACTATTCAATTTTTTAGTTTATTATTCATAATTCTCATTTAACTATTCTAATGTTCAAGTTACTATTCCTTTCGTATATGTTCTTTAACTTATAGAAATTAATTGTGTTTCATTATTTTAGCATTTATTGAGTATTTATTATGTTCTTAATGTGATTGAACAATATGAAATAATTTTAAGAAGGAAATTTTATTGATAAATGTTTTGGGTTTTTACATTTTCCCCCTAATGAAATTTCACCATCAAAATTTCATTTTACATTCTATGTTGAAAACTAGTGTTGGTACTTTCCCTTCATTATTTCCTGTAGTTCTCATAATTCCTCTTCATAATTATGGTTCTGACCCATTACTTTGACCAGGTGAGTAGTCATTTTGCATATAACATTATCTCTATGATCCAATATCTTCACTGTCTCCTCCTCATAAGAAAGATTACTCTCCAACTGTACCACCTCTGAATTCAGAATATGTGAGGTATATGGTATTTACTTCCTTAATAGGGATACATGGACTACATTGGGTACTTGAGACATGGTTGGTGGAACTAATAGTCAATATTCCATAACTACGACATGATCAAGGATCATTAAGGGGTCAATGTAACAAGCTCTCAGCTTCTTGTTATTCCAAAATATCATGATCTTTTTCCATGGACACATTAAGAGGAATATAATGTATCCAAAAATAAACTCAATGTGGCCAATAATTATATGCATAGATATTTTTTCGAATTTGGGCGTGCTTGATTTGATGCTAAGTGGTTTTCATCTTTCCCACCATTTCGTTGACCATTTCAGGTCATACCAGCTTACTTTCACAGACTACATCCCAACATGTTTGTGTTCCATACTTTTTCCAATTAATGGATTTATATGTATACATTTGGATTCTAGATTGTAAACTACTATTTTAGGAGAACACAACTAGTGGAAGATTTTGGTCTGATCCTACTTTGAAGTCCATTTAAGATGCCCTCAACATGTCACCCAAATTATGAACAGTCTATTTAAATTGGCCATCTGTTTGAGGAGGATAAGACGTAATGAAGTGAAAATCATTGTTTAGATCATGTTGGAGACTTTTACAGAACATGGTGGAGAATCCGATATATTTATTGGATACAATTGATAGTGGTACTCTATATAGCCTTACCACTTATTAGATATATATATATAGGCAAGTTGATCTAATGATAAGTCCTCTCAAAATTTGATAAATCAAGATATCTTTTTATGACGTTCCACAATAACCATAATAGAAATTTTCCCTCTGGATGTCTTTGAAAGTCTAGTGACCATGTCTAAGGTGGTGTTTTTCCATTTCCTTTTTGGTAAGAAAAATGGTTTAATAAACAATATATATATTTTTTCATAAAGCCTTCACTTGATGACTTACCAGGCTCCTGGATGTATATTTAGGTATCTCGTTTTTTCATATTGTCCCAGCAAAAGTACTCCCACATATCTTGATACATATTTATGGTCCTTGGGTGAAAAGGGAGTGATGAAAAAATTATGTCATTTAGAAGATAATTCTTTATCCATGGATTGGATGGTACTCATAATCAATACCCAAAGCTTATGATATTATACATTTCATTATTGAAATCAGTGGATTTCCCATTTCTGATGGATTCCACCTGATTTTTGAATTTCCACAACATTTCATTGATCATCCATTATTTTGTAAAAGAGGGAAGGTTGAGAAATAATTTGAGAAATGGTTGTGGACTTTCCCCCCTTAATGATTTTCTTGGACATCCATTATAATTCTAATAAGATTGGTTCCCTATAAATTCTCATTATTGATAATGATGAAAGATACATTCTATTTAGATCATCCTACCCCTTATATTCCCTATCTAGATTTTATTGGATTGAGCAGTTGTAATCCTTAATGAGATCTAACCATGTTCACTAGAACATATTAATCTACTTCTATGTGAATATATTTTTGAGACACTTGTGATCAATATATATCTCACACTTCTCCCCATAGAGATAATGCTACTAGATTTTCAATGTAAAGTTCATAGCATCCAACTCTATATCATTCATGGGATAGTTTTTCTCATGGATTTTCACCTTCCTTGAGAAATAGGATATCACTTTATCATTATTCATTAGTACACATCCTAATACCTTCTTTTAATAATTGTCGTACACCACCAAGTGTTACCTACTTGTTGGAAGTGTGACCACTAGTGTAGTGATATGCCTCATTATTAAACTCCATGGAGTATTCACATTCACTAGTCCTGTCAATCCATTCTCACTTTTTAGTAATCATGGTTATTGGGTTTTAAAATAACAAGAAGATTTTCAAAAATCATTGCTAATACCAATCTAGACCAAGGAAACTACGGATCTTTGTTACTGATGTTGGCCTCTGCCATTCTTCAGTTACCTTTAACATAGAAGGGTCCATATATATCCCTTTGTTGGTGACAACATGATCTAGAAATGATAGTTCCTTCATCAAAAATTCACATTTAATATACTTTACATATTCTGTCTCCATTATCAATTTCTTTAAAATAGTACTCAAATGCTCCTCACGTTCATCTTTACTCATGGAGTGTATCAAAATATCATCAATAAATACTACCAATTTATTTCAAGGTAATCCATAAGAAATTATTCATTAAATCCATGAAAATTTCTTGATCATTAGTTATTCTGAAGAAAATCACTATGAACTCATAGTTTCCATAATTCATTTGAAAGCATTCATGAGAATATCTTCCTTCCTCGCCTTTAGTTACTGATATCCAAATTGATGGCTCACCATAGAGAAATAACTCACCCCTTGTAACTAATCAAATAATTCATCTATCCATGGAATGGGATACATGATATTTATCATGATTTAATAGAGATCACTATATTCAATGAAGAAGAGCATTGATCTATCCCTCTGCTTGAAAAAGAGGACCGATTCTCCCTTAGGTGAAGAACTCAGACATATAATACCATTGTCCTGATCCTCCAATAACTTATTTGATTTCTCTTCATACTCTATACTAGACATTTTATAAGGTTTAATTGATATAGGTAGAGATCCAGTAATATGTTCAATTGAGAAATAAACCACTCGCTCAGGGGGAAGACCATGAAACTCTTTGGGGAATACATCGGTGTAGTTCCATACAATGGGCATGTCTTCAAAAATGGTTCTCTCTTTATCAATCATTTGATCTAGATATGCTTTCTCATAATGAATTAATATACAAAATTAAGACAATGATTCTAAAGGAGATTCATCTTATTAATTACACTTTCAAAAAATTGGGGGATTCTTCATGATGTGATGGGTGATCCCAATTTCCCAATATCAAATGTTGGATTTGTATGATATTAGAAAATACATTCCCAAAATAAAATCAAACCCCACAAAAGGAAGTAAGACAAGATTTTTTAGGTTGGTCATTCCACAAACATAAACCAGGGAGGAGTTATGTACTTTGAATGAAATAATTTATCCATTATATGTTGTCCTAGATAAGTCAACCACCATATTTTCATGTGGTATTTGAATTGTTATAATAAATTTGCATGATATGAATGAATGCATAAAACCCTATTCAAATAGTATGTCTTCTATTCATAAATTAATAACCATCGATCCTATCACCCCATTATTTATCATCTCCACCTCATAAATAGTAATAACATATTCCCTAAATTATTTCCTTGTCGTTTTATGTTTATTTCCTATGAGAATCCTGAGCTATGGGAATTTTTTTTGAAAAAATTTCCACGTTCCTTGCAGTTGAGACACATCACCTCTGATTGAGAATGAATATGAACCTTCATTTCTTCTTCTACATTAGTGAAATTTTTCATGGATCTTGGGTAGTTTGTTGATAGATTTCCCATTCATTTACATCTTAAGCATTTCTTGGTTACCATTAGATAGCTCCTAGAACATTTCTTCCAATAATTTTGACACATGGGATATTCAATATTCTATACATAATTGGATTTATTTTCTAATCCACTCATATTAAACTCAATTTTTCATTCCTTATAACCATGCCCATGTGGTAATTAAGAGACTCTAATCTTCATCTCAAACATTGGGGAACAACCGAAAATATACTAATAGATGTTGAAGTTTTGAATATCCAATTATTTTTGTAGACTTGACTTTAGTATGCTAAATAAGAGATACTCCTTGATTTTTTTGTTAATGAAAAATTCGAAGTTGTATCTTGCAAGCCATGAAAATTTTTCTTTATAAAACCTGATAAAATAATCTTTATTATGCTTACATATGAGAAAATATATTTAGATATTGAGACATGGTGTTCAATGAAAATATTTAGTGAATTTTTTTTTGTATATTCCTCCCAATCGATGTAATCAATTTCCTCATTGGACTTTATATTTTGGATAAGTTTCCACCTATGATCAGCTTCCCCATCATAATGATAGACTTCTAACAAAAATTTATCTTCTTTTTAACATTGATGGACAAAGAATATCATTTCAATTGTGTTATTCAATTGTTCCAGTATGAGGGTATCATTAGATACACTAAACACAAGAGTCATTTACCACATGAATTATTTAGTGAAAACATGATATTTCCTTATAGAAGGAGGTCATTCCACCCATTTAAAGTTTTTATTACAAACTTAAGCTAGGTTAACAAGTAAATTCATAAATATTGAGCCCCCATTACAATATTATTTGAAATATCTTTAGGGAAAGAATCACATTTCCTATCACATATATTTTTTTCACGTCTTATTCTATTTCTCACGACTACCTAGGAAAACAAAAATTCAATTAGGGGGATTGAATACTTATCTAATAAGCATAAAAACGAAACAATAAAAATAAAAGGACAAAATCTTAAAGGAGAATTATATCATTACATATGATTCACGAATTATCAATCTAGGTTATCTATGATCTGTTTCATTACATATACTCTTATGGGATATTTTCCCCTTAAAAATTCATTATAATGAGATTATGAGTTTACAAAATCATATCCCCTAGGAGTTTCAAACTAAGTACATAGTAAGGACCATTTTCATGTACTAGGTTACCCTAAGATAAGCCTGAAATACCTTGTTTGAGTTGTTACCTCTAGGTATATCTATTCCAGAACCATATCCACTTGTATTATCTCAACATGGATGTATTTTCTCAATAAACTACTTATTACATACTTACCAAAATTTAGGTATGTATTCATAGATTTAGTCTTATACCTATGTTTCATAATGATGTTATATATTCCTAAACTCTAAAAATAACTAGAACTTACTATGATAAAAACTTTTGGGGCCCTAGCCTTTACACATATGATAAAATTATTTTAATCTTAATTAACTCTAAAATTACATTCCATGTTTTGAAAAGTCTATTGTCTTTTGAAGACTAGATACATAAAACTAAAAAAATGGGACTAAATAATTTTTTTATTTATCATCCATTACGAGCTCCTATATCCCTTCGAGACCTTACATTGGAATAATATAACATTATGATAACATGAACAAAGCAATGAGATAAAATCCCCATAGGAAATGAATATATGAATATTTCTTAGAACATGGGTTAGAAGGAATAACATAATGATAATAAAAGGCATGGAACATGATTAAATATAAGGAATAAAAACATGGGATAATATAATAATAGAATCTTTGTAATTTAAAAGCAACATAAAAGATGAATTTATCATGATTAAAAGATCTTCTAACATTGAGGATCACTATTCAAGTCTAACCAACAAGATTGTTGCACATGGAATACGATCCAAGGCCAAACAACTAGACCGTTGCACATAAAATATCATGATGCTATACATTAACCAATGAATTAGAGCACTATCAGGGTGCACCCACAATAACATGTTCATTAATATGTGTTCCACATGTATAATAATATATAAGGAATATAACAAAAATCAAGGGTTACCAATTGTATGAATTGGGTATCATAATCTTGAGAAAAGGAATATTATAAGGGATTTTCCAAATGATGTTAATAAAATAAAGTATTTAAATCATAAATTGATGTTAATAAGGGTAAATAGGCAATATCATGATTTTTTATGTCAAAATGAAATGAATACATGAAAACAAGAGGTTTAAGAATCATTAAAAATAAAACATTTTAGTGCGGTTTAAGGAAAATATTAATGGGAATTTATAGAATGAAAGGGAATAATCTTTCATATAAAACTAGAAGTGGGCCAATAATGTTTTCATAATAAAATATTAGATTTTATAAAAATAATTGTGTCTTAAAACTAATTATGTAGTGCACTTGAAAATGGGTCAGAATTTGGGATGTTCCCTTAAATCAGGCTTGCATATTGGGAAGAATTGAGTACAACACCGTTTAAAATCATGTATATCCCCGAAAAAGAAGGTTGGAAAGATCATGATACATGATCCTGGAACATATATAAAAAATTTAGTATATGTCATTAAAAATAAAAGATAATTTCATTTGGTTAAAAAGAGAGAAGTAATAACCAGAAGGAATTATGGAGGTTAGGGTATAATCCATTACCAAAAATCCTTAAGTGTCCTTAATATCTTATTAATGTTCTAGAGAATCAAATTAGACTCAATAATAAATAATTAAATAACCATTTTCGCATGAATTATATTTATTAAAACACTATTAAATTCATTTATGGCATGTTGATTCCTTTAGAAGTTCAATTTTATTGTTTAGGAGTGTTCGTTTCCTTGGTTTTCATGATATGTTAACTTGTATACGTGTAAAAAAGGTCACGTATTGTGGGGTAAATTATCCCGAATTGAACTTATATGTTTTTAATGATCTTACATTGGTTAAATTAGTCTTATATATCATTTTTATGTAATTATTCTAAAACATTAGATAAATATTTAATGATAATCATTTGGCTTTATTTTGGGGGTTTTCATTCAAAATAAAATCATTTTGTTTTATAAATTAATATCATGTGTATAAAGTGATTCCAGAAAATTACATAAGATATAATACATACATTATAATCTGTTTTAACTAAAAAATGTTTTTAGTACCTACCTTGAAAATGGTAATGGAAATTGGAAACTTTCTCATCCTTAAATGCGATAAATTAACAAATCAGAGATGATATTTTCATTTTTTGTATAATAATATGAGGAATGATATATGAAGATGAATTATACATTAACATAAATAAGTTACACTTTATTTAAGGTGCTAGAGTTTTCATTCCATTTGGATTTGGGTACGTTAGGGGATAAAAATAAACCAAATAAACTTCAAAACATATTAAAAGAAAAGGTATAGATTTTCACATCTTATTTCCTCCTTCTAGAAAGCCTCATTAGAGGATTGGTTTTTGTATTTTATTAAGTCAAAAATATCTTGGATTTATAGAAAATATTTGGAGGATATTCAAGTAGAATTTCGATAAGGCTCTAGGCTTGATAGGTGTCAGGATAAGAGGTGGTGAGGGTGGTATTTATATTATAGGAGAGGGGTGTTTTCTCATTATTTAATTCATTAGTTTATTATTTTTCTCCATAAATGTAATAGAGTTGATTATTTAGACTAAATATAGTAATTAGATCATTTTATTTCAAAACATTTGTTCTTACATCATCCGCGACACCATGAATAGTGTATTGATCTTAAAATGTACGTATAACGTAAATTACCTTATTTCACTATTCACAAAAAAAAATAATTCTTTTTAGAAAAATACCAAAAAATAAACCTATTAATGATTCAATATATAGAATTGAAAAATAAACTCCATTTTTTGAAGGTAATTTTCTATATATGGAAAATTAAAATTTTAATTAAAAACATCATTTATTGAAAAACACATTTTTTAAAAATTATAACTAAATTTATATCACATCAGATAATAAAAAAAGGTCTCAGAAAATTATCTTATTATCATAAGAGATTAAAATAATTCTTTATAAATATTTTTTTTTGAAAATAAATTTTCTTTTTAAATTATTAAATTAGTCTTAATATTTTAACTAAATATTTATAACTAAAAAAATTCCAACACATAATTAATAATTTTTAAAATATTTATTTACTTTTACTATGATATAAGAATATAATATTTTAACTTTTAATATGGATAAATTTAATTTGTACTTTAAATTGTGAGGTTACTATTCAATTACTCGATTTACTATTCATAATGGCCATGTTAATAGTCCAATGTTCAAGTTACTATTACTTTGCTATATGTTCCTTATCTTATAGAAATACATTTATTCCATTCATTATTCATTTATTGAGTTTTTATTATGTTCGTCATATGATTTTATATGATTATACAACATGAAATAAGTACATTATGGTAATTTCTTTGATAAAAGTTTTGGGTCATCAAAGATGGACAATGGTGGGGTTTTTTTTCGAAACAATCATTGGATTCCTCGGTAGTGAGGGAATTGTGGATAGTTAATGATGACATGATGGAAGTCACATCCATTATATTTAAAAAGAAGTTAGATAACGATGTATCAGATATTCATCCTATTGGTTGTGAGAAAATTTTGGATGGAAACCATGTCGGGAACATCATCATGGAAATGATGGGAGTGTATCAAGTCTTCTTAGTGATCATTGAGATAATTTTTTTTACTCTCGGCTTAGTGGCGATCACATCCCTTTTCATTCAATTTTCTATGGTACACTATGTTATAGTGATTTATATGTCGAGATAATGAAATAAATTTAATGCATTGCAGAATTTAAAAATATACTCTTTTAGAGATGCGTTTCAAAAGCATTGATAATATGAGATGCATGGTATGAATTGAATATTATTGGGATTCCTAATAAGGAATTCCATGAAAAAACTCATGTACAATAGTAAATTATTCAACTCAATCCTAGGTGAAATACAACCATTGTTATTATATATTTTTCTTGATACATGGAGGTCTTGGCTATATACTAACATCTCATTTGCAAAATCCTAAAAATCTCATACCTTGGATGATCTCCCGGAATTATAGTAAAATATTCTATGGTTACCCCAAACATCTATTCCATCTTGGTTGACATGTTTAGAGTGTGATGATCCATGAGTTATGGAACAATATACACCAATGTTCTTGCTGAGGCATTAAAATAGAAATTACTTATTTGGTAAGTGTAAATAGTGAAAGCCGGTTAGAGATTCAATGGGTGTGCTCCAAAAAATAACAATATTCCATGGGTTAAAGGAATAATAATTTGGTTTTTAATGCATTATTTGTGTAATATAATAATTTTTTGAGATATTCCTTTGTTAGTGTCTTGACATTAATTACACTTATTTGGCTAAATTTGGTCACTAAGGTACCACTTTTGGAACATCATTGGGATGAAGGGAGTGTAGTGTAATTTTGACAGAGGCCTTTCATTAAAAGGTCATCATGTCTAGGATAAATGATATTATTTGGAAATAGTGTATTAGATCATTATAGAATAATTATGATAGTGACAATTGAGTTCTAAATGTTTTTCCAATAAAGTAATTTTAATGCTGGGATCACCATGCCAGGAAATTGAACATTTAATCTAGAATATTTGATGGTATGTTACATGGAATGGTTAGTGAAAGATATGAATATGTTATTGTGTATTGGGTTATATGTACTCTAATAATTCCACCCTTGATTTTTAGTTTTGGATTTTAGTTTTCGGTACAATTCCAGTGGCTTATCTATCATACATTGAATGTCATTCTTAGAGATGCATTAGGATCTGAGAAATGAAAAATGACCATTTCAGTGATACTTCATGAAACTAGTATGTTATCTGTTGTTTCTATATTTCCGTAATATTTCTTTGGGATTATAATTTATAATATAGGGATAGTATAACATCACATGATTTCGGTCTAGGATTAAATTTTAAAGATAATATATGTTTTTTGGGAAATTGTTTAAATTGAAATTAAAATTCAATTATGAGAGTTGTAAGACTTAAACATGTTTTTTTCTAGACATGGTTTAATTCCAAAAAGGTTTTCTAGATTTTGGTTGAGTATTCAAAGCATTAATCTCCAAAATATCATTTTCTAGAAATATAGGTAAGGGTGCATGATTTTCAGGAAATGGTGTGCCCCTATACAAAAAAAAATGAATTGATATATGTGGGATCAAATAGATTATTATTTCATACTATAGAGCCTACAAAATCTTGTTGATGTTTGGAATAATGTTATAGAGGAAGGATCATGGGTTGTTTCTGATTTTAAAAATACATGTCTAACGATGTCAGGGGTGACCCTTCAAACTATAGCTTCATAAATGTTTTACACATTTAGCCAAATGAAGGAGCTAACAATGAAAATATTAAGAGAAATAAAAAGGATGATTTATCCCCTTATAATTTATGTGTTTTCACACATTTCATCCCTCATTCGAAAATGAGGTCTCCCATGCATACACTCCTCCTACTCTTCCCATTGTGGTTTCTCCCACATTGGAGCTCGTAATTAATTACTTCCTATCACGGTGGAATACCCTAAATGAGTCTACGATCTATCCTTCCTGATTAGATTATTTAACATTTTATATTGAATGATAATTACATGTGATATCATTTTCTATATAATTATGGTGTTTTTCTATTCGTTCATTTTCTCTCAAATCAGATTGAATCAGATATTCATAATGGATGAGTGTAGAATCCTAATAATAATGTCATAGGTCTAGATTCTTTTCCATAATGTTTCCCTAGTTTATAAATAATTCCATTGTGCTACAAAATAGTATTTCCACACCTAGCTCTTAAATTATAAAAATATTTAATTCAATTTGTTTAGAACATGAGCTAGATACCCATTGATGCCCTATTACATGGTTGGAGGTCAATGACCTCAAATTGAACCACCCCTTGGGTGAGTTATTTTAATTAATTTTCACATTTATAAATGACTAAATTAATCAAATTAAATAGATAAACCCACAGCCCATAGTAACATACATTATTAATGAAATTATGATTCGTCCAGTTATGTTAATTAATATGTATTTGAATATGTTTAATGAAACATGTCTTGCATAATTTTAATATATAATGCGTGTTCCCATAACATTCATGTTATTTATAAATTAAATGGTTTTATTTCATAGTTTATTTTATTTTGGTATAAAAAAGTATTTTTTCTCTCTGAGTTATATTTAATATGATTGAACACCCATTTCCTATTTTGAAATAACGAATTTGATGTATTAAATAAGGCATAAAAACAATGAGATATTATAGGCTCCTCCTTATGGAACACCTATGTAAGGGATCATATAGAATGTGGGATTACCTTATATTGGATTGATATAGAGGGACCTTGGTTAGGGTTGTGGCCATGGATTTTTATACCCCATTCGTGGATAATGTATGATATATTATTTCGAATCACATTTGTCACTAGTAATTACATTCCACACCACCTCAATTTAGAGGTCAATCATGAACCTTCTCCTTATTACTCTTGATACATATCATGTTGTACTAAATTATTTATGATACTCATGAATGGTGTCCCAGATTACTCTTATGATACTAATATGATTATGCATGGATGCTTGATTTATGCATCGAATCCAAGATATTACAATGTATCTATATATATAGAGATATATTTTATTATGTATATAGTGAATATATATGCATACTTATATATGTTCATATATACATATAGACACATACTCTTAGATCTCCCGACTTCGGCCAATGCATGGTATGGTTGACTAGGTTTCCCTTGAGGAACCAGAGCCCTACTTATTTAAATTTATTCATTAACTTAATTATTAATAATTTAGATAACTTATATATTTTATACTCATAAACTATATTTCAGTAAAACCCATTGTTGGTGGAATACTCAGTACGTGTCACTCAATTTTTGGGCTTCTATTACACGGTGGTACATGAACTTGCCTCATGGTTGTAAGATCATGTTGAAGATTAATATTGCACACCACTTTTAATTTAAGAATATTGTTTATGGATTTGAGAGTTTATGAGAATAGGATTGATCCATATATTGGGATACTGAAGGACATATCGATTTAGAATTTTATTCATTTAATTATGTTTTTTTGTAATCCCTATCATGTTTTTCTACTAGTACATTGTTATATCACATTGATATGATTGTTTGTACTTATTCGTCATTTCCATGTTTTGTTATTTATTTAAATTGTGTTTCATTTATACTACTTAAAATTTTTATTTTTTTTATTTATATATGAATGTGATACTCTTATCACGCGGTTATAGTCTCCCCATCACACTGTTATTGGACCCACAATGCTAGTCAGTAGCCTCTGCCCTGTGAAGTTGAATGCTAAAGGCCACATGGATTCCAATTTGGGTATTCTTTATAGAGTGAACAAGGTCATGATGTTATAGTTTAAAAAAACATACAATAATAGTCATAATGAAGAGGAATTTCAAATCAAAAACATTAAATAGATAGAAATTCCCTTTTTAACATCATAATATTAGAGGAAAATATCAATCATTTGAAAAATTAGATATATAAATTATAATATAATATTGATATGTGACAATTTTTTTTTTATATAGAGATAAAAAATTACAACCAATATTAACAATTTAATCTCTTAAATAAGATCAAACTCCATGTATGAAAAATTTATTCTTATTAATATAGTTTTTATAACCATATTTATATTTTCTACGTTTTATATTTATCATTTATAAATACTTACAAATTAATTATTAGATATTCATAGATATCATTTGTCATTAGATTTTATTATTTCCAACTAGTTTATACTTTCTTCAATTTTTTTCAGTTGTCATTCATTGTTCATAAGTTCATCATCATTATAATATTAAATATAGATGAATAATAATTTCATATTAATTTTGATATTCTATGATAATTCCATGGTTGGTATGGGAATAATTCATATAGTAATTTTAAATATATATTATTTTAATTTTATTTTATAATTTACAATGCATTATTTTAATAATGGTTTCATTTACAATATAATAGTTTTAATATAATAAAAAATAAATTATATTAATAATGTTGTTCATATGTGATCGTAAATTAATTTTTCATACAACTCTATGATGATAGTGATTCAAATATTGAACCATCATTCACATATGTGGTTGAATAGAAGAACTATAAACGTGCTAAAATAAAAAAGTATATTCATATATATTATTATTTAGTAATATTATCAACATTACATAGGTATAATGATGATTATAAAAGTTTAATAAAAGTTAAAAAACTGGTTTATGGTTGGTTAAAATAGTAATATAAAAGGACAAAATTTAAAAAAATGTTGTTTCCTAGTAATATTATAATTGATCATTTAATGGAATCTTTCTACATTTTAACGTAATTCAGATATATTTTAATGAGGGAAAAAATATAGAAGTACATTGTGATAAACGTTTTTAGTATAGTTCGTTGATATATATGAAATTTATGTGTCATTTGATATAGGTGATGGAGGGATCCATTGTATATGATATTTGTTAGCCTTTTTTAGATATGAATTATGTAATGGTTAAGGAATACATTTTTTTATGGAAAGAAACTCATGAATCAAGACAATGTCATGTGAATTGGGACTTACACATTAAAACATACTCATGATTTTGACAACCCTTGTATTTTTTCTTATAGTTCAGTTTTATGATTGATTAATATTCATGTTAATTCTATGAATTAATATTAATATTTATCTTTATAATCATTGATATTATTTTATCATGGTTTTCAAGAAGAATATAATTTTTTATTTGAAAAATAAATAGTTTATATTCTAAATAATTTTTTCTTGTTTTATATTATTTATTTAAATGTTATAATTCAATATTATAGAATTTTAATTTGATAATAAAATAAATATTTGGTTGCATCATGTTAAAATTATATTAGGTTAATTTTTTTATTTTCCAAGAAATATAATTTCTTGGTAAATAGGTAATACACACAGTTTTTATGAATATTGTGTTGTTAATGTCATCATAATGATATAAATAAGGAAAAAAATTTATGAAACTATTGGTTAATTTTATTATATGATAGTATTAAACGAATATAATGTTACAATAATTTAATTAATATAAATTAATTTTTATGACATGATAAATATGAAATATAATTATTAATGATAACATTGTTCTTTCACAACACTGGGAATGTCAAAAAAAATTCATTATGATAATATTTAAAATGAGATAAGAATATTCTATGATTTAATGGTAAATATGATTACTAATTAAAGATTTCAATTTTTATTCATGAGTTTAAAATTTATATAAAAAGATAATTATCCAAATTCATAACCAGAAATTGCATAATTTTTAAAAAGTAAAACTCCTTATCTAAAAAATGATATCATTGTATAAATCGGGAAAAAAATAATATTGCGAATTGTTATATACAATGATATTGATGAATAATAAAATATATTTACATTACTAATTTACATTTATTACTTTATAATAGGATAATTATCCCCAATTCTTATGTAGTGTTGATGCAGTGCATGTTGATGTCAGAGATAAGTGAATGTATATTATCATGGTCTATCCCCATTGGGAACCACTCCTAGTCCTACCATGAATATGAGAGTAACCCCTGAGTAAATCCAAAAAAATCACTAAGTTTAGCAACTGGAATTGTGGGTATAATATATATAAATGGGATGCATTACCCTTCTATATCATTGGATCCCCTGAATAAAACCACCAATCAACCCCGTAATATAATTAAAAAACCAAAGCCCAAAATAATGAAAAATTCATGGTATTTCAATTAAATACTTGTATCAGAATGAAGTTACCAAAGATGAACTTAAGCAAAACCACTAAAACTTAACTCTCAGTTCCTTGATAGTGTGGCCCATATTAGTCACTAAACTCACCCTGGAATCTTGAATGTAGTTTAATATATATATATAGGGGTGATAAAAATATATATACTATGTTGGATCATACCTAAAACCTCCCACGAATAGATGGTAGGAAGATAATAATGCATTAGTGAATAAATAGATGAGCAAACACCCACCATTTAATTAAACAACTGCCCAACCTCACCAAAGAAAACTCTTCAAATATCCCAACAATATAATATAATTATATCAAGGGAGATGATTGAAAGAACCCGTCAACCACTTCACCTATAATTTCTTATTCTCACAACCCATCATAAAACCTCATGTTATCCCCATCCCTTCCATAGTTATTCCAAAACACACTAATCCTCATTGACGAATATCTTATACAATATAGTCGTGCATCATGAAAATGAAGGAATCGACCATGTTCCCTTATCCTACCACACACGACCCCCACCATATAATATCATCTCATCAATAACCCGTTTATTTTTCTAGTACACTATGTATCTCATTGTCGATGTACCATTTAGTTTTTCTGACCATCTGTATCCCTTAGCCACTACCAGTACTCACAATACCTTATCACCAATACCCCATAGGTAATGATACAACATTATCTACTACACAAAGATGGGAGTGTGTGGAAGTGAGATTTTTTTACCTCAATTTCCTTAACCAACTAGGAAATTGGGTAAAATAACTAGTACCCGATTCATTTTGAGCATCTGTAAGGGTATCTAACTTGGGTGGGGTTTTCATTAAAATCAATATAAATACCAGTATAGTTATATCTATAGAAAATATTTTTCTAAAAGGGTTACACCCATATAACACAACCACATCCCACATACACCACCACACTACCCCTATCTATTTGTATGAAAACTCCCAAACACAACACCAAAATTATGTGGTTATCCAATTGAAAAAATAATTATCAATTAAATATAAAATTCTAGTTAATAACCCAATTATTTGATTTTTAGATTTATATTTTATATGGTATTTACATTTCTTAGGCCATTAAAATCCCACATTTAATTATGAACCACATCCAACAAATTATCATGTTAATTACAAATATACCACATTCAACTTTAATAATATGTTTTCAATATTGTTAACTATATTTCGTATCACTGAAAAACTATAAAAGGATCCAACATCAATAAAACAATTAATAATTCACAATAACACACTCTTTATTTCGTTAAAAACATTGAAAGGTACTCATAGGCATACTACACAATCGATAACCTAAACCAAGACCCACTATTCAACCCAATAAATATTACATAAATGCCTCTTCCCAATGAATACATAACATCAAAGGGGACTCACCATTTAAATAAATACATATCAAATTATTAAATCAATAAACAGTACTGTTTCCCTTCCATTTTCAAGAAACATTATATTGAAATAAATTTCCCAAAAAACTGGTTTGATTATATTTTTTTATGTAATTAACCTTTTATGAAACATTAATAGATAATAAAATCATAGTAACAACATTCAAGGGTAAAAAAAATAGTTTTGTACAAATAAAATATTAAAGAATGAACCTCATGGGAAATATCATGAAAATAAGTAAACAAAAGAAATTCACCATGTTATCTATCAATTAATTAGATCATGTTGATTATCATTATTACTACAATCTAAACTCCCTACCAAAATATGTCAACCGAAAGTTAATATAAATATTCTCACCGAATAAAAAAGTTTTCTTGAAACCCCTACCACACCCAAAGCATAAAAATCCATTGAAAAGGTAACGACATGGAAGAGGTATTGGAAAGACCATAACTGCATAATAAAATCATTTTTCAACCATGATGAAAAAACATAAAAATAAAAAATGTTTCCTTGACTTCCATCAAAATGAATCATCACAACTATAGAGAATCCCCAAGGGATGAATAGTATGGAACCAATAAGGAATGTGTGGGAGCACACCTATAGATCACTGGTAATATATCACTTGAATATGAGGATCAAATCCAATGAAGGCTACGAAAAGGTATTCCAAAATTTCCAAAGGTTCACCCACGAACTGAGACAAAAAAAAGACAATGAATGATATCCAGGGAATCCCCCAATTTTATACCCAAGATAGAAAACCTAAATATACAAAAAGAACATAGGGGTTAATATGAAACTCCAACATTTTATATAAAACCATGAAACATATCAAAAAAATATTCTAAAAAACATCTTTTCCAAGATACCATTTAGAAAACATGTTATGGAAAAAGTTGATATCATATAGAACTGGGATCAGACCATGGGATAATGTTCACTACCATAAATAATCAACCATATAATATAGATAACAATGAAAATCAGAATCTTCAAGATCTATGTTATAATCATGAGGACTAAAAAGAAACAAGAACTCATTCTCTCTATCCTGGAAATCCCTAGAACACAAATATAATACTTCCATATTCCATATTCCAACCTCCTCTAATTCAATAAGGCTAGTAAATCCAGAGTCCTTTGTTTATATTCCATAACTACCACCCACACTATAGAACTGGACTTACAAACCAAACATTCATAGTGAAACACATAGATCTACACTAAAAACCATCCCTCTATAGGATGTTTATTCTAAAACTACAGCTTCTCAAACTAATAATTTCTCTTGACACCACCAACTCCAAAAACCCAAAAACAAATGGGATAAGAAGTTTAGATGTCACGACCCGTCCTTGGGGCCCGTGCCGTGACTACCCCAAGCCCGCCTTCCATAGGCCAGGGGCTGGCGACTAGAACCAAAGGCGTAAATCCTGATAACAGGGAAGGCATTGCCTTTATAAAAGTAAACATACACCACAGAGTACAAGAGGAAGTAAAAAACTATGTAAAACTGAAACAAGCTGTGCTGAAAGTAAAGGGGGGTCGGAAATACAAGACCAACTGTAAAGTACAACTCGAAAGGAAAAAACAGCAACTGAAAAGTAAAACTGCAGCCTCAAGCCATCCACTAGAAGTCCCACCTGAAGGGTGGGTACAGATTGCCTCCACAACTCCTCAGGTCTAGCCGTCCGCTACGAGTATGTCCGTCCAGTGGTCCACCTCCAGGTACCGTCCTACTCTGCAAGCCCCAACCAAGGTCAGCATTGTCCATCGTCTGCAACCAACACAACAAAGTGCAGGCAAAGCCCATGCATGGGTGAGTATAAGCTACTCCGTAGGGACCCCGAGACCCCCGAAGGTCTCCCAAAATCAACAAAGGATAATCCACAAAGGAAAGATACAATCACGAAGTAACATCCGACACTACATAGGTATATGCCCATACATATACCTAAGTCACCATTTCCAGTACGCTCTGACCTCCGAGCTCAGGCACAAACTAGTCCACACAGGAAAACAAATCGTAATCCACACAGGATAGAAAAACACAATCCACACAGGATAGCAATCAAGATTCAGCTCGCACAGGTATAGTTCTTCGAATGACGATTGAGATGATCACTGATCCATCTAAGTCATCGGACCCACAAATGATCGATAGGTACTAACCCCCGCAATGACCCACAAAGGATCGATAGGAAACTAACCCCCACAATGACCCACACAGGATCAGACCCACACAGGATCTAGTGGCGCTGGCTCACGCAGAACCACTGAGCGCTGACCCACACAGGATCGGTAGCACTGATCCACGTAGGATCGCTGAGTGTTGTAGTCGTCGCCGTCGAATCCACTGAGGATCTCTGCATAGTCGTCGTCGCAGTCACAACCAGCTCTAGGGTTCCCGCACACAGCATGCTCGTTCAGGAGGGTCCGCTCCACGAGCCAAGAGGCTGATACCACAACTGACACATAGTCCAGAGTTGATGTATCCTAAAGTTCCATATCGTCAATAAGAACTCAACTTCGCAGACGGCGCGTCAATCGGATGCCCGGTCTGAGAGTTATTGTCTTTTTCGTCCCTGGGGTCCGGTTGGTTTTAAAGGCAAAACCAACCCGACCATACTCCACCTGCGTCCAAACCTCGGGCGAAGTATTCCAAAAGATCCGTCTCACTAAGAGAAATCCAACAAAGTCGACGACACGTCAATAGGACGTTCGGAGCTCATGTTATGAGTGTTTCCGCTCCAAGGGCCCGGTTGGTTTCGTGTACGAACCAACTTGGCCGAACCCAAAGTATTCCGAAACGTTGAGTGTGATATACCAAAACGACCATCACGTTCCAAGGATCGCTACACAACTGATGGTGTGTTGATCGGAGGTCCGTAGCCCAAGTTATGGATGAAAGACCAAAGACAGTCCGAAAACGGGGGTTTCGGGCCCGGACCGACCCGGCCCAAGACCCCCTGGTCGGCCCGACCCGGTCGACGACCCGGCGCACTGGCGCTCGGTGCCAGCTGGCTCGACCAAACAGCTGATCCATTCCGGCTTGTGGGGGGGGGGGGGAGCCGCCCCCCCCCCCCCCCCCGGTTTCCCTGTAACCGCAGCCCCATTAATGGGGCTGCATGCTTGGCCGGCCGGGGGAATTAATTCCCCCGGTTTCCCTTTGTCCGTACGGCCTGCACCGGCTGGCCGGTTCTACCATCAAGGACCGGCGACGGCCGGTCCTTCCTCCTTCGTTGACACTGGCGGCCCGGAACTGGCCGCAACCTGGTTCGTCCGGCGCGGTGCGACAGCACCACGCCCCTCCGCCGCGGCCCCGCTCCGGCTGGGGTATTTTCGAGTTTCACTGACGCGGCACGACGGTGTCGCGTCCTTGTATGATTTCACGGCGCGGCGCGACGGCGCCGCACATTTCTTGCCGCACGATCCCGTGCGGTGCGACGGCACCGCGCCACTCCCATTTCAACCACAAAAGAATCCATAATGGAAAAAAATGGAGGTGGGTCGGCTGTCTTTGTGCGGTCCGACCCCCTCTCATTAGATGATTGCAGTTGGACACATTCACGAAGAATAAAAAAAATAAGGGAGTAATCTCGAACAAAATAAAATAAATCCCCTACCTCGAGCGTGTCTTGAACGAGGTTTTTGTCACGGAGAAAAAGATGTTGCGTCGCGGGTCGGTGTCATGGAAAGAGTATTCATAGACAAAGATGGAGATTTTCTGAGGATTCGTCGTGGAAGAACCGTCGCGGAAGAAGACGTCATCGGCGTCGCATACTCGGTTTCCGAGAACTCGACGTTCTTCTTCGGAGACCGACTCATTCTTCACGTTCTTCGTCATTGAGAAAGATATTCTTCAAGC
Source organism: Viscum album (assembly GCA_963277665.1). Taxonomy (NCBI): domain Eukaryota; kingdom Viridiplantae; phylum Streptophyta; class Magnoliopsida; order Santalales; family Viscaceae; genus Viscum; species Viscum album. The sequence continues at coordinate 1,327,832,369 of OY728120.1, read as the reverse complement.
CTCCCAAATCCTCCCAATGCGACAAGACTGTAAACAAAAATAAAATAAGCCCAAGTCTTATTTTATTTACACAAGATATGAAAATTGAAATTCAAAAGTTTGAATTAATCCTACTTAATTAATTCAATCCAAGTTATCATCATTAAAGGGTGAGTTGAGGGAGTTAGGAATTTGAAAGGGTGGGGTTTGTGTGGGCCCCACAAACCTCATAACCTCCCTTGGGAAGTTGGGTAGTTACCCAACTTCCACCCCAAGCCTTTAAACCACTTAGAGAAAAATAAAAATTGTAGAATAATTATAAATTAAACTTCCACAATTTTTATCATCTACTCTCATGAAAACACAACTCCGAAACAGGTGTTCCTAAGAAATTACCAATGCTACGGTTCCATCGGTGCCCTCGGAATTTGATTCCGAGCACCGGTTCAAAATTAAGAAATTCCCACTCGTTCGTTCACTGAACATACCCGAGCTAAACTTCGGATAGAAATTCCGGGCACACCGGGCCTCAGAATCATGTGCCATCAGAAACCGCATTCTTGTAAAATCCCAAAGAAAATTAAGAAAAAATTTTCCTTGAATTTCACGGGTCTTTACATTACTCCCACCTCATGGTTTTACATCCCCATAAAGATACATCATAACTAGGGAAACAAATGAGGGTACTGAGCACACATCTGAGCCTCCCGCTCCCAAGTGCTCTCCTGGAGGCTCCCGTGCTGCCATCTGATGCGCACTAAAGGAATCGACCATCAACGTAGGACCCGCTCCTATAGAACCTCGATCTCCACTGGAACCTCCGTAATAGTCACCCCATCATCAACAACTAGCTCTCCATGGTCAATGAGATGCTTCGGTTCGTGCACGTCTCTCCTCATCTGAGACACGTGGAAGACGTCGTGCACCCGGTGCAACTGAGGTGGTAGAGCCAGATGATAAGCCACGTCGCCTATCCTGCTGAGGACCTGGAATGGTCCGATGAAGCGTGGAGACAACTTTCCACCTCGGACCAATCTATGTATACCACGTCGAGGTGAGACCCGCAAGAATACGTGGTTTCCATCCTCAAACTCCAGTGGCCTCCTCCTATTGTCAGCATAAGACTTCTGCCGGCTCTGAGCTGTCCTCATCCACTCCTGGATGACCTGGATCTTCTCTATCGAGGCCTGGACCATCCCTGGTCCCACAAGTGCTGACTCCCATGGGTCTGTCCAGCACAATGGTGATCTACAAGGTCGGCTGTACAACGCCTCGTATGGTTCCATCCCGATGGTGGAGTGGTAGCTGTTGTTGTACGCGAACTCCACCAAGGGTAGGTGGTCCTCCCAAATACAACCAAAGTCTAGGACACATGCGCGGAGCATGTCCTCAAGTGTCTGAATGGTCCTCTCCATCTGACCATCTGTCTGAGGGTGAATGGTGGTGCTCAGACGTAGCTACGTCCCGAACACCTCCTGCAACCCCTTACAAAGCCGGGAAGTAATGCGTGCATATCGATCGGAGACGATAGATGAAGTCACATCGTGAAGCCGTACAATCTCCTGAATGTAGAGACGACCCAGGCTCTCCACTGAGCCCTGCTCTCTGATGGGTAAGAAGTGAGCTGACTTGGTGAGTCAGTCGACAATCGCCAAGATGGAGTCTTGACCTATGGAAGTGCGTGGAAGTCCAGTCACGAAGTCCATAGATATGCCATCCCACTTCCACTCCGGAACCTCCAAGGGCTGTACCAAGCCTTCTGGTACCTGATGCTCTGCCTTCACCTGCTGGTAGGTGAGGCATCGAGAAACGAACTCCACCACAGCCTTATTCATGCCCGGCCACCAGTACTGTCATCTGAGATCCTGGTACATCTTCGCCACTCCAGGATGTACCGCCAAATGGGAAGTGTGAAACTCTCTCAACACCTCCTCTCATAAAGAAATTGGTACCAAGGTACGTCCTCTGAAAAGGACTTCGTGCTCTACTCCAATGGAGAAACCATCTGGTGCCTTTCCTGAGGATATCTATGCACGCCGCGTCTCATAGTCGTTGTCCCCACGATGTGCCTCTCGGACTCGCTGCAGTAGTGGAGGAGTGACTATGAGATAATGAAGGAAAGCTGCTCCATCTCTATCCACGAAGGATATTTGAAAAGCGGATAGCTGCTCTGTCGCCTCCTCAAGTAGCTGAATTCCCGTCATCCTGCTGAGAGCATCGGCTACTACGTTCCCCTTCCCAGGTGTATAGACTATCTCAAAGTCATGGTCCTGGAGGAACTCGAGCCATCACCGCTGTCTCAGGTTCAGGTCCTTCTGAGAGAAGATGTACCTGAGGCTCTGATGGTCAGAATAGACTGTAAAGCGCTCACCCATCAGATAATGTCGCCATGTCTTCAGAGAAAAGACCACTGCTGCAAACTCCATGTCATGGGTGGCATAGTTCTTCTCATGTGGTCTCAACTGACATGATCCATAGGCGATCACTTCCCACTACTGCATCAGGACACATCTGAGTCTAGTCCCTGATGCATCGCAGTATACTATATACCCTACTCCCTCCTCCGGCAACCTAAAGATAGGTGCACTAGACAATCTCTGTCTCAGCTCCTGGAAGATCTGCTGACATCTGTCTGACCACACAAAGGGTATCCCCTTCTTCGTCAAAGCTGAGAGTGGTTCCGCAACTCTGGAGAAGTCTTCCAAAATCTCCGATAGTATCCAGCTAGTCCCAAGAAACTCTGCACCTCTGTCACACACCTGGTTGGCTCCCAATATAGCACTGCCTCGATCTTCGCAAGATCCACCGCAACTCCCACGTCAGAGAAGACGTGTCCCAAGAAGTGGACCTCGCGTATCTAGAACTGACACATAGAGGGCTTACCATAAATCTGGTGCTCTCGGAGTGTGTCTAGTATAACCCGAAACTGGTAGGCGTGCTCCTCCTCAGTCGTCAAGTAAATCAAAATGTCGTCGATGAAGACCATGACAAATTGATCGAGGTATGGCTGAAATATCCTTTTCATTAGGGCCATGAACATAGCTAGAGCATTGGTCATGACGAAGGGCATATCCAAGAACTCATAGTGGCCATACTGACACCTGAAGGCCGTCTTCTACACGTCCTCGTCTCGAACTCTAAGCTGATGATAGCCTGACCTGAGGTCTATCTTCGAGAACCACTGTGCTCCCTTGAGCTGATCAAAGAGGTCATCAATCCTCGGTAGCGGATACATGTTCCTCACTATCACCTGGTTCAGGCGACGATAGTCGACACAATGTCGCATGCTCCCGTCTGCCTTCTTGGCGAACAAAATCGGGGAAGCCTAGGGTGAAACACTTTGTCGGATGAACCCCTTGCCCTACAAGTCCTCCAACTGTACCTGTATCTCTCGAAGCTCGGTGGGGGCCATCTGATATGCTGGAGTCGATATCGGGGCTGTCCCGAGGTACAGTTCAATATAAAAGTCTACCTCTCTGTGAGGATGTAGTCTTGGAATGTCGTCGAGAAAAACGTCCGCATACTGATCCACCATTGCAGGAAAACCAAGACTCCGCACATCAACTGCTCTTAGGATGAGGCTAGCCAACTAATGAGTGATGGGCTGTCCTCTCCTCTGCGAGAGTCCATCCTGTGCTGCAAAGGCTCCCTTCTCACCGGTGAAGGTGAACCTGCTCCCGTCGGTGCGTACACATCGCACCTTGAGCCTAATACAGTCGATCTGATCATGGACTATAGACAACCAATCCATGCCCATGATGACTTTGTAAGCCCTCGATGCCGCTACAAGAAGATCCCAGCCAAATCTCTCGCCTCCTAGAGTAAGCTCACACTGCCGGCACCAGTGTGTAATCATCGAGTCTACTCTCGTAGGAGTCTCTAGCTGTAAGGATTGAGCCAACAGCTCAGTCAGATTCTCCGAGCATCGAACAAGCGCAACGGCAATGAAAGAATGACTTTCTCCTGTGTCTATAAGTATTATAGCAAGGGTGTAATAGAAACAGATAGTACCTCGAATCATCTCGGGCGCGCCGTGGTCGTAGGCCTCCGCTGCTTGGAGCTATGCCTATCTCTGCCCGCCAGCTCCCTGTGGTCGGGGTGGACCTCCGGGTGGTGGTGGTGGTAAAGCCTCAAAGCGTCTCCCACCACCTGCTACTAGGCCATCTCCTCTGCCTTGTCCGCCTGCTCCCTGCGGACCGCCACAGTCGACCCTCTGCCTCTGCCTCGGTGGTCCTTAAACCGTCTGCTTCTCCTCGGCACGTGGGGTCGGGCAATCATGAGCCATGTGGACCTGCCCGCCACACGAGTAGCACTGCATGCCTCTAGAAAGACTGGCTCCACACTGTGTGCCCCGCACTACTGAGCCAGTGTCCTGAGGTCGTCTTCCTGAGGGTTTGTTCTGCCTGGACCCATGTGTCATCCGTCGACTACCTGCTGCAGAAGACTCTGCTACATGCCGCCCTGCGGTGGGTCTCGAAGCTGGTGTAGAATCAGCAAGAAATCTCTCGATCAAAAGGGATCGCTTCAGTACTCTTGTCTTAGTCGGAATGCTGAGGGAGATTAGCGATGCCCTGATCTCGTGTCTCAATCCCTGCTCAAAGGTCCGGGCTCGGATGAATGGTTCATGTACCATGTCTTTCGAGTAGCGCGAGAGATCGGAAAATCTCGCCGAGTACTGGGCGACCGTCAAGATGTCCTGTCGCAGCTGAAGAAGCTCCTGGATGCGCACCGCACAGGGGGTTGCCGGGACAAACTCTGAGCAGAAGAGGCTCTAAAAGTATTTCCAGAGGAGAGATGCCTCATCGTGCACCAGGAGCATCAAGCTCCACCATATGCCTGCTGCCATGTGCAGTAGGCTCGCTGCAAGGATCGCCATGAGGTCTGCTGGTGTCCTCACTAACAGGGAAACTCGTACAACTGCCTCCAGCCAGTCCTCGGTGGCCTGGGGGTCCGTCTCCCCTGGGAACCTGGGCAGTCGCTGGCGCTGGAACTCATGCAGTGCAGTAAGGTGACGTGCATCGTCAACGGCTGGGACTAGAAGAATCGGTGGCTCGACGGGTAAAGGTATCTCCGGTGCCTCAGCTATCAAAGGGCCCTACACCGAGGCCTCATCACTCGGCGGGCTGTCGTCACGCTCAACTCTCGGAACCCTAGCTGGCTTTCGTCGTGGGGCCATGCTGAAAAGAAACAGGTGAGCCACGGTCAGAACAATATACCTGGGGAGTTGACATAAAGTAATCACAAAGAAAACTTGAAACACACATGCAATCAATGTTTCCATGTATCAAGTCGAAAATCAGAAGTCAGGGTCCTAGTGTAAGGATACGTCGGCCGTCTTACCAACATTGGACTCCCTAGACTGATAACCACACCCAATACGCTAAACATTATTGCTTTACATAGAAAACATTCAGAGTCCCAAGTTCTGCGGTAGAACCGAACTCCTCTGACACCAATTTGTCACGACCCATCCTCGGGGCCCGTGCCGTGACTACCCAAAGCCCGCCTTCCATAGGCCAGGGGCTGGCGACTAGCACCAAAGGCGTAAATCCCGATAAAAGGGAAGGAATTTCCTTCATAAAAGTAACCATACACCACAAAGTACAAGAGAAAGTAAAACACTAAGTAAAACTGAAACAAGATGTGCTGAAAGTAAAGGGGGCCGGAAATACAAGCCCAACTATAAAGTAAAACTAGAAAGTAAAAAACAACAACTGAAAAGTAAAACTACAGCCTCAAGACGTCCACTAGAAGTCCCACCTGAAGGGTGGGTACAGATAGCCTCCACAACTCCTCAGGTCCAGCCGTCCGCTCTTAGTATGTCCGTCCAGTGGTCCACCTCCAGGTACCGTCCTGCTCTGCAAGCCCCAACCAAGGTCAGCGTTGTTCGTCGTCTGCAACCAACACAACGAATTGCGGGGAAAGCCCGTGCAGGGGTGAGTATAAGCTACTCAGTAGAGACCCTGAGACCCCCGATGGTGTCCCAAAATCCACAAAGGATAATCCACAAAGGAAAGATACAATCATGAAGTAACATCCGACACTACGTAGGTATATGCCCATACATATACCTAATTCACCATTTCCATTACACTCCATCCTTCGAGAACAAGCACAAACTAGTCCACACAGGAAAACAAATTGTAATCCACACAGGATAGAACAACCCAATCCACACAGGATAATAATCATGATTCGGCTCACACAGGTATACTTCTTTGAATGACGATAGAGATGATCACTGATCCATCTAAGTCATCGGACCCACAAAGGATCGATAGGTACTAACCCCCGCAATGAACCATAAAGGATCGATAGGAAACTAACCCTCGCAACGACCCACACAGGATCGGACCCACACAGGATCTGTAGGCGCTGGCTCACACAGAACCGCTGAGCGCTGACCCACACAGGATCGGACCCACATAGGATTGGTAGCACTAATCCACGTAGGATTGCTGAGTGTTTTAGTCGTCGCCATCAAATCCACTGAGGATCTCTGCATAGTCGTCGTCGCAGTCACAGCCAGTTCTAGGGTTCCCGCACACAGCATGCTCGTTCGGGAGGGTCCGCTCCACGAGCCGAGAGGATGATACATCAACATACACATAGTCCAGAGTTGATGTATCCTAAAGTTCTGTATCGTCAACATGAACTCAACGTCGCAGACGGCGCGTCAATCAGACGCCCGGTCTGACAATTATTGGCTTTTTTCTTCCCAGGGGCTCGGCTGGTTTTTAAGGAAAAACCAACCCGACCGTACTCCACCTGCGTCCAAAACTTGGGAGGAGTATCCCAAAAGATCCGTCTCACTAAGAGGAATCCAAAAAAGTCAACAACACGTCAATCGGACATCCGGAGCTCATGTTATGAGTGTTTCCCCTCCGAGGGCCCGGTTGGTTTCGTGTACGAACCAACTCGGCCGAACCCAAAGTATTACGAAACATTGAGTGCGATATACCGAAACGACTGTCTCGTTCCACGGATCGCTACGCAGCTGACGGTGCATCAATCGGAGGTTTGTATCCCATGTTAGTGGTAAAAGACCGAAGACGGTCCGAAAACGGTGGTTTCGGGCCTGGACCGACCCGGCCTGAGACCCCCTGGTCGGCCCGGCCCGGCGACCCGGCGCGCTGGCACTCGGGGCCAGCTGGCTTGGCCAAACGGCCGAGCCGTTCCGGCTCGCGGGGGGGAGGCGATGCCCCCCGGTTTCCCTGTAACCGCGACCCCATTAATGGGGCCGCTTGCTTGGCCGGTCGAGGGAATTAATTCCCCCGGTTTCCCTTTGTCTGGCCGGCCCGCACCGGCGACGGCCGATCCTTCCTCCTTCGCCAACATCGGCGGCCCGGAACCGGCCGCCGGTCACCCCGCTCTGCCACGGCCCGGAACCGGCCGCGACCTGGTTCGTCCGGCGCGGTGCGACGGCACCGCGCCCCTCCGCCGCGACCCCGCTCCGGCCGCAGTATTTTTGGGTTTCACCGATGCGGCGCGACGACGTCACATCCTTGTATGATTTCGCGGTGCGGCGCGACGGCGCCGCGCATTTCTTGCCGCATGATCCTGCGTGGTGCGACTGCACCGCGCCACTCCCATTTCAACCACAAAAGAATCCGACATGGAAAAAAATGGAGGTGGGTCGGCCGTCTTTGTGCAGTCCGGCCCCCTCTCGTTAAACAATAGCAGTTGGACATATTCACAAAGAATAAAAAATAAGGGAGTAATCTCGAACAAAATAAAATAAATCCCCTATCTCGAGCATGGCTTGAAAGAGGTTTTCGTCGCGGAGAAAAAGACGTCGCGTCGTGGGTCGGTGTCGCGGACAGAGGATTCATAGACGAAGACAGAGATTGTCCGAGGATTCGTCGTAGAAGAACCGTCGAGGAAGAAGACATCGTCGGCATCGTGGTACACAGCGTCGCGTACTCGGTTTCCGAGAACTCGGCGTTCTTCATCGGAGACCGATTCATTCTTCACGTTCTTCGTCGTTGAAGAAGATGTTCTTCAAGCCTCCCAAATCCTCCCAACATGTCACGACTCTAACCAAAAATAAAGTAAGCCTGAGTCTTATTTTATTTACACAAGATAAGAAAATTGAAATTCAAAAGTTTGAATTAATCCTACTTAATTAATTCAAGACAAGTTGTCATCATTAAAGGGTGAGTTGAGGGAGTTAGGAATTTGAAAGGGTGGGGTTCGTGTGGGCCCCACCAACCTCATAACCTCCCTTGGGAAGTTGGGTAGTTACCCAACTTCCACCCCAAGCCTTTAAACCACTTAGAGAAAAATAAAAATTATAGAATAATTATAAATTAATCTTCCACAATTTTTATCATCTACTCTCGTGAAAATGCAAATCCGGAACAGGTGTTCCTAAGCAATTACCGGCACTGCGGTTACATCAGTGCCCTCAGAATTCGATTCCGAGCACTGGTTCAAAAGTTAGAAATTCCCACTCATTCGTTCACTGAACGTACCCGAGCTAAACTTCAGATAGAAATTCCAGGCACACCGGGCCTCGGAATCAAGTGCCTTCCAAAACCGCGTTCTTGTAAAATCCCAAAGAAAATTAAGAAAAAATTTCCTTTAATTTTATGGGTCTTTACATTAAAGAAATTAAATAAATGATTTTAAACATATATAATGTAATATGGTAGCGGTAAATGTTGATGATTCATTATTATTTAGGATAAACATGATAGTTATGAAATTATTTAATTTCTTAAAACTAAATTTAATATTCTTATAGAATTTTTTAAAAAGTAAAATTATATAAATATGCCTAAAAATTTATTGAAACTTTATTTAATATTATTGAAATATTAATAAAATTTAAAAAATATTATTAAATACTATAATGAGTTAATTGAGGATAGATAATGGTCAATAATATAATCTTTTATCAATTTTTGAATGAATTTCACTTTTAAATTACAATTTTCACACACAAAAATTGAATATTTTAGAGAATGATATTGACTTTTACATATAAAAGGGGCTGATTCCGACATTTATAAAAGAAATATAAGATTAAATTTTATCTCCATATTCTACCCAATTTACACTTCAAATTTTTCCTTCCGCATTATGGATATACCCATCTAAAAATTCCCATTACGGAAGGCTTTGGACTCCTTCCAATGAGGTTGTTCAAGGATCCAAGTAAGGTTTTACAAGTATCCTTCTGCTTTCTTATTTAAGACTAATTTTCATATTTTTTTCATAAAAAAATTATCTTTTACTTATATTATTCTTATACCATATTATTGGAATCTTTGTAACTATTAATGATGGAGGATGATTTATTACCCCTCACCAAACTCTTTTTCAGAAGATTATACAACACCAAAATATGATTTTTTTCAAAAATAATGATTTTATATTTTGATTTTCCTCTTACCATTTTAAATAATATAAGTGATATTTCATTATAAATATACAATAGAATAATTTTTAGATCGTATTTTCATCAAACTAAAAAATTTATTGAGTTTTTCATTCTTTTAAAATATTTTTAAAAACATCGCTCATCATGATGGTTTCATAAAATAAAAGTGAATGATGATGTCCATGTAAAAATATGTGTTCCATGGATATTTCTAAAAATTTATTTTATTATTGAATATAATATTAATATAAATTTTATTTCAAGATGATTATTTTTAATGGTATTGTATCAATAATAAAAATGAAAATAATTCTAAACAATCATAGTTTTTTTAACCATCAAAATTCTAGATTTTTGAAATAGATTTTATGAATTGTAACTATATCATGACCTATTACATGACTCATGAATGACATGGAGGCAATAAAATGAAACTTATGGATCTTATAGAACCCTTTTAAAATGATTTTTTACACTTAAAATTATACCCCTATAATTTTGAGGGTTACAAACTGAACAATTAGAAAATTTATCATAGAAACAACAACAATATAGTATATGAATCTAAATTGAAAATAAATGAAATAAATTGAAAAATTAAAATGAAATTAAATCAAAAACTATTTTAAATTAAATAATTAATATATTTTTATTATTCAGAAGGGATGATGATATTCCACGTGTGATTCAAATCAATGTTAACTTAATTTTATTTCAATGAGTTATAATCATTTTAGATATTTATTCCTAATTACATTTTCCCACAATTAAAATTTGTTAAATAAATTAATATTCCAGTATATATAATCAAGGTTCTATAATGTAATTAATATTCTACTTTTCCTGAAAATTAATTAATTTTAAAATAAAATTTATTAAAAGTATAAGGGGATTTTCATTTAAAATATTAATTAAATGTTTTGACGCCTTTTTCTCAACATACTCTATCAATAAGGTTTTATATAATTTTGATTTTCTTATTCATGTTAATATTTATTAATATTATATTTTCTATTTCATTTTACACTCAACAGGTGGTTAAACCATTTTTTCAAATTATCATATTTCTTTCTGATAATTTAAATCTATTATACTTATGAGTTCAAGATTAGGTTTTTTGGAGTATTATTAATTATATTTTGTAATAAATATTTCCCTATATAGTTTGTAAATGTTTCAAAACTATTTTATATGTATATGATTATGGGTGTACCAAAGATATAACCATCTAATGCGCTAGGTGTTGATTTATACTCTGAAGATTTTATCATAGAAGTAACCAAAGAGGTTATTCCAATTAATGGTTGATATTATAAGGTGATAAAAATGATTTTCTATGGGAAAATCATGGTTTATTTATTATTTCAATGATACTATCATATATAATTCTATAAGAAGTAGTTCTCTAGAGTGATTAGGGGTTTTTAATCTCAAATTATATTATTTTAAGGATAATGTTTTTATGGGTTTTCATATTTTCAATTCCCTAACGAGTTCACATTCCCTTCTATAACTGTTACCAAGATATATATGATTATACCACGTTTTAAATTGATATTATAGGGTTAATTGACAAGTATGAATAATAAAAAAATCCAATATATAATTATAATAAAATTAATTAAATGAATATTATGTATCATTTTAAGAATGTATATTTTTAGGAAAATATGTACACATAGTGAATATGTAGCATATTTAATGTAAGGAGATTCCTAATCCACTAAAAACATAACAATAATAGGTCAATAGAATATATATAAACAAATTTTTTCTATTCTTCTTGTAATTATAAAATAACAATTCACAAGATGTTATAGTTGGTATAAGTTAATGGTTTAAACTACTTTAGGAGTTATGAAATTGGTAAAGAAACTAAGGAAGTAAAATTAGATGCTAACGTATTTTTCACGAAAAAAAACTATTTTATAGTTATATTTCCACAGAATGTAAATAATTATTCTAAGGGTTTACAAGATGTTTCAATATACAATAAATCTTTTAGATTTTTTTTCCTATATAGGTAATTGGGTGAATGAAGTAATATAGAAACATGATGTAAATACACTTCAAAATTAGAAACCAAAAATGTATGGGGTTGGATTTGAGTAGTCTGTATCTATGTTAACTCAATTAATTATGGTCATAAATAGTTTTACTTGTTAAAGGCAGTTACTAAATTCTCATTCAGGTAATATGTTAATAGTAGAGAATTTAATGTGACAAAATCCTTCAACGTTTCATAGAACCCTATACATAGGGATAACAAAAGGATAAATAAACACTTTAGAGAAGACATTTGAGGTTTTGTGTTCTTTGTAGATTTTGAAGGCAACAATTACTAATTTCCATCATGTATGTGAAGTTCATAAGTGGTGGTCATTATTTAATAAAATAAAGGTGATGAATAAGAGTGAAACTATATAATGGAACATATTTAAATATTCTTTTCATGAAAAATATTTTCCAAAAGATCTTTGAAATTTAATGTAAATAGAAATTTATAGAGTTGAAGAAATAGAAAGATGACTTAGTTACTAATTATGATGAAAATTTTAACTGATTGGAAATGTATGCATTGAATTTTATTATGTAATAAGTATGTAAATTTGTAAAATTTTACCCAGGTTTGAAATTAATTTTACAAAGATCATTTTTTACTGATAAATCAAGCACTTATAGTAAATTATTCCATGTGTTTAAAGGGTTGATATGATTTTTTTACTCTTATGTGTCTTATAACATAAAGGTTAAATAGTAGTCATGAAACAATGCAATTAGAAAATAACCAATAATAAAATATGGAGTTAAGCCTCCCATATGTCCAAAATATAGCATTTTTTGGGACTATGTAAATTGGTTAGGAAAATATTACAAGTGTTTTAGATTTTTATATATAAAAATAATTGAAATGAAATGAGTAATGGTCAACCTAATATTGGGGAAATTGGAGGAAATTCGGTTTTAAATTTTTTTGATTTCAAGTAAATGATTCACTATGTAAATATGTATCTGAATTTAATTACTAAATATAGATATTATTATATCTGTAATATAAATTGTGAGGGTAATTCATTTTCCTCTTATATAATTGATGTATCACAATCATATAATATGGGGACAAATACCTTATTTATTTATCAAAATTTTCATAATAATTGTTTGATTATGGAAATACACATTACATTTTTTTGGAAAATTTAGTCGTAACAGATAAATATCATCTACATAATTGGTGATAAATCAAGTTGTTAATATTTTTAGTGGAGGTGTTAAAGAAAAAAAGAGTTATAGGAATATTAAAATAATAATCAATGGAATTTTTTTCATATAAATTTTATCATCAAACTTATAGTACAGTTTGATGTTATTTGGGGTACAGATTGGATTTTGGGTTATCATATTTCCATTGATTACATAAAAAATAAAGATATGTCTAATTTTATGAATGAGTTATATTTTTTATTTATGAATGATTCCATAGTATTGATAACATATCCTGAAGTTGGGAAATGCATAAAAATTTTATGTGAATGTTTTCTTAGACTAATTATTTAAATGAATGAAATTGTACAAAATTGTGAGGCACTAGTAAAAATTTATATTTGTATGTATTTAATTATGATTTTCATACTATTATTTTTTATTTGGAGGTTTAATTTACTGTTATATTAGATTTTGATACTAAAAAAATTAAGAAATAAATTTTTAAATGAATCTTGTAGAGATATTAGAATTTAAAAGGAAGGTACAAGAGTTGTTTGATATGGGTTTTATTGATCCTTTCAAATTAAATTCAGGTGAACTTTTTTTCATGAAGAAGGATGGGTTTTTGGGAATTTTGATTAATTATATTGAAATGAATAATATATCCATCGATATGATGATCAGATTTGTTTTTTCTGCCTACCCCAATGAACCCTCATTATGGTGGATAGTCTATGTATTACAATTCCTAAAATCCCTTAATTAGAAGATCAAATTCTCCATATGGATATACCCACAGTCCCTCCATCATAATCCCAATAATTATATAAATGATTGGAAAGAAAAATTTCTTAAAGAAAAACCCCCACCTAGATTTATTTGAAGTAAAATTATATAAGGTAATTTCCAAGACTATGAATAAGGCATTCAAACATTGTACTCTTTACAGAAATCACACAATGAGAAATTTCAAATTTAAATCGATTAGATCTAAACTCTTCAAAGGACTAGGTATTTATAATAATTTCTCGAAAGATTATATTTCAATCACAATGGTCATATTTCTCAATGTTTATAATAACTACATGGAAACCTAAAACTAAAATGGATATTTTGTCATTAATTTTTTTAAATCAAAATGATTTACACCATTATAATGTAAAAAGTTTTCCTTATATTAGAAAATAGTCTTTCGAATATGATGACAAACATAAGACAAACTGATGGACTTCTTTAAAATTTTCCTTACGATATAACTTTTGAGTATCTATATCATATTCATTGATACTGGTATTAGTCTGACTACTAAATCTTTTTTAATAAGAAATATATTAAATAAAGTCATAAAACTAGTCTGATATGGGAAAATATGTTGTATATCGGATCCATACTCATTATAATAATCATAATGTACAATTATAAGTTTACTCTTTTAATTCATTAGAACATATACAATGAATGGTAAAAGATTATGTTTTCTACAAAAAAAAATCCAAAACTCTTTGGACATGAGAAGTTAGTTATCATTTAATTAAGAAAATGTTTGTTATTTTAAAAAAAAATGTAATGGAAAATTCATAAGTAAAAACTTTGACTCAACAATCTCCCCCTATTGGAAATTCGAAACACAATCTTAAATAAAAAATGATATTTTGAAAAACATACATAATATTTTCCTTTTCATACTTCATAATCATAGTGGAATAAGAGAATATTAACTCCCCCTCTGATTTTTTTAACACTTTTGAATATGATGGAGATAAATGTTGAATAAAATTATCTCCCATTAGTATAAAATCTCTTTTAAGAGTTGTATACTCTCACTTAATATAGAAATATTCATTTATTACGAATTTCTCACCATTTTTAAAAGAATATAATCAGATAAGACCATCTAATCCCTTTTTGATTTTAAAAAATAATATAGAAATGTATTTAGTTTCATGAAAAGTGTTATAAAAACAACTATAATAAACAATATAATAAACTTCCTAATCATCCAAAAAATGAAACAAATAAATATTTATTTAATTTTAATTGTAAAACATTCAAACAAATCATAATGTTTTTATTAATTCTTTCATTCATAAAAATGGTTTTGAAATAAAATGAAAATTCTAATATGAGTTCAAAAGGAAACCTATTTAATTGTTTCTTAATCAAAGACATCACAAAAGTTTCAATATTCTAAAAATATTTTATATCCTCTTCATGATTTTTAATTATTTCACCTTGAGATGGAACGATAAATCCCTAAAATGTATTCTTTTATAAAATTCTTCATTCTAATTTTTCAAACATAATTTCCACTTTATAAATTTTAGTGTTGATAACTATATTTGAAATAATTTCAGCTTCCTGTTAATCTACTTCAGTTATTCGGTCCAGTATTATGTTGTATCTTTGAACTGATCCACAAATTTCACCCTTTCTACCAAATGATTAGATAATTGACTAAATTATTCTAAGGATTCATTCATAATCATATTCATATCTTGAAAATTATCATCATGAAACTTGAAGACTACATCGATTTGGTGATAAAATTTTACCACTTGATTATAGGCATTTTTCTGAGTTTTAGAGCTTTCTTATAAAACATTTAAATTTACCTCAGTTTGGATCATCCTTTTGGTTTAATTATTTACTGAATCGAATTTCACCTTATGAATTTCATTAATCATATATACACTTCCTTCAAGTCTATGGAAATATATAAGTATTCATTAATTTATTTTCAAGACATGGATGCTGATGTAAAATCCTTGATAGATTATCATATTTACTAAATATATTTCTTTCTTTTCAGTTTCTGGGAGATTATTATGGTTGGTTCCAACTTCCACTTGTTTTCCTATTTTTCCTTGAAAATGATTTCTCATCTTTATCTCCAGTTTTTTTCCATAAAAAATTCAATGATATATCTTTCATCAGTGTCGCCTTTTTAACCATCTATTTTTCTAATTTTGAATTTCTAATTTTTCTTAGATGAGGATACAACTTCTTCCTATGATAAATATTTTTTAATCTATGAACATTAACATTTGTATTTTTGATCAACATTGGATGTAAAATTCGGTTGATGACACCCTCAAGGATCTCAAAGAAAACATATCATATTGAGATTTTTCAATTACATATTATTCTCTATTTAAATTATCCTAATTCTCATTTTATTCAGCCTTATAATAATTATTCTCATCCTCCTAATTTTCATCCACATTATTTTCATATTATTCTTCATCTTGTTCAAATAATTCTTCAGTTACCTTGTATTAACTTGATTATGCAATTAATTCTCCATCATTGGATAATTTATCAATCCATGCATCACTTTCATCAATTGACATAAAAAACATCTCCTCAAGATAAATTTATATTCATAATTATCCTTTAGCAGCTACTGCTGTTTTTTATTCTTTTTTTATAAACAGATGTGGCCAATTACTCATCATCTAATTAACATTTATCCTTTACCCACCACTAACGGAATATCATAAGGCATAATGAAATTACCTTGGAATGTAATCTAACATCTGGATTAACTTGATCACACTATGATAGAGCTAAACCAACATTTCTGGATGCTTCCTCTACACCTTTCGTCACAGATTCTACAATTCATACACCATGGAGTATTTTACAAAGTTTACTTTTATTTTATTTTTTCTCTAATAACTCAACGACATAAAACATTAAGGCCTTTGCCTCAACTAGGTTGATTCTGATAACTGGTCCTCTTGGATTATTTTATTCTTTTTTTCATCCACTCTTGATATACTTCATTAGTAACTCCCTTCTATTTATTTTCATTTATCAAAGGGGATGTCTCTACTTTACTTTTATTTTTCTAATAACCATTCTTGACCTTCATTTTCTTCTACTGATCACCTTGATCGGCTTTATTTTTATTTTACTAATCACCATGTATAACTTTCACTGAGTTTTCTTCTTCCAAAAGCATTCTGAAAAAATATAATTGATCAAATTTCAGAACTAAACGAAATTCTCTTCATCACATCAACAGTAATGAAATGAATCTTCATATTCTCAAGATTTTATTTGTTTTAAATTATGAAAAACAGCATGAAATTAACCATTATATTAGTTATCATATATGTTAACACTATAATCAATGATTTAATAGAACCAGTCTTGACATTATCAATGGTGAGAATAATGAATCGCATAAGATCATATCTTGTCATGTTGACTATGTAATCCAAAATAAAAAAATATGAGCCTTTCAATGTGTCTGGATCTCTATTCCTTGGAATCTTGAATCCCTTCATCCATTGAAAAAACCCTATTATCTGGTGTTAGGTGTGAAACATTCAAAATATTTCTATAATGATCAAATATTGAATATTAATTTTTTTTTGTATCAAAGGAATCAAGATTATACAATAATTTATTAGAAGGAAAATAATCCTATCCTTCTAAGGAACTCCAATAAAAGTTGAAGCTTTCTTAAATGATGTTCTATATCCTTATAAATAAATTATGAATTAATGTTTGTGATTATCATCCTGTTTGAAAAATGTGAATGAACTATAAAATTCTCGAACCACATCAAGGTACAAAAAATCAGAATCCTCAAAAGTGTTTTCTTTGCATTGATATTCCCAACATTGGAATTTTATAATTATCTTCTGGGTGGAAACATAATTTTCATAAAAGGATTTTTTGACCAATGGTTCTGGGAATAAAAACAATAAGTTTTAATATTTAGTAGATGCCATCATATTTAGAGAAGAAATTATTGATTCAGACATAATGATTTTTTTCATAAGGGGAACATTCAAAGGCAACATCAGTTAATCCTAATAAATAATGAGGAAATTGATGTGGAATAGTGGGATCCCCCTTTATATAAGTGATGTGAGAGATGTTTTATCTTCTAAATAAATTCAAATGGGTGATATTCAACTTCATCTGATTTGATGGTTGAAAATGATACCAAGTATTGTTTCATGTAAGACAAAGAAACAAATAAATATCCTAATAAATGACATGTTCTATATGAAATTTTTCTATCCATTCTACAACCACCAAAATCATCACCAGAAAAAAAATAGTTTAAATTTAATTTTATAAGAATATAAAAGTCTTAAATCATATTTCCCTTTAAATAATGAGAATTTTTTTTCATCTTTTAAATGAAATAATTTTGGATTATGTTGGAATTTTTTACATAGCAACACTGAAAACATTAAATATAGATGATTAGATCTAAAATATTGTAAACTTCATATCATACCATTAAAAGTATTTTGATCAACTGGTTCCCCATCCTCATTAAGATCAAGTGAATAAGAGGTACCAATTGGAGTACTAATATTTTTTGTATTGTCATGTCCAAATTTTTTAAGATGTTATTTTATATACTTATGTTTAGATATATAAGTTCCTCCATCATTCAATGAGATTTTAAAACATAGTAAATATGCTAACTCACTTATCATACTCATCTCAAACATAGATTTCAAAATATCTGAAAAGGAATCTATTAAATATTTTTGAGTTGATACAAATATTATTTAAACATCATTGATTTGAAAAATCATAAAGTTAATATTTTCTTATTAAATATATTTTTATCTGCATCTACCTTAAAAAATGATTTATTGTAATAAGAATCATTTTATCAAATCATACCAGGATCTTTGGGATAGTTTAACTTTGTATCATGCATTATAAATTTTACAAACATATTCAAGATGTTTTATATTTTCAAAAGTAGGGGGTTTTCAGCATAAAATTCATCATAAACATATCCTTTATGTAAACAACATGTTACATCCATTTGAAATAGTATGAATTAAATAATTTTATAAAAGCTAGTAGATATTTAATAGCTTCAATTCTATCTACCATGGCATAGGTTTCTTCATTTTCTATGCATTTTTGTTGGATAGAAAACATAGTAATAAGTCTTTTTTTAGTTCTACTAATATTAACATTTTCATCATGTTTGTTTCTAAAAACCCATTTATATCCAATTATAGAATATTCACTACGTTATTAAACTAGAGTCCACACTTTTTTCAAATCATATTCATTTATCTTACTTTGCATAGCCTTAATCCAATCGTCATCACCTAAAGACTCGAAAGGATTATTAGGGTCAATTATGGAAAGGAAGGCTATATGTTCTATTTTATTTCATTAGGAACTTCTAAACCCTAATTGGTTGATCAAAATATACAATGATACTATCACTAGGATGATTTCTAACAACAACTAATTTCAAGGGGTATTTAAAATATGTTTTTCAGCATGAGGTAAGAAATATTCCATAATAGTAACTTTAGATATATTTTCTGAAGTTATTTCTTTATAAGAATAATTTTCTAATATAAGATAAAATTATTTTTTAGAAATAACATCTAAAGTGGATATTGGTTGGGGTTGTTTTAAAATTAAAGGGTATGTCTCATCCAACATAACATGTACTGTTTCATAAAAAGTACATATCTTTTTATCAAAAACATTTTTTTCTTAAAGTATGGGAATAACCTAAAAATATTCCTTCATTGGATTTTAGTGAAGATTTATGTATGTTATCTTTCATATTTCGTATGAATACTTTACAACCCGACACTTTGAAGAAAGAATTTTTTTTTCTTCCTTTACACAAATCAAAAGGTTTTTAAGAAAGGGTATTATTGAAACTCAATTTTTAGTATCACATGCAATACTAATATATTAAATACAAAATTTTTGAGAAATTAATTATTAACTCAACATGGTTCTTTTTATATATTGAATAAATCAATTTCTTATCTTAATAATATCAGTTTTCTATGTGGTTCTAGGAGGGAAAATGTTATTTTCTATACCATTATTACAAAAAAATATTAAAAATCAGAATTTAAGAATTTTCCACCACGATCATTATGAATATTTATCAAATGAAATTTTTTCTCATTTTTAACATTAGCAGCAACTGTTCTGAAATAGAAATAACCTAAGATTTCTTGTGTGAAAATAACCCCTAGTGTATCTAGTGTAATCATCAGCCAATACATATACATAGTATTATCCCCAAATACTCTAAGTTTGTAGGACCAAATATACCCATGTTCATTAAATATAAAGCATATGTATTTGTGAATTCACAAATAGAACTAATACTAGAGTTATGTTGGTTACCATGTTGATAAGGGTCCCATAATATTGAGGAATAAAACCTATGTTCTGATAGATCATTAAAAAGTATTTTATTTATTAAAGTATGGATGTTTCTATGGTTTCCACATTGAGATGTTATATTCCATAACAAATAATGATCTTCCATTTCACATAAATATAGTAATTCTAGGTTCCAAATATATTTTAAGTTTAGATTATATCCATTCTCATACTGATTCCCAAAAGAATAAATTCATCTTTAGAATTCTGCACAACACATTTAAAATTTCTAAAATTCAAAAGGTAACCTCAATCACATAACTATATTATGATTACGAAGTTGTTCTTAAGGAATTTAACCTAAAAAAATGAGATTAATGTTTTTCCATGAAGAATTATGATACCTATTCTATTAATCTATCATATAGAATTATCTCCCAATGTAATTTTTCCACCATTCATCTTAATGATATTTTCAAAGAAATATTAGTTTCTAGTTATGTTCTGGGAACACCCACTATCCTTGTAACATGTATTATTATTTTTGGTCTTATCTTTTTGTTTTCTAAAAAAAATATTAGACATTCGGTAACAAAATCTTTTTTGGTGCAGTAATGTTGGAAAGAAGAACTTTAAGAATCCATATTTGTTTTGAAAAATATTATGAATGAAAACCTAGGGATTGGAATTTATTTAATGAACTATTCCTTTCAAATTATAACAACATTTACAGTTGGTATAAAAGGGATCAATTTTAGTTACAAGTAAACTGTTATTAAAAACATATTTTGTATAAGAAAATCCCATTTCACAACTATTCCCATGAAGAAGAATTTGTTAATAAATTTTTTCAATGTTTTCTCTAACAGTATTAAATCTTGAAACAAAATTCATCAAATAAGAAGTTTTATATTTTATATTTATAATTAAATTCATATCCTGACTAATAATAGTCTTGAAATTATGTTTATTAAAATTGTTTTGAAAATTATTTTTATCAGAAACTAATTTTTATAAATATTTTGAAATATTATTCATATTAGAGTTATCCTTGTCAAGATAGTTTAAACTATATGAAATTTTATTTGTTAAAACATTTATTTTTGAATCATCCATGGAATGTTTTCTCATAGAATTACCATGTATTTTTTTATATTAAAATTTTTCATTTTCTAACATTTTTTCAAAATATGTAACTTTATCAAATGAAGATAAAGTATTATATTCAATTGTTGAGGAATATTATTCATATGAAGATATAAAATCCTTCTACTAAGGATAGTTTTTACTTAGAGATGTATTATTATGATTCTCACTATATATAAACTTAATAATGAAACAATTATTTAGTTGATGAACTGTAGAAAAAAGGCATTTGTTCCTCTATAACAAACATTTGTTATCTAAACAATTTTCAGTAGAATAACCTTCATTGGTACTTCAGGTGTCAACAACTTTTAGAAATTTGTATCCCGTAGATTTTTAATTTTTATCGGAATTTCTTTTTGAATTTATATATTTCCTCTTTATCTTAGGACAAACTATCCTGATGTGTCCAACTTTCTTTCACTCATAACAAGTTACTCCATCTTTCTTGCTATTTCATTCCTTATAACCTTTATTATATTTGTATTATAAATCCCTCTTTCCTTCTATATTGTAGCTTTTTCTTGAATGAATTTTCAACTAATTTTTAGAGTGTTCAGAAACACTAGAATTGGATTGAACAAATTATTTCTTCTTTCTTAATGATTTAACAACCTTTTGATGTGTTTGAGATTTAGTAGTAAGAATATTATATGAAAAATCAACACATCCATTATTCTTCTTTTATTTCTCTGCATATCTTTTGAGTCTCCCTTTTTATTGAATAAATGTTACTATGAGATCATCAAGATTAAGATTTGTTAAATTTCTTGTATCATAATCAATAGTCCTAATTGATTCCCATTGAATAGTCATGATGACAATAGTTTTTGCTACAAGAATATCATAGTGAAAACCTTTCTCTCCAAGGGATTGTAATATTTTTTTAATAGTCATAAACAATTGGCGAATCATAGAAAATGATTTTCTAGGTAAAAACTCAAAATATTGATAATCAACACATAATGTAGATATCTTAGTTGTAATAAAATTTAATGTACCCAAATGTGGGATTTCTAAGTTTTTTCCAAAGAGTGGTGGCGACATCGCAAGATGATATTTGGATATAAATGATTATTGTAATAGAGAAGAACAAATTATTTCTAACTCTATAGTTCTACAACTATTTCTAAATCACATGATGAGTAAAATATGTAACTTATTTATTAGGAATTTTGTAATCTCTAGTTAATAAGAAAAAGTAATAAACTCTTCTATTGATAACAAAATTATTCATCCCTTCACTCTTGTATTCATAGTTAGTACCATAAATAATAGGCGGTCTATTTGGATTAAGATTATCTATGGATCTGAAATTTATTAATAAAATCATAAAAATATGGTTATATTCTATTCAAAGAAACATGATTGTTCCCCAAATGTTTTATATACATAAAATTTATAACTAAAAATTAAAAAAATTGAAATTGTAAATAAAGAAAAGCTCAACATTTATTTGAGTAGCAGAATATCACTATGATACCAATTTTTGGATATATATATTAGATATATTAATATTAGGATAAAAAGAATATATTCATTATGGATCTATTACAAAGGCGGTGGAGGTGAATTGTTTCTTTAAAATCATTTATTTTAATGGAATTAAATTAAAGTAATTCACAAAACCCCATTATGAAAATTCTATCAGATTTAGAATTAGAACATAGTCTGATTATTATCTTTTCGTAATCAGGATGATAAAGATAATAACAAATTATACATACTGAAATCCAAATAGATCTGAATATATCACAGTGTTTTAGATAAAAAGTAGATCAGATTAATAGTATAGATTATATTGATCATATTTAAAAGCATTACTATGAAACTAATATAAACAAGCACAGTGGAATAAATAAATTATAAGAAACAAGTAACGGAATAAAAAAAATCAAAGAATGACTTACAATTATTTAAAAAATTCATTGAACACTATTAAAATAAAGTGTAAGGTAGAAAAAATTTTGCGCTAAATGTATCCTGTGTTTTATACTTCCTAGAAAATATGATTTTCGTAGAAAAATAAAGGCCTCGATACGATGATAAGCTGTGTTATGTCTACCTATCCACGGTAGCCCTCAATCTGATGTATCATCTCTGTTTTCCTATTCCGGAAATCCCTTAATCAGAAGATTGGATTCTCCATATTTCTATCCCTATAATCCCTTGATATTAATCACAACAATTAGAATCAAAATCACAATGAAGGTGTTCATAAAAAGAAAACCCAGCCAAGTTTTCCTTATAACTACAAAACACTAAGGCAATTAGAAAGAGTAGGAAAAATACATGCACACTGTGTAATATCAATATCTCTCACACAATGATGAATTTCTTTGTTAAATCGATCTTCCCCAAAATATTGGAATGATGTTGTATTTATGGGTATTTCTCCAATGATCATACTTTTTTCCCGAATGGTAAAATTTCTGAAATCTTTGTTTCGATGACATGGGAAGCTGGAACATCATCCACTATTCTATAAATAATTTTCCGATGTTATATTTATTTACACCATTATAGTGTAAATGTTTTTCCTTACATTTTAAAATATTATTATAAATATGATAATAAAATTAACTTTGGTTGATGGCCTTATTTTGAATTTTCATTACGATATACCTTAGGAGTATCAGTCTGATATTCATTGGTACCAGTATCAGTCTGATTACTAAGCTATTCTCAGTATGAAAGGAAAGAAAGAAGTTCTTACAACTAGTCAGATGAGGAATAATCTAATGTATATTGGATCTATACTCATTATGATAATTATAATTAATAATTATATGTTAATTTTCGTAATTCATTATAAGTTTTTCTATGTATAGTAAAATATTATGTTTTCTATATACATATAATAAAACACATCGGACAAATGAGTTTAGTAATTATGTAAATAAGTCTGTGTTTGTGACATCCCAAACTAAAGTAATGGAAGTGTCATAAGGACAAATTTTGACTCAAAATTATAATAATGTGTGAGATATTCAAGAATGTTGATTTAATTCAATGTAATTTGGTTTAATCTCTATGTGGGATGTCATAATTCACCTAGATTTTCTGATTACTACCCATTTGATGGAATGCATCTGTTCGCTTATCGATCTTACCTATATCATTACACAAGATTAGCAAGACGAAAACACGGTTGCAGATGGTCTGACCCACATGGGAGTAAATCAAGACATTACCTGGTTTGAAGACCTTCACACTTCACTTATTTCTTTCCATGAAAATGATTGAAATATGACCATATTTTTCAACTCTTGTAATCATTCTTTTAATAAAATTTGTTTTATGGTCATTTTTGGCCAAGGAATCACCTTTTTTAAAAAAATATCTATGTTGGAAAAATATTTACAGATATAATCAAAATAAATATAATTAATTTAATTTAGGAGATATTTTTTTATAAAAAACATTTATGGAAATGTTTTTTGTGTTTTTCTATGAAAGGGAAATTAAGCTAAATATTTTTTGGCCTATATAAAATCTGAGAAAATGTTGGAGTAGTGGATTATTGAGTATCCTTTCATCAAAAATTATAATAGATATATAATATTATTACAATTCCTTATTTGGAAAATATATACATGATTTTTCTTAGAGATTTTTCTCTGATGTAGTATGACAGGAGAATAATCTTTATTATGTGAAAAAACAAGTTCATATTCATGATCATAGATAAAATGTGTGGAGATATAAGGATATTTTTTTGGTCCTATTTTTATTGAATAATAACATGATTGAATAATAAATAAGGGAATATAGATAAGATATGAATGAAATGAATCCCAACCTTTTTATTAATGTGGAAAAATTATAGAGATGAAATTTATTTAAGTGCGGGAATATAAAAAAAGGAATTTTTAATTATAATTAAAATTTTAATATTTTTATTATTAATTATACTAACATGAAATCTTATTAATTCTTATTATTAAAAGCACATAATTTTTTTTATTAATGCATAGATTAAGAATGTTTTTTATTTAAAATAGAAATTGTTCCTATTATAAAGAAATTGTTTTCCAAGTCTGATATTATTTTTCGTAAAGGTTAAATATCTAAATCTTATAATACTATTTTGATAAAATGAAAATAAATATTTTTTTATTTTTAAAAAATTATTTTTGGGTGTGTTTTTGGGTTTTGTATAAGAAAAATGTTTCTTTGGTGGATAGTAAAAAATTACATTTTTTAGGAATACCATAACTTTTATGACAAAGTTGTGATATAAATATGAAAATAATTAAGAATATTAATAAATGTATCTCAAATTATTATAAACTAGTAATATCATATAAAATTTATTTAATTAACAAAAATTAGAATTTATTTCATGATAAATATGAAAAGTAATTATTAATACTTATAAAGTTCTTTGTTAACATTAGAAAAGTAAAAATACATTTATTTAAATTAATATATTTTAGAGGAGATTTATATCATCATATTAAATGGTATATATAATTAATAATCAATTAAATTAATTTATATTTGTGAAAGTTAATTTTTTATATGAATGTAACCATCCAAATTTTTACCCATCACTTGTGTATGGTATGAAAAGTCAAAATCCTTATCTTGAAAATATTATGATGATGTAAATTAGAAAAAGGAGTATTATGAATGTTTTTATAAGATAATTTTATTTAATAATAAAATATAAATATTTTTTAAATTTATTTTTTAAATTAAATATTAGGATAATTATGAAAAATGCTTATGCAGTTTTGATATATCTCTTAAGCAAGTAAGAGAAAAGTAAAATTAAATTATTTGAAAAATATTTAAAATGATGTTATTGGAATGGATTATAAATTTAAAATATTTTATGGATAAATATGATAATTAATATCTTATTTAAATATTCAAATCCAAATTCTATAGGTATATAGATATTTAAAAAGTCAAATTAGGATAATAACAAGGAAAAATAAAATGAAAGGTATTGTTTGATAAAAAAAATAAATTGAATAAAAACAACTAAAAATTATCATTAATTAATTTTGAATGGGTATTGGTTTAAAATATCATATATTAACCGTTTTTTAACCTTTTTCCCTCTAAAAATAACATTTTTTACTAATAAAGATTGAGCATTTGAAAAAATGCCATAGATATTTTCTAGTAAATGGGGACGCATTATAACCATTCCAAAAGAAATCTAAATTTCAAATTTATCACTATATTCTTCCAAAATACCTTTTTAATTTCTCTTTCACATGTTCATAAGGCTATAACCATAAAAAATTTCCTTCTCCAGAGGTTTTTGACCCATTCCAATGGAGGAGGTTCAAAGAGCTAGTTAATAGTTTCCAAGGCTTTCTCCTATCATATTTATGATCCTTTGTCCTAAAAATATTTTGAACATTCCATTTTTTTAAAATAATATATTAACCCAATATTGTAATATTTTGATCTATAAATGAATACAGATGATCTATAACCACAAACTAAACTATATTTTCATATGTCTTTACTAGATCAAAATACATGTTATTTAATGAAAATGTTTTTTTTTCAATTATCCTATTGATAATTTAAAAATGTGTGTAATATTTAAATATTAAAATAAAAATATATATTTTATATATAATTATTTTTACAAACTCAAATATTTATTTGATTTTTACATTTAATCACTTTTTAGAAACATCGCTTATCATGGTAGTTTTATGGTAGGGAACGTTATTGATTTAATAATATTATTTGTTCAATGGATATTAATAAAAAAATGTTTTATGATTAAAAAAACATTAATATTTATATAATTTAAATATATTTATTTTTAATGTAAATTTTTCAACTACAATAATTAAATTAATTTTAAACAATTAGAGTTAATTTGGACCATAAAAACAAGATCTTTAAGGAAGACATTATAAAGAGTGACTATTTCCTTGCCTATAGAATTTACATGATAATATAATGACAGAAAAAGTATAACTTTATAATCTTATAGCTAATGGAATCCTTGGATAATTCTTTTTTACCATTACCATCATGCCCCATCAATTTTGGATGTTATGAACCGAATGATTAAAAATTGATCAACACAAATAATTAAATATGATAAATGAATGAAACATGTAATACATTGAATAAGAGGACTAACAATGATTAAATTAATATTAAAATTATTTTTAATCATATAGATAATTAATAAAATTTTATTATTTATAGTATATGTTGTATGAGGTGATTCTAGAATCGATGTAAGGGGTTTTTGTTAGCTCAATATATTTTTATTAATGTATAATAATTTTCTCATGATATTTTACATGATAATTTTTTATCCATCCAATTTAATTTTCCCGATGAATATTACTCTGCAATTATTCTTGTTCATCTAAATAGTTTTTTATTCTCAAATATTTTTAAAATATTTTCTATTAAAATTAATGTTATTCAAAAATTAAGATGTTTTAATTTTAATCCTTTATTTTTAATATTTTGATGTATTTCTGACAACTCAATATGTCTATAATGATTAATATTAAATTTATTCTTAGTATAATTATTAAAAGTTATGAATACACCATGTTCCACTTTTATTTTCCTCTCAATATGGAATTGGTTAATCTATTTTTGAAATTATTATATTTTTATGGATTGAATGTAAATGGTTCTTCTTATGGGTTTGATGGTCAGTTTATATGGGTTTTATCCATTCCATGCTTAAGTTAAGTCTAATGTGTGTTTTATTAAATACAATGAATTTAGTAATTTTATAAATATACAAGTGAGTCCAGAATATATCTCTATAATGAATCAGGTAATGATTTGGTATCTAAGGATAATATTTTGGAGGTAACTGAGTAGGTTATTCAAATGAAAGGGTGATTCAAATCAGTGATGTCAAAGGGTGAGGAACATGGTATCCCAAGATGTATTCATGTATTATTTATGATTACTATGATATTATTATATGTTATTATATAATAAGTTTATTAAATGTTTTATTATGTATTTTTATGATCCCATTGTATATTATTTTAAGTATGCATATTTATATATAAGTTTTTGACATTTTAAATGTCCTAATGAGTTTGTTTTCCATTTTATTCCTCTTAGAGAGATTTATATGCTTATTCAATGTTTTAAAATTATTTTACTATATAAAATAATGATTAAGATAAATAAAAAAAGGAAAATATCCAATTCTAAATATTCTTATGGAATGAATCTTGTGCATAATATTTTGTAGAAACAATGTAAACTAGGGAAATGTTGGATTTTTTTAATGTAAAAGGATTCCTAATATTATAAAACACTAAAACATAATGGTTATGAGAATTTATGTATTGTGATATTCTCTATATCTCTAGAAATTATCAACTGATTATTCTCAAGATGTTTACATGGTAATGATTTACTAGTTTTTAATAATTTATATATCATTTTTATCATATATCTTATTTACCGAACATAACATTTTCCAATGTATCTCATTATTTCTCAAAGTAATTTATATTTCAACAAAACATTATATTTTCCATGTTATATAATTTTATCATTAATATTTCAAATATATAATACAATTTTTTAAATTCCAACTATAAATATTATGCATTTAACATTTCAATAAAAAATTAATTCAAAAATGAAAAAACATCTAAAATAAAAAGGTATTTCTTGATAAATGATAAATGATATTATAATTTATTATCATTCAATAATTTATCCATGAATTATAATAAAAAATTATAAAAATTATAAAAAAATTATTTTAATTTATATATATATATTTGAATTTTATTTAATTATTAATCCTAATGACTATATTACAGAAATACCAAACAATTATATGTTTATTTTTATTAAAAATTGAAAATATTAACAATTAACATACACTAAAACTATGTATATATATATATGTGAATATATATATATAAGTTCCTGTTTATTTATTTTTCTAACTGATGATACATACCCATCGAATATATATACATATACAATATCAAGTGATTTTATAAAGTACTTATCTAAAAAAACATTTTCTTCTTCTATATTTATACTATATTTCAAATATATTTTATTCTTAATGAAGTTACACTAAGAGTCAGGATGTTTTTTATATTGAACAAAAGGAAGAATATTTCAGGATTTTAGTATTATTATATACATTTATATTTTTCTTATCCTTTAAAAAATAATGTTTACATATGTGTATAATAATTTTTTTTATTATAATAATGTTGATTTAATCTTAAGTTTTAATATTTCTTTTAATAAAATAAATCATTGTCCATTTATAACATTATTGATTGAAAAAAGTTATTTAAAATTTACACATAATACAATTTAATAAATATATATATTAATATCTAGAATGTTACATTATTCCCATATTAGAAATTATGACTACAAAATTATCTCACTTAGGTATCCTGTAAAGAAAATATTCACTATAACATTAAAAAATCATAAAGGGATATAATTTTTTCTTTTAAAGTAGTTGAAACATCGTGTTGTTGACCAACTCAAAGATGTGGAACAATATTTTAGAATCTATTAAAATTCACTTGGTTATTTATAAAAAATTAATTTCTAAGAATAGTATGGAATTACTGAGTCTCTTATTGAGAAAAATATATTTATCATTAAAATTTTGTACATAAAACATAATATTTTAAAAGTAGCTTTTATATTTTTATAGATTAGTTAATGGAACAACATGAAAACAAGCACACCATCCCATATGTCAGAGGCTACAGATTAGAAATAAGGTCATAAAATAGCTATGATGTAACTATTACATCGAATATATATCGCAGGGGTCAGGATCGATCCAACTAAAACTTTGGTATGACCAATCCTTTCAATAGACATACTATAATACCAATAGGAAATAAATACGGATCTAATAGAAGAACCCATAGTCTAGAATATAAATGTAAACAGATAGTCTATACGATTCATCAATAATAACATAGTATTATTAACAAATATATTTAAATGATGCATCAATGAAATTTCATGAAATCCTTTTGGATAATATATTTATTAAAAATTAAATAAGTAATAAATGAATATTGGCCTCTTTCTCAATTCACAATAATATATTTATAAATCATATCATTTCAATAAATTATGATCCAAATCCAAGTGTCAAGCTTCAAGGTGATACCTATATTGAAAATTAATCATAAATTATACCAATATATATTAATTTTTTTCTGTCTGCGTGTAAGGGAGTTTATAATAAACAATTTGGAATCCCAGACTCACCATGATATACGTAGTACTAGAGTTCATACGGATATGTGTGAAGGTTAATATAGTGTGAAAATTAGAGTATAGTGAAACTTTTAAAATAAAAATTGTATCAAATTCAGGAATTAAGGATTCTACCCGCTTCCCATATTAGACATTAGAGACACAAAAATCATAGCCACATATTGTTACTTTGAAATTTCTGGACACGAACCACATGCCTATTCACAATGAGTCATGTAACCCAAAAAATTATATATATTATACCAGAATACCAGTCTCATAATATAAGATGTAATAATAAAGTGGTATCAAGGAATCAAATATAAATTGAATAGTTATCATAAGAAAACATAAATGTGAAAAACAATTATATGGTACTAACTATATGAAATTATTAACCTATATCTCACATCATTCCCCTATAATATATTTCCATTCCAAATCATATCTATTTCTAAAATCCCCATATTACACTACATAACATCACCCACACATCACAAATCATCATAGATTGTGGCCCCAATACATGATTGAGAAGAAATATGTTACACCCTAATCTCTTGGATCATACATCAACATCATTATTATAAAAATTTCTGTTACATTGCCCAAGTTTCCCCCAAATTACGTATGATTGATGAGTACCTTATACAATGTAGGTACTAGGATTCTAATCAATGGATCAAAGAACTCACATAGAAGAAAATATTGTACTGCTAAATTTCCTATTTCTAATATGAAATTTTCTTTCTTAGATATCCACTATCATATAATATTATAAAATTAGTTCATGTAACCTCTCACAATACATTTCAATGCTATAGAATATTAATATAAAATATTTAGGTTTTCCCAGATGTCATCCCAAACAATTTTCACAGTTCAATTATGTAAACCATCACACAGTTCTCATTACCACAAACTATAAGTTCCAATTCTCTGAATCAAAAATGGAATAAGTCAATATAGACAAGAAGGGAACCCACGATTTTATCCAAAATTTATATATAGGTTACCAATTGTTTATCCATCCAATTCTATGAATACTGAATCCCCTAATTTTTTAATCTCACCTTAAAGATCCAACCATTCAATTTCAAAACCAAACTGAAGACATATTTTAGGGGTCATTAGGTATCGTTGATGACATTCTAAGAATCTATCCTTTATGTTAAATAAAAATATATGGGTTAACATCATTCAATTGAACCAATGTGGCCTCAATAATAGTGAACTCCATCACTGAACTAAGGAGGAAAACTTCATTTTAATAATTTTTATGAATATAGATGGGACAGGGTGATCCACCCAACCCACTACTTAGTCAATATAATGATATTCCTAGGTTATTTTTGACATATGTTAATGGATTCCAACCCAGTTTCTTAAACCATTTTGATAATCACATTACCCTTATTAAGGTTTTCCTTATGGGTCCTATTATACAATGAATAATCATAAAAAAGAGTCTACAGACTAAGGGAACCCAAATCAATAAACGCATAAAGCATTAAATGATTAAAAAATAAGTAATACGTCTCAGTAGATCAATCAAACCAAATTATTTACCAATTGAATGTTACACTGAATTGATTCATGTAAAATACAAAATACTCTTTTCAAAAAATTTAAAAAGGGCTTCATGTAACATCTAATTAATAAAAATGTTCTTAACTAAAAATTAGTGAATATAGATTTTCTAAAACTCACAAAATAATGTTTTTAACCTTGATTTGAAGAAAATAAAAGACTCCATTAAAATAAAAACCTTTTTTTTGAAATACTAATTCAAAAAACTATTTAATAATAATCCATTTCCTTCAAAAAATTATATTTATCAAATAATCTCCTTTACAACAAAATTTTATAGTGAAATCATTTTCTTTGAAATCAATTTTAAATAAAATAACTTTTAAAAACAGGAATTGAAAACCCACATAATATTTTAATATTCAAATCAAATTATAATAATCACAACCAAATTAGTATTCATTTTTAAACCCCATTTTAATTGTCTTTATATTTTTTATTTTGAAACAATATGTTAAAATATATTTCCACATTTTAAAAAATACATTTTAATGAACCATATCAAGAGAAACAATAATAAAAATAACATGGACTCCAAAATCACCCCAAAAGACAAGGTACTCAATAAATTAATAACACATACTTATAATTGGATACTATTTAATTTCTCATAGATTATATCCGTCTTTAGTAAGCAAACTTGAGCATTCTTAAACCATAGTCACCTACACATCATGTTACAACCAAGGTAATTATAAAATAATACATTTTAATATCTATTTATATTTATGAAATAGATACTATAATTACATGAAAGTGGATGATATATAAAAGAGTGTAATCTACATGAAATAAAATATTTCTTTGAAATCTTATGTTGGAAACAATATTGAGTTATACAGAAAAAATACATTTGTAGTATTATTATTTTTAATGGATGTAATCACCTAGAAATTGTATTTTTGGGAATTAATATATCTAATTATATTATGTTTTAAAATAATTATTATATTTTTTACCATCTTCTAATAAATTTTTGATTCCTTAAAGGAGAATAAATCTAGTTTTAATCAAAAAATACTCTAGTATTTTTATATGGTAGTTTTACAACGTTTTTATTGAGTACAATTTTCAAATCCATTTTTTTCACATTTATATTTCCTATATAAAAAAATAATCTTCTTATTTATAATTGGTACATCCAAATTTTGTTTTTTTAATTTTTTTTAATTTTTCTAATAAAATTTATTTTTTTAATGAATATTGAAAAATATTTCATTTGAAATCAAAATTTCAATTTTCTGTATTTTAAATATGTAGTTATATTATATTTTTAATTGGTTTTAAAGTAAAATTAAATAATTTTTTTATAATTTAATCCAATTTTGGTCATTGGAAGTAATTTCACAATGAAATTAGATATAAATGCATGTCAATCTTTGGATTATTTTTAAATTTGTTTAAAACTTGTTTTCTTATTTTTGACAACAGAGATTAATTTTAAATTAATTACTAAACCTTTTGTATCATGAATTTGGAAAAATTGATTAAATATTTGGAATAAAAAGGTCCAAATTATATAAATAGTTCCTTTTTATTTTTTGGATGTTATGAATATTATCTTTTGTAATTATTTTAATTACCACAGTTAAGGGTAAATTAGGTAATTAATGTTAAACAAAATATTATATTAAAATACAAATACCATAAAAATTGTAAAAATTTAATTATATTAGTTCATACCATCCATGAGTATCCTTGTGTTTATTTTTAGACCACTTGGATCCACTTGGATGTGATTATGACCCTTATAAACATTTAATTTAAAATAATGACCAAGATGTCACAAACCTGTATCCCATAAATAAAATAAATTTAATATAGGGTTATAAAATTTAATTATTCAAATATAAATATTCATTATAAATATAAAAATATAACCTATATTTGGGAAATGTATTTATAATTTTTAGAAAATAAATAATTAAATTAAATTATTACACAAAGATGATGTATTTATTTATTAATTAATAAATAATCAATTAAATGATATTATAAATATTATAATAAATATTATAAAACATATTTAAGTCATCAAATAATTTAATAGATAATTTTGATATGTATTTTATGTTTTAAAGGATTTATTTCGAACATATCTTCTTGTTATAATATTTTTAAAAATCCTCAAACAAATGGTGTGAAAATTGACTCTATTGTCATTTTAAAATATAAAATATTTATTTAAATTATATTAAATTCCTAAAAATATAATATTATGAAATATTGTCAATATAATTCAAAATATTTCATAAATGGAACTTTTCTGGTCATTTTACTATTTATGGTAATTATATTAACCCAAAATTTATAAATAATATAATATCACGGTAAGACTAAAAAGGGTAAAACATGGGTCAGACAAAAATATATGGATTAAAAAATATTAAACACGTGTCCAATTTTAATTGGATGAAGACTATTTCACCCGAAATCAAATTATCTAATAAATAATGGATTTTGGAAGAGAAATTGAATTTAAATTAATTTAATATTTGAAGAGTTTCCAAGGGTGTCACTCCCCACTCATATACAAAGATACTCACTCTTCTCTAATAACTACAATTAAAAATCCTTTTGGTCTGGCCATGATCTACCAAAAACATTTCCTAGAATCATTCCACACGTTATGGATGACTTATTTTAGGTATAATACCCTCCTTATAGGATTTAAGGTGTTCTTCAAAGGTGATCAACTGAAGAAGATGTTTTGTTTTTAAGTGTTTCTATTTTATTTATTCTCCAACTTATTCTAAATAATATTATTATAAGATGACCTAATATATAAATTATCATAAATATAATAGGATGTTAATATGATTATATAATAACCTAAATTCATCTCCAATTTCATCAAATGGGAGATGAATATTCCATTCGTGTGTACGACGGAAAACTGCCTCACGAAACGATATAGTTTTTTTCACTACATCCTATCAGGACTGGTTATAATGATGGAATGAATTTTTATAAATATTATTCATGAAATATTTATTATTTTAATGATATAATATTTACATTATGTTTTTCCTTTTCATAAACATAAAAATAATAATTTTCTCCTTGCATACGTGTAAACTATCCCCTCTACGAAGAGATGTGAATCATTTTTATTCACCACAAAACATGTAGGATATATATAATTATATTTAAATTAGTAGTATGATTTTAAAAATATTATTGTAATTATGGAAATATAAAATAATAATTATCTTATTTCCATAATGATCAATGAAAAACAAAAACGTTACTCATGCATATGTACAACCTACCATCTTGATGAATATAATGTTTTTCATTTTTCAAAACCAAAATATAAATTTTGATTTAAAAAGTATGATTAATTTGTAAATGTTATGAATATTTTATTAATAATATTTTGGAGATGATGGACTTATGGTCACATGGACTACTAACATGAAAACCATGTTTATTTTCAACTCAAGTACCAAATATCGACAAAACATCCAATATGATGTTAAATAATTTTGAAATTTTTATAACATGGTAATAAGTGATAAAAAATGAATTATAACCTTTAAAAGGGTTCTCAAGAAATTTTAAATTAACCTATTATTATTATTTAGGATCACAATGATTATACATGAGGAGTTGGACTCAAGGTAAGGACTTCGTCTAAATCTCCTTTCATTGAGGAAAATGTTGATAATATAAACCACCATATTCTATAAAGTGTATATTAAACCACATGGAATTGTAATTTCTATAAAAGGATTTAAAAAGGAATCATTTCTAATAATTGTTTTAATAAACGACAAAGGGAATGTTTTTTTACATATGTGGCAGCAACGACAGTTCCCCCACCATGACCATGATTGTATATTTAGCTTCCACTTTAAGTGGCAAAGTTTTTAATGTAAAATGAGTACCATAATCCTTTTAAATTTATTATGGTATTGAAAATGGTTTTGAGAAGGGATTTATTATATTAATTTGTAGAAATTATATCTAGTGATTGCAATGTGGAAATTATTTTTTTCCTTTATGATTGTTTATGTGTTATGATTATGGTTCTTAGGAATTCCTTATGTAAATGGGTGGTTCCCTGATACAACGAGGATGGATGAGCTCATGATATCTCTCTAATGCATTGGGTAATGAGAGGGAGTTAAAAGATAAGGTTTATCCGAAGAGATACAATGAACATATTGTGATTGGTATTCCAAATATAATAATGATGGTTACTCTATATGTAGATATAAAAGCTACAATGTACGTATTTTATGAATGTGACAACATAATTTTATGACTTATGATTTCTAGGAAGTTTATTATGATTCTTATGATTTCATGGGTTTGTAAATATTCATGGACTAATGTTTTATTTAATTATTTTATATCCCTTTTTTTCTTTTTGTGCCCATACCATTTTCTTAAAATGATTTCACAGGGTATAAGGATGGGTAAGAGAAATGAATAAGTCAAGATGATTATTATCATGAAAAATAAATAATGTTTAATTTTATGTTTTTTATATTATGGATGAAATGGATACTATTTTATTTTTATCCACTTTGTATTTAATAGTTTTGGAATAATTCTCTATAACTCTAAATCTAAAAAGATCCTCAATGTGAATTTCTGACTTAAATAAAATTATGTCATATTTAATAATCAGGACTTATATTTGGTATCAAAGGTTATTTTAGAAAACCATAGGGGTTGTGATATTTTTAATATATCATCTATATATGTTTTTTTTACATTATGGTAAAATTGACATGTTGTGGCATTTGAACATTACCATGTTGCTTCATCTAAGATTTGTTTGTTTAGAATGGTTTTACCTGGAGTAAATAGGGAATAAATGTTTGGATAACTTGATAAGAAAAACAACCTTCCAAATCAATGACCAAGAATAATCATACTCAGAACTGAAAAGTTTGTTGCAGTGATAGAGAATTTGACTCTGTATTTATATGGTGGTGGTATCCATGCATGAGATCATCCAGATCAACCAT
This sequence comes from Viscum album, assembly GCA_963277665.1. Lineage (NCBI taxonomy): Eukaryota > Viridiplantae > Streptophyta > Magnoliopsida > Santalales > Viscaceae > Viscum > Viscum album. Next base: position 1,327,795,718 of record OY728120.1, on the reverse strand, counting down.
ATAAGAACATGTAGATTCTGAATAATTTCCTGAGGCAACATCCTCTATCATTTAGAGGATCATCTATCTTCATGATATGTGAAGGGTGGATTAATTCACTAGAAATTATTCTCGATGTGATTGGGTGTTTAGAAAATCCAAAATTTAGTATTGTTGTTTACCATTTGAAGGTGAAGCTGATCTGTGGTGGTTGATGCATAATAATATCAAAGACTATGAGGAAAATGATGCTTTGGATTTGGTTGAAACCAAATGTGTGTTTCCTAAGACATATTTTCCTATGGTGGTTAAACTTAGGATGAAAAATAATTCATTGAATTGAGGCATGATAAAGACTCATTGGTTGAATATTAAGCAAAATTTACTTGACTAGCATGGTATGCTCCAAATTTCCTCAGAGATCTTTATAGTCAAATAAATATTTCTAACTCACGATTAAAACCAAAGTATTGAATGGGGTTGGCTTATCATGAGTTTAAAAGTTATAAAAAACTTGTTCGATGTGTAGAGAAGGTGGAAATAGAGTTTGATGATGGTAATGTGTTCTTTGAAAAACAACATAATAAGAGGTAGAGGCGGTAGGTGAAGGTATATAATTCGTCAAAAAGTCTGATTATACGAAAATTAAGTTTATATTTTGTGAGAATGTAGTAAAAATAAATCTGCGGAATGCCTTCTGAATTCTGGCAAGTGCTTATAATGAGGTAATATGGGACATAAGGCTCGTAATGGTAGTGAAAAATATCATTATAGTTGTTAAAAAAACCTATTTGCAGTCTACAAACTGTTTTAAGTGTAATGAAATGGGTCATTATGAAAATGAGTGTACGATAAATAACTCAAATGAAGGGAAGTAGCCAAACAATAAGCAGAAGGCTGTGGTGAAATCCTTTGCAACTACTTCACCAAATTTTGGGTCGTTAAATGAAGTGGTATCATGTACATTTTTTATTTAGATTATGAAAATGTGTTTTGTGATTCATGGTCGACAAATTCTTTTATTTCTAAGAGAAGTTCTTGTAAATTTGGAATTACAACTATGTAAGTGAATCCAAATCATACGGTAAAAAAATCCTGGGGAAATGATGAGTAAAAAGAGAAATTATAAAAATATACCTATCCTTATAAGTGTAATGAATCTACCTGCAAATCTTATTATTCTGCCTCTAGTATAGATTAATGTTATTTAGGGTATGGACTGACTTTATGATTACCATTCAATGATTGACTCTAGATCTAATGAATATTCAATCCATATAGAGGTTAATTTTGTGTAAAATAATTAACCAATACCATTGATAACATATCAGGAAGTTTTGAAACTATTAAAAGATGGAAATGAATGATACATTGAACATACTATTGAAAACAAATGAAATGTTCAAATTAAGCGTGTGATAGTGGTAAATTGGTATCTTTATTTTTTTCCAAATGATTTTCCTATAATATACCTAATCAGGATGTTTAATTTACATTTGAATTACTTCCTAATGCTAATTCAATTTCAAAATCCCTTTACCAAATAGATCATATTTATCTTTTAGAGTTAAGGAAGCAATTGCAGAAGTTATTAGATAAAAGTTCCATCTGACCAAGAACATCACCATGTTGTGATACTATCATGTTTGTTAAAAAGAAATATGTTTCAATGAAGCTTCACATTGATTATAGGGCCTTTAATAACATTACTATTTAGAGCTAGTATCATTTTCAACATATCAATGATTTGTTTGATCTACTATAGGGAGCACAAAATTTATTGAAGGATTAGTTTAGGTCGGAGTACGTTCAGTTGAAAGTAAATGAAGCAGACATTATGAAGACTGTGTTTTCTACATGATATGGCCATTATGAGTTTTTAGTTATTCAATTTGGTTTAACTAATGAACAAACTGTATTCATGGATCATGTGAATAGAATATTCTATCTGTTCTTGGATATTTTTGTGGTTGTGTTTTTGAAGATATTTTTTAATATTCTAAAGGTAAATAAGAGTATGGAAGCTATTTAAGGGCTGACTTGAAAACCATAAATGAAAATAAATTATATGGTAATTTCAGCAAGGGTGAGTTTTGGTTATAACACATTTAATTCCTAAGTGACATTGTTTCTAAAGATGACCTAACTGTAGATCCTACTAAAATAAAATTTTTTGAAGACAGGCCAAGGCTATACAAATATAACTGAGGTTCGTAGTTTTCTAGGTTTAGCAGGAAATTACCAGAGCTTTATTGAAAAAATTTCATGGTTATCTTGCCCACATTCTTAGTTAACTTGAAAATGTGTCAAGTTCATCTTAGAAAAATATTTTGATGACTATTTTTAGTAATTGAAAATTAGATTAGTGAATTCATAATTTTTGGAACTACATTCCAAAAATGGTGAATTGTTTATCTACAATGATGCTTAAATGAAAGGAATCAGTTGAGTGCTAAAGTATAATGATCAATTAATTACTTATGCATCAAGTTAGTTGAAAGTTCATGATTTAAATTACCGTAAAAATGACATGGAATTAGATGTTATTGTTTTTTATTTAAACATTTAGAGGCATCATCTCTATGGAGTAAAATGAAAAATATATTCTGACAATAAAAGTTATAGAAAAATATTCACTTATAAATAATTGAAAAAGATAAATTGAAGATATCTAGAACTAATCAAGGATTATGATTTCATGATTTATTACCGTCGTGGAAAAGTAAATAATGGGGTTGATGATTTGTGTCGAAAAAGTAATGCTACATTAACTTTGTTACATTTGGAACATGATGCTTTGATTAATGATTTTATGAAAATTGGCTTGAATGTTGTGGGTGTAATATATTCTTCTATTATGTTTCAGGTTTCAATGAAATCATATCAATCAGACAGAATAATTCAAGCATAGAAAGGACACAATGTGTTATAGAAAAAGGTAGAATTGGTTCAGAAGTGTAATTTACATGAGTTAATTATTGATAAATATTGTGTTTAGTTATTTTTGAAGTGGTTATGTGAGACTTATAAGTCAAAATTGATGAATGAGTTGTTATGTGAAGAACATAGTTCTCCTTTTTCAATTAATTATAGTAGTACTACGATATACCAAGACCTTCGAGAGTATTACTAGTGGGATGGAAGGAAAAGAGATATTGCTGACATTATGGTGAAGTGTTTGATTTTTCAGCTGGTGAAAGAAGAATGAATGCATCCAAAAGGGATGATTCATCATTTTCTAGTACAATAGTGCAAATGGGAAAATATATCCATGGATTTCATAGTGGGATTACAGAATAATTCTCAAGTTAACAATTTGATTTGGGTAATTGTTGATAGACTGACTAAATCTTCTCATTTTCTTCCTATTCGAGAAAAAATATATCTTCATAAACTTTCTTAGTTGTATCAAATATAGGTACTCAGGTTATATGGAGTTACTATCTCCATTGTATTTGATCATGATCCTATGTTCACATATAACTTTCCCAAAGGACAATCATAAAGAAAAACGAAGAACATGGAGGACATGATATGTTCTTATTCAATGTATTACAAGGTAATTAGGTATCAACATATCTATTTGGTTGATTTTTCTTATAATAAAAGTTTTCATTCAAGTGTAATGATGGTTCCATTTGAGTAATTATATAGAAAGCGGTGTTAAACTCTAACTTTTAGGGATGAAATAGGTGAAAGAAAGTTGATCGGACCAGAATTGGTAGAAGAGATGGAAGAAAAATTTCAGTTGAAACATAAACACATGAGGATAGATCAGAGTAGGTATAAAAGTTATACAGATGATCGGATTAAGGCTCTTTTTTTTGAGGTAGTTGATCATGTCTATATAAAATTTTCAGAATGGAAAATTGTGATATATTTTTCTATGAAGGGGAAGATGTGTCCATAGTTCACTAGACATTATGAAATTATAGAGAAAGTTGGACCATTTTCCTATCGATTGGATTTACCTCTGAGTTTATACTAGTTACACAATGTTTTCCATGTTTCAAGGATGATAAATTATTTGTTTCACCTAACTCTTGTTTTGAATTTATAAGTTGTTTAGTTGGAAGAGAATCATTCTAATGAGGAACAACCAGTCTAGATTATTGACTAAGGAGAGCATGTGTTTTAGATTAATGTGATTCATCAGATAAAGGTTTAATGGAAAAATAGTGTCATTGATGAGGAAATATCTAATATTAAAATGCTATGTGGTAGAAATAAACCCACTTATTAGATAAGTGAATAAAATTTCCTGGAAAAAATTTCCAAAAGATGGGAAGGTTGTAACATCCCAAGTAATTATAAAATAATAAATTTTCATCATTATTAATATTTATGAATTATATATTTAGTTTACATAAAAGGGACACTATGTATGATAGTGTACTCGACACACAATGATAGGATTTTCTGAAATCTTATGTTCCACAAAAGACTGAGTTATACCAAAAACATAATACAGTATTAGTATTGTTATTTAAAATAGTTTTTATCGCATTGATTTTGTTTTGGAATGAATTTATAAATCTAACTATATTATGTTTACAAATTTTTATTGAATGTTTTTAATTTTATCTAATAAATTTTTGAGGCCTAAAATGATATTAAATTTTGTTTTATGTATAAAATACACTAATATTTTTAAAAAATTATTTTATCTCCTTTTGATGGAGAACCCTTTTTAAATCTATTTTTGTCTCATTTATAAGTTATTTTTGAAAAAATAAACTTTTTAAATATAATAGGGACATCATAATTCTATTTGGTTTATTTTTTGGTATTTTTCTGATAAAATTCATTTTTGATGACTAGTTAAAAATAATTTATTATAATTCAGAAGATCATTTTATTATAATTTAATTATGTAGGTAGAATATAATTTTAATTGGATTTAAATTAAAAATAAATTAAATTATTATCCATTAATCTAATGTTGTTCATTTTAAGTAATTTAACGTTGAAATTAGATATAAAGGCATGCCAATTTTTTAAAGGTTTTTTCTTTTTTTAAACTATTTTTCTCATTTTAACAACGAGGATTAATTTTGAATTAATTAATTAAAATTATATCTTTCTAATTTGGATTATTGTATTCGATATTTGGAATCATAAGGTTTAAATTATATAAATAGGCGATTTTTATTATTTTTTAGATATTATGAATAATAAAATGATAATTTTCTTAATTACTATAGTTATGGGTAATTTTAGTAATTAAAGGTGAAAAAATATTATATTGATATAAAAATACAATAACCCATGTCTTTTTTTAATTTTAGTTGTTTATCCCGACCATTATCATCCATGAGTTGCTTTTAAGACCACATGGAGCCACTTAGATGTGATGATGACACTTATGAACCTTTTATTTCAAATAAACACCAAGATGTAATAATAATGTCTCTCACAAGTTTCTTTAATATAGGTTAAGAAGATGATATATTATTCTATAAATATTTATTACAAATATAAAAAAATTACATACATCATGGAAATTAATTTTCAATTTTTAGGAAATAAATAATTAAATTAAATGGTGAAACAAAGATGATGTAGTAATTTCTTAATTAGTTAAAAAATCAAATAAATGATATTATAAATATTAAAATAAATTTTATATTGCATAATTTATGCCATACAATAATTTTATGGATTATTTTTGCAATTTATTGATTATTTATATTAATTTTTCTGAACTTATCTTCCCATTATGATATTTTTAAAAATCAACGAATGAAAAGTATCAAAATTGACACTATAGGAATTCAAAAATATAAAATATTTTATTAAATGATATTAAATTCCTAAAAAATGAATATTCAGCCAAGTGGTTAGGATAAATCCATACATATCATTAATGTAATTTTTTTTGGTCTTTTTACAAGTTATGGTAATTACATTAACCCAAAATTGTAAACGACATAATATCACAATAAGTTTAAAAAGTGTAAAATAAGGGTTAAACCAAAATGGTAAAGAATAAAAAATACTAAAAACATGTATAATTTTATTTGGATTATGGATATTAGACCCAAAATCATTTTATCTTCAAAATAAATTATTTGTGAACCTAAATTAAATTTATATTAATATAATATTTTAAGAGTTTCCAAGGGTTACCCTCCCCTATTATATAAAATGGTACCCACTCTTATCTTATAATCACAATTAAAAATAGATTTTATTTGTCCAAAATCTAACAAAAAATATTCCCAGAATCTATGACCACATTATTTTGGCCTTATTTTATAGATAACACCATCCTTAGAGGGGTTACGTTGATCTTTAAAGGTGATCAACCGAAGAAGAGGTATCATTTTTAAGTGTTTAATTTTATATACTATTCCACTTCCCTTAAATATTATTCTTCTATAGTGAAAAAAATCACTAAAACATCCTCAATATATGGATATTTAGTAATGTTTATATAATCACCTATATTCATTTCTAATTTCAAAAAATGGGAAATGAACATTTATTTCGTGTGTGCGACAGACTACCACCTCAGAAAACCGTATATTTCATTTTTCATAAATATCTATAAATAAAAGTTATAATGATGGAATAAATGTTTATATTTGATAGTAATGAAATATTTATCATTGAAAATAATAATATTTCAGTTATATTCTTAGTTTCCATGCACATAAAAACAATAACATCATTTGTGAGTACATGTGAACTATCACAACCACAAAGCGATATGAATCGTTTTTATTCACCACATCACTTTTATGATATATATATATATATATTTTAATAATTAAAATTTTACAATTATTTTAATAGTATTATTACAAATATAGAAAGACAAAATAATAATTAACTTATTTCTATAGTTACTAATGAAAAATGAAAATGTACTCACATGTATGTACGACCTAACGTCTCCACAAATATAATATTTTTCATTTTTCATTACCGTAATTATTAATTCAATTTAAAAAGTATTTTTAATTTAGAAAAGTGATTATTATATCCTGAATACAATTCTTGATATGAGGGACTTATTACCTCATAGAAAAGTGACATCAAAACCGTGTTCATTTTCGACTCAAGTATCAAATATCGGAAAAATGTCTGATATGAACATAAATAACTATGTACGTCTTATAAAATGGTAATAAGAAATGAAAAATCAATAATAAACTTTAATATGATTCCCAAGAAAGTATAATGTATCCAGTTTTTTTTATTTAGGACCATAACGATTGTATGGGATGATTCGAAATAAAGGTAAGGGACTTCATCTCAGTCTCATTTAAATGAGGCATATTTTTATAATATACACCACCTTATTCTATATAGTGTATAATAAACCACTTTTAATTTAAATTTCATTCAATTGTTTTCAATAGGAATCTTTTTCTGTGAAATATTTTACTAAACGGAATAGGGAATTTTTTTATCATTTGAGATGACAACAACCATTCCACAACTATGACCATTATTAAATATTTGGATTCCTCTACAATCCATATTGTTTTTAATGAAAAACATACACAAAATTCCAATTTCATATTTTTTTATATTGAAAACGGTATTGAAAATGGATTGATTAAGTCAATATATTGATATTATTTCTTGTGATTCCAATATGGAAATTATATTTTTCTTTTATTCTTGTTAATGTGTTATGATTATGGTTCATTGGAATTGCTTATGTATATTGGTGGTTCTATGATAAAATGAGTGTAAGTGAGACCATGATGGCTCTCCAATGCATTGTGTAATGCGACAAAGGTAAATGATAAGGTTTCTCTTAAGAGATTTAAGGAATATACTATGATGGGTATTCCAAATGTATCCATGAAGGTTAATCCCATTGTAGATGAGTAATCTACAATGTAAGTATGATTTGGAAGCCTCATGTTCCCTTTATGATTTATAATTTCAATTAATCTCTTTAGGATTATTAATATTTCATGGGTTTATAAATATTCATGGACTGACATTTTCATTCATTTTCTTATATCCCTTACTGAGATTTTTGTGCAAATCACTGTTTTTTAAAATTATTTCATAGTGTATAAGGATAGGTAATTGAAAGGAAGATGTAATGATTTTTTTGTGATGAAAAAGAAATCAAGTTTTCTTTTAAATGATTTATATTATGGAATAAATGGATAATTTTTTAGTGGTATACACTTTTTATGTAATAGTTATGGCCTAATTATCTATAACTATGAACCTTAAATAAATACTCTATGTGAATTATTTACTTAAATCAGAATTATGCAATGATTAATGATGGGGCCTTATAAATCAACAACTAAATAATTTAAAACCAAATACAAAAATTATATTATTTTGAAGAAAACACATCAAGTGATAAATTGATGTTGAAACCATGAGAGTTTGTTTATTCTATAATGATAATGTAATAAAAAATATAATAAAAACCATAATTTTTAGTCACAATCCCTTCATTAAATTATTCCATATTTTCGAAAAACCATATAAATAATCAATAGTTTAAATAATTGATGTTAAACAATGAAAATTTTAATGATTCCTCCATTCCAAATTTCCACTATGCACCACAAATAAGATATTCATCAACATACATCACTCCACTATAATATTAGGGAATATTCATCTAAATCCCAAACCAAATCTAATAAAATTAATATAAAATGGGTATATCTATTTCATGGATACCATGGGAAACATCAAAAAGATATTTGTAAAACATGAAATAGAACTCAATGGATTACCAGAATTTTTTACCGTGGATTTTGTGGTTGTTATTCACTACTTTCAACCACTTATTAATATTTATAATATTTATTTGGAAAAAATATAAACAATTTAATTGTAGTTTTTTGTTTTCTATTTTAATAAAAATTATAGAGACAACCCCATATAAAATTGTATATCTCGAATGGGGTTAATCAAATATTAGGAAGACAAAATTCCTCACTATCCAAATCAATTTCCTAATATCAATCTATAATTAATTTATCAAAATTTACTGTATCACTGGCCTTCACATAATTTTAAGGATTATTGAATCTTATGAATAACCTAGGTATACAAAGTCTGACCTCATAGTTAGTGTCAATTTATTTGATTTCCATTACTATGTTCCTCCATCTATGAAAAATAATTTCATAGTATAATATGTACAATTAGATAAGGGAGGGGATATTAATTGGTTGATATTGGAATGAGGTTTTGTAGATCACAAAGATAAATTTCTTCATAATTCCGAGGAAATCCCACTACATCATGCCATCAAATTCAGGAACATAACAAGAAAATGAGAAGGGACTTTGAAGAACCATGATACATCCCCCAAGATATAAAATTTGGTTAGTGATCCATTATTATGGAGTTTATAGATTACATTTAGTAAAATTATTAATCAAAGACACATGAATAATAGTGTAATATAATATAATTTCACTTTACATCTCCGAAATAATTTTGAAATAAAATTTATAATAAATGTTTCCAAATAGTCTTGTGGAGGAAAATTATTCATCATCACATCTTCTAATAACTCCATTTATAAAATACCCTATACCATCATCCAAAATGTTTTTCAAAAATGAATAATACTCCATTGTGTGAATCAACCAAAGATACTTTTTAATGTAATTTTTTGAAGAATCAATGAAGAAACAATTAATTATCTCATGAATTTATTGGGTATCAGGTTTGTATTGATAGAGTTGTTGAAAGTCTCACATGTGGTGTAGTTGAGAAAATAGGGCACACACTCTTTGTGTGGATTTACTAAAACTACGATAGAGTGATGCGATTCAATGCACTTTTATAATTGTTCTTCAATTCTGGGCCTAATCCCATTATTAAGATTTAGTATAGAAATCATCCATACTAATTAATGGTGTAGAGTATCATGGATGACTCATTCATAAAATTCATTGGAGAAGTGGCATGTTTATATAGTGTTCTAGGTATATAGAGGTGCAACTTCAATAGAGTGGTTTGGAAAATCTGGTGGGGTCTGGAACTTGCTCACACACTATGGGGTTGAATTGAGGAGATTAGGGTCAATTAAACCCCTATATTATGGGTAATACATATATATATGAATGTCTATGAAGAAATTATGGCATTGTATTTGGGGTGAGATCGATCTAATGGGATCATATGAGACATTAAATTTAGTATTTCATTTAGGGTAATGTTTAGGATGGTTGTACAAACTGGAATATGGACTATTAGGAAGGCTAAAAGGGGACCTATATCTTAATATGTTTAGTTTATTGAGGGATTTCATCCAAAACCTCACATGAATTGTCCATAATACTCATATTTTCAGCCCCATGATGTACTAAATCCCCATTTAATTCAACCCCACACAACGGATAGGTTAGAAAACATAGGTATGCTTCTTGATCTAGAGCGATTATTGATTTATTAAAATTAATAATTATCTAATTTCATTAATTAATAAGCTTCAGAATTAGTTAATCCCTTATTTATATGAAAAAAACATCCTACAAGGCTTTGGTTGGCCTTCATTATTACTCAACATCAATTATTGTTTTGTCTTTCATCATCATTGGGTAGCTTTAGATAGTGGATTTGAAAGTATAATATTGTTAATCTGGAGATCGAATCCTTTTACTACATAATTTGATCGCAATTTAATGTCTTTATTTATCCCAATACTACCCAATCATGGTTCCACTGATTTCCCTCTTATAATGTTATAGGTTCACTCATACACATGTGTAGTGGATGGACTCGAGCATATACCCATGAAACAAACTTTTATTGCATTTCACTGTTATAAAATAATTATGTCACTCATATATAGGTGGGGAGAAATAAATCATCTCCCAAGTATATAATTGGACCAAAATATGGGAAATAAATTTATCCATTAAAATATTATATTCTTTTTTTAAAATATTACTCAAATCACACCTTAATTAAAAATATGAAAAAAATTTATATTAATAAATGGGGGATATGATTTGTGAAATAAACTTAATCAATATGAAATAGTGATGTATGATCACTCTCCCACAAAGAGAATATTTCAATTTTAGGAAATTATCATGCCTAAATATTTTAATCTATTAATCTTGAAATGGAAATACAATATATTGTATACAGTTATACAGTTTCAACATATCTTAGTACTTTATATGTTTTTATGATCCATAAAATCACATTTTTTAATAATTAATTTACATAATGTGTTTTACTATTTTATCATAAACAACTTATAAAAATATTCAAAAACAATGAGTTACTGAATAAATTACAAAGGAATTTATCTTATGAGGTTGATATATCAATGAAAATTTGTTTTACGATCACAAAGAGAACTATTCTGTAATTTCTATAATTCAAATTCTATAAAAGGAATTTATCTTGTGTAGAATAATTTTTATTACAGGTAAAAATAATAATATTACAAAACAACTTAGTATTTTCACTAGAACAAATTTTACGATAAAGTAATTATCATATGTGATAACAATGTAAGAAAGTTATCCTATATCATTAAAGAATCATCTTATACAAAGGAATTCAGAAATAAATTATCCTATGAAAAGTAACTTTGAATGTAAGTTGTTCTATAAATGAATAAGTATTCTGATTAGTCATTTATCATAGACCAATATATAATTATATTATTGGATATATAAATCGAGATCAATTATGAAGCACACTTGATAATTCATTATCTATTTTTATTTTATATTATGGATTCTATTTATCATTCAACAATGTAATTATTTTATGATAATAGATATTGCAAACATTTTTCATATGAATATCTTTTTATCTTATGGAGGATTAGTATAATAGTTTTTGAATTAGAGTTTAATTTAGATATAATCTTCTATTTTAAAATCTCTTGTAAATTTAATACATAATTTTACGAGTATCATAAATAGAGTTTTAAAAATTAATAAAGAATAATTTGGATAGAGTGACTCTTACCTAAAAATGAAAAAAAAATCACTTAATAAGAAATGTGTTGCACATGTTATATATGTTAATTATATATTTGGTAATAAAATATACATTCTAATGAAGATCCTATTTCTTAATAATACAAAAGTTTTATTCACTTGACCATTTGTATTTTCAACTGTGATTAGTTCAAATAAAAAAAGAGATATAATACATAAAATATTATAGTTCCAGAAAAAATAGTGGGAGATACATGGAGATATATGTGGGTACACAATACAGAACACCAGAAAGATATTAATTGTCCTGATCATATCTATTATTTTGATTTCAATATTTCCCTTTGAAATTGATGAATATCCATAGAAAATCTGTAATGATATTGATATTTTGTGGATTTTTCTTCATCATATGTCTATTTATTCTTGAAACCACGTGTTTCACTTGTCACAAAAATATTTTCATACTTGTATCCATATACACTCATGTGTTCAAGTGTGATAAGGCCATAGACACTTCTTATAAAAGGAGAGTCTGGTTGAAAGGAATTGTACCATTTTGTAATATGTAAATGCAACATTCACTCATCTAGGTAGTACTTATAAAAAGGGATGGTATAGTTAAAATCATCAAACACATGGAGTTAGGTGATGGTGGTGTTGTCTAGGGGATTTTTGTGCCCTGAACCACTATAGTTACTCTATTTTCTGTATTTTTATTATTAATTTACATTAAAATACCTGTTTTTGATAATATTAGATATGGATATTTCAGTTATTAATTGTTTTTAGTTTTTAAGTGAAGATTTTTTCATAAACTCAACTCTCCCCCCACATGAGTCTTTGGGAAACATTTTCTATGACCAATAATAGATATGTAATGTTTATAAATTTGAGTTATGAAATGAAAAATGTCTAACTCATGATGATAAAAATAAAATTTCAACAATTATTGATAATAGGGATGAAATATCATTGGTTAGAGAACCCAACTACAATGGTAAAAACTATGGATGCCAGAAGCCCCAAATGAATATTTATACAAAAATATTGGTCAAAATTTTAATCTGATTGATGTTAAGCCCTATAAAATCCCCAAGATGAAACTCACGATATTGGATGATATTATTGAAGCAAATTAGGATCTCAAATCCAAATCCATCAATGTTAACTAAAGTTTACTCGGTCCAGATTAATTCAATAGAGTTTCCCAATGTTTTACAATGTATGAAATATAGAATATAATTTTAGTAGCATATGAAAGAATTTACAATTTTGTGAAATTCAGTAAAATACTAAGAAACACAAGTTTAACTACATTAATATGGGGGAATGTTAAAGATTCACATAGTTGAATGAACTATTAATTTATATTTAAAATGATGTTGATACTCTAGGATTTTGAGTTCTTAAACAAGATCATGCTCTGAAAATTAAGAAACATTTACATCCAAAAACGAGTGGAATTTAATGTATTGTTATAATTTTTTAAAAAATATTCAAATAAAAGAAACTATTGATACTCATACTATTTTAAAATTTAATTTGTAATGTAAGGTCTATGATAAATATTCTTCCCCAATTGCGTGTTTTGGAAGTTTGTGGTGCTTGAAAGAGGCCTAGAGGTGGTCGTAAGATGTTCAGATGCTATAAGATGGAAACAAGTATAATTCAAAATTCAGAAGGGCTTCACATCCTGAATTTGTGGTTCACGAATTGTGTGATTCAATTCATGGGCTGACTCATGATGTGAATTAAATCGAGGTTAAAAGGTTCAAGGAAACACTTTTTTTTTCAAAACATAAAACTATACACTTTGCTGATGTGAAATGTTTTTACACCATGAAAATTCCTTGGATGGTATGGATTTATAAATTTCGGCACCTCTGGTTTTTCTCAATCCAATGACTGTCTCTTTATTTTTAGAAATCCAATGGATCTCCCTTCAAGTGTATTGGGATCCCTTCAATTGTGATTTATTCTTGTCATACCATCTTTGATCCATGGCGATTTGAGGTACGTTATTCCTCTTATCTTTTAGTTATTTGATATAAATTCTACTTCTTCATGAAATTTGATAGTGGTTTTTCTCCATCATTCATATGGAGAATTCTTAGTTTATTTTTGGAATGGTTTATGGGAGATATCATTAGGGTGATGTAGTTTCAATGGGGATAGGTCATCCGGATCAATGATATTGGTTTGTTGTCATGAGATGAATGTTGATTCCTTTATGTTGGATGATTCATTACATCTCTAATTTATTTATGTGAAATAATAATGCTGTAATGGTTTATCCCTTTTAATGGAATTTTAAATAATATAATAATAATTTAACTTGATTAATAATCAATTGGTTATAGTTGTCACGTGTTTTTTCTTTCTACCATGATAATAGTGTGTCTCTTGATTTTCTAGATGGCCTGAAATTTATGTTATGATTGTTAGAACATATTTCCATGATATGGAATATCATGATGTTCATGATGGAAATTTATAAGGAATTAATTTCTCGAATTAATATTTTAATTGGTATAATAATTAATGAAGGGAAATGTTTTAATCAAATGTTTCTTATAATTTGAAGATAATTAAATTGATACAACTTGTTTTTTATAATTAAATTTGTAATTCCATGATAATAGAATTGTTAAATAATATGAATCATAATAATTCTTTTTGATAATATTTGTAATAATGAAATTGTATATTGTCTTAAAATGATAATTATTTAAGTTTATTGAGATAATTTTTAATGAAAAAAGAATTTTTATATTTTGATACCTTGTTATAACTTGATTCCTTAGGTTTCTTATAATTAGAACCTATGATTAATTAATTGTTAAAATCAAGATGGAATAATAATAGGTTTTTAGATAATGATAATTTATAGGGCTTGAGTTTCTTATATTCTTGAGAAGGATGACTGACTTGGGTATGGAGATGTGAGAGATAATTTATTTTTGAAGGATGGAAGAAATATTTTTGGGCATAGATTTCCATGTTTGATGTGATTGTTTTTTAAAAATATTTTTTGATGTGAAAAGAATGTTAGAATCGTTATGCGACATGATATTTGATAAGAAGATCCAGATTCGATATGACCCTAGGATAGTTGAGCCTAGGATCACTGAATGTGAAATGGGAAGGGAGGCAGGGATGATGTGGTAGTAGTTGACTCTTACAAAGAAGATATGAAACAATATATGATCTTGAGTTTTAGGGATGAAAATAAAGATGATGAAATGGATTGAATATGGGCTTAACCATTAACATGATAAAGTTGGATCATCTCTTATTATTCTATTTAATGGTTGATGGGCCAATTTCTTGTTTTATATATATTTCATTCCCTACTACCAGAGGTATCTGTATGTGTTTTATTTTATGTTTCCTCTTGGTTGTAGTTTAGGTTGGTTTTCCTAGATTACATAAATTATTGAATGATTCTAATAATTATTACGTAATTCTTAACACATCAGCTTGGTAATGATGAAATGAAAACCCTAAAAGATGTTGATCTAGAGAAACTATGGACACCATTTTGATAATGCATGGATAAATTCACTCCATGAAAGTGGCTAATGAATGTAATGAGGAATAATGTCAACGGATAATTTAATGTATAATAATTTAATTAATTGAAGGAGATGATAAAAAATAAGTAATTAATTAATTTAACTCTTTTAAATACTGGTTTGATTATTGATATCTAATCATAGAAATTGAAACTGAGAGTCTGAGTGATGTTAGATTCAGTTAAGAGAAAGAATAGGTTATTCCCATACCGTGGTTATGAGATATATTATACCCTATATATAATGTGATTTCTTACACTACACCAACCATGTAAGTTGGGAGAATGACCACCGGTGGACTCTCGGAGGGTGTTTTCCCCAAAATCTAGGTGGGAGGATGGATGGATGACTACCCCATATGGTCTAAATCTCTTATATTTGTAGTTACATATGTTGGTATACACGGTGGACAGTTTCCTCATGTATGCGTGAAGAGGGGTATGTTGGATTTTGGATATTTTACACACATGTATCTCCAAATACAGTGTCAAAAATATTATTATAGGTATGACATGTATAAATTATGATGTCTTGAGGTACTTACATGGTATATGAGTTGTGATAGGTTCTGGAATAATGCCCAATATATTATAGATGTCATATGGGATATTTTGGAACTCAGAAACTAATTGGTTACTTTAAAAAGATATGTGGATTTGATGACATGATGATGTGAGGGATGAGGTGATTATTGTGATGCCTTTACCAACTGTCTTAGGGGTGTCTTATTTTGTAGAGATAAGGCTCATGGAATGAAAAATTGGGGAAGATCAGAAAACCATTGGGGAAGAGGGAGTGGGGTACCCTTAATGGTTTTTTATATTATTATATTCTATCTAGTATGTGATACATGGTGAGGGATATCCATAGGGGTGTTGCGAATTTAGAAAATCTTATTACATGATGAGTTAGTTTCCCTATTGTACACTTTTCATTCATACACATTATTTTTATTTTTCGTGAGAGGCTCTGAGGTGGATCCTACTGAGTATACTATTATTCTCACCCAATGTATATATAAGATATTTTTTAGGTCACCCATAGTAAGTTGGAGATCAAGAATATTATTATGAGCTCAGTTTTTTAAATGACCTTTTTGGGATTTATGTTCACTCCATTCCTTATATTCTGGTACATTTATGTTTCCATTCATTTGTTATTTTACTCTATGAAATTATAGTAGGAAATTGTGATTAATTTTTATATATGTATAAGATGCTGTTTGTTGGTGTATTTTTCTTATCTCTCTCTGCGTCTTTTTATCATATAGGGTAATGCCTCCCATATTTATGATTATTATACCATGGGTGATAGTTTCCAACTAGGGGCCTATTGGAGGCATTACTGGGGTCATAACCATCTCCCTTATATAAGTCTTAGAAGAAGAGGGGCACACTTTGGGTGGAGGGTGTCATGAAAGAGTGGTATCAGAGGTCCGAGATGAGGGATTAAATGAATTTTGGAGTTATGAACATGTGATATTACACGGTTTGGTAGTGAAAATATTTCATATAAGTTTACTAAGAAATGTAAACCTGGTAGAGTGGGTGAAACATGGATATTTGGGGACCTATATTAAATGATACATTTAACATTGTATTTAATAATCCCTCTAAACAAATTAATACTGGTTGTAGGGTAGAGACCAAGGAAAGGATTATGAATCCTTCATATTTTTTCCTATGTTTGAAATTTTTATATCATGGGAAAGGTTAAAACCTTAAGAATATGAAAAAATAATTAACCAATTAATATTTAATATTTATGGTTTAGGAGCATCTTTCCATTTGACAGGGGTGTTCTATCAAAAAAGAGTTTGAGATGCATTTTAATACCCAACTGTAATATGATTGATAACTTTTACCAGTTGAGGAGGTATGGTAGAGGAATATCATGGAGGATTTGTATCAATATGTCCATCTCTATGTTACCCAATTTAAATTGGGTATATATCTTGAGGGTTTAGAAATAGAAGAAGTTATTGAGAGGAATCTAGACAGAATTGGATCATCATGAGATGAGAGATTTCAGAATTCCCGCTAAAGTAGAGTTGGGTTCCAAGGATGCTAGTTTCCTAGACATACGGGCTTTTGCTGAGACAGGGATAACTATTATTCATCATCACCTCATTTCATGGGTTATAGTAGTTCTCAAACCTATTCCATTGAATTAGATTCATGTTTTTCTTGTAGCGATAGAGCTCACAAGTGGTGAGAGTTCCTGATGTTTTTGAGAAGTTATCATGTGTCGGGTTTTCTGTATTAGTTTCCTATATTAAGGATGTTTCAACCAAGGTATCTTCACTAGGGTGTTTCAATTTGGGTTCTATAGAGGGGATATTGTGAAAATATACTATGACCACAAGGTTCACCTCATCCTCATAGAGGAGAGTTTGTCGATGTTGGTGGTTTTCTATAGGGTCAAAGAGGCCATGTCTAGTCCTAGTTATCTTCATGCTTTGGCATTTACAGAAATAGGTGATATGGATATCATTAAAGGTAATCATCACATTTTTTCTACATGGATACATGTTTTTTTTTCTTCAGAAGTGACACACTCCTTTATATCACATTCTCTTTTCCATGCATTGGGAATTGTTGTAGATAGGCTCCAGTTCCCTTGGCATTGAGTATTCCAGTTGGAGGTTGAGTAGACATATGCTATGTATATAAAGACTACGATCTAGTAATTGGGAATAATTGATCTTGGGGAGATTTTCTATGTTTACTAATATAGACATATAACATCATCCCTAGAATGTGTTAGATATATTTGGTACAGTCTACTATTTTTTTCTTCAAGAGGTAGGTTGTTTTCTCTGATGCTGATAGAGAGACTGCGGTGTTTGTTGGTGAGAGATTACATTAGATGGGATAGTGGTGTGTTCCATCATTATCATCATTTATGTATGAGTTTATTCTGAGCTCAACTAGGTCCATCAGTTAGTGGTTCCTAAGGTTGTATAAGAGTATCCTGATGTCTTTTCAAAGGATTTTGTATCATTTCTCCCACAACGATATATAAGGTTTTGGTTCGAAAAAGCTACCAGGTTTGGATCCTATCTTGATGTCGTTGTATAGTATGGTGCATTCTTAGTCGTCTGGGTTGCAAGTAAAACTAGATGATTTGTTATAGAAATGTTTTTTTGAATAGTGGGTCAGGTTGGGCTAGACCAGTTTTGTTTTTGAATAAGGATGATTGTATTTTTTTGGCTTTTAATCGATTATCATCCCTTGATCCAAGTGAAAGTGAAGAACCAATATCATCTTCCATGTGTTGTTTATTTTTTTCATTAGGGGATGGGAGGAAGTTGGTTTGTGAAAATTTATTTGCGGTATGGATATCACCAGATGTGGGTGAAGGATGATGATATTCAAAAACCGTCATTGCATTATTTTCAGGGGAATTAGGGGATCATTGTGATGTAATTCTGTGAGACTACTACTCAATATGTGTTCATGGGTTTAATGAATTTAGTTTTTCGACTGTTTCTAGATAAGTTCGCGGTGATTTATTCTAAGAAAAACATATGTAGAATGTGTTTGAGGAAGAGAATACATAACATCTACATGTGATTTCAGGATTTCTTCATCATGAGCAGCTATTCGGGATTTTTTCAGTGTGTGAGTTCTTGGATCATGAAGTCTTTTAGGGGAAATTTTTATTCCTACTTGTGAGAATATATGGATGCTTTGAAGATACAATTATTTGTTTATTAGGCATCCCCTAAGACAATAGAATAGGCGTAGATTATTTTTGGACTTATAAGATATTATCTGAGGTTTCATAGGGATTTATCTTGGGTTTTGAATCCGATGACAAAATTTTCATAGAAAGATCTAGTGTCATTGTGCACTCATGAGTGGCCTGATGATTTTTATTACAGAATGGAGAAGTTGGACTATTCTCTAGTCCATTGTTTTCTAATTGAAGGAGTTCAATTTAAGGGTTTTTATGACACACCAAAACTTGGGATGGGAGTTATTTTGATGCTTTAGAGCTAAATTTTTCTTATGGGTCTTGGATGTTAAATCCCCATTAGAAACAATATGTCCTCCATGATCTTGAGTGGGATACAATTGTGTTTTCTTTTTAGTTTTTGTGAAATTACCTCATCAGCGGACATTTTGTGTGTTTTACAAACCATAAGAACATGTTGTTTGTGTTATACCAATGTGACACGAACATGAATCAATATTAGTGGATGTAATTATTTCAGTATTATGACCTTGATTTTTCATATACTCCATGAAATGAAAATGTTTTAGTAGTTTTATTGATCAAGAAGTAATCTAATGATGCAATGCGTGAATCTAGTGATTTGTGGAGAGTTATGGATGAACACTCATCGATACATCAAGATATGGGAGTGGTTTGTTGTAGAGGTTTTATTTTTCAGAAGAAAGTGAATTTTTCTTTGGTGAATTAGGTGGAGGAGTACTATCTAGTGAATTTTTTAGGAGGAGGTTTGGAGGTACTGAGTTTTCTAAGTGATTCCCCTAATGGTTAGTCTAATGATGGAAAACGCTGAGTGTTTTTCTAGGGAAGTATTTCCACTCATTCAGTGATTCATGTGATGGTTCTCCACGTGTTCAATATGTTGCCTTTGGCTGTACATTCTGTCATGAATAATATGTATTGAGCATTGAGAGGTATCTTATGATAGCCTAGGTTGAAACAAGAAGTTGCATAGTTTGTTTCTCAATGTATGGTATTCTAGAAGGAGAATACTGAGCACAATTTTAAAGAACCGTAAAATTCAAGTGAAATTTTATCTTAATTTTCTTTGGAATTTTACAAGTATGCGGTTTCTGAAAGCACATGATTCCAAGGCCCGGTGTTCCCGGAATTTCTATCGGATGTTTAGCTCGGGTACGTTTATTGAACGAACGAGCGGGATTTTTCTAACTTTTGAACCGGTGCTCGGAATTGAATTCTAAGGGCACCGATGAATTCGCATCACCGGTAATTGCTTAGGAACACCTTTTCCAGAGTTGCATTTACATGGGAAGAGTTGTCAATAATTGTGGAAGTTAAAAATAAAAAATGAGCTACAATTCGTATTTCTTCTAAGTGGTTAACCTTTGGGTGGAAGTTGGGTAACCACCCAAGAGAGGTTATGAAGGCGGTGGGGCCCACACGAACCCCACCCCGTCATATTCCCTAAACTCCTATAACTCTCCTTTTAAATGACATGATTTAATTAAGTGGTTTAATTCAATGTTTGAATTTCAAAATTCTTAGGACTTGAGTAATAAAATAAGACTAGACACTTATTTTATGATTGTTGGGTTTTGTTGTGTTGAGACTTTGGGAGAAAAAGAAAAGTCTTGAGGATCTTCATTCTCCGTCGAAGAACGCGAAGAACGCACTGCCGCCGACAAAGAACGCCGACCTCCGACGGCGGACTACGGTGAGAGACGCCTTCCTCAGAGATCAACAAACACCAATGACCCTCTTCTTCCGTGACGTGAAATTCCACGACGAACCTCCACTCAAACTATTCTTGAGGTAAGGGATTTTATTGTTTTTTTTATTCATTATTTCTTCCATCGACGTTCCTCGTTCAATTGGACCGCTTGCTATCGATTAACGGGAGGGGGTTGGTCCGCACAAACCCAACCGACCCTCCTCCCTTATTTTTGTGTTGTTACGGTTCGAAGAAAAGTGACGCGGTTCCATCGCACAGTGCGGGATCGTGCGGCCAGGATGCGCGGCGCCGTCGCACCGCACTATTGAAATCGAACCATGCCGCGTCGCCATCACGCCACGCCAGAAAAACCCAAAGACACCGCGGTCAGAGCTGGGCCACGGCGGAGCAAGGACCATTGGCTGGTTCCGGGCCACCGACGTCGATGTTGGGGGACCGACCCATGCTGGTCCCATGGCGGCAGCAGCAGGCCGACCGTAGCGGGCCGGATGGTCAAGGGAGGAGCCAGGGGTTACGACCCCCGGCTGGCCAGAAGGAGCCCCCCCCCATCATGGGGGTCGTGGTTACAAACAGGGGGGCAGTGCACCCCTCCCCCCATCCGCTCTTCCGAAACAGCCGAGCCACCTGGCTAGCGCCAGCGCGCCGGGCCGGCTGCCAAGGCCGGGCCGGGCCGCGCCCAGGCCGAGTCGGGCCGTGCCAGCCTGGCTGGACCGCGCCCAAGCGGGCCGGTCCTGGACCCGGGTCAGGTCGACCCGGTTTGGGCCGACCCAAGGGGACTCGGGCCGGGTCGGTCCGGGCCCGAAACCCCCACTTCCGGAGTTCTTTGGTCTTTTGCCCATAACCTGGGCTTCAGACCTCCGATCGACGCACTGTCAGCTGCGATGAGATCCTTGGATCGAGTCAGTCATTTTGATATACTACACTCAATGTTTCAGAGAACTTTGGGTTCGGCCGGGATGGTTCGTACATGAAACCAACTGGGCCCTCAGAGCGGAAATGCTTATAACTTGAGCTCCATACATCCGATTGACGTGTCGTCGACTTTGATGGATTCCTCTTGGTGATACGTACCTTTTGGCTTACTCCGCTCATGGTTTGGACACAGTTGGAGTATGTTCATGTTGGTTTGACTTAAAAACCAACCGGGCCCATGGGACGAAAAAGGCAATAACTCTCAGATCGGGCGTCCGATTGACGCAGCATCTGTCGCGTTGAGTTCCTGTTGACGATATAGAACTTTTGGATACATCAACTCCGGGCTATGTTTCAGTTGATGTATCAGCCCCTCGGCTCATGAAGCGGACCCTTCTGAACGAGCTTGCTGTTTGCGGGAACCCTAGAGCTGGCTGCGACTGCGACGACGATGACCACAGTACAGAAATCCTCCGTGGATTCGACGGCGACGACTACAACACTCAGTGATCCAACATGGATTAGTGCTACCGATCCTGTGTGGTTAGATCCTATGTGGGTCAGCGCTCAGCGGTTCTATGTGGGCCAGTGCCTACAGGTCATGTGTGCATCCGATCTTGTGTGGGTCATTGCGGGGGTTAGTTACCTATCGATCCTTTGTGGGTCATTACGGGGGTTAGTACCTATCGATCCTTTGTGGGTTCGATGGCTTAGATGAATCAGTGACTACATCTGATCATCTATATCTTCTTACGAAGAAATATACCAGTGTGAGTTGAATCTTGACTTTCAATCCTTATCTTCGATAAGATTGACTTAATATCCTGTGTGGATTACGTTATGTTTTCCTGTGTGGATCGGGTTGTGATTTCCTTTGTGGACTGAGTTGTACTTGAGCTCGGATGTTGGAGCCAAACAAGAATTTATGGCTTAGGTATATGTATGGGCATATACCTAATTAGTTTCGGATGTTACTTCATGATTATATTTTTTCCTTTTTGGATTATCCTTTGTAGATTCTGGGAGAATTTCGGGGGTCTAAGGGTCCCTACTATGTAGCTTATACTCACCCATACATGGGTTATTCCCGCACAACGTTGTATTGGTTGCATACGATGGAAAACGCTGATCGTGGTTGAGGCACGAGGAGCAGGTCTGTACCCGGAGGTGGACCCCTGTGCGGGGTGTATTCGGAGAAGCCGACTGCACCCGAGGAGCTGTGGAGGCTATCTGTACCCACCCTTCAGGTGGGACTTCCAGTGGATGGTTCGACGCAACGGATTTACTTTTCAGTTGTTGTACTCCCTTTTTCAGTTCTACTTTACTTTCATTTTGGGTTTGTATTCTGTCCCACATACTCTGCTGCACTTTCTATTGTACCCAGTTTTTACTTAGTGTTTACTTTTGCATGCTTGATATGTGGTGTTTGTTTACTTTACAAAGGCAATGTATTCCCTTTTTACCGGGAATTACGCCTTGGTGCTAGTCACCAGCCCCTGGCCTATGGATGGTGGGCTTGGGGTAGTCATTGCATGGGCCCCGAGGATGGGTCGTGACAACAATGTTCGTGGTGGACTTCTCCATCCTTTAGATATCAACCTGATTAAGTGGGAGGACATCTCGATGGACATCATTACCTTATTACCATGATATCAAAGGTCATATGATGTTATATGGGTGATAGTTGATCGTATTATGAAATCATCCCACTTTATTACGATCATCGAGTTGAGATTAGTGTAGGTTATTTTGAGGATGTATCTTGATAAGGTGGAATTACTCCACAATGTCCAAAGTATGATAATATCTAATATGGATCTTTCATTACCTGTAGGCTGTGTATAGGTCTATAACATGATTTTTGATCATGGTAATTCTTTAGTAATACATTTCACCCATAGGCAGGTGTTAAGATAGAGTAAACAAACCATACTCTTGAAGTAGTGTTGTTCTATTCTATCATGGATTTTAGTAGTTTTTGTATGAGGCACATAACCATGGTTCAGTTTCCATACATTAATATTTTCCACCCAACCATTTTCATGGGTCCATTTGAAGCATTGTACTAATAACCTTTCCACTCTCCACTGTGATGGTCTTTGTTCGGGGAGGCAGCATATCTCTAGTCAGAACTGCTGCATAATAGGATAGAGATGGTACAGGTAAATCATGTGTCTATGTAGGAAGAAAAATATAATAATAAATACTATTAAAATCATAAGGGGATATATCTTGAGTTAGACATTGGATATCACATGTTCTTGAAGGTGACTCCTCATCATGTACAGTGAAGGTCTGTTCATGGGAATAATCCTTCACCCAAATTTGTTGGGCCTTTATAGGTGTTGGATTGTATCAGAGACATAGATATCAGAATGAATTTCCCTAATAGATAAGTTGTATACAAGATTCTTTTCTGGTGTTGAAGCTCCATAGTTATGTTCATGATTACTCTTATGTCATTGATTGGGGTGAGATCAATTTTGATGATGAGGGGACCTTCATAGATAAGACTATTGAAATAAAAGGCTACCAAGAGAAGGTTTAGTGCATAAATTATATTTCCATATTTTTTTCATATGGTATAATAGTATCATAGAAGAGAGTAACTAGGAATGTGTGTCCCAGATGCACACACAAATCCCAAAGATATTGGACTTTTATCACTTCCCCTGTAACATTGTTTGTTTGGGATGTTGAAATTTCTGACTTATGAGATGGTTTCCACTTATTTCATGTTTTTTATTACTCTTATTTGAGATGTTTCTCCCTCTAGAGATTGATTAGGATATTGTTGTTTTTGTGTTGTTTTTTTCTTGTTTCCTCTAACTAGGAAGGTTTATCTCATGTGATGGAGACATCCCGGAGAGGTATCTTGTGGGGGGCGGGGGTAATGCCAAGACAACCCCTTACCATTTCCATGTAGGTTTGGTTTTGGATTTTTAAGGATGAGAATGTTTTTATAGTTGAGTGATATAAGGGTACATAACCATAATTTCTAACCCTTTTAGTTTTTTTTCAAAGATTATGGTGCACGTAGGAGGTTTAGATTGGGTCTATAAGTGTTGGGTTACTAAAATATGGAAGTAGTAATAACTCATGATTTTTAAGGTTTTCACATCTTGAATTTTTGGTTCACAAATTGTGTGAGGGTGGTTCATGGGGTACTTGATGACGTGAAATAACATGGAGTTTAAATGATCAATATGATGTTTTTTTCTCAAAATTAAAACTTGATAATTACATGATGTGAAGATGTTTCACAACATGAAAATCTATTTGGTAGTTCAAATTTATAAATTATATCGCCATGGTTTTTTCATAATACTATGGACCTATCTTGGTTTCTAGGTTTCTAGACGCTCTCAATTCAGGTTTATTGGGATTCATTAGATAGGGTGAATTCTTGTCCATCTATCTTTGACATTTGGTTATCAGAGGTATATTCTACATCATCACTTATAGTTCATATATCTGGATTCTCCAGTGTTTTTGTTATATATTATGGGTGTTTCTATCCATTATTTTAACATATTTTCCATCGGTTTTGGCGGTGTGGTTGTTTTGTGAAATATTTTCAGTCAAATAGATTCATATAGAAGAGGTGATACAGATCTACTATGTTGGTCAGTTCATAGGTGAATAAAATTTATTCCTCTAAGATTGGGTATTCATTGTTTCTTTTATTTATTTACATGCAATCATTAAGTTGTCATGGTTTATAACTTTGGATGGATATGGAATTAACCTAATAAATATTTAACTGAATTAATATGTAACAGATTATCATGATTACATGTTGTTTCTTTCTATAATTGTAATGGTTTGCCTCTTGATTTTCAATATGGTGTTCTATCTACATTATTCTTGTTATCATAACATGTTATTCTATGTAATAACATGCTCTTATTTTTTAAAATTGATTTATAACATAAATTAATAATTAATTGATTAATTTCCATAATAATTACATAAGTGGAATATTTGAATTTTGTTTTTCTTATAATTTGATGATAACCAAATTGATGAATTTTGAATTCTTAATGAAATGTGTTCTTCCATGACAATGGAATTGGTAAAAAATAGGAATCCTTATAATTTTTTTTGATAATGATGGTAATATATAAAATTATTATTAATTAAGAAAGGATGTTCTCTATGATTTTTGAAACTAGTTTAATAATAAATGCATGTTTATCTTTTGATAGCTTGTAATAGATTTATTTCTTTGGTTTTCCATAGCTGGAAACTATGAATGTTGAATTAGTTAATTCAAGATAGAATGAAAACAAGTTGTTTGATATAGAGAATTTCAAGGGCCCTAGTTTCCCATCTACTTGAGGAGGCCAAGTACATTGAGTTTGGAGCCATGGGAGCTTGTTTATGTGTTAATGTTTGAGGCCTATATTAGGTACTAGATTTCCATATTTGTTGATATTTATTATTTCCTACTATTATTATGATGTACTATATATCTGATAATTTCTAGAAGATGTGGTATGAGGTTGGGTGGCCTAGAGGTGATATAATCCTTGGATGGATGACCCTGAGATGGAGGTGTGATATCGGTTGGGAGGATCTGATAATGTGGTAGTAGTTGAGGCCAATTATGGAATGATTATTCGGTATATGAGTTTGACTGTCCAAAATGATACGAGAATTATGGAATGTGTTGAATTTTGGGATATATGTTGATATTATCATGCAAGAATCTATCTTATAAATATATTTAACGGTCTAAATCAAGGTTTATTTTATTATATGTATTCCTTTCACTAATATTTGAGGAAGATGGATGTACTTGGTTCAATAGTTCTTCATGGAGGTATCTTAGGTTGGATTTCCTTGAGTACCAAAATTATGGAATTATGCTAAAAGTTAATAAATAATTTTCAATCAATAAGGTAAGTAATTATGGAATGAAAATGATAAATGTTGTTAATCTTGAGAAACCATGGACTCAACTTGGATTATGATCAGAGGGAATGTACTTCGTTCTAGGGGTTAACGAATGTATAATGGAAAAATAACAATGGATAATCTTATAACTAATTAATTAATTAATGGAATGAGATGGTAAAAATAGAATAAGTAATTATTATAACTCTTTTAAATTCTTTTGTTCTTATTTGATATATTTTTATAGAAGTTGAATTTGGGAGTACAAGTGACGTTAGGTTCAGTTGAGTCTATGAATAAGAAATTACCTTAGGTTGGTTGGGAGATATATTATATCATGTATATTCTATGATTTCATATGCTTACCCACCCATTTTTTTAGGGAGACTAACACCTAGTAGAATCTCATAGGGTGTTTTCCCCAACTCTTATGGTGGGAGGCTGGATGGAAGACTACCACCACTATCCACAATCTCTTATCCTAGTAGTTACATGTGATGGTATAAACAAATTTTGTCTTCCATTTATATATTTGTAGAGGGTTTTAATGGATTTTGGTTATTTCACATAGATGTATCTTCATATATAGTATCCAATGAATTATTTATGGTATGATGTGTATAAGCATTGATCACTTCAGGTACATACTCGTTTTATGGATAGTGATGGATTGATGCTTAAAACAAGAAGTATGATAAACATCATACGGGATGTGGTGGATCTATAAATCTAGTCAGTTAATATATATGGATATGGAAATGGGATGAAGTGATGACATGATGCATGAGGTACATTTTGTGAATCCCTTCCTAGATGTCTTTGGGATTGATTATATTTGGGAGAGAAGACCCTGGACATGCAATGTGGGGGAAAAACCAAAATAATGTGGGGGAGAAAGAGTGGGGGACACTTAAGGTTTAATTATTTTATTATATAATATATTTTATCTGATTCATGGTTAGAGTTAGCCATAGTGTGGCTGGGAACATAGTATATATGTTTTGGTGATGATTTAGTTTCACTGTTGTACATTGTTCTTTAGCTTGATTTATTTATCTTTTTCATGAGATGATCATGGGAGGATCCTACTAAGATTATTGTAAATCTCACCCTATGTATAGATAATCTAGTTTTCAGGTCATCTGAATATGGCAAAAGATCATGATGGATATTAATAGCTCATGGTTTTGTTTGATCTATTTGGTCTTCGTGTTCTTTATCGTCCTTACATTTAGGTACTTGTAGTTTTCCCATCAAATTTTAAAGTGTTTTATGATATTTCATGTTGAAAGTTTTGATTTCATATATACATATATATATATATATATATCTAATTTGGTGATTATTGTTGTATCTATCTAATATATATATTCCTTGTGTTCTTTTAGAGGGTAATACCACACATGTATTAATTTATTATGCCCTTTGTTCTAGTTTCAAAAATGGGGACTACCAATGGAAGGAATTAAGAATTCATCAACTCCCCACTCCCATTTCTATCCTAGGATTGTTTTAATATTGTGGGAGGTGGTCATGAAATTGAATTTGAGGATGAAAATCATAAACTATTTAAGAATTAAAATGAATATTATAATGTTAATACTTAACAAGATAAGAAGAGGAATAATTCCATACTAATGGTTTGAAAAATATGATTTGAAAACATCATGAAATTGATGTTCAAATGATTGTGTTTCAATATTTTACAAGAGTATTAAATATTATACTATAAAATAAGAGGATTATTAATGTTTATTAACAAGTATAACAAGTATTATGGAATCTATATGGATTTTTAATATTATTAGTGTAGGATAATTTTACACATTAAATAATTTATCCATTAGTTTCTAGATAAGAAGATGTTAGAGAAGAATTACATCAAGAATATTGGATATAATAAGAAATCCATGAAGGCTATGAAATCTACATGGAGTGCCTCAAAGGAGTCTAGTGAAAATTCTATTTTTGATTTCAAATCATAAATTTCTAAATCTAAGTCTAACATGTGCTTTATGGAACAAATTAATGTTGTACAATATATTTATTCCTCTTTTTTATAAATTTCAACTGAAAAATTACTCTTATGAGAAGATAAATGAGTATTTTTATATTTTAGAAGACTAATATGCTTCTCTAATGAAAAGTAATTAGACTTGAAAGAAATCATATTATGTTATTGTGAAAGAAAATAATTTTTTAGACAAATAGATTTCTAAACATACCATTAAAATTTTGAGTCTATTTCTCAATTTTCAATCCATGATAGAATGAAAAAATAATTTGAGGATGAATTTCAAGATATGAAGGATTGTACCTGTGTTTCAACATATGTGGTATATTTTGATAATATCCTTGTTGAAAATATAAAATAATGAAAAATATGGAATATTAGGTAAGGGATAAAACCTAAGCTATATAAAAATTATTTTATACTTATATTCCAAATAGAAATTTATCTAATATAACATTTTTAATTGTGGTACAAATGAAAACCCTTCAAATGATTGTTTCCTAAAAAACCCTCAGTTGTTTCTAATAGTGGAATAATTTTTTAAAAAGATTTATCTAATTATTATATTAGTTTTATTAAATGTAAACATAATTTATGTCCCAAATCATTAGAAGAAAACACTACCAGACCCAAGAGTGTTACGGTACCAAAATATATAATTTAAAAAATATATAGGGATCAATCCATATTAACAAAAATGGTTTTTTTGGATAGTGGTTGTTCAATACATATGAGTTCGTATTCAACCAATTTCCACTCACTATGTAAGACTGATGTAGGACATGTTTTATTTTTTAACAATTCAAAGAGGAATATAGTTGGTATAGGATCAATTGGAAATAATCAAAAATGAACATTAAAAAATTAAATAATGTTGAATATTCAACATAAAACTAAATACATATTTATTTATATAATTATGATGGAATTTCTATTTATTTTTCTAAAAATTCATGTTTTTTGTTTAATGATAAATCCCATAATTGTTTTGGCTCTAAGACATTAAAATGTCAATTTTATAGATATTTTTTCTTTTTGTAGAAATCATGAGAACTTTTTGAATGATGAAATTAATGAATCTAGGATTTTCCACTAGAGACTTTATACTTCAATGTGTATTCCTTGAGAAAATTGTTGGGTAAGTGTTGTGACCACAATACACTATAATTTATGAGGATTTGGTTGTTCACAAATAACCTTGCTTGTTATTGAATAATGTTTTCTTGAATGTGTTTTGATGAATTCATATATGGGTAAATGTAATTGGACATTACAACAATCACTCTGGAAAAACTCTTTTAAACCAACATTACACTAAGAAGAAAAACACTTGTGTATTTTATCAGACATACATTATGATGATAAGTGATACAGTTGCATAGGGTATCAACCATATGGTATTCTGAGATGTGAAACTCTTACTTATGGTATCAACCATATGATACACTAAAACAGTTTTCATTTTGATCAACATCCTTACAATCAGAGAATCTCCAAATGTAAGGATCAACAACCTTACGTTGAATTCTAGATTTAGGGTTCAAACCCTTTGTTCATAAAAGTTGAATTTATAGTAAATTGATGACACATTTTTGATTTATACTGACTATAAGGCCCTAGCCTTAAACATTACTTAATCTTGAGTTATTACAAGATTACACATTGAGGATCTTTTCAGGTTTAGAGTATTAGAGAATTATATCATGAAACTTGAATTACATTCCACATTTAAACAAAGTGGTTACAAAAAAGACAGTATTCATTCTTCCCATAAATTAAAACATATTAAAAATAAAACATGGATTATTTCTTGACACATCCTTGACACTATCATCACATCTTGTACCTTTCCCTTGACCTGTGAAAAACATATCAAAAACATGGGATGAGTATAAAAAGCTCAGTAAGGGTTATAAAAATATGGAAAGGAAACATGAGTTCATATATACATAAGAATTAAATCATAATTTACCCATAAAACATAGGCACTTTAACATACCTCATCAAACCATGAATAAATCATAGAAATCTTAAGTCATAAAGGTAACTTGAGGCATTCATAACATTTTTAAGTAGGGAGTAACACTCTTGGTTACGTTTGGAATACCCATAACAGTATATTCCCTAAATCTCTTCGAAGAAACCTTAAAATTTCACTCCTTCGCGTTACCCAATGCATTGGAGAGCTATATCGGGCTCACCCGCCCTTAGTTTATCACGGAACCACCCGTCTTCAAAATAATGCCCAAGAACCTCAACATAATCGTATCACATAAAACATGCATAAAGGAAACATAACATTTCCACCTTTCAATCACAAGATATCAATACAAAACATTGATATAAAAACATTATGAAAACCATTTTCAATAACAAAATTAATGAAAATTAAAACATGGTATTTATTTTTCTTTTAAAAAGAAGGTATGGCTTGTAGAGTAAGCCGCAACTCAAATAATGGTCATGACGTCAAAGAAGTCGTTGTCACCGCATACGTACGACAAAAACATTACCTTTTGTCATTTAATAAACACTTCGTATAAAAAAATATTCCTTTTGAATAAATGTAAAAGTAAAAAGGGTTTATACACCGTATAAAAGAAGGTTGTGTATAAAACAGAATATGCCTCAATGAAAGGAGATTGAGACGAAGTCCCTTACAAAGACGGTATCCTTGGTTTAAGGATAAATCAATTACATAATTATGTGTGACAAATGAATACACCAAATATAAGTGGATATTAAGTCTAAAAAAATAAGAGTATATTCACACATATTCATAGAATGACATATTCAAGGACTACAAGTTTATCCCTAAGAATCAAATTTGGGATAAGAAGTTCCCTTACAAAAATTTGACAGCCTAACGGCGTCACATCAAAATTCAGAAAAAGAGTTGATGAGAGATAACAAGGGTATCTCATCACTTGTACATAAAATTTACATCAATAAGGATATAGAAAAAAATATCCCAAAATAATATTATGTGAATTAAAAGACATAACAAAATAAGTCTTTTAAAAAGAGGAGGGTGAAAGTTTCCCTTACCGACATGGGTATCTTTCAAAACATACGCCCCCTGAAAGAAGGACTATACAACATTGATGTAAATACTCATAAATGAAAGAATATTACACAATGTGTAAAATAATGGTCAGTACATACACCAATCAAAGGAAATTGTGGAAAATGTAGCATAAATATCACGGGAATAAAAGTGAGATGAAAAATCCCTTACGAAAACTCGGCAGCCTAACGGCGCCACTTAAAACTTTCAAAAAATTGATTGATGAGATCAAATAGGGTATCTGATCACATTACAATAAAATTTACAGCAATAGGAATATAAAAGAACACCCCCCATAATAACAAATAAGAGCTTAAAATAAGTGACATAAAGGGGAGTACTTAAAGAGAAAGAGAGAGGTTAGACCTCTTACGAAAATTCGGCAGCCAAACAACACCACTCAAAACTTCCAAAATGGATTGATGAGAGAGAATAGGGTCTCTCATCATATGAACATAAAAATTACAGTAAGAGTAATATAAATGAACATCCCAATAACAATAAATATGATATTAGAAGGAATGTCATAAAAGAGTGTACTTAAAAAGAAAGAGAGGAGTAGGATCCCTTAACTCAAGTCCAAATTGTCTTGTTCGTTTCTTTATATTCCTGAATAATAAACTTTGGTCAATTATTAATTTCCTAAGTACCTCCTTTAGATATTATTATTCAGGTCATATCACATATTATAATGTTATAATAATTGTTTAATAATGTTAGTTCATATCAGACGTTTTTGCCGATGTTTGGTACTTGAGTAAAAAAATGAACTTGTTTGAAAAAAGATTTCCCATGTAGTTATAAGTAAATAATTTACAGAATAGTATTAATGATTAAAATATCATATATATCCAGTAAAAATTCATTTCATACTATTCCATATCATTTGGTGATAAAAAACAAAAAGCACCGTTCATGGAGACGGTAGGCCGTACGTACGCATGAATGCTACTTTCATTTTTTGTCATATTAATGGAATTAAAACAAAATGAGAGAGATATATATATGTTATAATTACAGAATGATATCCATAATTTTTATGTAATATATTACATATATATCCATTATATATATGTACTTATAATATTACATAACATTTTGAGATAAGAAATGAAATGTACCATTCATGGAGACGGTAAGCCGTATGTACGCATGAACGCTACTTCCATTTCTATTTCATATTTAATGGAATTAAACAATAATGATACATAATTGTATTTTAATTCCAGTATGGTATCATATATAATATCATTAAATTTATCCTTTATACGTACCACATATGGTATTAACGAATCAAATCACTTTGAGGGGGCGGTAGTACGCACTTCCTTAAATGAAGATATCACGTTTACCCATAATGGAAACCATAAAGGTATGCCCAAAATGAAAAATACAGAAGCTTAAAAAAACATAAACATATTATATATCATATATAAATATAGTGTCATCTTAATGGCCACCTTTTAAGGTGTTAGAAGAATGTTGAACAATCATCATTTCGGGAGGCAGAAATTCGCCATCCACATAAACAGTAGGTTTTTTAGCCATTAGATGTAGGTGTGTGAAGGTGTATCTAGAATCCTTCTAATAACAACATCCTAGTATATTTATTATATTTTATTTGTTACAAAAGAAATTAATAAAATGAGTTTAGGGGGTTGTAGAAGCAAAATAAAACAAAAGGACTCAAGTGAAGACATTACCTTAAAATCGGGTAACTCCCTTTGGTTTGATCTCAAAGGCTTCCTTGGGAAGACTTCTTCCCAAAGTGAGGCCTCAAGGAGTAAGAGAGGGAATTGGAGAGAAAAAATGGGCAGAGGTTGGCCGAGCCAAAGGCTTTGGGAGTGTGGGTAAGGAGGTAGAGTTGGGGGCCATTTATAAGAGGAGAGGAGGGGCACTCTTGGAAGGTAAAGAAAAGTCTCTTTATTTTAAAATGGTATTCGTATTTAAGAGGTCCCACATTGAGGTGTTTCGAGTATAAGGTGATAAGGTTTATAAATACACTCATCCAATTGGTTTTGGACATGTTTAGGTCTTATATATTACATTATCTTTCCATTTTATTTAAATCGTTAAATAATGTGTTCATCGCTGCATCATCATGATGTCATAAATAATTTAATATATTTAATGTCTAAAAATTATAAAACAAATACTTTAATATAGGAAATCTTTTTATCTTTCCAATTAATATTTATAGTCAAAAATCAAATTTGTATAACCCCTTGTAAAAATTGTTTTAGTAAAACAT
The DNA here is from genome assembly GCA_963277665.1 of Viscum album. Lineage (NCBI taxonomy): Eukaryota > Viridiplantae > Streptophyta > Magnoliopsida > Santalales > Viscaceae > Viscum > Viscum album. Next base: position 1,327,761,675 of record OY728120.1, on the reverse strand, counting down.
TTCATGTTTGTCTCATTTTTTAGTTTAACTTTAAATAAAAAGATATTAATGTCATTTTCCAACCAAAGTGGCTTCATGGGGTCCCCAAGTTGACCCATGGGTTTTCTTGGTCTTCCATGACACATCCAATGAGGTTAGGACATGTGTCAAGTTCATTTCATATTATTAAAACATTATTTTTACCTTAAACCACACTAAAAACCTCTAATCGCGATTAAAAACATAATAAGTTACTATTTACCAAAAAATTATTTTTATCCCATTGAACCACATTTTAATTATTAATGACAACCATTTATGTCAGATTTTTGAAATTCAAAACACAAATATGGCAAAATTTCATTTAAACGGAAAAAACAGTTTTTATAAGTACCACTTAGTGGTTTCACTATTGATCAAAAATTGAAGTTTTTCAGAAAAATCCCAAAAATTCACCCTAAGCTATATTTGATATTCCGAATTCGAAAATGAAGTCTATTTTACAAAATTAAAAACATATAAGTCACATTAATTAATTTAATAATTAATTCCCGCAGTCAGAGCAAATAGCGTGTTTTTATGAAACAATATGTATCAAAACATTGACACTAGTTTAAGTCTGTTTTTAAAGTGAAATTAATTCCAACGACCACTATTGGATTTAATGGTAAAAATATATTCTAATTTCACATTAAACCCAATTAAAAAGATAATCTAATCATATAAATAAATTATATTAATAAGAGGTTTTGAATTAAAATACAACATTTTACACTATTCATTAAAAATGAACTTTATCAGAAAGATACCAAAAATTTACACAAAGTAAATTTTGATGTCCCAATTCTTAAGAAGAGTTTTATTTGGTCCAAGAAAATGTATAAGAGTGAACAAAACAATATTTAATGACGGTTCTCCATCAAAAGGTGATAAGTGAACCTTTAGTGAAAACTAGGGCATATACGCCTAAAATTGAATTATTTCCGTATTTTATGCCTTTATCATTTATTGGATAAATGTAAAAACATATAAAAACATATATAATCATATTTTAGCTATTTCTATCCATTCCTACCAATACAACGGCTACATGTTAACTACCATTTAAAATAATATTATTTTATTATTAGAGTGCAACATAATATTCCCAAGAAACTCGTTGTTGCGTGTTGGGTACACCATCGAGCGTAGCGTCCCCTTTAAAGTCATATTAATATTTTATTCAAAAATATGGATAAAAATGAAAAATTCATATTCTTTATTTACCTGGGTTGTTACATCCTTCCCCCCTTTTGGGAATTGCATCCTAGCAATTTTTAAAATTGAGCTTGGAAACATCCTTGAAAGTCCCACATCGGAACAAGAGTTGGTAAAACAATCACTTTAAAAGAATGGGAGAGAAGTACAAATGTCACCCAAGTTAACCCATACTAGGATTCCAAGTATGAAAATATGGATCTGGAGGAGAAAACAAAGGGTCATGTTCTGATGGAGAGTGATAGTAAACATGTCTAGGAGAAAGTTAACGATAAGAAAATCACAAACTTGTGATGGGTTAAATAGTATTCGATTCCCCAGTAGGAAAAGTTAATAGACAACATTTTTTTTAAGTTACTTTTTATTGAGGAATTTATTCATAAGGAAACATAATCACTTATCATGTTGACTTTCAACTTTTACTAGATTCCTTAATCAAACTCATATTTTTTCCAAAAGACGAGTATTTAGGGAGACTTGTTCGCATTAAGAGTTCTATAATCAACTTCTAGAGAATCACCTAATACACAAAATATAACTATATACTTCCCAAATCTTTATACTTTAACCAAAACAAAGACCAAAAAAGGGTTATTACAGGATTATAAAATCCAGAAAAGGATAACCCTTTTTAAAAGAAATCTATTCTTAATCTCCAAAATTTGTCCAACAAACCCAAAGTTCAACGAGGACCATTCGATAAACAATTTTTCCATAAAATCCTTCAAAGTAAACCAAACTAATATTGAAACCCAAATATTTTAAGGTTTTAGTCACATAGTCTTCCAAGTTAAATAACAACATTTATATCCAAACGACATCAGTTGCTCTTAAAGTCTCGTATTGGAAAGTAATTAACCCAATCACATATCCTCCATGATAGGTGAATAAATTTCAATAACCCAATTTCAACTTACTCTTAATTAATAAAATAATATAACTAAAAAGAATTAGTCAAACTAACCAGGGACTTCACGTAGTCCAGTGGTAGGCGATAAATACCAGTCGCACTTTGGTTGTGGGTTCGATTCCCGCAGCTTTGTCCGACGCGACGGGTTGTCACACGGTCTGCGTGTTGTCCTTTTTCCAAAACTATATAATTCTCAAATCATTCCCCAAAAAGGGATAAAATCATCAAAAATAACCATAACATAATTTAACCTCAATTTTATCTCATGCCTTTCACTTCAATCATACATATAGTAACACATAATTACCTCAAAAGTAAGGATCATATAAACCCAAATGGTTCTTTATAACTATGTCCACAAAAGAAAAGATAACTATTCCTTGAATAAAATTTTCCTATATTAAACATCAGGGTTACACATAATATAAAAAGTCTTCTAATGTAACCCCATCATCAAAAGAGACTTAATACTCTGAATAATTTAACCATAACTCTTGAAGCCCTTATATGTTGACATCTTACTCTTTCAACATTCTTCTTGATCCATTGACCATTCCTTTCCAACTTATTCTGAAATACCTCTTTCCTACAAACAAAATCATGAATCATATCCTAATATTCCAAAATAGGAAAACAATAGTCATGAAATAATACATACCTTTGATTGGTCATTGTCAGTTTCTTCATCCTTAATTGGAATGGTATTAGGTATTGGTAAACGAACATTTGTACGCTCTTGGTGACCCCACTCACGAAACTTCTTCATAGGACATGTGTTTAAATAATGACCATGCACACCACATTTAAAACATTCAATTGATCCCTCAGAAAGAACTTCTTTCCCTTTCCTCGTGTCAACTGGATGCTTCCTTTTTCCATGGCAGGTTCTTGCTTTATGACCTTCATTTACACATCTATAGCATATTTCTGTCCCTTTGAAACATTTTCCTAGGTGTTTCTTTCCACATCTTTGACACATAGGTTTTTGAACACACTTACCTTTATGATTATTTCATGTACTTCCATAGGGATTTGTTTCTCACCTATATGATGCCTTAGAGAAATCACCAAGGTCTAGGTGGTCAATGATGACTCTAGATAGTCGGTTGAGGATAATCACAAGAGTTTTTATTGTAGCTCCCATATCATTAAGTTGCTTGCTCAAACAACTGTCACAGTTTCCTTCACATCCACTGTTACTTTGGTGCCTGCTAGATCCAGCCATTTACTAAAACCAAAAAGGTCAGTGTGAGTATATCAAAAAAAACCATCATGTACTAATGAGGAAGATAAACACTAAGATATACTTACTCATTCACTTTATCTAAAACTAGGACTCTTTCTGAAATCCTAACCATTATGGTAATGCCACTTATGCTTAAAGAATACCCTAACCTCTAAAGTTATCTAAACTGACCTCTGATACCAACTATAAGGCCCCAGCCTTAAACCTTACTTAATTTTGAGTTATTACAAGATTAAAAATTGAGGATCTTTTCAGGTTTAGAGTTTTAGAGAATTAGATCATGAAACGTTCATTACATTCCACATTTAAACAAAGTTGTTACATAAAAGATAGTATTCATTCTTCCCATCAACGGAAACATATTAAAAATAAAACATGGATTCTTTCTTGACACATCCTTGACACTATCATCACATCTTGTACCTTACCCTTGACCTATGAAGAACATTTCAAAAACTTGGGATGAGCATAAAAAGCTCAGTAAGGGTTATAAAAATACGGAAAGGAAACATGAGTACATATATACATAAGAATGAAATCATACTTTACCATTAAAACATAGGCACTTTAACATACCTCATCAAACCATGAATAAATCATAGAAATCATACGACATAAAGGTAACTTGAGGCATTCATAACATTCTTACTTAGGGAGTAACCCTCTTGGTTACATTTGGAATACCCATCATAGTATATTCCCTAAATCTCTTCAGAGAAACCTTAACGTTTCACTCCTTCGCGTTACCCAATGCATTGGAGAGCTATATCGGGCTCACCCGCACTTAGTTTATCACGGAACCACCCGTCTTCATAATAAAGCCTAAGAACCTCAACACAATCGTATCACATAAAACATGCATAAAGGAAACATAACATTTACACCTTTCAATCACAAGATATCAATACAACACATTGATATAAAAACATTATGAAAACCATTTTCAATACCAATATATAAGAAAAGTAAAACATGGTATTTATTATTATTTTAAAAAGAAGGTATGGCTTATAGAGGAAGCCAAAACTCAAATAATGGTCACGACGGTGGAGAAGTCGTTGTCGCTGCATACGTACGACAAAAACATTCTCTTTTGTCATTTAATAAACACTTCGTATAAAAAAAGATTCCTTTTGAATAAACATAAAAGTCAAAGGGGTTTATACACCATATAAATGAAGGCTGTGTATAAAACAGTATATGCCTCAATGAAAGGAGATTGAGACGGAGTCCCTTACAAAGATGGTATCCTTGGTTTAAGGATAAATCAATTACATAATTATGTGTGAAAAACGAATACACCAAATATTAGTGGACATTAAGTGTAAAACTATCAGAGTATATTAACACATATTCATTGAACGACATATTCAAGGACTACAAGTTTATCCCAAAGAATAAAATTTGGGAGAAGAAGTTCCCTTGCAAAAATTTGATAGCCAAACGGCGTCACTTCAAAATTCAGAAAAAGAGTTGATGAGAGATAAAAAGGGTATCTCATCACTTGGACTTAAAATTTAAATCAATAAGGATATAGAAGAACATATCCCAAAATAATCTTATGTGAATTAAAAGACATAACAAAATAATTCTTTTAAAAAGAGGAGGGTGAAAGGTTCCCTTACCGACATGGGTATCTTTCAAAACATATGCCCCGTGAAAGAATGACAATACAACATTGATGTAAATACTCATAAATGAAATAATATTACACAATGAGTAAAATAATGGTCAGTACATACACCAATCAAAGGAAATTGTGGCAAATGTAGCATAAATATCACGGGAATAAAAGTGAGATGAAAAATCCCTTACGAAAATTCGGCAGCCTAACAGCGCCACTTAAAACTTCCAAAAAATGGATTGATGAGATCAAATAGGGTATCTCATCACATTACAATAAAATTTACAGCAAGAGGAATATAAAAGAACACCCCCGCCATCATAAAAAATAGGAGCTTAAAAGAAGTGACATAAAGGGGAGTACTTAAAGAGAAAGAGAGAGGTTAGATCTCTTACGAAAATTCGGCAGCCTAACAGCGCCACTCAAAACATCCAAAATGGATTGATGAGATAGAATAGGGTCTCTAATCATATGAAAATAAAACTTAAAGTAAGAGTAATATAAAATAACATCCCAATAACAAGAAATATGAGCTTATAAAGAATTACTTAATAGATTTTACTTAAAAAGAAAGAGAGGAGTAGGATCCCTTACCTCAAGTCCAACTTGTCTTGTTCGTTTCATTATATTCCTGAATAATAAACTTTCTTCAATTAATAATTACCTAAGTACCTCATTTAGAGATTATTATTCATTTCATATCACATATTATAATGTTATAATAATTGTTTAATAATGTTAGTTCATATCAGACGTTTTTGCCGATGTTTGGTACTTGAGTCAAAAATGAACTTGTTTGAAAAAAGATTGCCCATGTAGTTATAAGTAAATAATTTCCAGAATATTATTAATGATTAAAATATCATATATATCCAGTAAATATTCATTTCATACAATTCCATATCATTTGGTGATAAAAAATGAAAAGCACCGTTCATGGAGACGGTAGGCCGTACGTACGCATGAACGCTACTTTCATTTTTTGTCATATTAATGGAATTAAAAAAAATGAGAGAGATATATATATGTTATAATTACAGAATGATATACATAATTTTTATGTAATATATTACATATATATCCATTATATATATGTACTTATAATATTACATAACATTTTGAGATAAGAAATGAAATGTACCGTTCATGGAGACGGTAAGCCGTACGTACACATGAACGCTACTTCCATTTCTATTTCATATTTAATGGATTTAAAAAATAATGATACATAATATTATTTTAATTAATGTATGGAATCATATATAATATCATTAAATTTATCCTTTATACATACCACATATGGTATTAACGAATCAAATCACTTTGAGGGGGCGGTAGTCCACACTTCCTTAAATGAAGATATCACGTTTTCCCATAATGGAAACCATAAAGGTATGCCCAAAATGAAAAATAAATAAGCTTAAGGAAAACATAAACATATTATACAACATATATAAATATAGTGTCATCTTAATGGCCGCCTTTGAATGTGTTAGAAGAATGTTGAACAATCATCGTTTCGGGAGGCAGGAATTCTCCATCCACAGAAACAGTATGTTCTTTAACCATTAGATGTTGGTGTGTGAAGGTGTAGCTCGAATCCATCTTATAACAACATCCTAATATATTGATTATACTTGAGTTGTTACAAAATAAATGAATAAAAAGAGTTTAGGGGGTTGGAGAAGCAAAATAAAACAATAGGACTCAAGTGAAGACATTACCTTAAAATCGGGTAACTCCCTTTGGTTTGAGCTCAAAGGATTCCTTGGGAAGACTTCTGCCCAAAGTAAGGCTTAAAGGAATAAGAGAGGGAAGTGGAGAGACAAAATGAGCAGAGGTTGGCCGAGCCAAAGGCTTTGGGAGTGTGGGTAAGGAGGTAGAGGTGGGGGCCTTTTATAAGAGGAGAAGAGGGGCACTCTTGGAAGGTAAAGAAAGGTCACTTTATTTTAAAATTGTATTCAGATTTAAGAGGTCCCACATTGATTTGTTTCTAGGATAAGGTGATGTGGGTTATAAATCCACTCATTCAATAGGTTTTGGACATGTGTAGGTCTTAGATATTACATTATCTTTCCATTTTATTTAAATCGTTAAATAATGAGTTCATTGCTGCATCATCATGATGTCATAAATAATATAATTTATTTATTGTCTAAAAATTATAAAAAATACTATAATGTAGGAAATATTTTTATATTTCCAATGAATATTTATAGTCAAAAATCGGATTTGTATAACCCCTTGTAAAAACTGTTTTAGTAAAACATTTCATGTTTGTCTCATTTTTACTTTAACTTTAAATAAAAAGATATTAATGTCATTTTCCAACCAAAGTGGCTTCATGGGGTCCCCAAGTTGACCCATGGGTTGTCTTGGTCGGCCATGACACATCCAATGAGGTTAGGACATGTGTCATGTTCATTTAATATTATTAAAACATTATTTTTACCTTAAACCTAACTAAAAACCTCTAATCGCGATTAAAAACTTAATAAGTTATTATTCACCAAAAAATTATTTTTATCCCATTGAACCACATCTTACTTCTTAATGACAACCATGTATGTCGGATTTTTGAAATTAAAAACAGAAAGATGGAAAATTTTCATTTAAATGGAAAAATTAGTTTTTATAAGTACCACTTAGTGGTTTCACTATTCATCAAAAATTGAAGTTTTTCAGAAAAATCCCAAAAATTCACCCTAAGCTATATTTGATATTCAGAATTCAAAAATGAAGCCTATTTTACAAAATTCAAAATATATAAGTCACATTAATTAATTTAATAATTAATTCCCACTGTCAGAGCAAATAGCGTGTTTTTATGAAACAATATGTATCAAAAGATTGACACTAGTTTAAGTCTGTTTTCAATGTGAAATTAATTCCAACGACCACTATTGGATTTAATGGTAAAAATATATTCTAATTTAACTTTGAACGCAATTCAAAAGATAATATAATCATATAAATAAATTATATTAAAAAGAGGTTTTTAATTAAAATACAACATTTTACATTATTCATTAAAAATGAACTTTATCAGAAAGATACCAAAAATTTACACAAAGTAAATTTTTATGTCCCAATTCTTAAGAAGAGTTTTATTTGGTCCAAAAGGATGTATAAGAGTGAACAAAACTATATTTAATGATAGTTTTCCATCAAAAGGCTATAATTGAACCTTTAGTGAAAACTTGGGCATATATGCCTAAAATTGAATTATTTTCGTATTTTATGCCTTTATCTTTTATTGGATAAATGTAAAAACATTTAAAAACATATATAATCTTATTTTAGTTATTTCTATCCATTACCTCCAATACAACGGCTACATGTTAACTACCATTTAAAATAATATTATTTTATTGTTAGATTGCAACGTAAGATTCCCAAGAAACTCGTTGTTGCGTGTTGGGTACGCCATCGAGCATAGCGTCCCCTTTAAAATCATATTAATATTTTACTCACAAATATGGATAAATATGAAAATGTCATATTCTTTATTTACCTGGGGTGTTACACTGACAAGGGTAAACATATAGATTATCATCCCAATGATACTATTTTCTCTAAGGTACTTGAAGATGAAGTTATGGTTATGAAACCATACGTTGGATAGAAGCCTACACTATACAAAGAAACCCTATGCTATGAATCTTAGCCATTTATTGTGTTCTCAGGGAGAAGTTCATCAAGCCTCCTTTTCAATCTAAGATTGCTATAATGTTCAATTAAACATTAAAGACCAATTCAAGTATCATTTTGATTATTTTAAAGAACTATGTTAATTAACGAAAAAAACTTCTATTTTTATGGTAATTTATGACTCCCTTGGTCAACTGGAATTTAAATTACCTGGAAAATCATGATGTTCTTTTATATCTATAATAGAGAAGTAAATTTTCAAATACATATATTCTTTTACAGTATCTCTTCAAATATACACATATATTTGTTTTTGATATGTGATTCACATATAATACTGTATTATTGAAATTATCTTTTACAATGCTCCTCCAATGAAAGATCAATTCGGATAGAATCTACCCTTTGGAGATATATATGTTCAATATTTTACTATTGTAAGATTACTACTTCTCTTAAGTTGATACATTATTAAATATCTTTTTGAAAAAAATATTGATTTAGACTATTTATTTTTTGAATATATTAATTTTTTTGAAGATGAATATCCATTAATAGTAAGTTTCTACTGCTGAAACTATGAAGAACAACCCGAACCATTCAAATAAAAATCATTTGATTTATTGGAGTTTCAATTTCTCTTACTTAGTTGGGGTGGAGTATAATCTTCCCAATATAAGTTGTGGAAAATCAATTCCCATCTATAGAACCAGAAGGATTTGTTATTATTATTATTATAATGGTTTCAACTGTATTCACTCTGTTGTAAAGTTACATACTTGTGGTATGAGGCCATTAGTGTGAAATTTACCAAGACCACAAAGAGATTCTCTGGTATAGTGGACTAGGGGATCTTTGTGCCCTGAACCAATATAAAAAGATGTGACCTTTATTTCTATTTTTCAAATATATATTTTCATACAGAATAATAACACCAAATATCCACATAAATCAAACTGGGTGTCAAAATCCCAAATCGTGGAAGATTTTTGAAAAGATTCAATTTACAACATTCTTATATTACTTTGTATATTATGACAGAACAATTGGAACTAATAAAGATATTTTGGATAAATTTATAATAAGCTAAAAAATATAAGTTATATTCAAATAAGGGAATGACTGATCCATGTGTAGGAATGTCAATGGTACGTCCTCCATATTTTAATGGTGAAAATTATGGATTCTAGAAATATAGAATATTTATCTATATGAAGAATGTTGGATTCAGAGTCTACTAAAAAAAATTACACCTTATAAAATTCCTGGAAAAAACATGGGTTTCGGTAATAGAAGCCAAATATGATATAAATTCAATGGTAATTAATTCTATTATTTATAGCCTTGGACCAAATGAAATATGTTGTGAATCACAATGTCTAGATTCCTACGAAATGTTTCAAACTATTGTAGTTTCTTATGAAGGAACATAGTATTCTGAGAGATGATGTATTGTACATCTAAGTTAATATTTGACACCTTTATAATGTATCATGTTGAAATAATCATTCATATGAATGGAAATATTAATGAAATTTTCAACAATAATACAAACATAGGTGAACCCATCATGTTATCTGATAAATATTTGAAATTACTAAGAGTACTACCCTTTAAATGGAATGGCATAACTGCTGAAATTCACCAATCATCACCTGTCAAAGATCTGACAATGAATGAACTATTTTGAACACTGGTGATGTATAAAGAAGAAATGTAGGATAATTCTGAAGATCATAAAATTATAGTAAATAATGAAAATAATTCTTTGAAAGTGACATCATAGAAGCATAACAGAAAATCAAGTCATGAAGTCAATGAAGAGAAAAATTAAGAGTCTTCAGATTCAAAAATGGAATTGCACATGTAGCCAGAAATTTCATCATGTTATACAACAAGAAAATAGGAATCATAAAATCCTTCATGAATGATGAAAACAAAGAAAGGGAAGTTCTATGATATAAATGCAAGAAATTGGTTCAATTCAGAACCAATTTTCCTCTGATGAAATATAAAAGAAAAACGACAGAAAATAGATATTAGAAAAATGTTTATTATGGGATCAAAAAAGGGAAATGAAAGCTACATGGAGTGTATCTAAATACTATAGCATCCATTTGATGTATTATTTAGAGAATGATCAATCAAATTGAAAATTTAAAAAGTTATTTATGGAAGAAGGGGAAAAGGTAAAAACTTATTACTCTATTGATTATTATACTAGAAGATTCTCAATGGATAAATTGATAGCCTTCTGTTATACTCTTGAAGAAAAATATGATTCCTTATTAAGGAAACAAAAATCATTGAAAAACATTCATAATAATAATTTAGGTGAAATATATACAGTGATAAAACAACATTAAGTGATACTTGAAAAATTCAATAGATAGGATGTTGTAGAATCCTATAAGAGTGATGCTCTTATTTTTATTACAGGATGAAATAATTTAAATGAATTTCATAGATAGAATTTCATTAAAATGTAATGATTTTGAATTGGATGTAAGAAAGAGAAATTAAAATTTTATAAAAACTATTTTGTGTCTAATTCTAAAAATACTACCTGTAATAATTATGGAAAAAAGTCCATGTCCCAAATAATTTCTATTTGAAAGGTACTCAAATTCATGGTATTAGAAGAGAAATTATTCCTTATATATTATAAAAAGAAAATGATCTATATTATGGAAAAATAATAGAGATATGGATTCCTAGATCATTGTTTGCTAACAATAATGGACCCAAAATTATATGGGTACTGAAACAAACATTAGTTTAATTACTTTTTTAGGAAACATGTCACACACAAAAAAGAAAATCCATATGGTATTTTCACGGTTTCTATTCCATTAATATGAGTGTGGAGTCAATAAACATTCATACACTAACTCAAATGGATGGAGTATTAGTAACTTTTGTGACAATGGAAAAGGAAAAATAATTGGAGATGGAACTGTTGGAGATCCAAAGACAATATAAATCTATAATGTATAGTTTATGAAATGGTTAAAGAAATAACTTTTAAGTATATATAAACTCTATGATGATGGATTTTGTGTTTACTTCCCTAACAATTCATCTTCTATGTTTAAATATAAGCATCTTGAATTTAGAGAACCTAGAACTGATAATAATTATACATTTGATTTACATTTCTTGTATAAATAGAAACTGAATTGTTAAGCTGCTAAGACAAATGAATCATGGATTTGGAACAAAATACATGGAAAATATAATTTATATGATTTATATAGATTTCCCATGAAATATTTAGTTTCTGATTTCCATGGTATTAAGTTTTACACTGACAGATTCTATGATGCATGCCAAATTGGAAAGTAGCACAAATCTTCATTGAAATATATTAACAAAATTACTACATCTAAACCTTTAGAACATATACATATTTATTTTTAGTCCATCATGGGTAGAAATATTCGATGGTAAAAAATTTTTATTAATTGATTACTATTCTATATTTACTTGGTTTTCTTTTATAAAACTATAAAGTTAAGTTTTCACTATTTTTGAATGTTTTTGAAAAGAATTTCAAAATGAAAAAGGTTTTAAACTAATATTATTTATAAGTGATCATGGTGGAGAATATTAGAATCAATAATTTAATTCATTTTTCACAAATATGGGTATTAAACACACTATCTCTAAACCAATAACAACTCAAAAAAATAGAATTTTTGAAAGAAGAAATATAACTATTCAATAAATGGCAAGGACTATGCTAAATGAATACAATCTTCCTACCTATATTTGAGATTAATTTGTAATAAGAACCTCTTATATAATGAATAGTGTTTTAATAAGGGATATTTTTAGAAATACACCTTATGAACATTGGAATAATAGAAAACCAAATGTAAAGTACTTTAAATTTTTTGAATGAGAGGTGTATATCCTGAATACTAAGGGAAACCATGGTAAGTTCAATATAAAAGATGATGAGGAAATATTTTTGGGATATTATATTACCTATAAATTTTATAGAGTGTTTAATAGAATGTCAATTATTGTTATAGAATATGTTCTTGTGAATTTTAAAGAAACATGTCCTTTTATTTAATAGAAAGATTAAACTATTGAAGTTACTGACTCTTTTGATAACATGAGACTTGTGACCCTTAAAATGATTTTGAAAATGATATAAATAATATTCAGTCCCATTCAAAACCGAATGATACTGATTAACCATGAATGACCATTCCTAGGCAGTGTAGAACACTAAAAACCCATCACTTAGAAACTGTTATAGGAGAACAGAACAAAGAAATTATGACTAGATGAAATGCAGGAGACCGAGATAAATTTGCATCCGTTCTATCTTAGTTACAACCAATGACTATTAAAGATTCCTTAGAAGATGGGAGTTGGATATTAGTATTGAAATAAGAGTAAAAATTGTTCAAAAGGAATGATGTGTGGGAACTAGTAGAGAGACCAGCCAATTATCCGGTTAAGGAACCAAGCGGGTCTTCAGAAATAAATTGGATGATCAAGGGCTCAATGCCTGTAAATATAGATAGTTTAGTATGTAATGGAAATAATTAGTATGTAGGTATAGATTATGATGAGACGTTTTCCCCTATAAATAGATTAGATTCCATTAGAATTCATTTAGCTTATGTAGATCATATGAATTTTAAATTATAAAAGATTTTTGTTAATTATGCATATTTAAATGGTTTTTTAAAAGAGGATGTTTATGTTGAACAACCCCTGGTTTGGAAAATTATTAATAACCAAACATTGTTTTTAAACATAATAAATGTCTATATCGCCTTATACAAGAACCTAGTTCTTTTTATGAAAAATTATGTTATTTTCATTTAAAAAATGTATTTACTATGAGATTAAATGATCCTTGACTTTTAAAGGAAAATGGTTGGTCTAATATTTTGTAAGTAATTTTTTTTGATGATGTTATATTTGGGTTAACCAAAAAAATAATTTTCATGATTTTTATGATTTAATGAAATAATAATTTGAAACCAGTGTGATGGGAGATCTAAATTTCACTTTTGGATTTCAAATTTTCAAAAAAATGTAAATATTTCAATAAAAAGTAAATTATTGATTTATTTAAATAATTTGGACTTGATAATAGAAATAAATGTAAAACTCTTATATGTACCAATATAAAACATGATTTTGATGAAGCTCGAACACTATTTTACAATATGATATAAATAGGTATGATTGGTATTTTGTTATATCTTACTTCTCGTAGACCAGACATTGTGTTTTCTTTAAGTCTTTCTACTAGATTTCATTCAAATTCAAAAAGAACCATCTTATTTCTATTAAAATAACATTTAGATATTTAAAAATAACTATTTACATTCTCTTATTTACCCCAAAACATATGATCTTAATCTGACTTTATATCCAAATGAAGACATTGGAGGTTATAGATGAGATTGAAAAAGTACCTTAGGAACATGTCACTTTGTATGAAAATATTTACATTCATGGTATATTAAGAATAAACATTTAGTTAACTTTTCAACCACTTAATTGGAATATGTATCTACTAGAAGATGTTGTGCCCAACTATTGTGGTTGAAAAACACTCAACTAGACTTTATACTAAACATTAATATTATAATTTTTTGGTGATAATACTAGCCCACAGAATTTTTCAATATATCCTATAGTCTTTATAGGACTACGCACATTGGTATACAAAATCATTTTTTAATAGATTAGGTCCTTAAAAATGAAATATATTATGATTTAGTTAATAAAAATATCAATAAGATGATATTTTTATTAAACCACATCAAATTTCATGTTTTTATTTTATTAATGGTAGTTAAATATATTTGAGTTTATGTGATCATTTATTAATTTATTTCTAGTATCTCTACTTTTATTTTTAGTAATATTTATTTAATATGTTTTATTAAATTATGTTTTAATTTAGAATTACATTTTGATTTTATTTTACATGTCTTTTCGAAATTTAAAATTAATGAGTACATTCTCAATTGGCACGAGAAAATCGTTTTCCATATCCCACTCTCTTTCTCAAATCATACAATTCCTATCGGTTTATATAGATAATGTCAATTCCCATATTCCAAAACCCTAAAACCCCAATCCCTTAAATATCAAAACCATCAAATATGGAAACCTCTCGATGACCTATAGATGTTGAGTTGGACGATAATAAATGTTATTGAGGAAAAGCCTGTAATATGCTACAAGGAGAGGTAATTGATTTTTTTTATTTAGATTCAATTAATCTTTCGCTCAACAAAGTAATGTGATTTCATGGTTTGGTTTATAATTTTGGAGAAGTTAAAATTAAAATGGTTTATGAAATTATGTTTTTATTGTTTGGAAGTTGATATGTCAAGATATTAATGAAGAAACAACATAATATTGATTGTTTAGTTTTGATGAAGTTTATTCAATTTGGATTATTTCCTAGGACTACGGAGCAAGAGAAAGTCCTATATCCTAAAATGTATATCATTTTTTTGTTTTTGAATCAGATAATGATTAATTTATATTATTTTATGATGGGATATCTAAAAATGTTTATTCACATAGATGCAAATATATGATATTATCCATATGGATAGATGATTTCATTCTTTCAAAGAATGAAAGGAAAAATTATCAATAAGTTTTTTGGAAAAAATGTCACCATAGAAATAATTTGAATACTGGAACTGTGAAGAAGTTTATATTTTTCTCGAGAAAATATTGCAACAGTCATCTACCAGTAGGTGTAGTATAAAACAAGATGTAATGGGTAACTAATCAGGGGGAGTTGACGATGATTCATTCTATTAGATATGTGAGTTAGAGTCCTGATGAATAAGGAACATCATTCCAAAAGAATATCATGTTATAAAAAGAAGAATATTCATTGTCATTTTGGAGACTGTGAATGATAAACTAGGGGTAGCTGAGCTTGAGAATATAATGGATGCAAAAGTTGAGAATGAGGCTCATATTCAAGAACATTTTAGGGAAGTTGTTCCTGATACTCAAACTAAAGTATTTCATTATTATTAAATTGATATAGGATCCACCATAGGAAATAGATCATTTGGTAATTAAGATCTATGTTTGGAATATGTAGAAGTTAGTCTAAGGGAATATTTTCCAGACCATGGAACTCTGTCATGGAATATTTTGATTCTTAGGATAAAGCCTCAGTTTTAAAGATCAATATGTTATAGGCTCATAATTTGTTTCTCAGAGAACATTTTGTGGAACAGAAAAATAAATTTGAAGAATTAAAGGTTTATTCTATTCCAAGATCTATGTTTCAATCTCAGAAGGTCCATTTATGGGAATTCGAAGAGAATGTAATTTCTATTGGAGAATAGAAAGAGATTATTAGAAATATTTCAATAGAGTTAGAATTTTTAAGAGATGAATCTATTATGAAATCAGAGTTTCATGAGTAGAGGATGATGATTTGGTGAGAATTTCAGGATCTCAAAGAAAGTAGTCAAGCATGAACCTCCCGTTAATAGACATTGCCAAAACTTCTCAAGATGTTTGAAGTTATTAACTCTGTATTATATGAGTTATGTGATAGAAAAAACACTCTTCAGTGTGATAGTACTCCTTTAAGAGAGTTATTGGAAAATCAAAGACATAAGATTAGTCAATTGACTATATTTGAATATTGGTTGGGACCAATTCTTAATCAAATTATGGACATCATGACCTTGTTCATTCAGTAAGAGGAAGATGTGACTGAGTTTTTAAAGGATAATTTGATTTAGATTTTGAAGGATGTAAATGACTTGATGAATCTTCTTCAAAAAACATCAGATGTCTTCAACAACCATTTCCATAACATACTTTTGAAGAATCTTGATATTAGTAGTGCAGTTCAAGCCCTTCATCATACTAATGAACCCTCTATCTCTGCTATTTCATTCTGAATCCCTATATTTTGAAGACCCTTTCAATAACTGAGGATTTTACATTGTGTATCAGAACATTTGAATTCATTTTAATTTAAATTTACTTTCTCATTATGTTATTAGAACACTTTATTTGGGTTCAATGTTTAAACTTCCAACCCTAAATTTATTTCTCTTATCAGTTTTTATAAAATATTTCTTTATAGTTCAATGATACATTAACTGTGGTTTATATTATTTATTCTTTAAACCCATATTTTTCATATCACAAAATGGGGAGAAGATTTTCATGTCAATATTTGTAATAAAATCAATGGATAATATCCTTCAAAACTATGTGGTGGTGTGGGATAATATTTGAAAACCATTACATTTCATTAGAAAAAATATTTAATTGAGAGGTATCTCTTTTTATTATCGAAATTATATTGTGAAATCAGAATAGGAATATACATTCTCTATCAATTTTTGTATGTTTAAAAATCCTAAATTTTTATTAAATTTTGATATGGATTATGTTATGGGTTTGGAGGCTTTCGAAAAGGGGGAGATTTTTTGTCATATATTGTCTCGACAATACTCTATAATTTATGATGATTTTGATATTCACAAACACCCTTTTTGTTTTCTAATGATGTTTGAATAAACGAGTTTTTAAGAAATAATATATGGGTTAATGTAATTTAAAATTTATATAATTAATCTGGAAACACTATTTCAACCCTACGTTATAATGAGAATTGAAAAACCTATATATGGTATCAAACCTACATTATACTGATAAGTGGAAGACTAGTGATTGGTGTCAACCCTATGTTATGCTGAGAAGTAATAGACTATAATATGGTATCAACACTACGTTATGCTAAAATTGTTTGCATTTACATAAACATACTTACATTCATAGAATCATCAAACTTATTGAGAATCAGACTAATGTTATATTTTAGATTTACTATTCATATCAAACATGCGGAAAAGTTGAACATATGATTAATCAATGATGTGTTTTGGATTTTATTATGAAAAAGATAAACATATGTATTATCATCCCTATTCTACTTTTATTCTATATGTTACGTGGAGATGAATATATGGTTAAGAGACCATACATTTGAAGTAACCCTATACGATGAAAAGGAACCCTAGGCTACACAATGTAACACAACAGTATGCAAAGGTACCCTAAACTATTCATCTAAACCATTCCTTGTGTTCTCAATAGTGATGTTTTTCAATCAATTTTTTCAATCTAAGATTACTACAATGGTCAAGTTAGAATTAATAACCGATTCCGGGATCATATTGATTTTTTCAATGAACCATGTTCGTCGTTGAAAATCACTCCTATTTCTATGGGAAGTTATTACTCCCCGGGACAATGGGAATTTAAATTCCACAATCAATCAAACTATTCTTTTGGATCTGGAATACTGAACCATGTTTTCTATTCTATATAATATTTCAGTGTATCTCTTAAAATATACATATATATTTGTGTGTGTGTGTGTGATAAGTGATTGACATATATGACTACATTATTGAAATTATCTTTTACAGTTATTTTGAAACGAACGATTGATTCTGAAAGAAAATACACATTGAATATATACATGTCCAATATTATACAGCTGTAAGATTACTACTGTGATTTAGTTTCTACCTTATTAAATATATATTTTCAACAAGGATGACTTTAGACTATTTCATTATTGAAGCTATAAATTTATGAAGAATAAGATCCATCAATTTCTAGGAGCTACTATTGTAACTATGAAAAACAACCAACACCATTCAAATTAATTTTTTTTTATTTATTGGAGTTTCAACTGCTCATACCCAGTGGCGGTGGAGTATCATATTATCGATCTAATCTATGGACAATCGGTTCTCTTCTACAGAAACGAACATATTTTTAATTATTATTTTTATAAACGTTTCAAAAGCACATACTAAATTGTAAATTTATGGTCCTCTTATTAGAGGACCATTATAGTGAAATTTAACAAGTTCACACAAATAGTGATTAGTATAGTGGATTAGGGTATCTTTGTTTCCTGAACCATAATAAAAAGATGTATTATTTATTTCTGTGTATCTGTTTCATATTTTCATATAGAAGAAAAATATTTCATATCCAGGTAAATCACAGTGTGTGTCAAAAGCCAGAATTGTGGAAGATTTTTGAAAAGAAACAATTGACCCCCTCTTGTGTTACTTTGTATATTCTAACCTATCAAAAATTACCAGAATGAAATTTGAATTTTAATTTACCTAAAAATAGATTTAAAAAAACTATGTGATTCATGTTAAATGGTTATGAAAAAAAACATAATTTAAATGAATAAAATAGGATTCTATTTCAAGGACCATAGAACATATCCACGTGTATATTTTTAGACCTACTACAACAACAAGAACATGTGTTGAATTTTTTTATCTTTTGGTTGATGATTTTTAATGATTTACATGTGTTCATTTTTGAGTCTTAAAATTTAATATTGTTATTTTTTAATTATTTTTTTCAAAATTTAATAAAATCAAAATGATATAAAAATTGTAAATTTAAGGGGGGGGGATTTGAAAATCATGAATTTCAGTCATTTTCCTAAATACATGAAATTATGTATACATTTCCTACATACAGAACAGGTGAAAATAATATTTTTTCAAAAGGAGGAATGTGACCTTTTATGAAATTAATAGAATAATGTTATGTGAGTATAAAATTCCCACTCACTTCTAGGATGTAACTACTAACACAAAAACTTATTTCATTAAAAGAGTTTTAATAATTCCTATATTGATTAAACCACTATGTAAGCTACGTAATAATAGAAAACCCAAGGTATGATACATTAATGTTTTTTTGATGTTAGGATTATATTAGGAACACCAAAAATATCATTGGTAAGTTCAAACCAAAGCATGATGAAGGATTTTTTCAATGTTATTTAACTTATTTTAAAGCATATTGTATATTC
The DNA here is from genome assembly GCA_963277665.1 of Viscum album. Classification (NCBI taxonomy): domain Eukaryota; kingdom Viridiplantae; phylum Streptophyta; class Magnoliopsida; order Santalales; family Viscaceae; genus Viscum; species Viscum album. Next base: position 1,327,742,114 of record OY728120.1, on the reverse strand, counting down.
AATAATAATTCAAATGGATTGGAAGAATATACTCTTGTTATGTTTGATGATAATGAAAATGTTTATTACGAAAGGAATCATAATGATATCATGATTGATTCTATGAAAATATTGAAACATTAAACTCTTAATATGAAAAAGAAGATTATTATTTTTAATTTTATTAAGAATAATTTAAATATGATGGGATTAATTGAAAAGAACCAAAATGTGTGTTTCCCAGACATTCAAGAAACATTAAAGAACATATTCTAGAAAATTTTATAGGAAAACTAGATATAGGTTTTAGGAAATAGAAATTTATAGGAAACATTATTGAGTTTTCATCATTTATTTCACATATTGAACCCGAAACCATCGAAAGAATCACTTGATGTTGAGAATTGGTTAGTTAATATGAGATAAGAGTTGAACCAATTAAAAATAAACAAGGTATGAGAATTAGTTTGTTGACCCTATGGATGTACTTTTGTAACATCCCATGTAAATAATGAATAAGGAATTTTCGTATTTATTAATATTTAGGAATTAAATACTAATTTTACTTTAATGGGGTTGCTATGTTCGATAGCATACCCGATACGCAACGATGAGTTCCTTTGAAAACATACGTTACACACTAGTAATATAATAATATTATTTTAAATGGTAGTTAACATGTAGCCGTTGTATTGGCGGGAATCGATAGAAATAACTAAAATATGATTATACATGTTTTTTAAATGTTTTTACATTTATCCAATAAAAGATAAAGGCTTAAAATACGGAAAGAATTCAATTTTAGGCATTTATACCCTAATTTTCACTAAAGGTTCACTTATCACCTTTTTGATGGCAAACCATTATTAAATATAGTTTTTATCACTCATATAAATTCTATTGGACCAAATATAACTCTTATTTAGAATCGGGAAATCAAAATTTACTTTGTGTAAATTTTTGGTATCTTTCCGATAAAGTTCATTTTTTAATGAATAGTGTAAACTGTTGTATTTTAATTCAAAACATCTTTTTAATAGAATTTATTTATATAGTTATATTATCATTTGAGTTGGTTTTAAAGTGAAATTAGAAAATATTTTTACCATTAAATCCAATAGTGGTCATTGGAATTAATTTCACATTGAAATCAGATTTAAACTAGTGTCAATCTTTTGATACTTATTATTTCATAAAAACACGCTATTCGTCATGACAGCGGTAATTAATTATTAAATTAATTAATGTGAATTATATGTTTTGAATTTTATAAAATATACTTCATTTTTTAATTCGGAATATCATATATATCTTAGGGTGAAGTTTTGGTATTTTTCTGAAAAACTTCAATTTTTGATGAATAGTGAAACCACTGAGTGGTACTTATAAAAACTAATTTTTCGTTTAAATGAAATTTTACCACTTCCGTGTATTGAATTTCAAAAATCCGACATACATGGTTGTCATTAAGAAGTAAAATGTGGTTCAATGAGATTAAAATAATTTTTTGGTGAATAGTAACTCTTAAGTTCTTAATCGCGATTAGAGGTAATTAGTGTAGTTTCAGGTAAGAATAATGTTTTAATAAAATTAAATGACCTAGACACAAGTCCTACCCTCATTGTATGTGTCATGGCTGACCAAGACAATCCATGGATCAACTTGGGGACCCCATGGAGCCACTTTGGATGGAAAATGACATAAATACGTTTTATTTAATGTTAAAGTAAAAAATGACACAAACATTAAATTTTTTACTAAAACAATTTTTACATGGGGTTATACAGGTCATATTTTAGACTATAAATAGTCATTGGAAATATAAAAAGATTTCCTACGTAATAGTAATTTTTTATAATTTTTAGACATTAAATAAATTAAATTATTTATGACATGATGATGCTGCAGCGATGACCTCATTATTTAACGATTTAAATAAAATGGAACGATGATGTAAAATCTAAGACCTCAACATGTAAAAAACCTATTTTATGAGTGTATTTCGAACCCTCATCACCTTATCCTCGAAATACATCAATGTGGGACCTTTAAAATCTGAAACCCTTTTGAAAATAAAGTAACTTTTTTGTAACTTTACAAGAGTGCCCCTCCTCTCCTCTTATAAAAGGCCCCCACCTCTACCACCTTACCCACACTCCCAAAGCCTTTGGCTCGGCCAAACTCTGCCCATTTTGTCTCTCCACTTCCCTCTCTTACTCCTTTAAGCCTCACTTTGGGTAGAAGTCTTCCCAAGGAAGCTTTTGAGCTCAAACCAAAGGGAGTTACCCGATTTTAAGGACGTTAAAGAACGATCGAGTCAAGTCGGACCCGAGGTAAGGGACTTCGTCTCAATCTACTTTCATTGAGGCATATTTCGTTTTATAAAAAACATTATTTTATAGGGTGTATAAACCCCTTTTACTTTAACTTTTATACAAAATGAATCTTTTTCAACGAAACGTTTTACTAAACGATAAAAAGGAATGTTTTTTAACGTACGCGGTGACAACGACATTTTCCGCCACCGCGAGTATTATTTGGTCTTTGGCTTCCTCAACAAGCCGTAATGTTTTTAAAATAAAATAAATACCATATACTCTTTTATATATTTTTGTATTGAAAATGGTTTTGATAAAGGATTCTATTATTTCAATGCATTTAAATTATATATTGTGATTGAAATGTGGAAATGTTATCACTCCTTTATATTGGTTTTATGTTTTATGATTTTATATTGGTACATGGACATTTGACTGGTGGTTACATGATAAACCATATGACGGGTGGTGCCGTGAATACTAGGATGGGTGGTTACGTTATAACCTCCAATGCATTGGGTATGGAAGTCGGCCGTATGGCTATTCCATTAAGTATGTATGGAAGTTGGCTATATGGCTATTCCATTAAGTGATATGTGTGGAAGTCGACTGTATGGTTATTCCACTTAAGTATGTTTATGTCCCAAGTTACCTTTATATATTATGTGTTCTTTATATGGGTTTTATGGTAATCCTTTGGTTACAAAAGTGTAAGTAATGATATTTTATTCAGTGAAGAGTTTTTACTACTTCAAGAAGGTGAAGGTATTACTTTGATAATGTATACATGGTTTACGTGATGTTTGAAAAACTAACAGTTTTCATTCTTTGTGTATCCCTTACTGAGCTTTTTATGCTCACCCCAAGTTTTTTTGAAATTTTTTTCACAAGAATTAATGTGGAATAGGGTCAAGGACGGGATCAAGGGAAAGTCATGCTATATAAAACAAGGAACTAGACATGTTTATTTTTAAGAGTTTTTTATTCTATGGAAACTTAGTAGAAGTGTCTACTTTGTAAATCTTTTGAGATGTAATAGTTATGTTCTAATTCTCTAAAACTCTAATCCTGAAAAGATCCACAATGTGAATTATTCATTTAATTCGATATTAAGTAAGGTTTAAGGTCGGGGCCTTATAGTTGGTATCAAAGGTCGGTTTAGACAACTTTAGGAGTTAGAAAAGTGTAAAATTATATGTTAACTTATGATATGATTGAAATGATATAGCATTTAAAGATTACCATGTTTCTTCGCCAAAGATATTACAGTATTAAGAATGGTTTTTCGTAGAGGAAACATAGAATCTTTTTTTGGGAAGGCATACTAAGGGAATGACCTTCCAAATCAATATACTGAGATGGTCAGAATCAGAATTGAGTAGTTTACTACACTGATGGCTCAGTTTAATCAGGTGATAAATGGTGGTTGTGTTATTTATGATATTTGGGTGTTTTCTAAAAGTAAAGAGGAGCATGAAAGTCATTTAAGGGTTATCTTACAAACCTTAAATGAAAAGAAACTATATGGAAAATTCAGAAAGTGTGAGTTTTGGTTACAACAAATTTCTTTCCTGGGTCACATTGTTTCAAAAGATGGCATAACTGTTGATCCTGATAAAACAAAAGTTGTTGAAGAATGTCCAAGACCTACAAATGTAACCAAGATCCGTAGTTTTCTTGGTTTGGCAGGTTACTACCGAAGATTTGTTGAAAATATTTCACGGTTATCTAGTCCAATGACTAAGCTAACTCGTAAGGGTGTTAAGTTCATCTGGACAAAAGAATGTGATGATTCTTTTTAGGAGTTGAAAAGAATATTAGTGAATTCTCCAGTTTTGGAACTTCCTTCTAGGAATGGTGAGTTTGTTATATACAGTGATGCTTCATTGAAGGGACTTGGTTGTGTCCTTATGAAGAATGATCAGGTAGTTGCTTATACTTCACGTCAATTGAAAACTCATGAGGTAAATTACCCTACACATGATTTGCAATTAGCTGCTGTTGTTTTTTCTTTAAAAATTTAGAGGCATCATTTGTATGGAGTAAAGTGTGAAATATATACTGATCACAAAAGTTTAAAGTATATATTCACTCAGAAAGAATTGAACATGAGACAGAGGAGATGGCTAGAATTAATCAAGGATTATGATTGTACAATTCATTACCATCTAGGAAAAGAAAATAAAGTGTTCGATGCTTTGAGTCAAAAAAAATGCTTCATTAACCATGATACGTTTGGAACAAGATCCTTTGGTTTTTGATTTGATGAACTTTGGCATAGAAGTTGTTGGTGCAGGATGTCCTTCTGTTTTGTTTTAGGTATCAGTGAGATCTTCTCTATCAGACAGAATCAAGCAAGCACAGAAGCAAGACAGTGAGTTGAAAAAAAAGGTAGATCTGGTATAGAAAGGTAAGTTGCATGAATTCAAAATTGATAGTGATGTGTTTTGAGGATTGGGAAGAGATTATGTGTGCCATGTGATTCACAGTTGAATAATGATTTGTTATGTGAGGCTCATAGTTCCCCGTTTTCAGTTCATCCTGACAGTACTAAGATGTACAGAGATCTGTGGGAGTATTACTGGTGGGAATGAATGAAAAGAGATATTTCTGATTTTACTATGAAGTGTTTGTCTTTTCAAAGGTTAAAGCTGAGCGGCAGTAACCGAAAGGGATGCTTCAGCCTCTACCAGTGCCAGAGTGGAAATGAGAGAATATATCCATGGACATTTTTGTGGGATTACTGAAGACATCTCGAGGTAATAATGCAATCTGGGTTATTTCCGACCGGTTGACTGAATCTGCTCATTTCCTTTATATACGAGATAATTTTTCCCTAGATCAGCTTTCCCATTTGTATCTTAAGGAGATATTCAGGTTACATGGATTTACTCTCTCTATTGTATCAGACCGTGATCTAAGGTTTACTTCTAACTTTTGGAAAGGCCTTCAGAAGTCGTTGGGTACTGAATTAAATTTTAGTATAGCTTTTCATCCACAACCAGATGGGCAGTTAGAAAGAACAATTCAGACCTTGGAGGATATGCTACGAGCTTGTTCAATGAATTATCAGGGAAGTTGGGACCAACATCTTTCTTTGGTTGAGTTTTCATATAATAACAGTTTTCATTCCAGTATACAGATGGCACCGTTTGAGGCATTATATGGGAAGCGGTGTCGAACTCCATCATTTTGGGATGAAGTGGGTGAAAGGAAGCTGATGGGACCCGAATTGGTAGAAGAGATAGTAGAAAAAGTTCAGTTGATTCAGAAACACATGAAAACAGCTCAGAGAAGACAGAAAAGTTATGCAGATAACCGGAGGAAGGATCTGTCTTTTGAGGTAGGTGATCATGTTTTTCTCAAGGTTTCTCCATGGAAAATTGTGATGAGATTTGGTAAGAAAGGAAAGTTGAGTCCAAGGTTCATTGGACCATATGAAATTCTGGAGAGAGTTGGATCAGTTGCATACAGAGTGGAATTACCTCCGAGTTTATCTCAAGTACACAATGTTTTTCATGTTTCGATGTTGAGGAAGTATATGCCAGATTCATCTCATGTTTTGAGCCCAGAGGTAGTTTAGTTGGAAGAGAATCTCTCTTATGAAGAACAACCAGTCTAGATTCTTGACCGAAGAGAGAAAGTGTTGCGAAATAAGGAAATCCACCAGGTAAAGGTTTTTTGGAAAAACCATATGGTTGAAGAGGCAATGTGGGAATCTGAAAAGGCTATGGGGGATAAATACCCCCACTTATTTTGATAAGTGAATAAAATTGCGAGGATGCAATTCCCAATAGGGGGGAAGGATTTAACATCCCAGGTAAATAATGAATAAATTGTTTTCGTATTTATTAATATTTACAAATTAAATATTAATTTTACTTTAAAGGGGTTTCTATGTTCGATAGCGTATCTGATACCCAAAGATGAGTTCCGTTGAAATCTTACATTACACACAAGTAATATAATAATATTATTTTAAATGGTAGTTAACATATAGCCGTTGTATTGGCGGGAATCGATAGAAATAATTAAATATGATTATATATGTTTTTTTAAATGTTTTTACATTTATCCAATAAAAGATAAAGGCTTAAAATACAGAAAGAATTCAATTTTAGGAATTTATACCCTAATTTTCACTAAAGGTTAACTTATCACCTTTTGATGGAGAATTGTCATTAAATATAGTTTTGATCACTATTATACATTCTATTGGACCAAATATAACTTTTCTTTAGAATCGGGACTTCAAAATTTACTTTGTGTAAATTTTTGGTATCTTTCCAAAAAAGTTCATTTTTTAATGAATAGGGTAAACTGTTGTATTTTAATTCAAAGCCTATTTTTAATCTAATTTATTTATATGGTTAGATTATCATTTGAATTGGTTATAAAGTGAAATTAGAAAATATTTTTACCATTATATCCAATAGCAGTCTTTGGAATTAATTTCACTTTGAAATCGGACTTAAACTAGTGTCAATCTTTTGATACTTATTATTTCATAAAAACACGCTATTTATCATCACAGCGGGAATTAATTATTAAATTAATTAATTTGACTTATATTTTTTGAATTTTGTAAAATAGACTTCATTTTTGAATTCGGAATATCAAATATATCTTAGGGTGAATTTTTGGTATTTTTCTGAAAAACTTCAATTTTTGATGAATAGTGAAACCACTAAGTGGTACTTATAAAAACTGCTTTTTTGTTTAAATGAAATTATACCACATCTGTGTTTTGGATTTCCAAAATATGACATACATGGTTTTCATTAAGAAGTAAAATGTGGTTCAATGAGATTAAAATAATTTTTTGGTGAATAGTAACTCTTATGTTCTTAATCGCGATTAGAGGTAATTAGTGTAGTTTAAGGTAAGAATAATGTTTTAATAAAATGAAATGACCTAGAAACATGTCTTACCCTCATTGGATGTGTCATGGAAAACCAAGAAAATCCATGGGTCAACTTGGGGACCCCATGGAGCCACTTTGGTTGGAAAATGACATAAATACCTTTTATTTAATGTTAAAGTAAAAAATGACACAAACATGAAATGTTTTACTAAAACAATTTTTACATGGGGATAAACAAGTCATATTTTTGACTATAAATAGATATTGGAAAGCTAAAAATATTTCCTACATCATATTAATTTTTTTATAATTTTTAGACATTAAATAAATTAAATTATTTATGACATCATGATGATGCAGCGATGACCTCATTATTTAACGATTTAAATAAAAAGGAAAGATAATGTAAAATCTAAGACCTACACATGTCCAAAACCTATTGAATGAGTGGATTTCGAACCCTCATAACCTTATCCTCGAAATACATCAATGTGGGACCTTTTAAATCCGAAACTCTTTTGAAAATAAAGTAACATTTTGTAACTTTACAAGATTGCCCCTCCTCTCCTCTTATAAAAGGCCCCCACCTCTACCACCTTACCCACACTCCCAAAGCCTTCAGCTCGGCCAAACTCTGTCAATTTTGTCTCTCCACATCCCTCTCTTACTCCTTTAAGCCTCACTTTGGGAAGAAGTCTTCCCAAGGAAGCCTTTGATCTCAAACCAAAGGGAGTTACCCGATTTTAAGGACGTTAAAGAACGATCGAGTCAAGTCGGACCTGAGGTAAGGGACTTCATCTCAATCTCCTTTCATTGAGGCATATTTAATTTTATACACAACTTTCTTTTATACTGTGTATAAACCCCTTTGACTTTAACTTTTATACAAAAGGAATCTTTTTCTAATAAGAGTTTTACTAAACGACAAAAAGAAATGTTTTTTTAACGTACGCGGTGACAACGACCTTTTCCACCGCCGTGAGTATTATTTGGTCTTTGGCTTCCTCAACAAGCCTTAATGTTTTTAAAATAAAATAAATACCATATACTCTTTTATGTATTTTGGTATTGAAAATGGTTTTGATAACGAATTCTATTATGTCAATACATTTAAATTATATATTGTGATTGAAATGTGGAAATTTTATCATTCCTTTATATTGGTTTTATGTTTTATGATTTTATATTGGTACTTGGACAATTGACGGGTGGTTACGTGATAAACCATATGACGGGTGGTGCCGTGAATACTAGGATGGGTGGTTACGTTATAACCTCCATTGCATTGGGTATGGAAGTCGGCCGTATGGCTATTCCATTAAGTATGTATGGAAGTTGGCCGTATGGCTATTCCATTAAGTGATATGTGTGGAAGTTGACCGTATGGTTATTCCACTTAAGTATGTTTATGTCCCAATTTACCTTTATATGTTATGTGTTCTTTATATGGGTTTTATGGTAATCCTTTGGTTACAAAAGCGTAATTAATGATATTTTATTCAGTGAAGAGTTTTTATTGCTTCAAGAATGTAAAGGTATTACTTTGATAAAGTATACATGGTTTATGTGATGTTTGAAAAACTAAAAGTTTTCATTCTTTGTGTATCCCTTATTGAGCTTTTTATGCTCACCCCACGTTTTTTTGAAATGTTTTTCACAGGACTTAATGTGGAATAGGGTCAAGGACGAGATTGAGGGAAATTCATGCTATATAAAACATAGAACTAGACATGTTTCTTTTTAAGAGTTTTTTTATTCTATGGAAACTTAGTAGAAGTGTCTACTTTGTAAATCTTTTGAGATGTAATAGTTATGTTCTAATTCTCTAAAACTCTATACCTGAAAAGATCCTCATTGTGAATTATATATTTAATTCGATATTAAGTATGGTTTAAGGCCGGTGCATTATAACTTTTTAGTAACTAAATGTGTATTTATGAAAAATTATATGATCATGGTGTGATTACTAAAAATAATACTAGAATAGTTTCTAGACATTAAAACCAAGAATAAGGAATTGATTGTGGAGAAATTATTCCTACAGTTTATAGATTAAAAATGATTACAATACTTCTATATTATTTAACTCATATGAATTTTAGATTATATCATATGGATGTTGATTATAATTTTATAAATTTATTTTATATAGAGGATGTTTAGATTGGAAATCCTCCTGGTATTGAAGAACCTGATTTTGAAAATTATGTTTTCAAACATACAAAATATTTTCATGATCATAAATAAGAACCAAGAGAATTGAATGAAATAACAAAGTATTTTCTTTTATAAACTGGTTTTAATTTGGGACTTTATAAATCCATTTTATATGAGAAAAATACAACAAGATACTTTGATTTTGTGGATTTATGTACATTCTGTTATTTTCAGTTCAATAAATCAATATATGTGTAATGAATTTTCCAAACACATGTAAAAGGAATATGAAATAATAATGATGGGTTAATTAAAAAATTTATTTAGATTCCTAATTAATCAAAATGATATTGGAAATATATTAAATTCAAACAAATACATAATTGATTTACTAAAAATATGTATACTTGAACAAATTGTGACTTGTTCAACTCCAATGAGTTCAAATATTATACTTGTATTTGATAATGTTAGAGAAACATCTGACAATAAACTATATAGGGGAATAATTGGAATATTTCATTATCTCAATATAATTAGACCATACATTATGATTTTTATTATGTTATTGTGATATATTTTAATCAAACCCAAAGGAATTTCATTTAATTACCACCAATAATAGTTTTATTATTTTTTAATGGTGTTATATCTCTTTCATGGATTTGTGTAAAATATTCTAACATTAATTTCACTTCTTAGTGAGAAAGTTGTTTTTGAAATTGAAGAATAGAGTGGAATATACATTAAGAAATTGACCTTTGTTAGAAAAATAATAAGTATCATGGCCTACTAAGAAACCATAGTTTGTGTCATTATCATCCTCTTAAGCTGAATATATTTCAACTGGATATTTATGTTCATATTTTTTGTTGATGAAACACACCCTAATAGATTTTGGATTAAATTTTATCATGTAACAATTAAATTTGATAACACAAGTTCAATAAAAATCTCAAAAAATCCAATAAACCATTATAGATTGAAGCATATAGATCTTAGGTATCATTTTTAAAGAGATCATGACCAGCAATGGATATATCATTAAAATTAATTTTTTATAGAGAAAAATATATCCTAAATGTTTAATAAGACATGTATTTCTTATCAATCTGATTTGATCTAATCTAAATTAGAATTTATTAATTTTTAATAATTCAATTACAATTAAATGAATTATATTTTTCTAGGTTTAATAATTTTTTTTTATTTTTTTATTTTTAATATTTATTTTTTTATTTTTTTAAAATAAAATCAATAAAAAAAGTATCTATTCTTATAATGGATATTTTATTACATCACAGTTTGTGACCTTTAATTTATCCCGAACGAGAGAATATAATTCATAATTTTGTGTAAAAACCATGAACACTTGTTGAACATATAAGTTTATCCACTTTCTCAAAATCATTTTTCCATAGAACCATTGATACTTCATTCCATTCATTCATCGATCATGGGAAATAGTAATTAATCACATAGTTGTGATGTGAGTATTTCATGGTGATAGAAACTGTTATAGAATGTTTTGAGTGTAAATGGAATCAATTTAAAATGGAGACACTGTAAAAATACAATTTTAGATAATATTATAAACATACATGGATGGGATTTTGTATATGTTTAAAACAAATTTAGTTATTTTATGATAATTAATTTCTATGTATTACTATCATAATACTTTCCATTTCTATTATAATGAATACATAATGTCCTTAGTGGTTAATGAGGAGTTCTCAAGGTCCACAATAAAAATGTCTAGCACACATTTCTCTCCAAAATAACAGAGTAATAAGTTTAATTCCTCTATTATTGATATTGATGAATTAAACCCTCAAGAGATCATGATTGCTCTTTTTGGATTATATGATGTTTAAAATAATGATTTTAAAGATCTTGAACAAGAACAAATGATTTTTGTAAATTCGATTCTGTCATTGATTTCATATTGAAATTTTATGTTTGATAATATTTTATTTTTGGGCATATCATTTCTATATCACTTTATAATAGTAAATCATGTTAATATCATATTCTATATAGTGAAATTTATATAGTATGTAAAGAACAAATTAACATGTTTATATAGATTTGGAAAATCTGTCCCTAATTTTTGAGAATTCCAATGTTTAACATACTCAGGTCCCTACCAATGGCTGTTATAGATTGAAGAAATTTGTTCCAGTGTTTTGAAAACAAATGGATATTTCTACTTGAATATAATAATGAGATGGATGTGCACCCTACTCAGGTGAAGGGGGAATCATAACAAGTAATTATTGTTACTAAATATAAATCCACATTTTTTAAATAATGAAGACATTTATAAAATACTTAATTTTTCATAGGAAAAAGATTATTGAAATTACAATTCAAACATGTATACTAATAATTTTCTAAAATAAATTGTATTTTTATGAACAGTATTTTTCACTATTCACCTAAAAATAAATTTTTTTAGATAAAAATAACAAAAATACATAATAAAAAAATATTGAAATTAAAAATCAATAAATTATATTTAAATTTCAAATTTATATTCCTTAAATTTTAAATTTTAACATTGAATTAAAATTATTACATTAAATGAGAAACTATTTTTATAGGAAAATAATTATTAACTAACTAGTTGTAATTAATCATTATTTCGATAAAACTCTAATAACTCTATCATCAATCAATATTTTGTTTTGCTAAAGTCATCATTTTACATTAAGATACATAATTTTCTTCAATAAAAAGTATAATTCTTAAAAATATAGAGTCCAGAAAAAATATTTATATAAAATAACATTTATAAATAAAAAATTGTATATTTTTAGTTTTTTTACTCCTACACATATATACGAATTCAATAGTTAGGTTTTTATTCTTTAAAAATATAATAGTTTCGTTTTAGTTTGGTGTTTTTTGCGAAGTAATCTATTCAACATATTTGACATAATTTGAAGAAAATATATATTAAAATATTCAATCGAAATAGTCCCTTTTTATAATTATTATAAAAAACACTCTTTTTAAAATTTGTGGGCCATATGTAGAGAAAATGAATACCATGAATTCATTTAGGCTTCCACTCCCTTATTATTTTTTCATGTTTTAAAAAATGTATAGTTTATATTTTTTTTTTATTTTATAAGAATGAGTTTTTAATTATGTGTAATAAAATTTGATTCATGAGATTTTCTTTATTGGTTTCATGAATCAACCAAATAAAAATTATGATTGTTTCAATCTCAAATAATTTTTATTTCATTTTTTATGAACAAATTTTTTATGGATAAGGGATGGTGAAATGTGTAATAAAATGTATGAAAGTGACACATTCAAATTTGAATCATTCAAAATAACTAAAATGATTACATATACCTCTCACATTCCCCTTAACCTGAAATGATTCCAAAATAATAACACATTGAAACCCTTTTTAACACATAGTTACATGATAATTAATCATTGAAATTTATTTTAGAGTGAGGGTTGTTAAGGGATAATTATGATTATAATGTATCTCAAAACTATACTTTCATTCATTCCTAACTAAGAGATCCCAAAGGAAAATATTTAATGTATGAATCAAATATAGAAGAAGTGATAACCAACTAAATGCCTTAATTAGGTTAAGAGTTTCTTTGGAATTCCAAATATTTGAAAGAGTGTAGAAAAATAGTTATAGTTCATTAAAAATACAAATCTACTCTCAAGAAGTGAAGGTATTAAGAAGAAAATGTAAATGATGTTCAAAAACATCTCTTTATTGGATCATAAATTTTGAACAGTTACTAGTGGATTGAATATCAATTTATTGTCAAAAACTGAGGAAATACTTGAAATTCACATCAAAATGAGTCAAATACAAATTAAAGATCATTTTTTATTTTCAGGATCAATAACAAGAATAATTTACTCACTGTAATATTAGAGTTTAACAATTTATTATAATTTTCAAATCAGCTCCCAGAATGTTTAAAAAATAGAAAATTATACCTAAAACAACATTGTTTTTATATAGACTATTTTTAAAAGTTTTCAAAAAAATTACTAAATAAAATATACCAAAACCAAGGAGAAACAAAAATGAGGAGTAATCCATCAATCCACTACCACCAAACTTAGTTTTATCAAAATCCACAATTAAATTCAATATAAATCATGAAATTTTTAAGAATCATTTTATTGGGATGAAATTTTAAAAATTAGTATTAAATTATTTCACCTGGTATTAGTTATTCCATGCATGTGCATAGCCTTGGGTAGGTGAAAATCATAATTTTATTGGATACTTATAGTCATTAATTCTTCTCTAGTACCTGTTGTAAAATATATAATCTTTACTAAAAATGGGAATAAAATATTCACTTATTGAAAATAAACATAAGGGAAAGAATATAAATTATAATTTAAGAAAAAGATGATGTGTCTGGGGAACCTCATTCCCAAAGTTTTGTTATAAATTTTTAATCCAAAACAATATATTTTTGGGGTTATCCCTAGTATGTTATTAATTTGTGAATTTATATAAACAACAACCACATATTATTTCTGAAACAACTCTTCCATTTCTATTTTTGGAGTTATTATTGTTTATAGTGCATTTTTTCTACCCTCTATAGATATTTTTTTATTTTGTAAGGTAGTGTGTCTATGTACAAAATATAGGAATCATCCATTCCTTATTCAAAAAATAATTCTTTACACTTACCATTTATATGAGAGGGTGCGCAATGCATATAACTTACACCCATATTTCATCTCTTCAATTTTAATAACAACACGTGTACCATCATTGGTTTTAAAATCCTCTATTTACTAAAATTAAATGATGAATTTTTTTTATAAATAAGGATAAATAGTTTTCAATTCAACTTTTACAAAATATGAGTAGAATGATTCCAGATAAAATATACCTCCTTCAAAAGATTAATCTTATGTATCTTTTTTGTCATGAAGTGAATCTAAGAAGTGTGTTTTTATTGATGGAAGTGATTCACTTCTGTTAGTAATTTAATACCTGTCTTTTTTATTATTCTCACAATCATCCAGATCATGAAACATTTCGGTTGATTCTAAAAATTTAAGTGAGGTGCCGTCAAATTTTAATTAAATGTATATCGAACTAAAATTAAATGTGACAGGGTTAACTTTATCATTTTCATCAATATCATCATGTTATTTGATTTATTAATGTACAAACTCATTGACCTAACTTTTTGAGAGTGTGGTAAATGGGTTTAATAATTTATATTCACGTCATTATTTTGATTGTTATGTTCCATCCACATCAAAAATTTGTAGAAGTAGTTATGAACATGAATAGTAAAATTAAAGGGAGTTGAATTATTATTAGTTTGACGATAATAAAAAAAATAATATAAGGTTTATTATACTCCCTCTATATTAAAATCATTGAGAAAGTATTCTAATAAAAGGTCCTCAAAAAGTAGTTTGAAAATGTTTGAGAAAGTGTAATTTTGAGGTTGTTCCTCTTCATATATATATACACTTGATAAAAGACCACATACTCAAAATTATCTTAATATGGTTGTAGGATTATTATATTATTAGTGAATGTGTAATGGGATCCATTCAACATCACCGTCATTTATTTGGACTCTCACTTCTTCCTGTTTTCTCCTTTAGTTTTTTGGTCTAATTGGTGAGTAGTTGTCATGAACCATTGAACCTACAACGGTGTTGGTTCATCATTATTATGATGGTATGAGGGTATATTTTGTTTATGTAGGGAGGGAGGGTCATTATTCATTGATATTTTTTTCATTTTTTATTTTTAAATTTTAAATTTTTATTGAGTAAAATATTCAAAAATTGAAAGGGAACAGTTATTTAGTGACCTAAGTACCCAAAAAGGTTGCATTTTTATCGAGCAGCTAAAACGTGTTAAAGAAAAAACAAATATTTTTAAATCCTGTAATGTAGAAAAATGGGTAACTATGGTTTTTCCAAGGACTATGTATTTGTTCATCACTATTCTCATTCACATAATAATTTTTTTTTAATATTTATTTATTTATTATAAAAAAATCGATGTGATTCTTGTTGTTTTTTGTCTGCATGAAAATAATGTAAACCATAAAAAATAATCCTAAATGAGTGTTAATGTGGAAAGAGCTCTTTCCCTGATTATGCTACCATGGGTTCATTATTTTCAAAATTAACTAAAATTAGTCCATACAAAATCCTTTCAAAAACTTTTTAGGGATCAGTAGAATAAATATAATTTTTAATTACTATCACACCTTTAAAAATATCATAGGAACATTAACTGGCTCCTATTCGATTTTTTCAAGTTATAGTCAAGCCAAAACTATAGAAAATACACTAAAAATTTTCAATTCCAAGTCATTAAATGATCATTCCCCAATTTATTGGAATCTAATCGTATGAAAAGGGTAATGAGATAAGGGAGGTGAAATTATTTTATTGATATTGGAATGAAGCTGTTGAGATAACTAAGTTAAAATGATATGTTAGTAATTATAGAGAAATACTAATTCCTCATCCAAATAGAATCTAAAACATTATAATAAAATGAGTAGGGACTTTGGATTATTGTCATACATCCCTGAAGACATAGCCTCAAGATATTACTCCATTCTCATGGAGTAAAAAGATTAAAATTTAAAACCGAATGATGAATCATAAATAGACATTGAATATAGAAAGAGAATAAAATTTTAATTCAAAAAACATAGAAAAATTAATATATAATGTAGAATTAACATTTTCATAAATATCATAGAGAAAATTATCTATATATAAATACCCCTACAAATCCACTTACAATATAGCTTAGCACATCCCCGAAACGTATCTTGAAAAAGGAATAATAATGAGTTGAATAATCACACAATGATTTATATTTTTAAACATTTGAGATGAATCATGACTTAATCACTTCAAAACAGTATGAATTAGGTGGTAGTCAGATTTTTTATTGAGTGAGTCAATACAATAAGCCTTAATTGTAGAGGATCTGGAAAAATGGTGCAGATGTTACAATTTTGGGATCACTATGTATAAGATGTATTGATGGACTTCAATGGATTGGTCTAATGAGTGTTTAATATTGGTAATGAACCTTTATATGGGATTGAATATACAATCCTTTCACACTACTGTGTGTTGGAGAGTTTTGTGGTTATCATGTTTAGTAAATTCAATGAACATCTATAATGTATTCTTAGATTTGATTCACACATGGACACAAAACTTCAATCATGGGGCAGGGAAGACCTGGTGGTGGATTTTATTAGATTTCAAGCTATAGGATTGAAGTAGTGAACTTATGTACTACCCACACAATGTAATACTAGTGCGATAGAGTTGTGTGGCTATAAAGAAATATGGTATTAGTAATGTGGGAAATGGAGTAACTAAGATCACATGATATAAGGGCTATAGTAGTTCAATTATAGTGTAGTTTATGTTGGACGTAAAAATTGGGATCGTTAACCGACGGGAAGGATGATAGATGGATATTTCTTGAAATTCTTTGTTCATTGAGTTATTTAATCAATTATATTGAATAGAATATGGTTTTTCCTTATAAGAATTTGGAAAATTCATAAGAATAATTTAAAAGCTAGGTGTTGAGACATCATGTGATTCTGAGGCTCGGTGACGAAATAATTAATTTTATAAAAATATTAAATATATCTATATAACCCATGCATAAGTTTTTTGAAAAAGTGGAAGAACTATATAAAGGGGACTCAAATTGGATGTTTGATACCACTGTTGAATCCATAGTGTAAGGTTTAAGCTATGCTGAACTTAATTATTTTTGGCGTTGGATGTTTGGATGAGGCATCCTTTAGCGTGCAAGTTCAGTTAAAATAATTAAATTTTATTTTTTAAATTGAATTATTTAAAATCAAATATAAATAACCATTTAAAAAGTTCTTTCATGGTTTTTCCTCATAAAAAATTAAATATATAATAGTGGGATGAGAGTATTTTTTGTTATAATATTGACATCAAATGATGAAAGATGATCAGATGGATGATAATCGTGAGATGAACGATGAATGTGGAGGGATAATAAACTTCATCACTAGTGGATGCTTTCATCACCAATTGTTTTTTCATAATGAGGTAGGATTAATAATTTTTGATTTTCCCTTTTGATTTATATTTTTATCATTTATTTTATCCAATTTTGATTCGTGACAATTTTTCGTCACATGAGTCCCATAATCTAATGATTATATTTATTTAGTATAACTATTAACTTGTTATATATTTAATCTTCACATTACATAATCATTGGAAAAGAAATATTGTAAGAATATGGGTCAATTTTTTATTTGTCTTCTCTACTCTTTGTTCATCATGTTCTTCATTGTTCGCCAACAAGGTTGTGGTTCAACATCACAAATACATGTTCGAGTGCGATCTAACACCCAAATTCATTATAGTTGCATGAATGAAAAGTGGATCACTTGTTTGTTGATGTATTGATATATGAGTGGTATTTTTTTTGAGAAATTATATTGGTACTACATATGAGTGTTCATGATCAAGGATGCAACCTAGGTGTGATAGGATGATGATTGATCAAAGGTGGTTTATGATCGGATCGAGAATCCCCGATTTCCAGATTTATGTGCAGAGATGCCAGGTTATGTGGTGGGATCCGTTATGAGTATAGAATATGCACAGGGTATCATAGAGGAGGCTTATTGGCATGTATATGATAGTTCCTTGAAATGGATCTTTGATAGTATCGTCAGACATGGCCAATGAGGCAGGTGTGTTTTTTATAAATAATAATATCATTAAAAAATTTGGGTGGCTAAAAAAATTAAATGAATTTAATTTAATAAATAAAAAGTGATTGGACACCCTTATATATATAATTAATTATAAAAACATAATTATAATAATAATAATTATATGAATAATGATTTTTTGTTTAAATTATATATAAAAGCGGAAAATTTATCTGCTTGAAAGGAGATGGTTGTGGGCTCGCACAACATGGGAATGGGATGAAAATTACATTATATAAATTATTTTATACATATATATTTATTCATAAAATATATAAGATTTGAGGAGATAATGGTGGGTAGAGCCTCATGAGTTTTTCCCTGAAATGGTTTGGGAGCGGAAAAATGGAGTGCCTTCCATCCATTTTTTATAATGTTTAATAAAAATAATTAAATGAAATATTATCATAATAATAATAATAATTATTATTATTTTGAAATAAAATTTTTCTCATATGTTCTCCATGCTATATTGGAATGTGAATCTTTTTGTAGAATCATGGCCCAACCATTGAGACTGTCATCTCAAGACCAATGTTGAATAGTTAATTTCGACTTGCGGGACAGGTCCAAAAAGTTCCTAATAATAATTATGTTATTATTGTTATAGAATCTACTATCCAAAATATATTTTCTATATATTATAAAGATTATGTAACATAATTGACATTTCAAACATGAAATTATGGTGGTCTTTTTGATATAATTATTTGGTAGTTAATTTGGACTCGTGACTTCGCCCCATGAAGCGCCCTTTGTAAGAACCTTAGATTTCATACAAGGAACATATATTTTTGATGTATGTTTAAATAAATTTTTATGGACAAGTGTGAATACCCTTTGAGGTCATGGGTATTTTAGGGAGTTCTTGAGCCCTGTTTTGATCCCAGATACTAACTTTTTGGAAATACATTATATGTTTTATGGATAGTAGAAACCATGAGGGAAGGTCGTACAGTTACTCATATCCATGAGAGGATGGAAAGTGGGCTTGAGGAGCATACATAGTTTATGGAAACTGTGATTATAAAGACACACAAATGTACTTGGAACCTTCCATTTTTTAGTAGATCCAAGTAACATGGTTTCCATAGGTTTTGGAAAACCATGAACACTAACTATGAATGTTACCCTCTTTATAGTATGTGGATACCAGCTGGCCCATGGTTTGGCCAATAGTGCATCCAAACTGTACAGACTGATAAATATTTTATAAATTAAAATTTTACCAATAAAATGTTATAACTATAAATCAAATTGAATTCTATCCTAATGGGAAAAATCTTAAAAATGGGATCTTCACATTGGATTAAAAAAAGGATATGATCCCATCTATTTGTCCAATCATGGAATCGAGATTTGTTGGTCTTATTGGATTCATTTTTGGGATTACTCAATTTCATTTATTCAATTATTCATTCTTCTTAGTATCAATATATTTATTTAGGTTAAATATATTATTCTCTATTTTCATTCTCTTCATCTATTCATATTTTTTCTATGAACTGAAGTCAAATCAGAAGATGATACTAGCTATGTAATCTACTATAGACCTACTGTAGGTGGTATATACTATTCCTAAATGGTTTTATACTTTATAGATCTAATTTTCATTGTTTCACCCTCTATACTTTCAAGAACGGACCCAAAAATATGTTAAATTGTTAATTTGAATGTATTGGTACCTGTTAGGGAACACACTAGTCCTAGAGACATTTTGGAGATTCTTTCCCCGACCAAGGTCAGTCATTGGGTGCACCTTTGAGGTTCTATTTTGTTATACAACCCATGGGGAGTGTGTGTGTGTAACACCCCAAAATTTCATTGTACGTTACTTCTTCAAAGTAATTCAATAATTTTCACTACATACAACACCGAGTTCGAGCGCACCACAACTTACCAAACTAGATGTTCAAAAGTGGTTATGAATAGTATTATCTACATTTTGAGTTTTATATATTCTATATAAATTTTAACATCCATATTATGTGTTTCATAGACTTAATATATGAAAAAATTCATTTTTTCAGATAAAGGATGTATTTTTCAAAAAATGAAATTTTACCGCCTTTAAATGGTGAACCATTTTTAAATCAAATATTTGACATTTTTATATATCAAATTTTACAAAATATGAATCTTATTTATAATCAGGAGATAAAATTTAGTTTCATTATATTTTTGGTGTTTTTCATGTAACTTTCATATTTGGGTGAATAGTGAAAAATACTAAATTTTAATTGAAAACAACATTTTTATACAAAATAATTTACAATTTTCAATTACACATTTTAATGGTTTATATGTATATTTATATTATATTTTTATCATTTAATTCAATGTGGGTCATTATAAGTAAATTCACATTTAAATTAGACATAAACACATGTCAATCTTTTGGTAGTTTTTATTTTTTTTAAACCTTCTTTTTGGTTTTGAAAATTGGAATTCATATTAGTTTAATAAAAGAAACATCTATGTTTTGAATTTTTTATAATAGACATAATTTTTAATTTCATAATATCAAAATTATCTTAGTGTTAATTTTGGGAATTTTTCTGAAAACATTCAATTTTTTATGATCAGTGAAAAACACCACGTTATTATTTAAAACCAAATTTTAATTTAAATAATTATTTATTTTATTTAAATTTAATTTACATAAAAATAGATTCAATAAATATATAAGTTCAATGTTATTCATTGGAGTCAATTTATAACAAAATTATATGTATAAAATTTTATTGAACTTTTTAATGTTTTTTTACCCACCATCTAAGAGAATATACAAATTTGCATAAAACATAATTTTAATTCTTATGTGAGTTGAATTTAAAAAATCCGAGAGACAAAGTTGACATCATTAAGTAAATTATTTTTTAATAAGATGAAAATAATTTTTGGTGAATTGAAACTTTTGACTTTTATTTACCACGGTTAAAAGTTACTAGGGTAAATAAGGGTAAAAATGATATTATAATTACACTAAAACTTGTCCTAATTCTATTGGATATGTTTAATTCAACCAAAAACAACCTTTGGGAGAAAATATGATCATATTTGGTTAACATGGATTATATTAGGACATTTATTATTATTTTATTTAAAGAAGAGTTAAAAGTGTTAAATTCCGTGTTTAAAAATTAAAACATTTTTAATATACGGTTAAACACAATATAAATTAGACTATAAATATAATCATAAAGCTAAAAAGATTTCTTACATAACTGTATTTTATTTATAATTTTTAGACATTAAATAATTTAATTTATTTATGACACAATGATGATGGAGTAATTACCTTATTTGTGAAATATTAAAATAATAGATATTACAAATATAAAAATAAATGTAAATTGAGACTTTTGATAAGTCACACTAATATTCAGGGTTAATATGACATGTTTGGGTTGATTAAATATTTTTTTTTGAAGTTATGAGGTTGTTATGACATTCAAAAAAACAAAATACCAAATATTGTCAAAATTGACATAAATTAATTTTTAAAACCAATACTATATATTTGGATGATATAATATTCCAAAAAATTTATGGTTCAGCCAATGTAATTAAATAATATTATATTTTTAATTAATGAACCACTTCAGGTTCTCTTGGAAGTTTAGAGTATGTTTACTAACCGTATAGTGTAAGAATACAAGAAGACACGGTAATAGATAAACTGTTTAACTAAGAGTTAAATCTAAAAGATAAGGGAAAAAAGGTAACCTAAACATGTCGAAAACCTTTTGGATGAGAGGATGATGACCCATAACCACCTAAGGATCGAAATAAATTCATTGGTATCCTTTATAAACCTAATATTATTGTAAAATAAATTAATATTTTAATCTTTTCCTAAAGTGACCCTCACCCTCCTTATAAAAGGGCACTTCACCTTCTCTCAAAATCACACCTCCAAAGCCATTTGAATTGGAGAAACCCTGACCAAATACCTTCCCAACATCCCTCACATCAACTAGGATTCCTTAAATTGATCATATATCCATCCTATGTAGCCCTATTGATCAACTTAAAAGAAAACACCCGAAGAAGTGGTAATAGATTCACAACCCTCTTTCAAGATATTTTCTTATTCCACTTCCACTTTCTCTAATGATCCCATACCAAAATACTAACTGAAGTACCTCCTAAAGACTGTGATGTTATTATAAATATTTTACAACCATATTCATTTTTCTATCCATCCTATAAATGAAAAAGTCACCATACGTGCGTACATTCGACTAATTGTCACCACGTCGTGGCGTAGTTTGTTATTCAAACACATCATTATTTGGATGGGTATAATAATGAGTATAACTGATGTAAATAATAATATAACATGTTAATTATTATGTATATATGATATATCATCCAATTACATACTAATTCACCATCAATATAATGATATTGTCACTCGTGCGTATGCACTGATTACCGTCTCCACGAACGTGATGAGATTCATTCCCCATCATAATCATTCATGAATAATTTTCATTTTATGATTAAAAATAATTTTTAAGAACTTAATATCATTCTGGATATGAATAAAATGTCTCATATCCATAATAAACATGGCTTACGTAACCAAGAATATAGAAAAAAATGGATTAGTTAACACTTGAAATTATGATACTACTAAAATATTATTAAAAATGAAATATGGGAAGATCATATATGATATCATATTTATGTATATGATTCTTGTATAATTTAAAAACAATTATTTAACTAATATACAGAATTTTAATGTACCCTTGACCAAGGAAAAGAACAATTTAAAGGTAAATTTCACAATCTCATTATTATCCATGATTGTTTTTATGTATGTGTATACTGGTACCTCATTATCATCCACATCTGTGTTTCAAAAAAATATTTTAAAAAGGAATATTTAATGGTTTTATTGAAGGGATTCTTTAAATAGGTCATCATTTTAAATGATTTAAATATTTATTCTTCTAAATCATTTTAATTAATGGCTTTGTTTTCAAAATTATTTTTAAGGATTTAATTATATGGATTGGAATGTTTTTAAAATGTTAATAAATTTCAAATGTTTCAAAGTGGTATGAGATACTTTTTTTTGATAATGTCTTTAAATGTATTCCATTAAAAATTCCTTGACTTTTTAATGTTCTCATGAAAAATGGATATTTCTCTGAAAAGTTTTCATTTTATCTATTTCAACATCCTTTGATAGATTTTAAACTTGTTTGAAGATGATTTATTATGATACAAGTCATTCATATTTTATTGATGGTTTTGCGATATATTTGATTGTGTATGTGTTATTTTCATACCATTCATGGTTTAGGGTTTACATATTGACATTTTGTATGCTAGTTTTAATAAGAATGTATATTTTATGTTTCAAACTTTTAATATTATGAATTTATTGTACTTAATAAGTGATGGGTGGAGCCTACAATATCTTGTTAGTACATCAGTAGGTCTCATGAGACAATTAGATGTGGAAATGGCTGAGGCCATTCCAAATTTTGATATATGGATTTGGATAAGGCCTTAATCATTTTTAGACATCTTTGACGTGGTCTTGACAAAATGTTTCAGAATTCCCCCCATTAAACATTCCCTCATTATGAAAATATTATTGATGGTTCATGTGGTTATTCGACTAGTATAATACCCATGACTATGTTTTATTATGGAATTATTTAGTCATCTAATATTCCTACCATAAACTATTAAAGGTTATTATTTGTAAAGGCATGTCTTTTAAATTATTCATAATTCCTAATGTTTATGTCATCATCCGTTGTATTTCTTGACCTTACTGAGCATTTGAGCTCAAACCTTTCTTATGTTTTATTTTCTCCGGATTCTAAGAAGTGTATTATGATTGATAAGTAGGGTTGAGATAGAGGATTAATGGGGTTCTAAAAGGATCATTTATGTTGTGTTCTATTTTTTAATGTTTAATGTAACGTTCATGTATATAATCTATTTTCTTAGACTGCTAAACTGATTGGTCTTTTAAGACATTATTCCTTGAAATCATGCCAATGTATTAAAATAATGCACTGACTCTGTGCTTTTTTGGTTGGGGAATTACATTTGGTATCAGAGAAAGTTTAGTACAAACCTTGGAAACTACATTTATAAAAACTCTAATTAGATAACATTACCCTAAGATATACATTGAGGATTAGTATTGAAGAACTTACAAGAAATTCGTTAATGTGGAGATTTTTTGTATTTTCCAAGAAATACATCCATGTCTGGATATGAGTAGGTAGAGGCAGCTCTGGCACAGATGTACCATGGAGTGAAAAATCTAACAATGAGTTTAGTGCTTGACAAGGGGTATCGTGGTACATGACAACGTTCCTTGCTGCAATCATGGTTTCAACACTCTTGAGGGATATTATTAGGATAATTTACATTTCCATTAAAAGAAATTTGGAAGGATTTAGGATTAAATACTCTCTCAAAGAAAATATTTTATGATTATAGATTATATGAATGATTTTCTCAACTTGCGTTAGGTATTTTACAAGTTTGGAATTATGCATTGTGACTCATAAACAATATTATTGTATGGCATTGTTTAGAAATGGCACCTAGTATAAGGAATGATAATTCCAGTAATACGCATCATCAAAATATTAAGAAGGATCATATCTTTCATGGTATTAATCCAATATTGAAAATGGAAATAGTCTCAAACGTATTCTCATAATATGATGAAATATTATCAGGTGTTAATAAGATATGTAAAGAATTCTTTGAGCCCTATGGCTTTGAAGGGAATCAAGAGAAGAAAAGGTTGGAATAGATAATGATAGATAAAGGGAAGAGCGGAAAAAGGATATTCCCACATGTGATAAGTGTGGAAAGAATCACCATGGTAAATGCTTGAAGGTAATGGGAGTTTACTATAAGTGTGGAGAGAAAAAAAGCCCAATTACGTTATTGTTAGGGTTAGAAAATTTTTTCAAATGTAAAAGGCTTCATCTACAAGGAGTTGGGATGCTAATGAATCAATGTCTATATCATCAGAGTATACCCCAAATGCGGCTAGTGGATAATAATCGAGTTATGAGCATACCGAAGATGAAAAATAATGATTAGAGTTCTTATGTTCTTATTAAAGTATTGTTTCATTTGAATTTTGTATTAATGATTTACAAGTAATAAAAATTATAATGTATATAAGGACTGTATAGAAGTACGATTTAATTAAGGACTTTAGATTGTGTGGAAACAAGAAAAGTGACTCAATAGTAGGTTAATTTTTTTTGGAAAATATATGGTTGAGAGAAATATAAAACATAATATGGTTATGATACTCATGTAGTAATTTCATAATTATATATGATTGATTTGGATAAATTATTGTAGATATTCTTGACTACCTTGAAACTTATTTTTGATTTTTATATTCCATCATTGTTGGAGTTTACATAATTTTTGGATATAAGGAGTATATCCAGTATTATATAAGGAATAATGGAGAATTAATGTAATCAATAATTTTTTATGGTAATTTTGGGTGTTACAGTGTTTTAAAATAATACATGATGAAGGTATACACATGTTATTACGTGGAAACAAGGATCTCCGATGTGTTTACCTTCCCTAAAAATTATGGACTGTGAGTTTGGGAAGAATTATTTTTGATAATTCCAAAGGTTAGAATTGATTATGTTTGACATTGGATACTATTTCTATGGTTAAATCATTTCTTGTGATTTTTTTGGATTGTCATAAAAAGGGCTACCCGGAGGTTGGGTGGCAACCCGTCGCATCGGGCAAGGCCGCTAGACTTGAACCCACAACCGAAGGGTGACAAGGGTGGATCACAAACCACTAGCATACATGATTTCCTAGTTTGTATAATGTAGTTTTTTTAATAGTCTAACAAATTGAATTATAAATTCATTATTTTTGAAACCCTATACAATTCAGATAAACAGAATATTTTCGAATTCTATTATATTTTGTAGTGAAAGATGAGTTGGTTGTAGGAATTAGTTGAAATATAAAACTCTACATGTCAAGTATATATATATATATATATTATCCATATTATTCTATGAATAAATTAATTCTTAATCTTTAGGGAAGGGATCTTAAAACCAATTTTTTTTTATCCTAATAACTTATGTTTTGTTGAACCGACGATAATTAAAATCATCATATATTTATGGATTTGTGGCTCTCAACATTACACATTTTTGTGATTTATGACCTCAATCACACCCTACAAATATTTTTGTTTTACCTCCAATTACATGTCTCTAATTTTCACCAATGTTCTCTTATTTGATATCATAATTTTGTGGTGTATTTTTCATATTCCTTTCCCTTTTATTAAGACTAAATTTTATTAACCAAATTTCTGATGTGGGTTTTCCACAAAGGTATTTTTTTATTTTAAGACTTTATTTTCGAAGAATAATTTCAAATAGAGAGGATGTAATTTATTGAAGGATGGGATAATGTAACACCCCATGATTTCATAGTAGTTATTTCTTCAATGTAATTCAATAACTTGCGTTACATGCAACACCAAGTTCGAGTACACCACAACTTACCAAACTAGAAATTCAAAAGCGGTTATGAATATTATTATTTGGAATTTTAATTTTATATATTCTATATAAATTTTAACATCCATATTATGTGTTTCTTATACATAATATAAGAATAAATTCATCATTTTCTGATAATGGAAGTATTTTTCAGAAAATCCAATTTTACCACCTTTTATTAGAAAACCCTTCATAAATCCAATATTTGTGACTTTTATATATTCAATTTGATAAAAAAAACTTATTATTTAGAATCGTGACATAAAAATTTATTTTCAATTTATTTTTTGTGTTTTTCTGATAACTTTCACATTTGGGTGAATAGTGAAAAAATACTAAATTTTAATTGAAAACAACTTTTTAAATTAAAATAATTTATAGGGTTCAATTATACATTTTAATGGTTAGTAAGTATAATTGAATTATATTTTTATCATTTAATTCAATTTAGGTCATTATAAGTAATTTCACATATAAATTTGACATAAACACATGTCAATATTTTAATTGTTTTTACTTTTTAAAAACCTGATTTGTGGTTTTGACAAAATGGATTAATTTTAAATTTATAAATGAAACTTTTATGTTTTGAATTTGTTAAAATAGACTTCGTTTTTGAATTCATATTAACAAAATTCACTTTGGGTGATGTTTTGGTATTTTTTTGAAAACCTTCAATTTTTTATGAATAGTAAAAAACACAACATTATTAGTTAAAACAAACTTTATATTTAAATAATTATTTATTTTATTTAAATATATTTTATGTAAAAATAGATATATGATAACTATATATGTTCAATTTATTTTATTGGAGTAATTTTATAATAAAATTTGATGAATAATATTTTGCTGAACTTATTAATGTTTTTTTACCCATCCTCTAGGAGCATTTGCAAATTTCAATAAAACATAATTTTACCACTTCTATGAGTTTAATTTCAAAAAATTGAGAGAAACAGTTGACATCAGTAAGAAAATTTTAGTTGAATAAGATGAAAATAATTTTTGGTGAATAGTAAATTTTGACTTTTATTTACCACAGTTAAAAATAAATAGGGTAATTAAGGCTAAAAATGAAATTATAATTACCCTAACACATGTCCTGATTCTATTGGATAAGTTTAATTCGACCATAAAAAACCTTTGAAATAAAATATTATCCTCTTTGGTCCACATGGATTAGATTAGGACATTCATTATTAATTTATTTAATGAAGAGTTAAGGGTGTTAAATTCAAAGTTTAGTAAATAAACCATTTTTAATATATAGTGATACTCAATATAAATTTGACTATAAATATTCATTAGAAATATAAAACGATTTCCTACATAATGGTATTTTATTTTTAAATTTTAGGAGTTAAATAATATAATTTATTTTTGAAAGAATGATGATGCAATAATTACCTTATTAATGAAATGTTAAAATATGTTTTATTATAAATATCCAATTACATTTAAATTGAGACTTTTGATAAATTAAAATAATTTTATAAGTTAATATGACAAGATAGGGTTGATTAGTGAAATTTATTTCGAATTGATAAGGTTGTTATGACTTTCAGAAAAACAAAATACCAAATAGTGTCAAAATTGACATAAAGTAATTTGTAAAACAAATACTATATTATTGGATGATATAATATTCTTAAAAATAAAAGGTTTGGCCAAAGGGTATAAATAATATTATAAATTTCATTAATAATCCACTTGAGGTTCTCCTGGAATTTTAGTGTATGATTATTAACCATATAGTGTAAGAATACAAGAAGAGACGGTAAAAGTTAAACTATTTAACTAATAGTTAAATCTAAAAGATAATGTTAAAATGGTAACCTAGACTTGAATAAAACCTATTGGTTGAGAGGATATCGACCCATAACCACTTATGTCTTGAAATAAATTCATTGGGAGCCTTTAGAAACTGAATATGATTGTATAATATATTAATATTTTAATATTTTCCTAAAGTGACCCTTAGCCCTCTTATAAAAGGGATCTTACCCTTCTCTCAAAATCACACCACCAAATCCATTTGGCTGAGAAAAACCCTACCAAAATACCTTCCCAACATCCCTAAGATCAACATAGAGTTCTTAATTTGATCATAAAGTCACCCTGATGATACCTTTTGATCAACTCAAAAGGAAACACCTGAAGAAGAGGTAATAATTTCACCACCCTCTTCCAAGTTGTTTTCTTCTTCCACTTCCTCTTTATTTGTTGATCCCATACCAAAGTAATAACTCCAGTACCTCCAAAAAACTTTGATGTTGTTATAAATATGGTATGACCATATTCATAATTCCTTCCATACTAAAAATGAAAAAGTCACCATACATGCGTATGTACGGCTTACCGTCTCCACGTCGTGGTGTAGTTTGTTATTCCAACACTTCATTATTTGGATGGGTATAATGATGAGTATAACTGATTTAAATAATAAATATAACATTTTAGTGATTCTTTATATATGATATACCATCTACTTACATTCTATTTCGTCATCAATATAATGATATTGTCGCTCGTGTGTACGTACAGATTACCGTCTCCATGAATGTGATGAGATTCATTCCCCATCATAATCATTCTAAAATAATATTAATTTTATGTTTAAAAATAATTCTTAAGAACATTATATCATTCTATATATGAATCAAATACATCCTATCCCTAAAAAACATGGCATATATAACCAAGCATATAGAAGAAAACAAATCAGTTAACACCCGAAACGATGATAATACTGAAATATTATTAACAAAGAATTATTATAAGATCGTATATGACATATCATTTATGTATATGATTCTTGTAAAATTAAATAACAATTATTTAACTGTTATAAAGGAGGTTAACATACCCCTGACCAAGGAAAAGTACAATGTAAGTATTAATTTCCCAATCTCTTTATTATCTGAGGTTGTTTTTACGTAATTTTCTACTAGGATGATTGTATCATCCATATCCATGTCTCATAAAAATATTTTCCAATGGAATATTTTAATGTTTTATGGAAGGGACTCTTTAACAAGATCGTCATTTTAAATTGTTTAAATATTTATTATTCTAAATCATTCTCATTAATGACCATGTTTTCAAAATGGGTTTTAAGGATTTATTTATATCAAAATGAATGTTTTTAAAATGTTAATTCCATTAAAAAGTTTCAAATGGGTATGGGACACTTTGATTCAAAAATTTCTTTAAATTTATTCCTTTCTAAATTGTGTGAGTTTTAAATGTTTTCATGAAAAATGGATATTTCTCTCAATACGTTTGGATTTTATCTATGTCAACAACCATTGATAGATTTTAAACTTACATGAAGTTGATTTTTTATGATATGAACATTCTATATTGTATTGAAGGTTTTGTGATATATTTGATGGTGGATGTGTTATTTTTATACCATTCATGGTTTAGAGTTAAAGTATTGACATTTCATTTTCTAGTTTTAATACGAATGTTTATGTTATGTTTCATCCTTTTCATATGATGAATGCATTGGACATAGTAAGTGACGGGAGAAGCCCAATACAGATCCTCGGTGCATCAGTAGGTCACATTAGACAATTAGATGTGTAATCGGCCAAGGTATTTCCCAATTTTTATATATGGTTTTTGCTGAGGCTTTAATCATTTTTAGACATCTTGGCCGTGACCTTGACAAAATGTTTTAGAATGTCCGTCATTATACATTCCCTCATTTTGAAAATATTATTGATGGTTCATGTGGTTATTCTATAATTAGAATACCCATGACTTTGTTTTATTATGGGATTATTTACCCATCTCATATTCATGAAATAAAGTGTTCTTGTTTGTTATTTGTAGAGGCATAAATTTTAAATTACTCATCATGCCTAATGTTTATGTAATATTTCTCTGTATTGCTTACCCTTACTGAGCATTTGAGATCACCACTTTCTTATGTTTTCTTTTCCCAGGATTATAAAAAATGTATTAGGATTGATAATAAGTATTAAGATATGGGAGTAATGGCATTCTCAAAGGACCAATTAGGTTGTGTTTTATTTTCTAAGGTGTAACATAATATTCATGTATGTAATCTATTTTCCAATACTGCTAAAGTAATCGGTATTTCAAGAAATTATTCCTTTTAATCATGATAATGTATTAAAATAATGCTCTGACATTAGGCTTCAGGTGTCGGGGTGTTACTATTTGATCATTTTTAGTTAGAGGAATCCAATTTATAATTGAATTGAATTGATTTGATTTATTAGGAGATAGAGATTCCTCCATTTCCATGTGTTGGAATGATTTTTTTTGCTTGAGTTGATTGAATGGTCGATATGGATTTTTATATGATAGGTTCTACTAATATAAAATAAATGATTATTAATTGATGAATGTATTTTTATGTGTTCTTAAATGGTAGTGGATGTCTTTGATGGTATTCAATGGATCATCACACCATTTAGATTCCATGGACATTTCACTAATGGGACTTAATTTATAGTAGAATATACCTTGGACTATTATGCTCTATGGATCACGATTCTCTATGATACTCAGGGAATTTCAAGCCACATGGATCTGGATTGCTTGGCCCTCGTTGAAAATGCTTTATTTACATGATATTTGAAATTCTCCCAAGAAGTTACTGAGTTTCCATCGAGATTCTCATAGGACATGATGAGGATTCCATGGTCTTTTGTACCTCGAATCCAGCCTTGTAGGGTCTATCACATTTGATTATACGGAAGAGTTGGTGAAAAATTGACATGATTGATTATATGGTTCATCCTTTTAAAACTGTGACACTTCTTTTTTTACAAAATGGTTGTGATGGATATGATCTGTTGGTTATACGGAAATGACGTGGGGATATGAAATACCATGTATACGTTATGGATGTGTTGTTTCGTTCATATTGTTTTTAACATGTATTATTAAAAAATATTGAAAAGAATTTTTTAGGGACCCATATATAGATTTAATGGACAAGATGTTTTTTTTATTTTCCCTAGGAAATTTAATTTCTGTACTCTCATATGTATTATACAATGCAATATTCTTTAGCTTATATTTCACCACCATGAATTGGTATACACTTTTTCTGGTTACCTACTAGGACTATATATCAGACCTTTTTTGGGGAAAAAAAATTTATACCTAGACAGATTATATGGATGTAGGTAGGGACCAAGTAAAGAACCCATAGCTCAAGGATTTAATTTTCTCCATGCTTAGGAGTAGGGGAGCATGGGACCGAGATGAGTCTTGTGATGCAAGATAGGATAGTTTTTTGATATTTTTGGGATTTTGTTAAATTAACTATATTAATTAATACATACCTATTTTATATTCCTTTTATATTCATTAATGTTTCATCATTATATTTGACATTACTTCGGTCATTGTTTTTTATATCTATTATTTAGTTTTTTTATCTATCATTTTGTTTTTTACTACTTATTAAATTATTATTATGCTTCATATTTTGATCTATATTGATTTCTACCACTATGTAACATTCTAATAAGAAGTAATAGTAACGTCATAGAAATACCCTAGGAACTCGCTACTATAATGTCGACTCCATCATTTGGGGAAATTGGATTTAGGAAATCTGTCCAACTAAGGTCGAGGAACCATTCAGTGGCATCAAGATCCGTGATGTTACCTAAAAAATTTATCTCTATAGACACTGCTACAAATCCTCATAATTTTTGATGTTGTTACCTCTTTATTGACTAAGTTTAGTGATACACTACACACTCTCTAGTGTGACAGTACTCCATTAAGTGTGTTGTTTGAAAATAAAATACATATTATTAGTCAACTGACTACAGTTGAATCCCGGTTGGGACCAATGATTAATCAAATTATAGAAAATTTGACCTCAATAATTCAGTTAGAGGAATTTGTGAATGAATTTTTAAAGGTTAATCTAATTTATAATATGATGTTTGGAAATGAATTGAAGAATATTCTTCAACAATGGTCAGAAGTCTTCAACAACCATTTCCAGGGCGTTCTTTTGAAGCATCGTGATATTAGCAGTGTAGTTCAGAACCTTCCACATACTGATGAACCCTCTATCTGTACCATTTCAGACCAAATTCCTTTATTTTAAAGATCATTTCATTGGCAGAGGATTTAAAATTATGTATCAAAACATTTGAATTCATTTTAATTTCAAATTAATTTATCATTATGTTATTTGTATATTTCATTTTGGTTCAATGTTTAAACTGCCAATCATATCTTTATTTATCTTATCAGTTTTCATAAACGATTCATTTATAATTCATTGGGACATTAACTTTGGTTTATATCTTTTATTATTTAAAACTTTAATTTTTATATAACAAATTGGGGGAGAATATTTTCATGTGAATATTTGTAATAAAATAAGTAAATAATATCCTTGCAGACTGTGTGGAGGTAGGGGAGAATATTTGGAAACTATAACATTTCATTAGAGAAAATATTTAACTTAATATTATCTATTTTCATTATTGAAATAATATAAAGATATAGATATATCAAAATATATACTATATCTATTTTTCTATGCTTACAAATCTTATAATTTCATTAAATTTTGTAATGGATTGTGTTATGGGTTTTGTGATCATTAAAGATGTGGAGATTTTTGATCATGTACTGTATCAAAAATACACTATAATTCATGATGATTTTAACATTCAAAGATACCATTTTTTGTTTTCTAATGATGTTTGATTGAATGTGCTTTCAGGAACTCACATATGGATTAATGTAATTTTAAATTAAAATAATTTCTCTGGAAAAACTATTTGAACCCTACAAAATGATAAGAAGTGAAACAACTGCATATGGTATCAAAGCAATGTTATACTGATAAGTGAATGACTGGTGTATGGTATGAACCCTACGTTATGCTGTGAGGTAAAATGATTCCATATGTAATCAACCCTATGTTACACTAAAATAGTTTACATTTTGATAAACATACTTACATTCAGAGAATCATCAAAATGTTTGGATAAGAAACCTTAAATTAGATTTTGGATTTAATATTCATACCCTATGTGAAAAAATTTGAACATATAGTTAATCAAGGATGCATTTGGGATTTTATTCTGACAAGGATAAACATATTTATTATCATCCTTATTCTACTTTTATTGCTTAAGTTATGTGAAGATGAATATATAGTTAAGAAACCATACATTGTAAGGAACCCTACTCTAGGTCGAGGAACCCTAGGATATACAATTTAACCATACAGTATGCAACGGAACCCTATGTCATGTATCTAAACCCTTCATTGGGTTCTCAGCAGTGATTTTTTTCAAGCTATGATTTCATTCCAAGATTACTACAATGGATAGTCAGAATTAAAAATTGATTAAAGGTTCATATTTATTTTTTCATAGAACCGTGTCTATCAGTGAAAATCACCACTATCTATATGGGATGTTATGACTCCCATGGTTAATTAGAATTTAAATTTCATAATCAATGAAACTATTCTATATGATATGGAATACAGAAGCTTATTTTATATTCTATATTTTCTTTTAGTATATCTCTTAAAATATACACTTATATATGTATTTGATAATTGATTCACATATGTGACCTCACTATTGAAATTATATTTTGTACTGATTCTACAAAAAATGATCGATTCTGAATGAAGATACTCTTTGGATATATACAAATTCAATGTTTTATTGGTGTAAGATTACTGATACGGTTTATTTTTTAACTTATTGAAGAAATTTTTGAAAAACAATATCACTGTAGACTATATCATTAGTGAAGCTATTATTTTTGGAAGAAGAAGATCCATCAATTGTCTGATGATGTTGCTGCAACTATGAATAAGAACCAAAATCCTTCAAATTAATCTCTTTAGATTTATTGGAGTTTCAACTACTCATACCCAGTTATAGTGAAGTATCAAATTCTCGATCTATGATATGGATAATCAGTTTTTTACTACAAAAATAAAAAATATTTTAAATTCGTCTTATTATAAAAGTTTCAACTACCTACAATCAGTTGAAAATTTATGTTCTTGATATTAGAGGACCAATCTAGTGAAATTTACCAAGCTCATAGAGAGAGTGATTGGTACAATGGACTAGGGGATCTTTGTGCCCCAGACCATGATAAAAAGTTGTGTTCCTTATTTATGTTTATCGACTTCATCTATTATTAGAGAAGAAGAACACTACATATCCACATAAATCACAGTGGGTGTCAAAATACAGAATTGGGGATGATTTTTTAAGAGACGCAATTCACCCCCTCTTGTGCTTCATTGTATATTCCAACATAACAAAAATTATCTAAATAAAATTTGAGTTGTAATTTACCTAATCATATAATATTTCAAAATCAACTATGTGATTCTTTCCAAATTGAGAAAGGAACAATATTTTTTTTAAATAAAATAGTTTTCTATTTCAAGGACCTTAGAACTTATTCACATGGATATTTTTATAGTTTATATAACAACCAGAAGAGGGGATGAATCATTTTTTTATCTTTTGGTTAATGATTTATCTTGATTTACATGCGTTTATTTTTGAGTTTTAAAATGTAATATTATTCTGTTTTAATTAATTTTTTCCCATTTTTTTAAAATGATAAAAATGTAAAAAATTTAAATTTATGGAGGGAGAATTTGATAATCATGGATTTAAGTCATTTTTGTAAAAACAATGAATTAAAAATACATTTCCTATATACAGAACACCTCAAAAAATAGTTTATTTTACTGGAGGAATGTGATCTTTTTATAAATTAATAGAATAATGTTATGTGTGTATAACATTACCACTCAATTCTGGGATGCAGTTGTTAACACAAAAAATTATGTCATTAAAAGAGTATTAATAATGAATATATTAAGGAAAACACCTTTTAATATTTGGAATAATAGAAAACCCAAGGTATCATACATTAATATTTTTTAATATATGGTTTATATCAAGAACATAAAAAACATCATTGGTAGTTTCGATCTAAAGGAAGACAAAGTAATATTCCAATGTTTTTTAACTTCTTTTAAATCCTATAGTATTTTCAATAATAATTCAAATGGATTT
Source organism: Viscum album (assembly GCA_963277665.1). NCBI lineage: Eukaryota > Viridiplantae > Streptophyta > Magnoliopsida > Santalales > Viscaceae > Viscum > Viscum album. Next base: position 1,327,706,360 of record OY728120.1, on the reverse strand, counting down.
TAAGAATCTATACATGTTATGTTTTATGAAAATGATTTCTTTTATTAAGAAAAGAATCAATTTGATAACAAGAGTGATTCTATGAAATGATGGAAACTTTAAACTCTTTTGTTGAAAAAGGATGATTATTCTTACTTTTATTAAAAACAATTCAAATATGAAAGGACAAATTCTAAAGAACGATAAAGTGGGTTAGCCAGATATTCAAGAATCATTAATGAACATATTCTAGAAACTTTTATAGGAAACATAGATATTGAGGTTATGATATAGATAAGTGTAAGAATCCTTATTGAATTTTCTTTATTTATTTCCCTTATTTAACATGAAACCATAGAATAATCACACGATATTGTGAATTGGTTAGCTACTATAAGAGAAGAGTTGAAACAATTAAAAAGAAACCATGTATGATAATTAGTTGATAGACCCTTTGACTATTGTTTTTTAGGATCTAAATGGGTATTTATGAGAAATATGATGATCAAGGTGGGATTACTATAAATAATGATAAAATAGTTTCCAGAAATTATATCCAAAAATAAGGAATAGATTAAGAGAAAATTATTCCTGTAGTTTCTATATTATAAATGATTATAATACATATGGAATATGTATTTCACATGAATATTAAATTATATTAGATAGATGTTCAATATTATTTTCTAAATGGATTTTATATGGAGGTTGTTTATGTTGGAAATATTCCTTGGGTTGGGGATCCTCCCTTCTAAAATTTTGTTTTCAAATATACTAAATATTTTTATGGTCTTAAATAAGAACTTGGAGCATTTTATGTAATAAAAAGGTCTTTTATTTTATCTAATGATGTTAATGTTCAATTGAATAACACCACTATTTTTTTAAAAAAATCTCAACATACATTACTTTTCTGGATATAGGTTCATGCTGTAATTTTATATACAATTAATCAAAATATGTGTAATGAATTTTAAAAAAATAATGCAAAATGAATTTCAAATAAGCATAATGGGTGAACTAAATTATTTATTTTGATTCAAAATTAGTCAATTTAATAATGGAAATATATTAAATTGAAACAAATACATAAGTTATTTACTAAAAATTCAAGTACATGAAAGAGGTGTAACTTGTTCAACTCCTATGAGTTCTAATATTAAACTTGAATTGGATAAATTTAGAGAAACATCTGAAAATAATCTATATTGGGGAATAATGGGAATCATTCATTATCTCACTTTAATTAGACAATAAATTATCTTTTTAAATATTTTTTTTCTATATTTTAATCAATCACAAAGTAATATCATTTAATTACTAGAAAAAATAATTTTATTATATTTAAATGGAGTTATATCTCTTGCTTTGATTTTTCTAAAATATTCTATCTTTAATTTAACTTCATATTCAGAATATGGTTTTGGTAAGTATAGAATAGAGAGGATTGTACCCTAAGAACTTGAAATTTGTTAGAAAAATAATAAGTATCATAGACAACTACGAAACAATAGTTTGGGTCTTGTTCAACCTCTTAAGATGAATATATTACAACTGGATATTTATGTGCATAGGTGTTATAGATGAAACACACCCTAATGGATTTTGGATTAAATTTTATCATGTAATAACTAAATTTGATAAAAATAAGTTCTATCAACATATTGAAAATACAATAAACCATTATAGAATGAAGCATATAGATCTTAGGAATCCTTTTTAAAAAGATCATGCAAAAAAAATTGATATATTTTTTTAAAAAAAATTTATTATGAAAATTTTATTGGACTTATTTACTGAGACATATATTTCTGATCAATATATTTTTATCTAATATAAATTAGTATTTCTTAATTTGAAATAATTTCATTCGAATTATATGAATTATATTTTACTAGGTATAAAAATTTTATTTATGTTTGGTATTTTTTTATTTATATTTTCAATTTATCAAAATATAATAAATAGAATAATTATCTATTATTATTATGACATTATTTTTACATCACAATGTGTGATGTTTCAGCTATCTCGAAAGAGAGAATATAATTCAGTATATTTCCTGAAAACCATGAACAATAGTTCAAATTATAATTTCTTCAACATGCTCAAAAACAATCTTCCTTAGAACCACTGATCCTTCATTTCATTCATTAATGGATCATGGGAAATACTTAGTGATCAGATAGTGGATATGTGAGTTCTCCAAGGTGATACAAAGTGTTACCGAATGTCGTGAGTGTAAATCGAATCAATCTAAGTTGGCTACACCACACAAATATGATTTTAAATAATATCGTAAAATTCCATGGAAGATATTTTCTCTATGTTTAAAACACATTTATCTATTTTATAATAAATAATTACTGATTTTTACTAGCATAATACATTTCATTTTGATTATAATGATGACATCGTGACTTTATTGGTTAATAAAATGGAGTTATCAATGTCTACAATGAAAATTTCTGGCATATATTTCTCTCCAAAAGAGGGGATTTATGAGTTTAATACCACTCATATTGATATTGATGAATTCAACCATTATGATATCATGAATTCTGGATTTGGAATGTATGATGTTAAATATAATACTTTCAATGATCTCGAACAAGAAAACATGATTCATGTAAAATTTATTCTATCAATGATTTCATTGGAAAATTATGTGTTTGAAAATATTTAAATTTTTGAAATCTCATTTCTATATTACTTTCTTATAGAAAAGAATGTTAATATACTATTCTATATGGTTCAAATTATGTTCCATGTAATTAACCAATTAACAGGTTTATATCAATTTGGATAGAATCTAACCCTTAGTTTTGAGAAATTCAGTGTTTGGCTTAGTAAGTTGACTACCAATGTGTGATATAGATTAAAGAAATTAGTTATAGTGTTTTGAAAATAACAGGATATTTCTATATGGATCTACTAATGAGAATTATGTGAACCCTGCTGAGGTGAAGGCCTTGTCATCAAAAGTAATTATTGTTACTAAATTAACAGACACATTTTTTTAAAAAATAAATACATCTATAAAATACAAAATTTATCTGGGAAAACGGTTTCATGAATTTATAATTGACATTTATATAATAATATTTTCCAAAAAAAATATTTTTAGGAATAATATTTTCCACTATTCACCTAAAAATAATACATTTTAGAAAAACCAATAAAAATACATATTCATAAATATTGAAATATAATTAAATAAATGATCTTTATTTATAAAAACTATATTTAAAAAATTTCATATTTTAACTTGGAGTTAAAATTATAAAATTCAACGAGAAACTATTTTTATAGGAAAATAATTTTTAACTTATTAGTTTTTATTCATTATAATTTCTAAAAAAAATGTAATAAATATATCATCAATATATATTTTGTTCTACAAAAGTAAATATTTTACATTAATATACTTTATTTTATTTAATAAAAATTATAATGGTTAAAAATATATATACCTAAACATAATAATTTATAGAAAATACCATTTATATATAAAAATCAGTATATTTTTAAATTTTTTCACTCCTACACATTTATACGAATTCTATAGTTAGGATTTCACACTTTAAACATATCATAGTTTTGTTTTAGTTGGTTTTATGTGTGGAGTATGCTATTGAACATATTTTACATAATTTAAGGAAAATATATATTAAAATCCTAGGTCGATACAGTCCCTCTTTACAATTATTAGCCAAAACTCTCCTTCTCAAATTTTTTGGCCGTGAGTCGAAAAAATAAATATCATGAATTCTTTTATCCTTCCACTCCCTTCTTATTTTTTCATGTTTTAAAAATTGTACATTTTTTATTATTTTTATGAGAATGATTTTTTAATTGATTTTAATAAATTGTGATCCTTTATGTTTTCTTGATTGGCGTCATGAATCACCTAAATAAAAATTATTAATGTTTCAATCTCCATTAATTGTTATATCATTTTTTATGTATATGCTTTTTAGGGATAATAGGATGATGAAAAATATATTACAATGGATGAAAGTGACTCATTCCCATTTGACTCATTCAAAATGAGTAAAATGAAAACATATACTTCTCACATTCCCCTTAACCTAAAATGATTCCCAAATAAAAACACATTGAAACCCTTTTTACCCCATAGTTACACTAGAATAAATCATTGAAATTTATTTTAGAGCGAGGATTGTTAAGGGATAATTAAGATTATCATTACCCTCAAACTATACATTAATTCATGCTTATCTAAGAGATCCAAATGGCTCATATTCAATGTATGTACCAAATATTGATGAAGTTATAGTCCAATAAATTCCTTTTTCTAGTTGAATGTATCTTTGGAATACCAAATATTTTAATGAGAATAGAAAAAATGTTGTGGTTCATTAAAAATAAAAGCATCGCTCAAGATGTGTGGAAATCATAAAGATAATTTAAATGATGATAAAAGACCTCTCATTATGGTAAAATTAATTTTTACTAGTTACTAATAGATTTTGATTTCAATTTCTTGTCAAATATTGATAAAATGCTAAAAAATCACAACAAAATGAGACAAATTCAAATCGAAAATCATTTTATATTTTTAGGATTAATAATAAGATCAATTTACACACAATAAACCTAGAGTTTAATAATTTATTATAATTTTTTAAATTATCTCATATAATGTTCTGAAAACACACACAAAATACATAAAACAATAATTTTTTTTAATAGAGTATTTTTAAATGTTTTATTTTTTTTACTAAATAACATAAAAAACAAAGGAGAAAAAAAATGATGATTAATCAATCCATACACTACCCCCACTTAGTTTTTCCTTAATCCATAATTAAATTCAATATAAATCTAGTAATATTCAAGAATAATTTTATTGGTATATCATGATAAAAATTAATATTGATGGAGTTCACCTAGTTATTGTGATTCCATGCATGTGGATAGCCTTGTGTAGGTGAAAATCATCATTTTATTGGATTTTAATAGACATTAATTCTTATCTGGTATCTACTGTACAACTTATAACCTTTATTAAAAATTATAATAAATTATTAACTAATTAAACTTTAAAATAAAGAAATAGATAAATAAATTATAAGTTAATGAAATAGTATTATTCTTGACTAGACCCATTCCCAAAGTGATGTTATAGATATACACACTAGAAAAAGATAATTTGGGGGTTATCCCTAGTCTGTCAGTGAGTTGGGTATTTATGTAAATAAAAACAATATATTATTTTGGAAACAACTCTTCCATTTGTCCTTTTTCATTTACCCTTGTTTTTAGTGCATGTTTTCCATCCTCTATTTATTTTGTTTTTTACTATAGTGTGTATAGGTACAAAATAAATTAATCATATGTTCATTATTCAAAAAAAAATTCTTTACACTTATCAATTATATGATAAGGTGAGAAATACATCTAAATAAGACCCATATATATTCTCTTCCATTTCAACCACCATACATGTTCCATAATTGGATTTAAAATCCTCTTTTAACTACAATTTTGATGATGAATAAATTTTTTATAAACAAGGGTAAATAGTTTTCAATTAATCTTTTATTGAATTAAAGTATAATGATTCTGGATAAAATCCACCTCCTTCAAAAAATCAATCTTCTGTCTCTTATTCATCAAGATGTTCTTTTATGATGTGTGTTTTTGTTGGTGGAAATGATTCACCTATATTCAAAATTTAAAACCTCTCATATGCATTATTACCACAATCTTCTAGATCATGAAAAAAATTGGATTATTGTATAACATTAATTGAGGTATAGTCAACTTCTAATTACACATAAATCATTCTAAAATTAAATATTCCAAATTTATGTTTATCTCTGTTATCAATATCATCTTGTTGTTTTATTTATACAAGTAAATCATATTTGAAATCACTTTCTGAGAGTGTGGTAAATGGGTATAAAAATGTTTCTTCATTTCATTATACTTATGATTTTGTTCTATCCTCATAAAATACATGTAGAAGTAGTAATGAACACGAGAAGTAAAATTGAAGGGATATATAATGATTATTAGTTTGATGAAAATCAAATAAAAATTAATATTAGGTGTGGTATACTCTATCTGGATTTCTATCTTTAAACATGTGTTCTTGTAAAATGTCCTGAAAAAGTTTTTTGAAAATGTTTGGGACAGAGGAATTTAGTGTTTTCTCCTCTTCCTCATATATATACTCTTGATAAAATACCAAAGACAGTAATTTATCTTCATATGCTTGTAGGTTCATTCCATTCCTAGTGAACATGTAAAGGGATCCATTCATCATCGCCGCCATTTATTTGGAATATCTCTTCTTACCTTTTTACCCTTGATTTTTTGGTCAAATTGATGAGTATTAGTGATGAACAATTGAACTGCAAATGGTATTGGTTCATCTTTATTATGATGGTTTGGGGTTATATGTTTTTTATGTATATAGGTAGACTCATTATTCTGCATTATTTTTTTGACTGTTTTATATTTATAAAATTTAAATTTGAATTGTGTAAAATATTCAATACTTAAAAGGGAATAGTTATTTTGTGCCCTAACTACCCAAAATGGTTTCATTTTAAGCGAGCTGCTCTAATGTGATATTGAAAAAATATATTTTTGAATTCTAGAATACAACACAATAGCTAACTGGCGTTTTTCCCATGTATTTTGAAGTGGTTCATCACAATTATCATTCACTAACTAACATTTTTTAATATTTATTTATTAATAATATAAAAAATCGATGGGATTTCTGATGTTTTGTGTGTGCATGAAAATAATGTTAACTAGAAAAAATCTTCAATAAGTTGTAAAGGGGGAAAGGGGTATTTCCTTGATTATTCTACAACGTGTTCTTCATTTTCTAAATTAACTAAAATTAATACTCAGTCATCCTTTCAAAATCATTTCATGGATCAACAGAATAAACATAATTTGTAATTACTAGAATACCATTAAAAATATCATCGGAACACTAAGTATCACATACTATATAGTGTCATGTTATATGCATGCCAAAACCATAGAAAATACAGTAACATTTATCCTTTCCAAGTCATACAATGTTTACTACCCAATCATTAAGAATCCAATTGTATTAAAAGAAGAATGAGATAAGGGAGGGGAAATGATTTAATTGATATTGGAATGAAGCTGTAGAGATCACTAAGATATATTGAGATTGATTTTTGTAATTATATTGTAATACCACATCCTCATCAAAATAGATTCTAAAAATTTTGAATAAAATGTGTAGGGACTTGGGATTATTGTGAGACATCCCCCAAAACATAACCTCTGGATAGTACTCTATCGTCATTGAGTAAAAATATTACTATTAAAAACAGAATGATGAATCACAAATTAACATTTAATTTATGAAGAAAATAAAATATTAATTCAAATAACATAAAAAATTATAATATAATGTATAAATAATATTTTAAAAAATATCATAGAGGAGAATTATATATAGAGTAATCCACCTAAAAATACTCTTAAAACATATCCTAGCCCCTCCCTCATACATATCATGAAATAGTAAAAATATCCAGTTGAAAAAATCACCCAATGATTTATATTTCTAATCCTTTGAGACGAATCATGAATTAATCACTTCACAACATTATATAGGTAGTGGTAATCATATTTTATATTGAGAGAGTCCCTAAAATAACCCTCACTTGTAGAGGATTTGTAAAATTGGTGCACAAGATACTTGTGTGGGATCGCTGTGTATAAGATGGAGTGATGGACTTTAATGGATTAGTCTAACAAGTGTTCAATATTGGTTATGATCCTTTACATGGGATTTAATAGAGAAGGCATTCACACTGCTTCATGATGGAGAGTTCCATTGTTATATTGTTCAGGAAATTCAACGAACATATATAACGTCTTCATGGAGTTGTTTCGTACATGGAAATGGAACATCAATCGTGGGTCTGGGATGATCTGGAGGTGGATTTTAATGTATTTCACACTATAAGTTTGAAGCAGGGATCTTAGGTTCAACTCACAAATTTTAATACGGGTATGATAGAGTTGTGTGGATATAAATGAAATATGTTATTAGGTATGTGGGGAAATGGAGAATATGAGATCATGGGAGACATGGTCTTTTGTAGTTCTAGTATGGTGTACATTAAGTTGGGTGTAAAAATTGGGATCCTTAACTGATTGGAAGGATGTGTGATGGGATATGGATAGAAATTCTATGTTTATTTAGGTATTTCTTCAATTATATTATAGATAATATGTCTTGGCCTTATAAGGCATTATAATATTCATTGGAATAATTTTATAGCTAGGTGTTGAGACACCATGTTATTTTGTGGCCCGATTAGCGAATAAATCATTTTGTAAAAATATTAAACATATTTTATATATCCCAAGACTAATATAATTGAAAAAGTGGAATAACACACAAAAGGGTCTCAAATTGGATATTTGATACCATGGTTGAACCTAGAGTGTAAGGTTTACACTACATGGGACTTAATGTTTTTTTGCACTAGATGTTTCAATGAGGAATCCTTCGGAGCGAAATTTTAAATAGAAAAATAAATTTTATTTTTTATTAAATTACCTAATTAAAATACAATATAAATACCCTCCTATAATGTTCTGTCAGGGGTTGTCCTCATTACCATTTTTATATATAAGAGTGGGATGAGAGTATTATTTATTAGATGATCGACATCGAATGATGGAAGACGATCAGATGGAGGATACTCATGAGATGAATGATCAATGTGGTGGATTCATCACCTCCATCACTAGTGTATGTTTTCTTCGCCAATTAATTTTATATAATGAAGGTATGTTTAATTAATTTTGGTTTTATCCATTTTTTTTAATATTTTGAGCATTAATTTTATCCACTTGTTATTCGTGATAATTTTTCATCGCATGATTCCAATAATATAATGATGAAATTGATTCATTATAATTATTAACTTGTTGAAAATTTTATCACCTCGTTTGTATAAATGATGGCCAAGAACTCTTAGAAAATGATGTTTCAATTTTTTCTTGTTATTTTCCCCTCTTTGTTCATTATGTTCTTCATTGTTAGCTAATAACACTATAGTTCAATATTTCCAGGGAATGTTTGAGTGTTATCTAACACCAAGATTCATAGTAGAAGAATTAATGAAAAGTGGATCATCGATTTTTTGATGTATTGATATACGAGTGGGATTTTTTTTAGAAAATCATTTTTCTACTACATGTGTGAGTTCACGATCAATGATGCGATCTATATGTGATAGGATGTTGATTGATCAATGGTGGTTCAAGATTGGATCAAGAATCCCTGGTTTCCTGATTGATGCGTGGTGATGATATGTGCTGCGATGGGATCATTTCTGACTTGAGACTATGCATAGGGTCTCTTAGGGGAGTGTTCTTTGCATGGATGTGATAGTGTCATGGCATTGATCTTCAATAGGGTGATCGGACATGGTAAATGAGTTGGGTGTTCCTTTTTAATAATAATAATAACATTAAAAAATGTGTGTTGTTAACAAAATTTAATGGATTTAATTTAACAAAGAAGATGAAATTTGACACCCTTGGATATATATAATATAATATATACACTTACTGATAATAATAATAATAATATGAACAATTATTTTTTGTTGAAATGATAATTAATGAAGGAAAATTAATCTACATGAAAGGAGATGGTTACGGACTAGCACAACAAGTGAATGGGAGGAATATTACTTTATATAAATTACCATATTTAATTTTATGTATAAAATATATATGATTTGATTAGATAATGGTGGATAGTGCCTCATGATTTTGTCAATGAAATGGTTTGGGAGGGGTAGAATGGAATTCCGTCATTCCAATTTTTATAATGATTAATAAAAATAAAAATATGAATTATTATTATTATTATTATTATTATTATTATTTTTTGTTGTTATGAAGTACAATTTCCACCATATGTTCTTCATGCTATTTTGGAATGAGAAACCATCGGCAACATTATGACCCATCCATTAAGACAGTCATTTCAATACCAATGTTGAGTATTTAATTCTGACTTGTGGGACATGTCGGAAAATATCCCGTTAATAATTATACTATTATTTTTATTGAATCTAGTATCAAAAATATATTTACCATGTAGTATTTGAATTATGAACCATCAGTGAAATTTCAACCTTGATATTATGGAGGATATTTATATATCAAAATTGGGTATTTAATTTGGAATCATGACATGGGACCATGAAGTGCCGTTTGTAAGATCCTTGGTTTTCATATAGGGTACATATATTTTTGTTGTATATTTAAATAATTATTTATTGGAAAGTGTGAATACCATTTTTGGTCATTGGTGGTATTAAGGGTTCCTGAGACTTGTTTGGATCATGGATAATATCTTTTGGGAAAGATAATATATATCGTATGGTTAGTAGAAACCATGAGGGGCAAGCCGCACAGTTACTCCTATCCATGTGAGGTTGGATAATGGGCTTGAGGAGCCTACATTGTTTGTAGACAATGTGCTAATAAAGGCACAAACGTGTACTAGGAGCCCTCCATTTTTAGTAGAGCCATGTCACATGGTTTTCATAGGGTTTAAAAAACGTGAACACTAACTTTTTCATGTGACCCTTTTTATAGTAAAGGGAAACTAGTTAGTGCCTAATTTGGAAAATAGTGCCACCAAATCGTACCAAATGGGAAATTTTATAGAAATTAATATTTTACCTTTAATATCATTTAACCATAAATCAAATTCTATTCTATAGTAATGGGAAGACACTTCTCAAGGGGATATTCTCATTGGATCCAAACAATACGATATGATCCCATCTATTTGTCTAATCTAGGAATCAGGCTTTTTTGGTCTTGGTGGATTAATTTTGGTGATTACTTAATTTCATTTGGTCCATTATTCATTGTTCTTTCTATCAATATATTTCCTTTGGTGCAATATATTATGACCCATTTTCAGTCTGTTCTTCTATTCTTTATTTTCTATCAACCAGAGTCGAATCAGATGCTGATATGAGATATGTACACTACTATAGACCTAAAATAGGTGGTTTATACATTTCCTAAGTGGTTTGAAACATTATTGATATAGTTTTCATTACTAAAACCTCTATAAATTCTGTCATGGCCCCAAAAATGAATTTAATAATTTATTTGAATGTATTGGTACCTGTTAGGGAACCCACTAGTCATTGGGACTTTTTATAGATTCTTTCCCCGAACAAGGCCACCCATGGGGTGTACCTTTGAGGTTATTATTTGATATACTACCCATGGGGTGTGTTATTGAGCTTTATTAGAAATAGGAATCTGATTTATAATTGAATTTAATCGATTTTATTTATTAGGATATGGTTATACCTACATTTCCATGTGTTGGCAGGATTTTTCTTTCTTGAATTGATTGAACGGTCTACATAAATTTTTATATGAGTGGGTCTAATCAAGGACCATAAATTATTATGAATTTATGAATGGATTTAGATGTGTTTTTAGATGTTAATGGATGTTTTGGATGGTATATAATGGATCATGACTCTATTTTGATTCTATGTACATTTCACTAATGGGTCTTGATTTAGGGTAGAATATACCTTGGACCTATATGCTCAGTGAATCATAAATATGTATGATACTAGGAGAATTTCTTCCCATGTGGATATGGATTTCATGGATATCATTCTAAATGCTTCATTTAAATGGTATTTGGACTCAATGTGAGTATTTATTGATTTATCATCGAGATTCTCATAGGACTTGATGAGGATTTTATGGTATTTTATACCTTAGATCCGACCTTGTAGGGTCTATCACATCTGATTATATGGAATAGTTGTGGTAAAATTGACTTGATTTAATATATTGTTAATTATTTTTAAATTGTGAGAGTTCTTTTTTTACATAATGGTCATGATAGATATTATATGTAGGTTATAAGGAGAGGACTTTGTGTTATGATATAACGTGTATACGACATGACCACAATGTTTAATTCCTATTGTTTTTAATATGTGTAATGAAAAAATATTGAGAACTATTTTTTAGGGATCCATATATAGATGATAAGTACCACATGTTGTTTACATTATCCATGGGAACTATACTTTCCGTACTGTCATATGTGCTATTCTATGCACTCTTCTTTATCATATATTTCACAACCATGAATTGTTATACACTTTGGGCGGTGAACTACTGGGATTATATCGCACACCTTGTTTGGAAGAACATTTGGTACCTTGAAAGATTATATAGATATAGGTAGGGACCTAGGAAAGCACCCAAGCTCGATGATTGTATTTGTTCAATGCTTATGAGTATTGGAGAAAGGGGCTAGATGAGTCAAGTGATGCTAGATGTGATAATTTTTTTATATTTTTGGTATTTTGTTATATTTACTATACTAATGGCTACATACCTATTTCATATTCATTGTATATACATTAAATGGACATCATTATATATAAGATTAATTTTTTCATTGTTTTTAATATCCATAATTTCATTTTGTATATCGATAATTTGGTTTTTTACTACTTATTAAATAATTAATATTCTTCTTATTTTGATCAATATTAATTTCCTCCACTGTGTTAAACTCTTATAAGTTTAAATACTCCCCCCATAGACAAACCCTAGGCCCTCACTGCTAGAATATAGCCTCTATCATTTGGGGAGATCAAATTTAGGCCATCTGACCAACTGGGGTCCGTGCACAATTCAGTGGCATCAGGGTCCAAGATGTCACAAAGTAGTATGACGTGAGTTTTATTTTATTATTTATAATTTTGAGATAATTGAAATAGATAATAAAGAATTTTAATTTCTTAATGAGATGTGTCTGGGAGTATCTAACCCATATATTGGAATAATCCAAATATCATTGAATGAAAATTGTTGTTTTCTGGAATTTGGCAATTGTAGTTGATTTGATTCCACCATTGGGTGATGTACATAAATTGCAATGTTATAATTTATATTATTTGGGGTTATAGTTTTTTTAAACCCAATTACATAAGGGTATTCCATATCATGCATCATGTTAGACACTATATATGAATCACATTCGATTCAATACGATATTTCATATAGGATGCATTCCTTGTTTTCATGATATTGTGATAGGTTCCATGATTTGTAAACATATTTTTGGGATATAATTATTTTTGAGAATTGGGAAACATGTTTTTTATAGAGTTTACTTTATAACCTATGAAGTTTTTTCTTAATTAGGTTATATTAGATAACCTAATAATCATGTTGTGGCACGTTGAGTCATGGACCATGGGTCATATTGATTGGAACGTGTTATGGTGTGGATTTGTTAGATGCCATATTTTGGTTCCTGAAGAGTATGGTCCCTTATGGATCAGACGTGGTGAACCATATACTTCAACCATTTAAAAATAAATTTTAAATGATTATGAAATCATATAGAAATTGGATAAAGTGAAACCAAAAAGACATGTTGTCCTGACAATTGAGTGAGATTTAAGAAGTGTCTATTGTGACAGTTCTGACTATTTCTTTTTTCTAGTCCAGGATTTAGGAGATAGATCTGTGGATTGACTTGTTTATACGAAGTTTTTGACATTCACTATATTTTTATCAATCAAAATTGATATTGAATAGTTATATGTAATGTGTTTTTCATTACAACGACATTCGACCATGATGACCTCTAATCGTACAATAAGAAGGTAGAGATGACCATGCTCTAAAGTCAGTTGTTTATGAGGTACTGGTGGATCCACCAATAGTTCCAGTTGACGTAATAATAGTTTTACATGATATATGTGATTAATTACAGTTCCATGTGGGGTTTTTCTTCTTCGTGTAGAATTTTTTGGGAGAACCGCCACCTTCCTTGACGCATGTTTTCCAGTAACATCATCCTCCCATGTTAACGAGGGATGGAGGTCCATTGGATTATGAGAAGTGTCTTGAGATTAAACTATTTATCATAGAGAAATTAGATACCCCTCTAGATTAGATATTGAATCACGAAATATATACACTTTAGTGAGAAGAAAAGATATGGTGGGATTTTCTGAACCTGGTTGATGCATTGTATGTTCTGTATATGTAGGATTTTCAAACCAGATTATCTTGTTAATTTTTTTGTTGAAACTCTGATAGTATAGCGGGTTAGTGAATTCATACATTTGGGGTAGTGTTCTATGGTGGTTATGGAGAATGAAGATCACTTTTTTGATCTTTAGTTTTTTTCACTAATATATCTTGCGGATAAGGATTAATGGTTGAGATGTTTTGAGGAAGGCCTCTAAAATGTTGTTTGATCTTAGTTATACCTGTTCAGGTTGAAAACTATTACTGAGATGGTAAATCATGTGCTAAATATAGAGCAGAACCTGAGGGAATCTAGGGGAACACAATAGTGGAGTGAATTTTATCAACCAAATTGTTCGGTGTCTTCAGTTAGGGAGCAATGTATTATGGCATTCTGTGAGATGAGTATCATCCAATATGTGAGTACTAGTTGCTCATTGTTTTTAAATTAGTTTTGTAGATGAGGTGACATTGGAAATCTGTGTGATAGATAAAAATTGATTGCCATGATTTTGGAATTGTGGGCATTATTTAATTTTTCTGTAGGACCTTCATTCCATAAGTGAGTGGTAGGGGGTCATCTTTGACACCATGTTCAGGAATGAGTTTTTCATATCCATGTAAAGAAGGGATCAAGAGTTGTATCAGTTGTTTGGGAAGAGGTGGTGTTGATGTTGGCCAAGGCATCTAGACACTAGTTTTATCACGAAAACTAAGAGGTATTTCGTCATATAGTGAGGTTTTGTCAGAGGGTTTTGGTTCTAGGAAGATATTTTTTTAGGTCTACCCCTGATGAACATGGAACTAGACTTTGTATTGTGAGAGGTATTATTTTATTATCCTATACTCTTCAATATTCTCAATTTGATATTGGTGCATCAAATATTTTCCTATTAAAACCTGTGGTGGATATACATTAGATTAATTATTAGTTTTTTGATGTTGTTATGATGCTTCAAACTCCACTGGGGATCAAAATAGAGAATGGGAATGTGTTCTGGGAGTTACCCCTTGATATTGGTGGGTGACACTTTGAAATATTAAGTCCTCGAAATGTCTATTTTTTATGTCAAACATGGGATGGAATGAGTAGTGTTTTATTGAGAACATGATGAATTCTATCACTAGGGGAACTTTAATATCACTAGTAGGCATATTTTATACTCACAAAGTTAAATTGGATGTATAGTAATTCAAATATGGACTAGAGCATCATGGGATACACAGGATGACAACCTAGATTTTTAGTTTGTATGTAGATGATCATGGATCATTTCTATTATAATTTTCTCCAGTGGATGATCTTTTTGGTTATTTCTTTAGATAAGAATTATCATGTCTAACTCCTAATAATGTGTTCTATTTCTCCATAGAACATGTGTCATGAGCAACACTGATATCCATTCCAACTCATAGAATGGATAATATGGAGTTTCTGGAGTTCAATATATAGTTAGGGGATTTAGAGACAAAGGGGTTTATATGAACAAGAATTTATTCAAAGGGTTCCGATGACCTTTTTTTGTATAGATAATTGTATACATAGGGTATACGTGGATTAAATTTTTTTGAAGAAGTTGATATTTATATGTGGTTATATATTTCCATAGATTAATTATGTTTTTGACTAGATCTGATGAGATGATGTGTTCTTAGAAATTTACATGAGGTCAGGATATCACCAGGTGTTGGTTTGACCTACATGCATTACTCGAATATCATATAATATTGTGTATGGTCGATACAAGAATCTAGTTATGATGTTCGGTCTTATAAAGAGGCTAGAGGGTTTCACAGTGCCGATGAACCATGTTTTCAATCCTTATCTAAATTCGTTGTGGAAGTTTTAATTGTTAAAATCTTGGTGTTTTCGTAATCAAAATCACTGTGAAAGAAATATTTAGATCATTTTTGATACACTGAGAGAGAATCAATTATATGATAATCTCAAAAATTTCCACTTATTGATGGATAAGATTCACTAGATAGGTCATTTTATATTAGAAATAAAAGTACCCGATAACCCATAGAAGTTGTGAGCCATATTTTTCTATGAGAAACCCAAGAATGTCATTGACATTTGGAGTTTCTTATGAATAAATTTATATTATTGGAATTATATGTAGGGCTTCTCATGTATATCACCACCATTAAAGGGTTTGTCTAAGAATATTGTGACGTTGTTATGGAGAAATACATATGAGACATCCTTTCAGGAGCTAAAAGGGAGATTTTATTCAGTAGAGATCCTGATTCATCCAGAGCATTATTGAAGCTCCACTGTCAATTGTGATGCATCATGTATTTTTCTAAGAGAGGTTATGATATAGGGAGACAAGTCATGGTATGATGCTATCCCAAAATGAAGCCACATGAGAGGAAGTACTCGATGCATGATCTCGAGATAGCTACAGTTGTTCATTATTTGGGTTTTTGGATACAATACTTACTGAGAGATAATTTTTTAGAGTATATAGAATAAAAAAATATCAAGTACATATATACATAGAATAATAAAAATCTGAGGAATCTCTGGTGGGTTGAGTACATACAATCTTTTGATATTGATATAGCATGTACACCTCGAAAAGATAATGCATCAGACCAGACACTAAGATGAAGGACTCATATGTTGGGCATTCAACAGGCCAGTAGAAAGTGATAACTTATAGATTTATTGTCTAAGATGCACTAGAAGGTACAAGATAGTAATGAATAGAGTTTAATTTAATCAATAGTTAGGAAGTCTACACTATAGGATAGAGTGAGGATGAGGTAGCTATCATATGCTGACAGCCTAGTCCTATGGGAGAGTATAAAAAATGAGGACCCACAGTCAGGTTGGACTGCCAAAATTGATGAAATCCTACATATCCATTTTCACATCTGGGATCTAATGGGAAATGAAATGGGTTTATGTGGGGGGCATCATGACTCACTTTGGAAAGTGTATCCCAACAATACCAAGATGTATCGTGACTCACACTGTCAGTACTGGTGTCTGAGGACGAATCATGAGCTACCTGGGTTTGATACAATGTGTTCCCCCAATTAATAGGTGAAGGAGAAATATAATAGATCATTAAAAAGTTTACTGAAGTTTTTGATTCATGAGTGGAAATTGGATGAAATTACAATGTATTTCATGAATGGTTTATCGAGGCCACCTCGAGGTAGTGATGATGTGTGGGTTGTGGTTGAAAAAACATCAAACATTTCTCATTTTTTCCAATCGGGTATACCATATGTGTTGATGAGAATGTGGGATTGTATATTTGTGAGATTTTATGGCATCATGGTGTCCCAACAATAATTTTATATAGCTATGTCAAGTGTTTGTCACATTTATGGATGATTATTCATAGGGGACTAGGTACGCAGGAGATACTGAGCACAACATACCAACCTTAGACTGATTTTCATTTAGATCATACAATTATGGTGCTTGAGGAACTCATATGATCCTACGTCCTAGATTTTGTGCTATCTTGAGAGATGCATATACCTTGTTTGTGTTATCCTATAATAATAGTTATCATTAAACAATACAGTTCAAATAATTTGATAATTTAAATGGTAGAACATGATGATCACCGCTATGCATGTTAGTGGTAGGTGAGGAAACTTTACTGGGACCACGTCTCATGAATGAGACTTCAGAGTAGGTCTAGTTAATCTAGAAGTGGATGGATATTACATGTCCTCGACATATGTCATACATTTATTGAAACATATGACCATTATAGATCATGGATGGGGATTAGAACTTTTTAATTATTTAACCATGGCTATGGAACCAACAGATTATGATACATGATAATATTTCATCATGATATGTTGGGATGTTTGAGATTATTATGTGAGTACAACTTTTATACTATTTGTTGTAGTTTCCACAGTTATCGTAGACCATACATAGTGTCTTCTATGTGTCTCCATTGTGTTATTATCATTCTATACCATCATAAAATATCCATACTATGGAGGGGGAGTTATATGTTGATGCATCGATAATTGATAATCCTATCCACAACATTTATATTATCCAAAAGGTTATCCAACGCTGGTTAGCTCCTCTAGTATGATTATTTTGACAGCTCAACCATTTACAAGAAGATACATTAGAGTGGGAGGCTAGAATATATGATATGTGTCTGGATTTGTTAATTAAAGAATAACGATGACCCAAGAGAGGGAAATTCAGGGTTTAATTGCTTCTAGGCGGAAGATAATATCATCTTGGGCTTTCATATTGGGTACAATTTTCTTTTCTTTTGAAATGCTTATTTAAATCTTTGTATGAATACCCTTCGAGGTCATGTGGGTAATGGGAGTGTACATGGTTTGTTTAGAGACAATATCCCAACTTTTTCGAAAGAAAATAAATGAGGCACATTTAGTAGAAACCAGGTAGGGTAGGACATAGAATTACATATAACCATTCGGGGCCGGACAATTGGATTAAGGATCCTAGACAAGTTCATGAAATTGTACTAATGGATCTTATTGCCTACGTAAGACAACTAAAAATTATTATTAGAGATGATTTAAATTGTTTGAGTGTATTTTGGAAATTTTTCACTTTAATCATGTGAGGTTACCCTCCTTATAGTGAAGGAAATATGATTAGAATAGGTTTGGAGAATTGTGCGTCCAAACCGTGCAGACCAATAAATTTCTACAGAACTACTATTTTACCTTAAATTTATTATAACAAAAAATATATTTATCTTCTAACTCTTTGAAAATCCTATACATGATGGGTTCTTCTCCTTGAAGGAAAAACATAGGCATTAATCATATTTCTTCTCCTGATTTTTGTAATCGAGTGACATCTGTCTCATTAGATTCACACTGGTGTGTACTCTACTCCTTTTGTGTCATTATTCATTGCTCTTATTATTGATAGAGTAATATAGGTGCAAGCTAATATTCCCAATTTCTATTCTCTTCATCCATTAATCATTTTTATCTCAATATAATTCCAATAAAAATGATATTGGATGATAACCCTACTATTTACCGATGATAGGTGGTATATACATTTCCTGAGTGGTTTGATGCTTTATAGAGCTAGTTATTATTGTACTGCCCACCATACTTTCTGTCATGTCTCCAAAATGAATTGAATATTTAATTTCAGTTTAAGAGAACCTGTTATGAATTTCCACTAGCTTATTGAGATTTTTTGGAGGTTATTTCACCAACCATGGTCACCCATGATGCATGCCATTGATATTTTCCTTTGTTATACCAATAATGTGGTGTTGATTTAGCTTTCCTAGTAATATGAATCCCATTTATAATTTAATTGAATTCATTTGACTAATTTGGTGATGTTGATGACTCCTTTTCTATTTTTTTCCATGATTTATCTTCCTTGATTTGATTGAATGGTTTATATGGTTCTGTATATGAGTTGGTATACTCATGGAATTTAAATGAATGTGAATTTTAGAATGTATTGAGATTTGTTTTGAAATGGAAGTTGATACCTTGGTTTGCTTACCGTGAATCTTGATTCCATTTAGATGGAATATATATTTCACCCAAGGGTCATGATTTACGGTAGACAATTCCTTTAACATGCATGCTCCTTGGATCTTGATTCTACATGATTCCATGGGAATTTCATCCCCCTTGATCCATATTTCTTTAATCATAATGGATACTCTCTATTGAAATGATCCTTGTATTCCACCAATTCTGTGAATTATTTTTCATCGAGATTATTGTGGGACTCGATGAGGATTCCTTGGTTTTCAATACCTTGGATCCGGCCTTGTGGGGTCTAACAATTTGGATTATACGAAATGACTGTGGTAAATTTCACATGTTTGATTATACGGCTCGTAAAGGGAAAATTTTGGGACTTCTTATTATATGGTGTCACAATGTTGGATATGATATTCAGGTTTTAAGTCAATTCTGTAGTTATATGATACACCTTGTAAATGGAATGGATGTGGTGTTTACATACATTTTTATTAGTTTCCTTCTAATTGGATCATGACACCTGTTTTTTAGGGAGACATGTATGGCTTTACATGACCACATGTTGTTTACATTTTTCCATGGGAACTTTATAATTAGTACTATTATACCTGTTATACTATTCACTCTACATTATCATATGTTGTACCAATAGTTATTTTTAGAGATAGTTAAGTGGTGACATAATGGGATTGTATGTAACACCCTTTCGGGACACTCTTGGGTACTCAAAAAGATTATATGGGTTAATGTAGGGATGGAGGAAAGATCCCATAGTTCGAGGATTGAATTTGTGTGGTTCTTTGGAGTAAGAGAGAGTGAGACCAGTCTAAGGCCCATGATGATATATGGGACTGTTTTTGGTATTTGTTTACAAATATTGTAGTGTTTCCTTTATAAATGTTTTGGATTCATTTTAGATACCGGACATGATCATCGTTTTATATGAGATTACATCTAGAATTTTTGTATGTATTTATCCTATGGATATTTACTACTTATTTTGATATTATTGTGATTCATCTTTTGTTCTGCATGGATTTCTATTGTTTTATTAAACTTTGGTAAGATGGAATCATATTCCCATAAAAAGACCCTCTACCCTGACTGCCAGTCAGCAGCATCTAGAGTTTAGGGATGCACTCTTGAGGCTATGTGTCCAATCATGTTCATGGAATCATTTAGTGGAATCCACATTTGGGGACATTACACCCTCTTATCATGATATGGTGAATTTATTTTGTGATTTTCCAATTTGGGAAAGTGAATACCCTATCCGTTGATTTTTCCTCAATTATCATAATAGTGTAATCTGTTTGGCCATTCATAATCATGTATGATGAAATATCTGTGGTTTGAAATTTTAGCACATCATACTAATGTTGAGCCTCCTCCATTTTTTGGGTTTTTGGACATGCAATATGTTGTAATTTTACATTTCATCTAGTATTAAATGAAAATATTTATTTTTCTTTTCCAAGACATATCCAAACTAGGGAGCGCAACCACATTCCATGTGGACCCATTACATGTAGTGTACATCTTGTGAATGTTCTTCCTCTCATATTGCCTTAATTTTGACATAGATTTTTGGCCATGAGTAGCATATCTTATGTTTTTTTCTACATAGAATTATATATTATCATTATTATTTGATTTGGAGATACGATTTGAGATTTTATGATTGTGATACTTTTTTTGGTGATGCTCGATGGTGGTAGTGATCAGGTAGGATAATCATATTGAAACACTCCTATTTTAATAGATTATAGGTCCTCTATCTATAGTTTGGAACCATAATGTTATAATATGGGGTGGTTCGTCTATCCATAGAGTGGAAACCTCCTACATGGATAGGTACGGGTCCTCAATACACAGATTGGAACCGTTCTGTAGGGATATGAGAGGGTCATTTATCAATAGAATTGAAAACTCCTATTAGGATAAGATATGGTTCCTCTATCCACGGAGTGGAACCCTCCTACTGAGAAAGGGAACATGTCCTCTTTCCATTAAGTGGGACCCTGCTACTAAGATAGGGGTTCAGTCTATGATCTATAGAAAGGAACCCACCTGTTGCTATTTGGCATGGGTCTTCTATCAATAGAGTGGAACCCTCCTACTATTATGGTAATAGGTCACCTATCTATATAGGCTTACCCTCTGAATGGGATAGGTAAAGAGTCCTATATCCATGAAGTGGAACCCTTTTAATGGGAGTGCGAACAAATCATCTATCAATAATTTTGTCATGAACCAACTCCGGTCAAACCTGAACAGGTCACCTGAGTTGGTCCACGACATGTCTTGAAGGGTGTTCCTGATCCCCCTGGGATGGAAACTAGTGCTATAAATCAAAACATACAAGTGGGAATGATTTAATCCCCAAACAATCCAGGACTAGATGAATAAATAAAACAGACCACAAAAACAACATACTAAACAATTATATCTCAATATATAAACAACATCATAAGATACATGAAACAACAATATAATACTAGAATAATCAAACTAAAATTGACACTGAAGACATTTCTATGTGTCCCCATGGGACAATCTCTAATACACAACCAGGCATCACCAAGGATACCATACCAAGACTTGAAACTGCAATAGAAACAAAAAAAAAGAAAACAGAATAGGCATGATTATTAATACTCAGTGGCTAGATATACTAATTTTATTCCTAGTAAACATAACTTAAATAAAGAATACATTTATTAGTAGGTTTGAACTATAATATATAAATATATAGTTATTCAGACATTTTATTTAAAAAAACAAACCAAATCCATTGCCCACTTAATTAGAAATAACTCTCCAAAGAAAGGGTAAAAGAAAACCAAAAAGGTAAAGAATTAGTTTTCTAACACTGAAAATGGGAAGGATTCTTACTATATCTAATTTTTTTTTATAAAAAAATTCTAACATAAACACAAGAACACAATTAATGAAAAATTGGTACCAAAACCAAGAATGAGACCACAATTCTACATAATGTGGGTAATGGAACTAAGGGTACTAGTATTAGAGGAACATGAGAGAAACTAGTAAATATGAGGAAGACACGAACATACTATACATGTGACTCATCTTGATGATATTCCTACTCTTTATTGTAACACCCCAATCTTACACAACCCGATTCCCTTTTAATAATGCAATAGCTTGAATTGTACGCAACTTCGAGATTTTAACACACTTGGACAAATAAAACTAGTCGTTATTAATAGTAATACCCACATTTTAATATTTAATAAATTTTATCTTTCAAAATGGAATCCATTTTTGGATTCAGAATACCGAAACTTTCTTATGGTGAAATTTTGGTATTTTTCCGAAAAAGATTAATTTTTGATGAATAGTGTAAAAACATTGGGTTATTGGTTAAAACCGAATATTTATTTAAATAATTAGTTATTTTATTTTAATTTATTTTATGTCAAAATAGAATCATAATAAATATATATGTACAACATAATTCATTGCTATCAATTTATAATAAGTTTAGATATATAAAATTTTATCAAACTATTTACCGTCTTTTACCCACCTCCTCAGAGCGTTTACAAATTTGTATAAAACACAATTTAAACACATATGTGAGTTGAATTTCAAAAATCTGAGAGTCATGGTTGATATCAGTAAGTAAAATGTGGTTCAATGAGATGAAAATAATTCTTGTTGAATGGTAACTTTTTACTTTTATTTACCTCGAATAAAATTAAATAGGGTAATTAAGGGTAAAAATGATATCAAAATTACCCTAACACATGTCCTAATTCATTTGATTAAGTGAAATTAGACCTAAAACAACCTTAGGAATAAAATATGATTTTTTGGCCCACTTTGATTAGATTAGGACATTTATTATTATTTTATTTATAGAAGAGTTAAAATAGTTAAAGTAAAATTTTAATTACTAAACCATATTTAATATAGGGTTATACATATTATAAATTCGACAATAAATATTCCATAGAAATATAAAAAGATTTCTTAAACAATGGTGTTTTATTTATAATTTTAATACATTAAACAAATAAATTTATTTATGACACAAAGATGATTATGTAATTACCTTATTAATGAATGATTAAAATAATTGATATTATAAATATCCAAATAAATCTAATTTGAGACTTTTAATTAATTAAATTAATTTTTTAGGTTAATATGACATGTTAGGGTTGATTAAATGAATTTTTTTTGATGTAATAATGCTGTAATAAATTTAACAAAAACAAAATAATAAATAGTTTCCAAATTGACATAAAAGAGTTTTTAAAACTAATATTATATTATTAATTGGTATTTTATTCCTGAAAATATAATATTAGGAAAAAGGGCTTAAATAATATTATATATTACATTAATGAACAACTTGATGTTCTCTTGGAAGTTTATAGTAAATTTATTAACCATATAATATAAAAATACAAAGAGACATGGTAAATGTCAAACTATTTAACTAAGAGTTAAATCTAAAATGTAAGGTTAATATGATGACCTAAACCTGTATAAAACCTATTTTTTGAGAGGGTTTCGACCCATACCTACCTTATCCTATAAATAATTTATTTTGGATCCATTTGAAACCGAATATGATTTTATTGTAAAATAATATTTCATGCTTTTCCTAAAGTGACCCTCAACTCTCTTATGAAAGGGCACCTACCCTTCTATCAAATTCACAAATTCAAATCCATTTGGCTCGGCCAACCCCTGCAAAAATATCCTATCAACTATCCTCCCTTCATCCTAGAGGCCTTCCTCTAGTTAGAAAACCATCCTATGGGGCCTTTTTTATAAAATCAAAAGGAAGAATCCGAATAAGAGGTAAATATTTCTTCACCACTTTCAAGTTTGTTTCTTCTTCAACATCCTATTTCATTGTTGTTTCCATTCTAAAATAATAAATCTAGTATATTATATATAATTTGATGTTATTATAAAACTGGTACAACCATATTCATTATTCTATCCATCTTATAAATGACAACGTCACCATATGTGTGTACGTATGGATTACCGTCTCCACGTCGTGGTGTAGTTTTTTATTCAAACACTTCATCCTTTGGATGGGTATAATAATGAGTATAACTGATGTAAATAATAAATATAACATGATAATGAATCTTTATATATGATATTACATCCAATTATATATGATTTTACTATCAAAAGAATGATATTGTCACCCACGCATACGTCCAGATTACTGTCTCCATGAACGCGATGAGATTCATTCCCCATTGTAATCATTCCAGAATAATTTTCATTTTATGATTAAAAATAATGTTTATAAAAATAATATAATTCTTTATATGAATAAAATACATCCTATCCATAAAAAACATCATTTACGGAACCAAGAATCTAAATAAAAATGATTTAGTTGAGACCCAAAACGAGGAAACTACTAAAATATAATTAACAAAGAAATATTGGAAGATCATATATGATATCATAAAAATTTATATGGTTATTGTATAATTTTCTAACAATTATTTCACCATTATATAAGATGTTAACCTACCCCCAACCAAGTAAAAGTATAAGGTAATGGTAAATCTCACAATTTTTTATTATTCGAGGTTGTTTTTACGTATCTAATGAGACCTCTTTATCATCGACATCCATGTTTCATAAAAATTTATTCCAAAACATTAGTAATATTAAATAGAATATGTGTTAAATTCATTTAAACCCTTGTTTGAATTTTTATAAAATGGTTTGAAAGGAATCTTTCCATCATCTTCCAAACAAGGTACTTTATGAACTTTTCGACAAAATTAAGGTATGAATGTTTTTTAACTTATATGATGGGTATTGATATTTTCCACTTTTATAACATTGTGGAAGTTTTCACTTAAAATATTATAAAAATATTTTCAAAATAAATGTTTTCATTTATAATTATATGAATTTTAAATGATTTCAAAATAGAATTTGATATTTCTCTAATTTTGTTTGATTCCATCTATGTCACCATGCTTTGATAGATTGTGAGCTTATATGAAATTTATTTTTTATGATACCAAACTTCCATATTATATTTAAGGTTTTGTGATATGTTTTACTGTGGATGTGTTATTTTTATACCATTCATGGTTTATGGATAAGGTATTTACATTTAATATGCTAGTTTTACTAGGAATGTTTATGTTATGTTTAAACTTTTCATATGAGAAATGAATTAGACTTAATAAGTGATGGGTGGAGCCCACTGTATCTCCACAATGCATCAGTAGGTCTCATGAGACAAACTAATGTCTTGGAACAAGGTCGTGACAAGAAGTTTATTTGTAGTCTTGGCACAAGGCCTTGATTATGTGGTTATGAAGTCTGGAATTATGAATTCCATCATTATGAAAGTGGATATTGATATTTTATATGATTATTAGACTAGTATAATATCCTTGTTAATAAATAAATGGAATTATTATATTTTAAAATTTCCATATTTTGCTAAAGTTCATGTTTAAAAGGATTTTGGTTTGGTCTTACATTGCCTTAAATTATTATGCTTATTTATGAAAGTTTCTTCTATATTGTTATCCTTACTGCTCATTTGTGCTCACCCATTTTTATGTTTTATTTTTCCCAGGACACGAAGAAGTATATTATGACTGACCAGTAGATAAATTCTAAGGGATATGAGTGTGTCCTATGGAGACTATGTTGTTTTAGTTTTTCATTTCATAATGAAATTTAAAACAATTGAATGCATCATGTATTTCCAAAGCTACTAAACAAATTGGTCTTTAGAGACTTAATCATTTCTGATCATGCCAATGTTATCTAATAATGAAACAACTCTAGGTAACTAGGATCAGGCCATTAAAATTTGAATCAGAGAAAGTTTAGTACAAACCTTGGAAGATTGATTTAGAAAAACTCTGATTAGAGAACATTACCCTAACAAAGACTTTGAGGATTAGTATACAATAATATCCTAGAATTTTGGTATTGTAGAGATTTTGTGAGTTTTCCAAGGACTACATCCCTGTCTGGATATGAACAGATATAGGTGGATCTGGAAGAGATGTACCTAGGGGTAAAACCCTAAAACACCACTTTGAGCTAGACTCGAATGAGAACTGGTGCACAAAAACAGGCCTTGCCGCACTCTTGGTTACGACACTCTCGGGGGATATTATTAGGATAATTATCATTTTCTATAAAACCATTATGAAGGGTTTATGAGTATATAAATCCTAAAAGATTTTTTTTTATTATGGATTATATTCATAAACTTTTTAATTTATGTTACATTTTTACTAGTTTTGAATTATGTATTACAATTCATAAACTAATATAGTGTTTGACATCATTTAGAAATGATGCCTAGTGGAAGGAAATGAAACTGTATCAACACATGTAATCCATGTAGGGATTCCCTCATACTCAAAAAATTATAGTAGAGATTGTGAAGCAACCTCTGGTGATCCTCTTATCACGATACTTGAAAAACTAACTTAGGTTATGAATTATATCCTTTCCCTTATGGAGCGCCATGATCCACAACACATAGGATAAATGTTAAACTGTTTATGAGGATAAAACCACCAACATTCAATGGGAGTAAAAATCCATTTGTATCTGAGCAATGAAAAAATTCCATAGAGAAAATATTTTATTCATTGGGGCATAGATAAATTGAAAAAGTTTTCATGGATGTTTATCGCCTCGCGGAAGATGCAGATCAATGGTGGTCATTGATTTAAAACACAAAGGAAGGTGATGAAATATAAAATATGTAATAGAAGGATATTAAAGATATTTTCATAGCGAAATACATTCCTCGTGACCATCGAGCGGATAAGGGAAGACAATTTCTGAGTCGGACGCAACAATAGGATGAAAATGTCGCAAAATTTTAGGTTAACCTTACATGGTTAGAAAGGCCTGCATCAAATTATATTTTTACCCCAAGGAGTAAGATTGGTCGATTTCATTATGGGTTATAACCATATCTTCATTGAGCATTATTCTCACAATCCTTCTCATCATACGAAGATATTGTCTCATGTGCTATCAAGACAAAAAAATAATTCTCTAAGTCTTATGACTTTAATGAAAAGGAGGAGAAGAAGAGATTTGTTGAACACTCTAAAAATGGAAATAAGGGAAGAAGGGAAAAGTTGAATATCTATCATGTAGTAAATGTGGGAAGAAACACCCGAGTACATACCTGAAGGGAATGGATGTCTATTATAACTGTGGTAAAAAGGCCACCAAGCATGTGATTGCAAGGGGAAGAAAGAGGCTGTCAATGTTGAATGCTACAATTGTAGAGAAAAGGGGCATTATGAAAATGAATTTCCTAATCACCAAGGGAAATTACCTTAGAAAATGCCAAAGGATCAAGGAAAAGGTTATGTGATCACTAATGTTGAGGTTGAAGCTCCAAAAGACACGGTGGCAGGTAATTTAATGGTTTCCTCAAGTTTAGCCAATGCTTTATTTGATTCTGGATCATCACATTGTTTCATATCTTCCCATTTTTCTATGAAAATTAGATATTTTCTTATTTGACATAACATGGGAGTTGTCAGTCCAAACACCTAAGGGAATTATCATTACAACAATGTTTTGTGAATCAGTTCCAATTAGGGCATATAAATTTTCTTTATCTACTGATCTCATCGTCATTCCCATGATTTAATTTGATATGATCCTTTGTATGGATTGAATTTTGTACCATGATGTGAAAATTTATTTTAAGAAAAAGGAGGTTACAATTTTTTATGATGATAATAAGTACCTTATCATAAAGCCGAAACGTCACAACCTAATTCTTATCTAGATCCACCCCCAGTAGCTCTACTAAATTCAATTATTAGGGAGGATGAGGATGAAACAATTGTGGGAGAGGAAAAGAATGTTCGAATAGGGGATGAACCAATTGTGCAAGAATACGTTGATGTGTTTCCAGAGTATTTACCTGGACATCCTATAGAACGAGAAATTGAGTTTTCCATTGATTTAATTCCTGGTTCAAGGCCCATATCAAAGACCCCTTATAGAATGGCCACTGTGGAATTTGTGGAACTAAAGAAACAATTAGAGTAATTGATTAATAAGGAATTTATTCTCTCTATTATTACTCAATGGGGAGCCCCTATCCTTTTTATTAAGAAGAAATTCATATCTTTGAGGTTTTCCATTGCCTATAGGGAGATCAATGCTATAACAATAACAAACAAGTATCCCCTACCTCGCATTGATGATTTATTCGACAAACTTCATAGAGGTAAATATTTTTCAAATATTGACCTTCGATCTGAATATCATCAGTTGTCTGTGAAGAAGGATGACATTCCTAGACCAACATTTCAAACTAGGTACGGGCATTATAGGTTTACAGTAATGCCTTTTGGGATGACTAATGCACCCTCTATTTTCATGGAACTAATGAACATAGTTTTTGAGGAATATCTTGATGACTTTGTAGTGGTATTTATTGATGATGTCCAGGTATACTCCAAAATCTATGAATATCATGAAAATATCTTCTGCACCATTTTGAATACCCTTATAAGAAATGAATTATATGGGAAGTTTAGAAAATGTGAATTATGGCTCAAAGAGATTTCTTTTCTTGGCCATATTGTCTCTAAAGATGGAATATCAGTTGATCCTTCAAAGACCAAGGTAGTCAAATAATGGCTAGCACTGATGAGTATAACTGTGGTGCACAATTTTACTGGTTTAGCAGGTTATTACCGGCATTTTGTCTAGAATGTTTCCCGATTGGCTAACCCATTAACCAAGCTCACACGTAAAGGGGATGAATTTGTTTCGAAAAAAGTGTGTGAAGAATATTTTGAAGAACTAAGGAGAAGATTAGTCAATACCATCAGGGAAATAAGGGTTTTTTATTTATAATGATGCTTCAAAGAAAGAACTTGGTTGTGTCCTTATGCTGAATGATAAATTTATTTCTTATGCATCACGATAGCTAAAAATTCTTGATCAAAACTATCCTACTCAAGATCTTTAGTTAGCAGTTGTAATATTTGCTCTAAAAATATGGAAACACTATCTCTATGGTGAAAATTGTGAGTTTTATATTGATCACAAGAGTTTGTAGTATATTTCATGATGAAATGAACTCAACATGAGGCAAATTCGATGTTTTTAACTACTCAAGGATTATTATTTCACAATACACTACAACCCGGGGAAGGCCAATAAGGTGGTCGATGCTTTGAGATGAAAGGATCTTGGAGTTTTTAACAAGATGAGAGTTGAAAGGGATCCTATTTTCTTGGATCTAGTGAAAATGGATATGGGAATAATCATGGGAGTTGAAATATCAATAATTTTTCAAATGGGTGCCAAACCATCATTACTAGAAAGGATAAAAAGTTCTCAGGCAGATGATGAGGAGTTTCAAAAGAAGATTAATGCAGTGAATAATGGGAGATTGAGTGACTTCATATATGAAGAGGTAATTTTGAAATTTGGGAAGAACCATTGTGTTCCCGATATAGCGGACCTAAAAAGGGAATTGTTAGAAGATGCTCATAGCTCCAATTTCTCTATACACCTTGGTAGAACCAAGATGTATAGTGATTTGAAGGAAAATTGTGGTGGGACAACAAGAAGAGAGAGATTTATGATTTTTTGTCAAGATGTATGGTTTTTCAACAAGTGAATGTTAGAAGGCAGTAGCATGTAGGAGTCCTACATCCTCTTCCCATACCTGAGTGGAAATGTGGTAATATTACAATTGAATTTCCCATGGGTCTATCAAAGACTCCTAAAAGGAATTATGCAATATGGGTCATTGTTGATCATCTTACCAAGTCACCACATTTTTGTGCTATAAGAGAATATTTTCCACTTGAATCTATGGAAAGACTATATATTAATGAAGTTGTAAGACTTCATGGAGTACCCCTATTGATTGTTTCTAATCGTGATCCATGTTTTAGAACAATATTCTGGAAAAGTTGTTAGAAAACCCTGGATACTGAACTTCATTTGAGAACTGCCTACCACCCTCAAACTGATGGACAATCATAACAGACTATTCAAACCTTAGAAGAAATGTTGAGATCTTGTTCATTGACTTTCAAGGTATATGGGATCAATATTTACCTCTTGTAGAATTTAATATAACAATAGGTTCCATTCAAGTATTCAGATGGCACCATATGAAGCGTTATATGGAATGAGATTCCACACACCAACTTGTTGGGACGATGTTGGTGAAAGAATACTCGTTGGCCTAGAACTTGATGAGGAAACAATGGAAAAAGTGAAACTTATTGAAACCCACATCAAACCAGACCAATGTAGGAAAAAGAACTAAGCCGATAACTGAATAAAGTATTTGGAATTTAAAGTAGGAGACCACGTTTTCATGAAGGTATCTCCATGGAAGGGAGTTATATGTTTAGGTAAGAAGGGTAAATTGAGTCCTAGGTACATCAGAAATTTTTAAATTCTATAACAAATTGGAGTTATAGCTTATCATATGGAAATGACACCAAGTATCTCCAAAGTTCATGATGTGTTCCACATATCACTGTTGAGAAAATACATGCCTGACCCAACACATGTACTCACCTATGAGGAAATTGAACTGGAACCCGGACTATCTTATTGTGAAGAGCCTATCAGAATTCTTAATACCAGAGAAAAAGTGTTGAGAAACCGGATGACTCATCTAGTAAAATTTCTATGGAGAAACCATAAGATGGAAGAGGAAACATGGTAACCAGAGGAACATATGATTAGAAACCACCTGAATCTTTTGGGTGGGTTAGTATTATAGAAATTTCGAGGATGAAATTATTTTAAAGAAGGAAGAATGTAACACCCCAAGCTCCACTGTACATTTCCCTTTGAATAATGTAATAGCTTGCATTGTATGCAACTTTGGGATTCTAACACACCGCGACCAATCGAACTAACCATTATGAATAGTAATTCCCACTTTTTAAAATTTTATAAATTTTATCTTTCAAAATGGACTTCATTTTTGGATTCGGAATATCGAAATTAGATTAGGGTAAATTTTTGGTATTTTTCTAAAAACTTTCATTTTTGTATGTATACTGAAAAAAAACACCGCATTATTGGTTAAAAATGACATTCTATTTAAATAATTAGTTATTTTAGTTTAATTTATTTTAGGTTAAAATAGATACATAATGCATATATATGTTCAATGTAATTCATTGGAGTCATTCTATAATAAGTTTATATATATAAAATTTTATCGAACTATTTACAGTCTTTTACCCACCTCATATGAGCATTTACAAATTGGTATAATAGATAATTTTACCACTTCATTGATTTGAATTTCAAAAATATGAGAGACACAGTCATTATCAGTAAGTAAAATGTTTTTCAATAAGATGAATTTAATTTTTGGTGAATAGTAACTTTTACCTTTCACTTACCATAGTTAAAAGGAAATAGGGTGATTAAGGGTAAAAATGATATCATAATTACCCTAAAACATGTCGTAATTATTTTGGATAAGTGTAATTAGATGAAAAACAACCTTAGGAATAAAATATGACCCCCTTTGTCCAACATGGACTAGATTAGAACATTTATTATTATTTAATTTAATAAAGAGTTAAAAGAGTTAAAATCAAAGTATAATAATTTAAAAAAATTTATATAGGGTTATACATATGATAAATTCTACTATAAATATTCATTAGAAAGATAAAAATATTTCCTCCATAATGGTATTTTTTTATAATTTTTAGACATTAAATAATTAAATTTATTTATGACATAATGATGATGTAGTAATTAACATATTAATGAAAGATTAAAATAATTTATATTATAAATATTCAAATAAATATAATATCAGACGTTTAATGAATTACATTAATTTTGTAGATTAATTTGACATTTCAGGGTTGATTAAAAGAATTTTGTTCGAAGTAATAATTCTTTTATAAATTTAACAAAAACAAAATACCAAATAGTGTCAAAATATAAATAAAAGAGTTTTTAAGACAAATACTAAATTATTAATTGGTATTCCATTCCTAGAAATCTAACACTCAGGAAAAGGGATTAAATAAAATTATATATTTTATTAATTAACCACTTTAGGTTCTCTTGGAAGTCCATAGTTTGTTTATAAAACATATAATATAAAACTACTAAGAGACATGGTAAATGTCAACCTATTTAACTAAGAGTTAAATCTAAAAGATAAGGTTAATATGATGAACTAACCAAGTATAAAACCTATTAATTGATAGTTTTTAGACAAATCCCCACATTATCATTTAAATAATTAATTTTGGAGCCATTATAAAACGAAAATTATTTTATTATAAAATAATATTTTAAGCATTTCCTAAAGTGACCCACACCCCTCTTATAAAAGGGAACCTCCCCTTCTCTCAAATTCAGGAATTCAAATCCCTTTTCCTCAACCAAACCCAGCCCAAATATCCACTAAAATGGAATTCGTTCATTATAGTTTCCTTCCTTTTGTCAGAAATCCAACCTGTGGAGCCTTTTGGATGAAATCAAAAGGATGAACCTGAAGAAGAGGTAAATATTTCATCACCTCCTTCATGTTCTTTTCTTCTAACACTTCCTCATTCATTATTATTTCCATTATAAAATTATAACTCCAGTATATTCTATATAATATGATGTTATTATAAAAATGGTACAACCGTATTCATTATTCTATCTATCCTATAAATGACAAAGTCACCATACGTGCGTACGGACGGATTACCATCTCCACGTCGTGGTGTAGATTTTTATTCAAACACTTCATCATTTGGATGGGTATAATAATGAGTATAATTAATTTAAATAATAAATATAACATGATAATGATTTTTTATATATGTTATACAATCCAATTATATATGGTTTTAATATCAAAAGAATGATATTGTCGCTCTTGCGTACGTCCGGATTACCATCTCCACGAACACGATGTGATTCATTCCCCATTGTAATCATTCAATAATAATTTTAATTTTATGATTAAAAATATAGTTTATGAACATATTATCATTCCTTATATGAATCCAATACATCCTATCCATAACAAACATGGCTTACGTAACCAATCATATAAAGAAAAAAATCAGTTAACAGTCAGAACGATGATACTACTGAAATATTATTAACAAATAAATATTAAAAGATCATATATGATATCATATTAATGTATATTGATCGTTTATAATTTAATAACAATTAATTAAACTTTATTCCGAATACTAACATACCATCAACCATGGAAAAGAAAAAGTTAATGGATAATTCACTATCTCTTTATTATCTGAGGTTGTTTTTACGTATGTATCTACTGGGACCTCTTTATCATCCACATACATGTTTCTTAAAAATTTATTCCAAAACATTTTTTCTATTTATTAGACTATGGGATAAAAAAATTTATACCATTGTTTAATTTTTTATAAAATGGTTTGAAAGGAATCATTCCGTCATTTTCCAAACAAGGAACTTTATGACCTTTTCGACAAAATTAAGGTAATAATTTTTTTTAACTTATACATCGGGTGCACCTATTTTCCGTCTTTATAACATCATCAAAAATCCCCTTAAAATATTATAAGAATATTTTCAATACAAATATTTTCCATTATAATTAGATGACTTTTAAATTTTTTCAAAATAGAAAGATATATTTCTCTATAATTTTTTTGATTTTATCTATGTCAACATCCTTTGATAGATTGTGAGCTTATTTGAAGTTGATTTATTATGATAAAAAAATTGCATATTGTATTGAAGGTTTTTTGATATGTTTGACGGTGGATGTGTTATTTTTATACCATTCATATTTTATCGATAATGTATTGACATTTATTATGCTAGTTTTAATATGAATGATTATGTTATATTTAAACCTTTTCAAATGAGGAATGTATTAGACTTTGTAAGTGATGGGTGGAGCCCGCTATAGCTTCTCGATGCATCGGTAGGTCTCATGAGAAATACTAGTGTCTTAGAATAAGGCCTGGACAAAATCTTATTTGTATTCTTGGCACAAATCCTATACTATGTGGTTATGAAGTCTGGCATTATGCATTCCATCATTATGAATGTGGCTATTGATATTGCATGTGATTATTTGACTAGTAGAATATCAATGTGAATAAGAAAATGGAATTATTTGAATTTATAATTGCCATATTATGCTGAGGTTCATGTTTAAAAGGATTTTTTTTAGCCTTACATTGCCTTAAATTTTTATGCTTATTTATGAATGTTTCCACTATATTTTTATCCTTACTGAGCATCTGAGTTCACCCCATTCTATGTTTTATATTTTCGATTATGTGAAGAACTATATTATTACTGACCTGCAGGGATAGACTTTGGGATATGATTGTGGCCTTCAGAGACTATTTTGTTTTAGTTTTCAATTTTATAATGTAATGTAAAACTTATTAATGTATCTAGTATTTCCAAGGCAACTAAACTAATCGGTCTTTCGAGACTTTATATTTTTTGATCATGCCAATGTTGTGTAATAATTCACCATATCTGAGTAACTAGGGTCAGTGCGTTACATTGATGACTTTATAACACCCTAACACTCAACCATCACCCTACCTGGCTTGGTGGAGTGGCCCAATCCCATAACAATAAAAACAAAAATATCCCCCGGCTATGGGCCACTACTAGTTCGTAATATAACTACTGCATCAATCATTCTCAGTAAACCTATTTTCTAAGCTAGGTTCCCATATATATTTCATAAAGTGGTGTTCATTACCATTAGAAGAGTGAGTCACCTGTATATATAACCACACACACTATATAATCAGGCACCCTATGCCATGCCATGGGTAGTCCCTTGCCTTAAATAATTATCACACAAGGTATGTATCATACCGAGGAAACTCCCATATCTTAATTTCCAAATGAGGAATGTGTCCCACCCCTAGGAGGGTTTCCCAAAAGAAACCATTTGATAAAAATTCCTAATGGGCCTCACATGATTTTCACAAGATAAACAATTTCTTAAATAACCGCAAACACAAAAATTAATTCCCAAAGGACCAAAAAAACACCACTTACAACTTTAAATAAATTTGGAAACCAATTTAAGAAATATATTTGAGAAACCCACACACATAAAAAACCCCATAAATTCTCTAAAGACCATAATTTACATACAATGGCCAACCGGGAAATTTGATAATCACTTGGCATGCACATAGAATTAAATTGTTTAATGCAACCCAAATTTAAAGAGGATCGTACTTTATTACACAACAAACATTGACTGAAATAGCACTTTCATGGGTACCCTCAGATGATTAATGTGATTTTGGGGTACTTAGGTGCAACAGAGTGGCTGACCAAGGTCTTCTCTCAAAGGAGGAAGTGAATTTAACAACTTATTAAAGGTATTCTAAAAATAAAATAAAAGAGAATAAAAAAAACAATCCTTTAAAGGATTGGGGTTTTTTATAGTTTATAAATCTAGAAGATGTTTTCTGTAAGAAGATTGTATATTTTTTTTGTTTTTAGTTTTGAAATGAATTTCTATTAAAATGACACAACAAGAAGATGTTTTTTTAGAAATCTATTTTAAAAGGCATAATCGATCTAACTCCACCTCTTAATTCACTTATTAATCATTATCATTTAAATAAATATCCACTTAATTATGATCCCTTAATTTTTTATCCCTCGAGCAATATGAGAGTTAACTTAACCACAAAGATGATATTACTTAAACCCTAGGCTAGCTTCAGAACACGCAATCGCATCACCCTGATTTGATTGTTGTTCTAAGGATATATTATGGTCAATGGTTAATTAGATAACATATCCATTCTTGAAATGAGGATGAATTGTGTTTAGAGATTATATTTGAACTCTAAAAATTTATCCCGTGTGGTCTTGTATTACCGATTAAGATTACAATCTCACAATTTACACAAAATCCCAACCTCGTGTGTTTTTGTGTCAATTGTTCAATAGCTTTCATAGTTTCTTGTAATTTAAAAACATAATTCCTAGATCATATTATTTTAATTACATTAGCTCATTGATTCAAAATAATTAAATGAAAATGGTAGAAGATATATCGATTACTAAAAGACTACTTTTCCATGGGTGGCGTAATCATCGTAGAAGCTTTTTCTTGTGCAAAGGTTTATAATGGGTATAACCCAATAACGCTTCTACTCAAGAATTAAAGACCAAATAGGAAGATTAAGAGAATATTAAATTTATGCAAAAGAGAAGAAAAGAGAATAAATAAATTAAGAACAAAGAAGTTTATTACACAAACAAAATCATTACAACATGAAGGAGAAGAAGAACGCTTCGTCGACGGGATCCTTGAATCAAGAGCTACCCATATTTAAATGGTTGGAAAATTGTAGTGGATACACTTATCCTCTTCCCTAAACTTCCCAAATCACGTCCCAACCCTACAAAATGAGAAAAACACCAATTTATAGGGTGGTGGGGTGGCTAGGTTCAAAGTGGCTTCAAGTGTGAATGGGGAATCTCGGCAGAATATTTTATGCCAACTTGAACCGCCCATTTGACCACAAAAATGCGTGAATTGGCCGCTTTTACAGTAGGATCAAATGTGCGAATATGGGTCCTCTATCTCCTCGCCAAATTTTGGCTTAATCCAGGCCCATATGAAGGAGTTATGGCTGAAATACTGAAGCTTCTCCATTCTGGTGAGTCCATCCCAACTTTGACTTCATGGCCCATGTTCAACTACCAACTGCACTCTTTATCTCTAGTGTCCTGAATAAAGGTTGTACATAATTAATTTAGAAACACTGTTAAAAAATTTCAAATTAAAATAATAAATATAAAAATATGTATCTTCGAAATACTACAGTGAACTATAATGGGTAAAACTAGAATTTTCATCAAATATTCAAATGAATGATCTAATCCCAAATAATTTCTAATTAAACATATTTAACACAATGTGAGGAAATTATATCATTTATTATCAATAAAATATTCAATAAAATAGTGTTTTATCAACTCCCACACACTTACCCTTTTGCACTCCTGAGAAAAACCTCATATCAAGTAAACATTAATATCAAATCAAAACAAATTTTAAAACACATATCCTTGAGATCAAACAGTTAAACACCAAGAAAAAAGGATATCATGCCTCATAAAAAACCATTATTTAAAGTTCTTCATTTATATCATTCAATATATTTCCACTTTATTTATCCTCTCATGCACAAAACACATACCTCGCTTTAATTTTCTCTCATCACTCAAATATCAATTGTTTTCGATGTCTTTCTCATCCAAACTCATACAAGGGTCACCATAGGCTTGATAAATTCCTACATCGCTATCCGATGTGAGTAAAGGACATATGTTTATCATGAGGACTTTTTAGGGTTGTTCTGTGGCTTTCGGTTGGTAGGATTAAGATGTGAAAAACTCTAAGGCTGAACGAGGAGGGCTTGACTCTTTTTTTTGAAGAAAAATTGAATTATTCTAATTTTCACTTAAATATGGTCTTCTCCTCAATCTACATAGTTTCAATTCAGCTCCATCATCATGAAAATTCATGAAAAGTTTACACCATTCATCATTTCAGCATCAAAAATTCCAGTCTTCTCAAACATGATTTTCTTGAAAGGTCCAGATGGGCATAGCTTTCCACCTCAATTAGAAGCTCTAGAAAAGGCACAGCTTCACTTGTCATGAAAGCTCCAGAAAAGGCACAACTTTCAATATAATGACTTCCTTCAGCAGAAAACACATCTCTTAAGAATTTAATTTTCCACCCAAAGTATCATAGAATGTATTTTCACAACACAAGATAGATTCCCCCACACTTAATCTCAACTAGATTATGCAATTTCACTTCAAGAGTTGGTTGGATAGGGAAAATTGGCTTGTAATGTGGCTATCCTAATAGGTTGTTCATGGATTCTAAGGGATACAAGGATTAAATATTCAAGGTAGGACATTATAAAAAAAAGAATCTTTGAAATAGGGGCTTTAATACCAAACAAATTCCTCAATCATTTAAACATAAGTACCTCAAACCCTCAAGTTTTGACAGGAATAGATCAAATTCTTGTTAAATCAAGCGTGGTTTGGTTCTCTCAAAAATTGAGGTGAATGTAAAGAATATAAAAATAATGGTTAAGAATCCTCACAGGAAGGTGATTTCAAATATAGAGACAGTGATATGTGGAATGGGATTCAAAATTCCGTGTACTTTTGATGAAATTACTAAATATTTGAACTTAAAAAAAGTCATTTTCAGCATTCATTTATGCTCAGTTTCATGGGATAAATTGTTTCACTCATTGATATGAATTTCAAAATTGTGATGAGAATCATTTTAGCTAAAAAATTTCAAAAACACAAAGAAAATTGAAAAAATAAACACACAAAATTTTAAAAAACACACAATTTTTTTGTTTTTTTTTACAGGAAAAAAATTGAAATTACTAAACTAAACGGTTCCCTCCCCCACACTTAAAATATTGCATTGTCCTCAACGTGAACCTATGAGATGATATATGCCCATGAAATGAATAATTTTTAAATATGACAAATAATATAAAAGTGAAAGGGTTAGGATCAGCCTAATGTGATCAAGTGATGATGGGGTCAGGTAGTGTGATAAAATCCACTGCATCAGTAAGAAGTCCCTCAATGTATCTCTTCAAACGTTGCCCATTGACTGTAAATCTCCTTCCAGTGTCCTCTTGTGTGATCTCCACTACACCAAAAGGAAAAAAATTAGTCACAATATAAGGACCTAACCTTCTGGAACGCAACTTACCAGGCATCAGCTTGAGTCGTGAACTATAGAGAATGACTTTCTCTCCAACATGAAACTCCCTTTGTTGAATCATTTTGTCATGAGCTGCTTTTGATCATTCCTTGTAGAGCCTTGAGTTCTCATATGATGACAGTATAATCTCATCAAGATCTTGAATTTGCAACTTCCTTTGAATTTCAGCTTGGGCCAAATCCATGTTGCATTTCTTTATAGCCCAATATGCCCAATGGTCGACTTCCACTGGGAGATGAAATGCTTTCCCAAAAACAATCCTAAATGGGGACATACTAATGGGTGTCTTTTATGTTGTCCTATAATCCCACAATGCATCATCCAATTTCTTTCTCCAATCCTTCCTATTTGGTTGCACGGTTTTCCCTAATATTTATTTCAGCTCACGATTTGAACCCTCAGCCTGGACATTTGTTTGGGGGTGGTATAATGTTGATGTTTTTTGTGTCACCCCATACTTCTGAAGGAGGGAAGAAAAATTCCTATTGCAAAAGTGTGTCCCTTGGTAACTGAAGATGGACTTTGGTACTCCAAACCTGCAAAAAATCTATGCTTTGACAAAGTCCACAACAACATGAGAATCGTCAGTCCTGGTGGCCTTGGACTCCACCCATTTACTCACATAATCAACAGAAACAAAAATATACAAAAATCCAAATGAAATAGGAAAAGGAACCATAAAATAAATTCCCCATACATCAAAAATCTCACAGAATAGTATGGGTTGTTGGGGCATCTCATGTCTCCTAGGAATATTCCCAGTGTGTTGGCAACAAGAGCATGACTTACAAAACACATGGGCATCATGGAACAAGCTAGGCCAATATAATCCAGTGTCCAAAAACATCCTAGTTGTCCATTGGGGTCCAAAGTGTCCACCACAAGAAAGTGTATGACAAAAATGAAAAACAGACTCAAACTCATGATCGAGAACACACCTCCTGATGACTTGGTCACTACACATGTGCCAGAGGTAAGGATCATCTCACACATAACACCTAGACTCTTTTTTTATTTTTGGGCTTTATGCTTCTTCAAATTTGCTGGGATTTTAGAGGAAACGATGTAATTAAGTAAATAAGCATACAAAGGATGCGTAGCTGAGATGGTATAGAGATGCTCATCGGGGAAAGTTTCCCGAAGTGGTACCTGGTCCAATGTGTCATCCTATAGTATGTGAGTAAGCCTACTCATGTGGTTTGCCACCAAATTCTTTGATCCCTTCTTGTCCTTTATCTCAAAATCAAATTCCTGAAGAAGGATCATCAAACAGATAAGTCGTGGCTTTGCATCTGGATTCTTTAGGAGGTACCTCAAAGCTGCATGGTCAGAAAAAACAACTACTTTAGATCCCAATAAATATGAAAGGAATTTATCTAATGAAAATATGATAGAAAGAAAATCCTTTTCAATGGTTGTGTAATTTGATTGGGCTGAATCCAGTGTCCTCGATGTATAGGATATCACATGTGAACGTCCCTCCACCCTCTGAGATAAGACCACTCCAACCACGAAGTTGGAGGCATCACACATAAGCTCAAAAGGAATCTCCCACCATGGAGGCTTTATGATAGGTGGAGTGGTCAGACACTTCTTTAGCTCATCAAAGGAAGTCCTACAAGAATCGTCAAATACAAAATCAGAATCTTTTTGAAGTAATTGTGACATAGGAAGAGCGATCTTACTAAAATCATTGATGAAGCGCCGATAGAATCCTGCATGCCCTAGGAAAGATCTGACATCACGCACACATGAAGGATAGTGTAAAGATGAAATAATGTCTACCTTAGATCTATCAACCTTTATCCCATGTTTTGACACTACATGGCCTAAGACAATGTCATGCTCTACCATAAAATGACATTTTTCAAAGTTCAAGACCAGATTCTTCTCAATACAATGACTCAACACCATTCCCAAACTACTTAGACATTCATCAAATGAATACCCATACACTGTAAAATCATCCATAAATACCTCCTTGCAAGTCTCAATAAAATCAGAAAAAATACTCACCATGCATCGCTGGAAGGTACATGGGGCATTGCAAAGTCCAAATGGCATCCTTCGGTAAGAAAAGGTACCGAATGGGCAGGTGAATGTCGTCTTCTACTAGTCCTCCGGATCTATAAGAACCTGAAAATATCTAGAAAATCCATCTAAGAAACAATAGTGTGTCTTCCCAGCTAGTCTCTCAAGAATATGGTCAATAAACGGGAGGGGGAAATGGTCCTTGCGAGTGGAATGATTTAGTTTCCTATATTCAATACACACACGCCAACTGTTTTGCACCCTCATTGGAACTAACTCATCTTTCTCATTTTTAACAACAGTAATACCACTCTTCTTAGGCACAACCTGAATTGGACTTACCCACTGAGAATCTGAAATGGGAAATATTATACCTTCCTTGAGCAATTTCTCAACTTCTTTTTTAACAACATCCAGGAGGGTGGGATTGAGTATCCTTTGTGGCTATCTCACCAGTTTAGCCCCATCGTTCACAAGAATCCTATGCATGAAAATGGAGGGGCTGATACCTGATATTTCAGCCAAGGTCCACCCAATCACCCTAATGTTCTCCCTCAAAATATTCAAAATATTTTCGTCATGTTAAAAAGGGAGATTGTTAGCAATGATAACAGGTAATCTCTCACCACTCAACAAGTATGAGTATTTCAGATTTGTGGGCAATGGCTTGATTTCTAATGAAGGAGGGTGTAGTATGGATGGAGACGTTGAAGGAACCAAAATATGATCACAAAGAGCATCAGTATCAGAATATACATCATCAAAATCATAGAATAAAGCATCAAATCCATCAGCATACTCTATAGCCATGTCATAATCAGAGTTCACATGATCAAAATCAGAATATGATTCCATTTCAAAATCAAATCTTAGAGAGTCTTGTTCCTTATAAATGGGTGTGGAAGTACTTTTAGACATCAAACTAGAACCAATACTCATAATCTCCCTAAGCATAGGACAATCCAATTCCATGGTGTTTTTACTTGGTGGTTCAAAATGGGAGATAACAAATGCAGAATGATCCTCTGAGGGGTACTTCATGGAATCCATAAAATTAAATATCACAACGTCATCCCCAAATCCCATGGAATGTTTACCCTCATTGAAATTTATGAATGTTTTTGCAGTTTTGAGGAAGGGCCTACCTAAGATAATGGGGTCATGAGGACTTACATGATCATCCTCTATGTTAAGAACATAAAAATCCACTAGAAATATCATGTCTCCTACCCGGACAAGTACATCCTCAAGAACTCCCACTGGATATGTCATAGCTCAATTCGCCAACTGCACCACTACTCTTGTCGGCTTCAACTCACCAACCTGTAAGGAAGAGAATACAGAGTGAGGCATCACATTTATGGAAGCTCCCAAATCAAAAAGAGCATCAGATAAGTGCAACTCCCCTATGGTACATGGGATGGTGAATGACCCGAGATCCTTGCACTTTGTTTGAATTTCTAGAGTTGGTGTAATGAGTGTTGAGACATTCCTTCCAATGTTGATCCTCTCATTTCCCTTGATTCTTCTTCGATTGGTACAAAGTTCTTTTAAGAAGTTCGCATACCTTGAAATTTTCTTAATGGCTTCAAGTAGAGGAATGTTGATCTCCACATGATTGAATGTATCCAAAACCTCATTTTTCATTTCCTATTCATCCATATCCTTGGTTTGGACAACCCTGTTGGGAAAAGGAATGGGTTTAGGAGGAACATCATCAATCCTTTTCTTCCCATTATATTTCTCCTTGGATTGCTCATCAGTTGGTTTGAAATGCTGCTGCTCTGGAGCTGAGGTGAATCCTGGTGGAATGGTAGGTACAGATGTATCATTCATTTTCTTCCCACTTCTCAATGTGATGGCACTAACATTCCCCTTTGGATTTGGAGTGGGTTGGGAAAGTAGATTTTTAGAATTCTTACTCACAAGTTCATGGAGGGAGGTGGCAATCTGGATCATTTGAGTCTTCAAATCCCTCAACTCCGAACCTTGACTCTTCAGCTCATTCTGTTGATTAAGAACAATTTGCTTCAAAAGGTCATCAGTGTTAGAATCTACCTTGGGTGGAGGATTCCCTTGTTACTATCTTGCTGATCCTTGGGCTTCAAATCTCCTTTGGGGTTGTTAGAAACCCTGCGGGTAAGGCGGAGGCAGCTGGAAGTTTTACTGAAAATGGGGCCTTTGTTATTGTCCAGATCCATACCTCATGTCTGATTGATCCTTCCACCCTTGGTTGTATGTTGGAGAAAACGAATCAAACTTATTTTGGGGATATGGTTGTTGCTGCAGCTGAAATGGTCTCCCAGAGAATACTGCTGCACAATCCTTTGTTTCTTGTAGTTGTGTGAAACAGTCAGTTGGATGGCTTGTCTCAGTGCAAATCCCACAAGGCCTTGAAGCAATGGGCTGGGATTTCTTTTAAGCC
This sequence comes from Viscum album, assembly GCA_963277665.1. NCBI lineage: Eukaryota > Viridiplantae > Streptophyta > Magnoliopsida > Santalales > Viscaceae > Viscum > Viscum album. Next base: position 1,327,662,519 of record OY728120.1, on the reverse strand, counting down.
AAAGAAATCTGCCTCACCATAGTAGTCAATTCTTCCAACTTTGTATCAATCAAATTCCTTTCAAGAGAAGAAGAACTTACCTGATGTACTCCTCGAACATGTAGTGTACCTCTATCGCCGAATTGTTGGGAGTATTGGGCCATCTTGTCGATCAATGCACATGCGGCTACTGGTGTCTTGTCCACCAATGCTCCTCCAGCCGCGACATCCAGCATGCTCCTCTCCATGGGTGTAAGACCTTCATAGAAGTATTGGATAAGTAATTTCTCACTGATTTAGTGATGTGGGTAGCTTGCACACAGCTTCTTGAATCGCTCCCAGTACTCATACATTGAATCTCCTTGGGATTACTTGACCCCTAATATCTCCTTTCAAATGGATGTGGTCCTTGATGCTGGAAAAAATCTTTGCAAGAAAAGACCTTTCAAATAATTCCAACATGTTACATCTTTAGGTTGTAAATAGTACATCCAATCCTTTGCAGCCCCATCAAGTGTGAATGAGAATGCTCTTAATTTGATTTGATCTTCAGAAACATTTCTCAGTTTTATGGTTGATCAAACCACATTAAATTCGTTAAGGTGTTTATTGAGATCCTCACCAGATAAGCCATGAAACTTTGGAATAAGGTGAATTAATCCAGATTTCAATTCAATGTCCGATTCGAGGTTTGGGTATGCAATACAATTTGGTTGATAGTTAATATCTGGTGCAGCCAATTCTCAAATGGTTCTATTAAGTTCATTTCCATTATTTCCAGCCATTAGTTCATTTTTTAGGTTTTAATTTGAATAACTTCCAATTCCAATGTTTCCAGAAGAGAGGAATTCACCAACAGGTTGAATATTGAAACTTCCCGTAGACTGAGAGTGTTTGATTCATGCCCTAAGGCTGCATTAAATCTCAGGGTCAAGATCTAAGCGATCTTCGGGATTAGTTCGTGTCATAAATCAAATAAAAATTAAAATAAAGTGAGTGGACCATAGTAAAATAAAAATGTGAAGTTGAGTTGATGGTCCAAAAAGAAAAGAAGAGGATGAAAAAAAGGAAAACTAGAGAAATGGGAAAGATGAAAGAGAGAGCTGAAGAAAATAATAAAATGAAAAATAAAAAATACATCTAAACTATTGAATAAGTTACTTACCTCCCCGGAAACAGCGCCAATTTGAAAGAGCACTTTCGTGGGTGCCCTCAAATGATTAATGTGATTTTGGGGTACTTAGATGCAGCAGAGTGGCTGACCAAGGTCGTCTCTCAAAGGAGGAAGTGAATTTAACAACTTACTAATGGTATTCTAAAAATAAAATAAAAGTGAATAAAATGAAAACACTACTTTAAAGGATTGGAGTTTTTTATAGTTTATGAATCTAGAAGAAGTTTTCTGGAGGAATATTGCATTTTTTTTTGTTTTTAGTTTTGAAATGAATTTCGATTATAATGAGACAATAAGAAGATGTTTTTTAGAAGTCTATTTTAAAAGGCGTAATCGATCTAACTCTACCTATTCATTCACTTATTAATCATTATCATTTAAATCAATATCCACTTAATTATGATCCCCTAATTGGTTATCCCTCAAACACTATGAGAGTTAACTTAACCACAAAGATGAAATTACTTTAACTCTAGGCTAGCTTCGGAACACGCAATTGCATCACCCAACTTTGATTATTGTTCTAAGGATAGCTTATGGTCAGTGGTTAATTAGAGCACATATCCATTCTGGAAATGAGTATGAATTGTGTTTAGGGATTATATTTGAACTCTGCAAATTTATCCCGTGTGGTCTTGTATTACCGACTAAGATTACGCTCTCATAATTTACACAAAATCCCGACCTCGCGTGTTTTTGTGTTAATTGTTCAATTTCTTTCTTAGTTTCTTGTAATTTAAAAACACAATTCATGGATCATATTATGTGAATTAAAGTATCTCATTGATTCAAAATAATTAAATGAATAAGGTAGAAGATAGATCAATTACTAAAATACTACTCTTCTATGGGTGGCGTAATCATCGTAGAAGCGTTTTGCATGTGCAAAGGTTTATAATGGGTATAACCCAGTAACGCTTATACTCAAGAATTCCAGCCCAAAAAGGAAGATTAATAGAAGAGGAAATTTAAATAAAACTGAATAAAAGAGAAGAAATAAAAGAATAACAAAGAAGTTTATTACACAAACAAAATCATTACAACATGAAGGAGAAGAAGAAGGCTTCGTCGAAGGGATCCTTGCTTCAAGAGCTACCCTTATTGAAATGGTTGGAGAATTTGAGTGGATCCACTTCTCCTCTGCCTTAAACTTCCCAAAACACTTCCCAACCCCACAAAATGAGAAAAACACCAATTTATAGAGTGGTGGGGAGGCTAGGTTCAAATTGGTTTCAAGTGTGAATGGGGAATCTCGGCCAAATTTTTATGCCAACTTTCACCGCCCATTTGGCCACCACAACGCGTGAATTGGATGGCCTTCCAGAAGGATAAAATTTGAGGATATGGGTCCTTTATCTCCTCCCCAACATTGGGCTTAATCCAGGCCAATATGAAGGAGTTATGGCCGAAATACAGAAGCTTCTCCATTCTGGCGAGTTCATCCCAACTTTGATTTCATGGCCCATTTTAATCAACCAAATGCACTCTTTAGATCTAGTATCCTAAATAAAGGTTGTAGATAATTAAGTTAGGAACACTATTACAAATGTTCAAATTCAAATAATAAATATCCAAATAAGTATCTTCGAAATACTACAGTGAACTATAAAGTGTAAAACTGGAATTTTCATCAAATATTCAAATGAATGATCTAATCCCAAATAATTTCTAATTAAACATATTTAATGTAACACCCCAAGATTTCATAGTGTGTTATTTATTTAAAATAATTAAATAACTGGCACTACACGCAACACTGAGTTCAAGCGCACCATGACTTATCAAAAAAGCTGTTCAAAAGAGGTTATGAATAGTATTAACTAAATTTTAAACATTATATAATCATTAAAATTTAGAATCCACATTATCAGTTTATTAGACATAATGTAAGAACAAATTCATTTTTAGTATTGTACTTTTACCAACTTTTAATAGTGATCCCTTTTTAAATACAATATTTTAACCTTTTTGACTAAATGGGGACATCAAAAATTTAAAATGTAACACCCCAAGCTTCTACGGTACGCTTCTCTTTGAATAATTTGATAGCGTTTGTTATACGCAACACCGAGTTCTAACACACCACATCCAATCAAACTAGACATTATGAATAGTAATACCTACTTTTTGAAATTATATATATTTTATATTTCAAAATAGACTTCATTTTTTGATTTGGAATATCGAATTTAGCCTAGTGTGAAATTTTGGAACTTTTCGGATAGCACTTATATATTGATGAATAGTGAAAATTACTAAATTTTAATTAAAAACAACTTTTTTAATCAAAATAATTCATATTGATAAATTATGAATTTTAGTGGTTTTAAAGTATATTTAGAATATATTTTTACCATTTAATATAATTTTGGTCATTGTACATAATTTTACAATTAAATCAAACATAAACAAGTGTCAATCTTTTGATAGTTATTATCTCTTAAAAACACACTTTGTTTTAACAATGGGAATTAATTTTAAAATTAATTTCTGCCAGTTCTGTGTTTTGAATTTGGAAAAATGGATTCCATATTTGGAATCAGGATGTTCAAATTGTGTAAATAGGTAACTTTTATTTTTAGACATTTTGAATAATTACTGCGGTAAATATTTTATTTACCAAGGTTAAGGGTAAATCCGGTAGATAAGGGTTAAAAGAATAATATTATAATAATAAAAAATTACCCTAAAACGTGTCCTAACCTTATTGGATGATACATTTTCGACCATAGGTATCTTTTGGTCGATTTTGGGACCCCATGGTGCCACTTGTAGGTGATAGGGACACTTAATTTTAATTAAGTTAAAATAAATAAAAAAATGAAAAAAGCATATATCTTTTAGAAAATATTTTTTTACATAGGGATATATATGTTGGATTTTAGACTATAAATATTCATTAGAAAGATAAAAATCTTTCCTATATAATTATAGTTTATTTATAATTTTTACACTTTAAATAATTTAATTTATTTATGACACAATGATGATGCAGTAATTACCATAATAGTGAAAAATTAAAAAAATTGATATTATAAACACACAAATAAATATAATTTGAGATTTTTATGAATTACACTAATTTTCTAAGTTAATATGATATGTTAGGAATGAGTTAATTAAATGTTTTAGAAGTAATCATTCTGTTATGAGTTTCACAAAAATCAACTATTGAATAGTGTCAAAATTTACATAAAAGAGTTTTTTAAAAACAATATTATATTATTAATTGATATTAAATTCCTAAAAATCTGAGGTTCGGACAAGAGACTTATATCATGATAGGTGTATCATTAATGGACCACTTGGGGGTCTCATGGATGTATATAGTATGTTTATTAACCATATAATATAAAAATACAAAGAGACATTGTAAAAGTGAAACTAATTAACTTAGAGTTAATACTTAAAGATAAGGTTAATATAAGTACCCAAACCTGTATAAATTCTATTTTTTGAGTTGTTTTCGACCCATACCAATCATAAAATTTAAATAATCAACTTTTGAGCCATTAGAAACCGAATATGAATTTATTATAAATTAATATTTCTAGCTTTTCCAAAGGTGCCCCTCACCCCTCTTATAAAAGGGCACTCCTCCTTCTCATTTCTTCACACCTTCAAAGCCTTTTGGTTCGGCCAAACTCTGCCCAAATACTCTCCCAACTTCCCTCACTACAACTTAGATGCCTTAGTTTGATCAGAAAGCCAACCTATGGAGCCCTTTTGATCAAATAAAAAGGAAGAACCCGAAGAAGAGGAGGTTAACCTACCCAACCAAGGAAAAGTACAGGGTAAGGGGTTTTCATCTCACTCATTATTCTCGTGAGATTCATGCCATATTACCACTATTACATTTTTTGTGGTGTATTTACTGCCCATAATTATATTATTTGTGTAATACACTTTAATTTATGTGTATTTACATATTCATTGTATGATACCTCTTTCATGAGTTGTACGTTTCGTAAGTTACCAAAATGGTAAGGGTTTATTTCGCAATATCTTCATTATCCGAGGTTGTATATATGTAATAATCTATGGGGATCTCTTTATCATCCACATCCATGTTTCTTAAAAATGTATTTCAAAACATTTTTACTATTTACAAGAATATGGGTTAAAGACATTTATACCCTTGTTTGACTTTTTTTAAGTGGATTATAAAGGAATCTTTCTATCGTTTTCCAAACAAGGTCCATTTTAACCTTTTGACAAAATTAAGGTAAGAATGTCTTTTTTAACTTATATGATAGGTGCGGTTATTCTCCGCCGTTATTACACCTTTGAATCTTCCTTCCCAAGCTTATAAAGATATTTTCAAAATAAAGTTTTTCCCTATAATTATGCGACTTTTAAATGATTTAAAAAAAATAGATATTTCTCTAAAATAGTATTTATTTAATCTATATCAACATACTTTGATAAATTTTAAACTTGTTTCAGGTTGATTTATTATGATACAAATCATCCATATTGTATTTAAGGTTCTGTGATATTTTTGATTGTGGATGAGTTATTTTTATGCCATTAATGGTTTATGATTAAAATTTTGACATTTTGTATGTTAGTATGAATGTTTATGTTATATTTCATCCTCTTCTTATGATGAATGTGTCGGACTAGTATGTTCCGGGTAGGGGACCGATAAAAGTAAGCCCTCCGGGTTGGTGTCCGGTTATTAGAGGCACTCCGGGTTGGTGTCCGGTTATTAGAGACACTCCGGGTTGGTGTCCGGTTATTAGAGGAACTCTGGGTTGGTGTCCAGTTATTAGAGGCACTCCGGGATGGAGTCCGGTTACAGAGGCTCTCCGGGTTGGGTTCTGGTTATAGTTATCCCTTAGGTCTTGGCACGAGGCCTCGACACAGAAATTAATGTTCGGCATCATGCAGTCCATCAGTATGAAAGTGGTTATTGATATTTCAAGTGATTATTCGATTAGTAGAATATCCATGTGAATAAGTAAATGGCATTATTTCTTTTTACTTTTGCCATACTATGTTGAAGTTCAAGTTTAAAAGGCTTTTGTTTTAGTTATACATTGCCTTAAATGTTTATGTTTATTTTTGAAAGTTTGTGCTATATTGCTATCTTTCCTGGGCATTTGAGCTCACCCCTTTTCTATGTTTTATTTTTCCCAGGAAGTGAAGAAGTAAATTATGAATGACCTGCAGGGATATTATGTGGGGATATGAGTGTGGAATATGGATACAATATGTTGTTGTAATAGTTTTCACTTTATGATGTAATGTAAGACTTATGAATATATCTAGTGTTTCCAGGGCTACTAAACCAATTGGTCTTTCGAGAATTGATCTTTCTTATGATCATTCCAATGTTATGTAATAATGCACTGACTCTAGGTAACTAGGGTCGGGGCGTTACATTTAACACAATGTGAGGAAATTATATCATTTATTATCAATAAAATATTAAATAAAATAGTGTTTTATCATTGACCCTAAAAACATATAACATTGAATATCATTAAATAAACATGTTAAAAGAAATAAATTGTTAATTCTTTAATTAAATTGAAAAATAAAATGTATCCTACCTGAACACACAACACGATCACAATAGGGCGACATGCATCGCACTTGTGCATAGTTACCCGTGACCTGATGTATACAGTGTCATGGAATTTACCGCACCAATGCCCTCCAAAAACCACAAAAATAATTAAAAATACAAAAATATAGATTTAAAATTATCCCAATGAAGAAGTTGTGTCAAAATAACTTCAATACGGAGGCGCTCTGAAATAGCAGCGTCACACGAAAGGGGAAAACAGTTGGCGTGGTGCTGCGGTGCGAGGGTACGATCACAAATGTTGTCAACAGTGGTGTGAAAGCTGGCTTAGTTGATGGTAGAGCTGGATGGAGCAATGTGGTCACATGAGATGTCAAGACTAGAGTCGGGAGAGGCAGTGCGTCACGCAATAATCGAATGATGGAAAAGGGTTCACGCAGGAACTGCACGACCAGATTGGAGGTTCACAAACACAGGTTGGCATAGTATTAATTCGCCCACAGATGGTGTCATGGAGAGGAGGCTGTCTTGAAAGGGAGATGGTGGTCATAGTTCGGCCAGAAATGAATCTAGAGGTCTCGGGTCGCCTAGAACGGTAGTCGAAAATGATGTGTTCCATGTGGACAGTGGTGTCAAGGCCATGGTGCGGCAGGGGCGTGCCGACCACGACGGGGGAAGACGACAGTGGCACGACGAGAGGAGGCTGAGAGTTGGTCAGTTGCCAAACGACGTAGGGGAGGATTATGCCAACACTTGGTAGGGGCTTTTCTGGAGTGCCACAAGCTGGATGGGTGTGGTCGGAGGGTGGGGCGGCTGCGCGTGATTAAGACCAGGAAGGGGGGACCCCCTAGGGTTTCTCCCTTTAAAAAATTTAATATAAAAAATTAAAATAAATTTTAAAAATATTGTTATAATAATTATAATTTGGTATTCATTTTGTTTTATATAATAATATTATTATTATAAATTTTACAATAATAATAACAGTAATAATATTAATAGTAAAATGATGATAATAATAAGAATAATAACAACAATTTTGTCATGTTGGTTTCCCACATTTTTCCATAAAAGTGGGTCTTAATAAAAAAATTAACATGGATGGATGGATAACACCAAAAACAAAATAATCCCAATAGAGAAATTTATAATAATTAAAAAAGATAACTTTGTTTCCTTGCATTTTAAATAATAATAATAATAATATTTTTATATCAATTTAATAATTATAGTAATATTAAAAAAATAAATAATAATAACATTATCATATGTGGAATATTATTATTATTATTATGGTTTAAATATTGACCTTGTATTATCATTATAAATGTCATTTAGTCTTATTTTTTCAATAATATAAGTTATTCATCAAATTTTATTATATATTTGAAAGATTGTGAAACCACTCATTCTCTTGAACCAAATACACAGTCACTGCTTATGGTGTAGTGATTGTACATTGGCTCGAGTCCCACAAAAAAAATCAATAATGTTTAAAAAATATCAAACACGGACTGAATCCCAAATATGTAAAAAAGGTGTGGGACCGAGAAAAGAATAAAATAATTGGTGCATGCGGTTGGAGTGAGACAATTCTCCCCACCATAGACACATCCCACCCCTATAATGTCACCAAGTGAAAAGGTATCCCAGAATTGAGTCAATGTATGAATGAAGCCAGATGGAATTAAGAGTTTTACACCGAATATCTCTTCCCGAATTCACATCTGACCAACCTAGATGAAACCACACTCACAAAAAGGGGAGAACAGGAGGGGTACTGCACACCACATGGATTCCACTAGTGAAAAAAGAAAAAACCAATCATACCACCCTGAATATGGGGGATGGGGAACATGAGATATTCTAAACCGAACTCATTAAATATCACCACGTGGACTAAACAAAACTCCATTGACAATAACTAAAAGATTACTACAAAATGACATTGCAACCTGAGGAAGAGAAATTATATCAACACCCACCACTCTGACTAACTAAATTCAACAACACAACTAAATACTAGGGAAATAATACCCCAAAAAATCTCACATTATCTATGCTAACATAAAAACACCACCACTTAGATTAAAACCATTTCAGAAACCGGTACACCGAGATGCTGGAATGGAGGAATACCATTAAAAATAGAATCATGTAAGAGGAATACCAACATACAGGCTCCCAAACAATGAATGGGCCTATAAATACCACAAATTATTTTCATGAAACAAAACATCCCCTAAATAACACGTCTATGACAAAACTAAAAACCATAACTAGTCAATTTATCCTCAGTCCCAACACCTTTCAATGAATCTGAACAATTTAGAAACCATGATAAGAGAAAATAAGTCTACCTGGATTGTGGTCGAACAAGTTCATCAAACCCCCACAACTAGGATGATTTTACGGTGGAGATAAGAATAAAATAATAAGTACATGGATATTTCCATCCAAAGTTGAAATCATGTTCCAGACTGAGGTTTGACACACCCTTGGAAACTCTTGACTATGCGTGAGCTTCACCGTGAGACCTGTGGTAGGGGCCCTGATGGCAGAAGCATCACTTTTATCATAGTAAGGAATTCTCATCCCCATGTACCCAAATCCTTCTACCTCCTAATGATTCAAACCGCCACATTGGTGGTATGTTTTCAATGGGATGCAAAGAGTTAACTTAGTATTCCTGAACTGGCTATACTGGTGGCACAAAAGAGGATGGTCCGACAAACTCGGATCCTGGACAGTTGAAGATTCTTTCTTGGAGACAGGTTCCTCCATAATACACTCCTCACCATATGGGGAACCAATGAGAGAGATGATTACCCTTAACCACACAATAAACATCAACTATGTTTGGATATTCAACCTCCATTGGTCCCAAAACTATACCCTCCCACAAACCTGAGACGACATGAACCTTAATGTCCCTGTGAGATCCCGACAACCCGAAGGCCCACTCTAATTCCACAGACCACGCAAATTCCTCTAACAGACCTTGATTACCTTGATAGATAGGCAACACATGAAATGAACTGAAAACTGGGAATGACTCATTGGAAACCATAGTGACCTTTCTGAATGACATTACCAGAACAACACAAAAAAAAGCAATTTGAATTGACATCAAGCCAATGTTCAATCAAAGTAATATCCCAAGATAAGGGAAACACACACATAATCCAATCACATATAAACACAAAAAACAATTACATTTCCAAAAACATTTATTTCTATTAATTTTTAAAACTCGCATATTGGACCGTATGAACTATCACATGTGAATTTATCCAATCCCACGTACATCATCCACAAACATGTTTCCCGAACACTCTATACACATGCGCTCACACATGTTACCCACCATAAATAATTACATGGTTCAAAAAAATCTTCCTCTTATCAAATCCAAACCCACAAAAAAATTTTCCAAATCAAAACACTATATCTTTAAAATACCACTTCACCAATTTCAAAATAATTTAAAAGAAACACTTTTCCATTTCAAAATGAATATCATTTTTAACACACACTCAAATTAATCGAGATAAAAAAGAAACAAAACCAACAACAACCCATTGTAATGAGGAACTAGTAGGTATTCCTAACACGACAACATGGTGGTGGGCCATGCCCCATGTAAGGCATAACAATAAGAGGACCATGATCTGTGAACTTAGACATCACATGGGCCACCACCCCATGTGAGGCCACAACGGGAACTGATTCTCCACCATTGTCATCCCTCAATAAAAAAACCAATGAAAAAAGACTCAAAACCTAGACTACCCTTTGTAACATAAGTCTCATTATGAGTTGTAGTGATCATGAACTAGAATGTAACCTAACTATGGATTCCCTACAATAATACTCTATATCTACAAGAAATACCAAATATATAGGGCAAACATTGATACCATTTCTCACGATCCAACCAAGGTCAACCCTAAACCGGTCACCCGAGCTGGTCCACGACATGTCCCGAGGGGCATTCCCAATTCCCCCTAGGAAGGAAACATGCTCCAAGAATCAAAACATACAGGTGATAATTATTTACGAACAAGAAAAAAATACCAGGACTAGAAGGATAAAAAAGGCCATAAATGCAACAAACTAAACCACTAGATCACAATATATAAACAAAAATATCAAATACATGAATCAACTAAACAATACTAGAATAAACAGACTGAACCTGACACTCAAGATGCCTCCATGTGGCCCTGTGAATCACTCTCCAATCCAAAACCAACCATTTATATGGCGAACATACCAATACTAGAACCTGAAACAGAAACTAAAAAAACAATAAAACATTATATGCATGAGTATTAAAACTCAGTAGGTAGGCCCAAATAATTCAATTCTGAAAGCACAACCTTTAAATAAAAAAATCATTGATTATAATGTTTGAACATCAACATATAAATATAGATTTTTCCATATTATGTATTTTAAAAAGAAACATGAACAATCCATTACCCTCTTAATTTGAAATAAGGCTCAAAGTAATGATAAAAAGAAAACAAAAAGGGTAAATACTTATTTTTCTAACACTGAAAAAGGGAAGGAAGTGTATTGTTTCTAAAATATATTTTTTTAAAATTTTCTAACATAAACACAAGTTCATAATTTACCATAAAGGGGTAGAAAAACCAAGAATGAGACAACATTTCCACATATTTTTAGTAATGGAACTAAGGGTACTAGTATCAAAGGAACACATTAACACCTAGGAACTCATAGGAAGACCAGAACATATTACACATGTGACTCAAAATGAAGGAATACCTACTCTCAATGACATCATAATTCCCTAACACCCAATTTTCCCTACCTATCCTTGTTGAGGGTCCCAATCCCATAACAATAATAACAAAAATACCCCTTCTATGGGACACTAATAGTACGTAATCTATCTAGTGTAGAAATTGTTCTCAATAATCATCTTTTCTATGCTAGGTTCCCATGTCTATTTTATAAAGTAGTGTGACCTACCATTAGAACAACAAGTCATATATATATATAACCACACACATTACACAATCAGGAACCCCTCGACCACCCCATGAGTAGTCCCATGCCTAAAATAATTATCACATGAGGGAAGTCCCATACCTCGGACACAACCATATCTTAATCACCCAATGAGGAAAGTTACCCACCAATAGAAGTGTTTTCTAAAGGAATTTTTTTTTAAAAAAATCCAAATGAGCCTCACATGATTTCCACATGGAATAAAATATCTTAGAGAACCACAGACACACAAAATTATTTCTAATGGACCAAATAAACACCACTTCCAAGATAAAAACAATTTGAAACCACATTTAAGAAATACATTGAGAAACCCACACACATTTACAACCCCATCCATTATCTAAGGACCATAATTAACAAAAAAAGGCTAACCATGAAATTTGATAAAGAATTGGCATGCACATGGAATAAAACATTTTCATTAAATCCAAATACAAAGTGGATATTACTTTATTTCACATCAAAATTTTAATCTAAAACCCATATACCACTAACTATAATTATAGAAATATGTGAAAAGAAAGAAATCAATAATTCTTTAATTTAATGGACAATTCCAATGGATCCTTCCTCAAATCACAGCTCGATCACAACAATGCAACATGCCTTGCACTCTTGCATAGGTACGCACAACATGATGTCTACAGTGTCACATAATTTACCTTTCCAATGCGCTTTAACAAGAGCAAAAAAACTAAAAACAAAAAAACACTGATTTACAATAATCTAATGGAAGCAATTTCACAAACCTCACATCAGTGTGGAGGTGCACTTGAACAATAGGGTCACGTGAAATAAGAAAATGATTGATTTGGTGATGTGGTGCAAGGAGATGATAAAAAATATTGTCAATAGTGGTGCGAAGTCTAGCGCAGTTAACGACAGAGCTGGTTAAAGCAATGGGTTGTGTGGGACATCACGTTCGAATCATAGGTTTATGGTGCATCGTATGACAACCAGAATAAGGAAAAGGGGTCGTGTGGGGACTGCACTATCAGGAATGAGGTTCACATGCAGGGGTTGGAACATTTGTTAGTCACTTACAGATGGTGGCATGGAGAGGAGGTTGGCCAGAAAGGGAGTTAGAGGTCTGGGTTTTCTGAAAAGGAATCTGGAGGTCTCAGGTCCACTGGAAAGGGAGTCGAAGGTCACGGGTCGGCCGAAAAGGGAGTTAGAGGTCACGGGTTGACTAAAAAGGGTTCCAACTGGGATGTGATATGTTTGTCAAGTGACGACAAGGCAGAGGTGTAGTGGGGGGGGGGCACCGACCATGATAGTGTTAGCCGAAACCGATGTGACGAGAGGAATCCGGGAGGTGCATGACGACTGGACGACCCAGGGGGAAGGTGGTCGATGTGAGGGAGAGGATTCGTCAGATGACTGCAATCCTGATGAGAGATTCTAAAGGGTGGGGGTGGTTTTGTGTGAGGATGACTAGGAAGGGGGGAACTATCGTGTGGTAGAGGAGGAAGGGGGGGGGGAGAGGTTACCCCCTATGGTTTCTCCCCCCAAAAAATATTAGAATTAAAATGAAAATAAAACATATAAATATAATAATAATAACAATAATTTCTTATTCATTTTAATTTAAATAGAAATAATTTTATTATCAATGATATAGTAATAATAATAGTAATTAAATTAATAGTTAAATGGTGTTAATAAGAATAATATTAACAAAGACGACAAAAACAATCCCATTAGAAAACATAATAATAATTACAATGATATATTTGTTTAATAACATTTTAAATATTAACAATAATAATTTTTAATATGAACTTAATAATAATAGTATTATTAACAAAATAAATAATAATAAAATTATAGTCTGCGTAATAATAATATTATAATTATGGTTTGAACATTAACCTTGTTATTTCATTATAAAATTTCATTTAGCTTTATTTTTCTGATATTTTAATTATTCTTCTAATAATATTATTTATATGAATGATCAGGAAACCGTGAATTCTCTAGGACATAACAAACGGTCACCACTGACTATGTGGTGACCACACACCAGCTCTAGAACCACTAAAAATATTAATGTTACAAAAATATCAAACCTGGACACAAACTCAACTTTGTCCAAAAGTTGCAGGACCGAGAAAAGAATAAAATAATAGGTACCTATGGTATGGGTGTGAAAAAGGTGGAACCCTCCGACATTGATAGGTCATGGGTCCTCTATCCACATTGTGGAATCATCCTACTTGGATAGGGTACATTTCCTGTAACGACCCAAATCTGGAGCCACTCAACTGGTGCCCCGTACATGGTTCGCCACATGTCCTCAATCACATTTCCCCAAATGCCAGAGGCTACCGACTAGCAGCGGGGGACTTGGTGAGTCATTGGAGAAACTGTGCCCTCATTTGGTAAGGTATACAAAGAAAGGAAAAACTATCAATAGCAGAAGCATTAAATAGTATACAATAACTAAAACTAAACTGCCGATGTAATGTATAATATAATAAGGATAAAATGATACAGCAAGTACAAGTATCTAAGAAATGCAGAAAACACTACAACATGCTAAAATACAACTGAGAACAAAGTACCAAAAGTAAACAGTAACTCCAGCAGCATCGCAAGCCTAGGCTCGGTCCTATGCTCTCCAACTCCAACCAGCAATCATGTACCTGAAGTAGAAGGGCCACAATCCCTATCCACACCTGCAACCATTTAACCTGTTTGGGCTGAAAAGTAGGACCCAAACAGGTTGTGAGACTAATACCATTAGTCAATCACCACAAGATCTGTGCCCTACTATTGGTGAGCAATATATCAAAAGTAAAGGAAATAAATGCAGCATGGAAACATGATTACTCTAAATTAAACAATCCTATAAATGTCCATTCACATTTATTTATTAATTTAACTCTATCAATTAATTAAAAAACAAGAAATCTAGAAAACAGCTCTATATTCCAAGGAATAGCAAGTAACACAACATGTATCTCAGCAGACTACCTAAACAACGAGTAGTAAAAAACCCAAGCTTGTTCTTTGGCATGGTGTACACGTCACAACCAACCAAACAATATTCAAGGTGACTCTCTGGGTGGCTCACACTGGCAGACCCCTCTATTCAAGTAATCATACAATGGAACAAACACTCTGGGATGCCCTCACCATCAATTCCCCTACTGTCTTGCAACGATAGCTATAGACCCTCTGAAGAATCACTTACATATAATTCCCCCTATATTCTCGATACGTAACTAAGGACAATCTAAATAGGAAAAAAGTCCTATTACCGTAGGTCATGCGAACGATACTAAAATATAATAGACTCTCTAGGGAATCCCTAATCATCAATTCCCCCTTTAGTCTACCGCACTAGGTTCGCACAGCCCTAAGCAGTTTAGTCATGCATAATATACTGTTAGAAGCATATGTAAGCTCAAAAAACTACATGGATAATAGCTACAATGCATAAAAAGCATATAAACAGCATGAAATACATGCAATCAATTATATCAAGGCCAGAAAAAAATGCAACACGGTATGCCTCATGGGAAACCTAAGCCAAACGATGATAAATAGCCAAAACAAGGGAAACACCCAAGGGGTGATCCTAAAACATGCTAACATGAAATTATTAATCATCTAATAACCACAAGAATACATGAAATATAAGGCGGATAACAATATAGGATCAAAACCCTATCCTGAGATACCTGATACATGGGTTTCCGACAATTTTGCACCAAAAACTCATAGACATTCAACGTAGGGAAACAAACCACCTAACTTGATCCTAGGAGATCGATATACTTGAACCAAAAGTATTGATTCTACATAGAACAGTGTAGATCGATGTGGTCCCAACGCAATTGACGGCTGTCGATTCGGCGAACAGAAAGAGGCTCAGAGGCTCGGAAAAGATCTGTGGCTGTACGGAATGCTCTCCATCAAAGAACATGAAGAAGAATACGGTTCTGTCGATGGGGCGCAACCCCATTATGTTTAATGAGAAAAAATAAAATACAACGCGTGTACTTCTCAAGTACATGGCATGTACTCTGCTTTTCCGTACTCCACTTTAAGAGGCCTCCACATCACCCCTACACACCGTGTGTGTGGTCCGGACACGGCCAACTCACGGTCTCGAGTAGAAAAGGAGTAAACACCATGTACTCATAATGTACACAACATGTACTTCAAAAGTTTCCAGAAAATCCTATTTTTCCCAAAAAAAAACCAGAGAGGAAAAAACATACCTGAAAAGAAGGTTCGGGTTCGTACAAACTTCCACCCTTAAAGAAATTCGTCCCCAAATTTCCCTAGCAAGGTAGGGATGAAGATGCCTCAAACAACTCTGGCCATTGTGATCGCATATCAGCCACCCTCTCCCAAGTCGTGTCCTATATACGGCTGTGCTGCCATAACACTCGTACTACAGGAACAGACCAGCCACAGATTACTTTTGCACTACGATCAAAAATACTGATAGGATGATCCTTGAATGATGCATCCTGCTCCATCTCAACCTCCTCAGGTCGAAAAAAATGAGATGTTTCAGAGAAATAGCGTCGAAGCTGAGAAACATGGAAGATGTCATGCATACCCTGATATCTCTGAGGTAACTGCACCTATAAGCAATCAGACTGACTCTCTCCAGAACCTCAAACAGCCCAACGTATCTCGGTGAAAGCTTACCCTCTCTCCTGATCCTCTTGTGTCACAACCTCAGTGTAACACATAAGAAAACCTGATCTCTGACCTTGAACTCCAATGGTCGTCTTCGTTGATCGGCATAAGACTTCTGTTGAAACTGTGATGTAGCCATCATCTTCCGAATCAACTCTATCTGCTCTGAGGTCTCCTGAACAAGATGAGGTCACAGTAAAGCTGCATCTCCTGCCTCCATCCAGCACTAAGGTGATCGGAATGGCCTACCGTACAAAGCCTCGTAAGGTTCTATATGAATAGTCACCTAAAAACTATTTTTATAGGAAAACTCCACAAGAGGAATTTGCTTCTCCCAAGAACCTCCAAAGTCTATAATTCAAGATCAGAGCATATCCCCAAGCACCTGGATTGTGCAATCTAACTGGCCATCCGTCTGGGGATGGTAAGTGGTAATCAGAAGTTCCTGTGCACCTAAGGCCCTCTATATCCCATGCCAGAAATGCGACATAAAGTAGGCATCCCTATCTGAAATGATAGTACTCAGAACCCCATGCAAGAGCACAATCTCAAGGATGTAAAACTGTCCATGCTCATCGACACTGAAGGTCTCGTTTATCGGCAATAATTGAGCAACCTTTGTGAGCCTGCCAACGACAACCCATACCGTGTCGTTCCTTCTCGATGATCTCGGTAACCCTGTCACGAAGTCCATCGCGACATCATTCCACTTCCACTCGGTAATGGGTAAATGCGGCTAATGACCTGCTGGCTGCTGGTGTTTCGCCTTCACGTGCTGACAGGTGGAACACCTCATAACAAAACCATCCACTTCTCTCTTCATACCTGGCCACTAATAACAGTGGTGTAGATCAGATACATCTTGGTGATGCTAGGATGAACATACCAAACTAAGGAATGAAAGTATCACATCGTCTCCTCTCGTATATCTGCTCGCACCCATACGTGTCCCTAGAAATGAAAAATCTCATCCTCGCCAATGGTCTATCTGGGAAGAGGGTCCTCTCCTGACATGCTTTCCCATAGTACTAGGCCTTCAGAATCTGCTAGCCACCTCATTAGAACTCGGCCAAGAAGCGTATAGGTAACAACTACAGAAGATAGTAAAGTCTACCCATGTCTATCTTGAACCTTAAAATGCATCTCAGAGAACATAGTCATAAGCTTCCCCTCACTGCTGGCCTCCTGAACTGCATGTATCTGAGTCATCCTACTCAGTGCATCTGCCACTTCATTGCCTTTCCTAGGCATATAGGCAAGCTCGATATTGAAATACTGGAGATACTCAACCCACCTCTATTGTCTCAGATTCAGGTCACACAGTGTGAAGATGTACTTGAGGATCTTTTGGTTAGTATACACCACAAAATGCTCTCCTAGAAGATAATTACTCCAACAACGCAAAGCATGAACAACTGCAGCCAACTCTAGGTGATGCATCAGATAGTTCCTCTTAGGTGGCCTCAACTACCGAGTTCCATATGCAACAAAATGATCTTCCTTCATAAGCACTGCTCCATGACCGATGCCAGAAGAATCACAAAAAAACTGTGTAAATCTTGCACGGTTCTGGAAAAGCTAGAATCGGTGTTGAATTCAATCTCCCTTTATCTCCTGAAAGGCTGAATCACAGGCTTCTGACCAAAAAAACTTCTCCCCCTTTCTATTCAAGCACGTCAACGGTGCTTCTAAGCGTGATAAGCCCTGTATAAACCTCTTTTAGAATCCATCCAGCCCCAAGAAACTCCGTACCTCGAATACATTCTTCATCTCCTCCCAGGTAACTACAGCTCTCACCCTCTCTGGGTCTATTGATGCTCCTGTCTCTGAGATGACATGACCCAGGAAGTGAATCTTTTCCATCCAAAAGTGGCACTTTGAGTGCTTAGCATATAACTGATGCTCCGTCAATTTACTCAAAATGATCTCAAGATGGGTAGCGTTGTCGTGTCAAGTGTGAGAGTACACCAAGATGTCTTCCATGAAAACAACCACGAAGTAATCTAAGTAAGGATGGAAAAATCTGTTCATCAGCTCCATGAAGTCAGATGGCACGTTCGTGAGACTGAACGGCATGACTGTATACTTGTATAGACCATACCTGCTCCTGAAAGCTATAAGAGGTATATCTGATGGTCTAACATGTAACTGATGATAACCATACCATAAGTTGATATTTGAGAACAACATGGCTCCTCGAAGCTGGTCAAAGAGGCCGTCGACTCTTGACAAGGGATATCAGTTCTTGACCGCCAATTGGATCAGCTTCTGATAATCCACACAATGCGGAAGGGTGCCGTCTGCCTTCTTCGCAAACTGGACAGGCGAACCCCATGGATATGTATTGGGTCAGATGAAACCCTTTGCCTAAAACTCCTATAACTACTTCTTATGTTCATGCATCTCAGGTGTAGCCATCCTATAGGGAGGATTGGACCACAATGCCACTCCTGGAACAAGCTCAATTGAGAAGTCTACCTCACTATCGGTAGGAAATCCTGAAAATTCATCTGGAAAGACATCCCTGAAATGATCCACCCCTGGAGGAAAGTCTAATTGTGAGGTCCCCTAGTCATACAGATATAGACTAGAAATCTAGGCTGTAACTCCGCTAGCCAATGATGTTGGTGTCCAACTCTACCCGCCTGGACATCCCACTCACCTCTATGAAGAAAAGACCCATCGTCTGGTGATACGAAACTCACCCTGTAGCGATAGCAATCGACGACTGCCCGGAATGGAACCAACCAGTACATCCCAAGAATGAAATCATATCCTAGCATCACTAGGACATACAGGTCCTGTATAATTTACACCCTGCAACCACAAGAGGGAATTCGTTGCACTGACGTACACTAGATTTCCTCATTCACAAGGGCGTGTCAAGAGTCAACATGTCAGTGAACAAAAAGATACAAAGCCCATGGATCTCCACAAAAACAAAAGAGATAAATTTATGTGAAGAAAAAGTATCAATAAGAGCTGATGATAAAACTATGGGAACTAAGATCATACCTCGAACTGTAGAGGCTCCCGGATCCTTCTCCTGATGAATCTACTCTACTGCAAAATTCTGGCCTGTACCGTGGCCCAGCGTAGCAGCCTGAGATCCCTGTACTGCTCCTCTCTATGGCTGAACCCTACGTCCATGGACTCTACCCTAGCCTGAACAACCTGAAGAACTCCATCCCCCAATCTACTATGGAACAGGAAATCCTGCTCCTTTAAGTAGAGTCGAAACTGATCCTCCTTCACTAGCCACTGGCAGAAGAACCTTGTCGATGTGCTGCAAATGACCCATCTTGCCACAAGATCAGCACTCCAATGGGTTTCTTAGGCATTGGTACTTCTTATGCCCTCTCCTCCCACACTGATAACACACCACATAGGTGCTAGAAGGAAGATCTCATCTACCAAAAGGAACACCTCACTTCCTCGGATCACCTCGTGAAGACTCTAGGTGGCGCTTCTTGCTGTCTTCCTGCAAAACATCAGCCCTCGATACTAAAATGCCTTGGTCCATAGCTCCAGTCTCTCTCAGGTTCCATTCTATGATGAGTGCCTAATTTACTATTAGAGTAATAAAAGTCAACTGAAAGATATTCACATGCAATCTGATGTCCAGTCTGAGGCCATCCTCAAGATTCCTTACTAAAAATAGCTCATCATTCCAAAGAACAGGAGTGAAATGTTGTAACTTAGTGATGCGGGATGAATACTCCATAACTAAGAGAGTACCCTATTGCAGGATCCTGAACACCCTAGCTCTGTCATCCCTTAGCATTGCTGGGTAGAATTAGTCATAGAACATACACTGAAACTCATCCCAAGCCATATCATGTTGGCATCCTGTCTGCGAAACCACATCCCACCATCTCTTGGCGGAATCTCGTAGCATATAAGTTTCGATATTCACTCTCCTATCTAGAGGCATCTACAGATGCTCGAAGATGGATCACATTGATTATAACCATGACTCCATAGCCTGCGGTCCTCCATCCTCTGAGAACGAGGGAGGATGCTACTAAAAACCTCGTGTCAGCTCTTCCATAGTCGGGGTAGGATGCTGAGCTCCCTGAAAGGTCTGCTTGAATCTCATGAAACCCTCTCTGAAATAAGAATCCGCACCAGTGTTTGGAATCACTGCAGGTGCCATGTCCCGAATGATAGGTGGTACTACGGGTAGTCCCTGATCTATCGTATCAGGAGTATGATCACTACCCAGTCCCTAACATTCAATAGGAGGACATCTTGGTGCCATATCTCTGAAAGATCAAAAACACACCTACACTAATGACGAACATAGTTTCAACATAAGAGAGGAAAGTGGATGTAGGTTCCTAAAAAAATCGCAAAGAAAAGTGGAAATCTCCTTGAACACAAGGGAGATTCTACCCAATCCCCCCCCCAATGAATTGGGGAAAGGTGGGGAGAAAACTCAAAGGATGGCACAAGATGAACTGGTCTGCAGACCAGTCCCGTGAAAACGCTACGCGGCCAGTTCCATGAATCACCCCCTCTGCAGACCGATGTTGTTCGCAGAATGGAGGTGGAGGTCCTCTGCGGACGTGAAGCCGAACAGGCGCCGACCCAGTTTTCCATCATGAACCGTCCTATCCGCAAACCGCATCGACCAGCCTACACCGCATCCACTGTCATTCGCGGAGTGGAGGAGGAACCCTGCGCGGCCGCGAAGCACTCCCTGAGCTCATTTAGTTCGAGGGGGAGTTGCATGCAATTTCCCCCCATGAGTTGTGGATTGACCAAGTCATCTGTTAACCGTGTATTCGCTCATGGGCCTCCACCAAAGGTGCTGCATGATCACAGATCCATCTCTTTCCCCACTCTATAAAATGAGACCGAGGGGGAAGAGAAAAGGAGATTTGGAGAGATTGACCAGATTTGGGTGGAAGGATTTCGAAGGAAGGAGCATATGCTTTCGTAATTCTCGAATTTCCTGTCCGCGAACTAGAATAGGTATGAAGCTTGAAGTGAATTAATAAGGAACCAAAAATGCATAATAACATGGTGAACCATGAACTTAAAATAACAACGTAAAGAAGATCGCGAACCATTGCCCCTCCATGAATGCACTCCCCGCAGACCAGGGTGTTTATGCCTCTTTTCTGATCCATCAAACTGCCTAGAACCCTCCTACGTGGGTGAAGCCACGACCGAAGAACCCTCGACTGATGCCGCCCTCATCCGCTGCTGCTCACTTGGATCCCACCGTGTACCACCCTAGAACACGGGCCAAACCCAAACTCGCAAACCCCCCTAGTTCACGGGATTCCCGCCAGTCCGCGAACCCACCTGGTTCGCAGGATGCCCATTAGTCAGCGGACCACCTTGGTTCACGGACGACCTCTCCACCCACGTAGCACCTCCCTACGCAAAAGGAGCCACCACTCATACATGTGTGTGGCCCACCAGGTCCTTCGGAGTTCACATTCCTTGAGCCAGATATTTTCCTACAGATCTAGCATGATCTTCCACAGCTCCCTCATTGGCCCATTCATTGGCCCCAAGCCGAGGCCTCCACTAGAGCCACCAGACCTGTGTGATATAACATTCAGGTGCATCAACGTGCAATTTTTTAGTTCACATACCCACGGTAAGCAGGGGCGAAGGGGTTTCCCCTACCCATGGGGGATTCTTAAATTATTCCTGGGTTCACATTCCCATGGTAATGCAGAATCTGAGCCCGGGAGCCTCCTTTCCTCCCCTCCACTTGTTAGGCATGGGGCACTTCTCCCCTCTATCGGGAGTGGCGGGCTACCCATCAGAAGGAAGCCCCCATGCACCTTTGTACTTCCCCACGAACATGCCCAAGGGGGGTGTAGTGGGAAAGGGTGTTTCCCCATCCTTTTTTGGGTCCATGTCCCTCTCCCGCTGTGCGTTTTCGCCCTAGGCATCCACCTCGGAGTAAGCCCTGACCTTATTGGCCACCTTTATGCGTAAGCACCACTCCACTTCTCACATATGCACCTTTCGCGATGTGATTGTCTGGTCCCTTCTGCCTCTTGTTTCTCACACCGAGCATGACTCACGTGGGCTTAGAGTAATCATGGACCATGACATCCTCTTATGGGCCTCCTCAGAGTGTAAGCCCCAATCCATTACTCTGGCCTGCCCCAGAGCGTAAGCCCCACCCTTATGCGATCTTCGAGGACTTTGATTCCCTACCACATGGATACGTAGGAAGCCTCCATGAGGTTCATTCCCGATCACCATTGGACCACCAGGTCCACATTCACTTCGGCTCCCCGACCCTCCTATTCAAACTACGTGGACTTTGATCCTTATCTCCTAGGCAGGGTACGTAGGAAGCCTCCACGAGGTTCAAGCCCAACAACCGGTTGATCAGACTATCTTCATGTCGGTTTACCGCACCACTCCTAGTGCCGCCTCAATGATTCCAGACTCCTCGGGGTCATTAATCATACAAGGTATGGTAAAACTAAGGCATAAATGATTCTGAAATCCTGCGTCTAGCTGACCATTTCCAACCATGAGTAATCCGTGGATACTATGCTTGGTTATAAACCAAAGATTTGCAAACATACGAACACGTCTTAAATATATAAGAGAGTGCCAGAACATGAAATAATTCCCCCCAAAAGGGTGCGATGAGCCCGACTTCCCATCCTCTCGACCGATGTTAGTTCTTAAGAATCACTGGTCAAACCACCAAGCGAACACCTGCCTTTGGAAATCAACTCCACGTATTACTGAATATGGAACTGTTGGGTGTTTCGAGGTGGAAAATGGTGCACCTGATATGAGTGATAAAGCATAACCCAACCTTATCTAGTCAACCGTCGGGTAGCGCACGTTTCTTCCCCATGACCCCGTCGTGCGCCGTGAGACAAAAAATGGTGAAGCCGACGTGAATCTTTAACCAAGCATGCCAGATTTAACCTAATCCCAACCTGTGCCCCCTTTTATACTCACAAGGAGGGCCAAACTAGGTCATTAATTATGCATGGGGTCCTGAGATGCTGCTTTGACGAGTTTTCTGTTTGTACTTGTTAAATTGTTTTACAGGTACTACTCATAACTCACTTCGATCCAATGGTGTCACAAAGGAACTCTCAGGAGCGTTCTTCCAGCAACACAATGACTAGACTTCCTCACCAACGGAGGAACCCATCACCTACCCAGCATCTTCAATGTTGGGTCTCAGATGCGCTAATCCGAGAGTACCTCATGAATGGTACTCTCCAGACGGTGGAGGCGGCCATTCACACACTCCAATCCACCAGGACCCACCGGTCGCATGCCCAGCAGCGGCCACAAAGGCTGATCCACATGGCCCCTGTTGCTGTCTCCAACTGTTTCTAGAGTCTATCCCCGGAATGAGGCAACTTGTACCTCCCTTATCATAGGGTCACGGATGAGGTCAATGCTGAGGACCTCATCCCCGGTGAACGGGGGTTCCGATCTAATGCCCCCGCCAGAAGATGTCATTGTGATCATGCCGCGACTCAAAATTCTCACGTTCAGGAGGATGTAGCCCCGACGATCCAGGCCCACGCTCCCTGAGCTCCAGCCCATCAGAACGCCCGACAAGGGTGGAAAACATACAACCAGGCACCGGTCGTCACCCTTGTCCCCGAGGAGGAGCTCCGCCGCCCAGTCAGGGAGACACATCACGAAAAGGCACATACGCCTGTTCGCTCCTCCAAAGCCCACCATCTTGACATGGAAACATCATATGAGCAGGCGTGCATCCCCACTGAGCTACGCCAAGCCCGTCGCTCAGACAGGAAGGAACTTACAGGGCATGCACCTCTCCCTGCCCAGGGTCGTGAAGCCCCCCAAACCGACGTGGTGGCAACCCAATGTCTTCACGAACAGCTCCTAGTAGGTCCTCTTGACACCTACCATCCTGATATTGTGGCGATCAACAAATCCCTCCACCCAGATGTGGAAAAAACTCATAGGACGACATCTCTCCCCACCTACAAAGGAAACCGACTCGATACGGTGGTAAAACAATATATGCAGGGCAGGATCCCTACAGATGCAAGTAATGTCCGCCAACCCGATGTGGTGGAAAACTGAGAGATAAACCGGCATATCCCAGCCTAGGGGCAGATTCGTTCACCTGTCCCGACACAGGTGAATTGTCAGTAACCACTGACCACCGGAGGACCGGAGCAGGATATTCCTACTCTGATACCGGGATGGGCCATCATACCTGTTCCAGCCAAATATTTCTCTCTACATATCCTAGAAATGATGGAGGATCCGGTATTGATCACAGATCATATCTTGCAGACTTTCCAGAATGTAATTACATCGGAGAAAATAGCAAGGACCCAGGCACATGAGCCCATCTCCCCAATTGAGGTGACTTGTCTAAGAGACAAGATTGCCACCTAAAAGCATATCTGCATCCCTACTACCACCTAGGAGGGTCGCATACTATATTCTACGAAGCAAGGGAAATCATATCGACCAGCTTCACTCGTCCAACTGGGAGACACCCATCCATCATGGTGTATGGTCCAGAGCAGGATTATACCCCTGCTAAATTTTAAGATGTTCGTCGGTCTATCCTGGCCGCATCACGGGACCCAATTAGATAGGGACCCAATGGTGAAGGCTGTTTTCAACAGTAGACAGTCCTCGCTGCCCGCAAGAAAGTGCCCCAAATGAGCCGAAGGAATCCGGAAAATAAAGAGCGGGTTCATGACTCTGCTCTGCTAGAGGATGGGGTTCCCAATGCCGCTAAGAGCATATCGAAGGCTCAGAACCCTGCCCACCAATTACCATATTATGGGAGTGGAAGTAGCAGTTGTGAAGGTCCTCCCCATAATGTTACTACTAGAATCTCTGAAGGTCCTCCCCAGAGAACATGTGGGGACCTCCCCCATGGTAAAATAACGATTGATCACAAGAGCTCTTCTTTTGATGCGAGTCATGGAAACCCTCCACTTGACCAAAAGATCGAGCAGCAAGAAGGTCCTCCACTTACTGCTGTCCACCCTAATGGTCCTCCCTGGGGTATATGCTGCAAACACTCTCCATGCAGTGGGACCACAAATTACGATAGTATTCCTCGTTATCATAGTCGCAACTGCAGAGGCCCTCCCCGCAGTGACGTCTCATCATGAAAATAAGGCCCTCCCCTTGTCGTTGCCTGTCCTGAAGTTCCTCCCCAGTTGTTACGTTGCAACTACACTCTGCAAAACTGGGAATCAGATCATGGTGGTATTCCTCGCCACCCTGATAACAGAGGTCCTCCCTGTAGAGATGTCAAGCAACGAGAAGGCCCTCCCCTCGTTGCGGTATATTCCAAAGGTCATCCCCAGGGTGTACCCTATAGATATTCTCCCTGCGGCAGCTGTAATGGTAGTCCTCGCCATTGCAGCAGTTGTGATGGTAGTCCTCGCCACCACGGCTGCCATTGTGAAGGTCCTCCCCGCAGTGGCCGGAAGCAAAAAGAATTTCCTCCCCTTGTCGCAGTGTGTCTTGAAGGTCCTCCCCAGGATTCACATCGAACATCAAACCATGATAGTCATCCTCACAATGATGGATGTTGTTGTGAAGGCCCTCCCCGTAACAACGCTACGCAGCTGGAAGGTCCTCCCCTTGCTGCGACACGCCTTGGAGGTCCTTTTTTGGGTATGCACTGCAAACATCCTCTATAAAGTGAGGCGTCAAGAATTAACGGTTTTCCTCGGCATTACAACCACCATTGTGAAGGTCCTCCCCGCTATGACATATCATATCGACAGGAAGGTCCTCCCTCTGCCGAGTCAAGAATAGAAAAGCCCTCATACACTGAGTCACTTAGAAGGACGGGACCAAGCTTATCAGATTCCCAGCTAGTCACCAATGACACCTTTAATCATTTGGGTGACGTTCTGGGGCCACATTCATCATCTGAACCACCTTGAAATCTCCCACGTGACAATTCAACAGCTACTGATCCCACTGCCTCCGACCACCTTGTTGGCAAGTGTCTCAGTTAGGCTGACCAGGTTGAGGAATCAGTAGCGGAGGAGTATGAAGAGATGTTGCACCTAAAGTAATGACTGGCTAGGTATGATATAACAGTTATGTTTTGGCCCATGACAACCTCTCAGTTCAACATACCCAGAGAGTTGTCAGAAGAATGCATGCACGACATCCTACACAATATATGGACAACCCTCCACCAGCTGAAATCAAGCTTCCTTCCCTACGATGGGTATGTAGACCACGTCAAGACAATAGGATACCTCCAGGATCACATTGACCTGGAATCTCTTCCGTCAGCACGACAACGGTGACCCGAGAGGCGTAAAGGAAATATGGAGATAGCCTACCTTCGTGCGCTACACCAGTTGCATCGCCTCATCTGTGATGCTCCGACGAGAGGCCATATCAGGGGATGGGTGACATGGAGCTCTGAATTTTACTCCACTCCCTGCCCTGATGAACCCATTCATCATGGTGTCTTTCAATGTCATCACGTTAAGATGGCAATCGAGTGGTCTCCCTATTCGCGAAAGGTAACATATCCAACAGAGTCAAGCTTTGAGTAAGTACCAGAAGCATCAGGCCCGACGGGAAAAATCTATTCATGAACTCCTGAATCAGGCCACCGAGAGAATACAACAGGCCTCTCATCTAAGAGAGGCCAATAAACGATCATTGCCTGCCTCCTAGAAGGGATTGATTCACAATAGAACTCAGCACCAAACCCAGTTCACCCCCGAATGGGGGAACACAAGATCAGGAAGGTGGCGACAGCAGCAGCCACTTCCGCAATCCATGGTCCACCACAGCCTGCAGGACTGGGGGCATTTTTAACAACAAATTCCGTCGTAAGACCAATAAAAATGGGAAGAGACTCAATGTCCAAGGAACAGAGCCAACCCCATCCCTCATGGCTGGGGGCATTATTACCTCCTCAAAAACAACCTCCCACATGAGAATTAGTATTCTCTCATCCAAGGAGGACAGTCAGAAGAGGTGGTTCCTGCCCTCTCCCGTCGTTTGAATCATCATCCCCTCCAAGAGGGAGGTGCACCGTAAGGTCGCATCAAAGAACTCTCCACGTCACCCTTCATCAAGGGGTCCAATGGCCATCCCGGGACATGAAAAGGAAGGCCAATAAAAGATTCGGGAGATCCTCTTCTTGTATGGGAGATGACATCTTCTCCGCCCAGTGATATGTATCAATCAACTCCATAGAGGATAACCCCATGGGTAACACCGAGGATGGTGCAAATCAGGATGGATCGGGAGACGATGGTTCCAGTCAGGCTGTGACCCACAACGATCCACCAGGTGTACACACCAGAAATGAGAGGGCCGCCCTGAACATGGCCTCCTCTTTAGCTAACCTCCCTCCGCTTACCCAGTGAGGTTCCAACAAGTATAAGAAGAAAGGACCGGTTACCCTTAATATATCCCCTGCTCTCGGAAAAAACGAGCCACTCAGGGTCGAAGAGAGGTTCGCTCGATAGGAAGAGGAAATGAAATAATTGAGGTCGCATAATGCCGAGATAATCTAGAGGAACCACCTTATTGAATGTGCATACCAAGAGCAGCCACATCATGCGCTCCTAGTGTGTGCACCTCGAAGACCAAGGTTTTCTCCGGAAAAAGAATCACGGTCAGGGCTCCTGTCCAACGAGGCGCCTAGCGCGTCCAACTACCTAAATGTGGATCTAGATGAAAACCAAGACTTCCCTTCACTCAGGAAGCAACCGGAGCAAGTACGTCTAAACCCTCTAAAGGTGTCACAAACGGCACATGCACCCCCGGTGCCAACTGAGCTGGATCCTCAAGAAATGCCTCGGGCTACACCTGCCTAGGACCGGGCCCAACAGGATGTAAACCAGGGTATCACCAACACCAACGAGGCCCTGATAGCTCGATTGGAAGTGATGGAAGGTCGACGCACTCCGATACATCCAGAGCAGAAGCCATACCTGGATTGGGTGAGCAACACACCTCCTCCACCCTAATTTGGGAGCCCTGTATTCCCTATCTTCAATGGATCAGGTGATCTGAAACAACATTTGATGCACTACGCATCATATTTCAACCTTATGATGGGGACACCGGAACAAGAAGAAGTAGTGAATCTCATATGCTTCGTACGAACCTTGCAAGGATCCGCCTTCGTCTAGTATACGAGTCTTCCAGCCTAGTTGATAAAAAGCTGGGAAGACCTTCAACAGTAGTTCCTGTTCCACTTCAGCTCAATGATGCCTAAGACAACGGTCTGCAACCTCATGAAATACATGAAGAGGGAGAACAAGAGGGCCTTAGATTTCATCTCTAGATGGAAAGGGCTGACCTAATCCCAGAACATGCCAATGCCTCAATATGAGTTTCTTTCCATATGCATCGAAAATCTTTGAGATGAGTTGCGAACACCACTTATACCAGTGGTGTGCACCACTGGATTCCGCAATCTTTTATCCATTTCCCGGAGAATCATGGAATCCCTGTAGTGGACCAATTTGAAGTCCCGAATAGCCTCACAGGCTCCAGCAAAGAGAAAAGTTAGAGCTGAAGTGTCCTCTGTCATTCTCAAGCCAGCCCATGTGCCTGCTCCACCGCTCAGGCCTCCACCAAATAGTCATGGGCCCCCTATACATCATCGGCCACCTCCGCCTAGGCGGGAAGATCAGAGAGGATCTAAGTGGAACTAGTTGGAGGAATGAATACATAAAGCATAATTTTTCCGAGAGGACCAAGTCCGCGACTACTTCATCACCTCCATGAATTGCTACTTGCTCCGCCACCCTGAGCCAAGGAAACCTGAAGAAGTCAACCGCGACGACAGACCAGAAAACTGTCTCTACCATCGAATGTTGGGGCACAATATTCGGTAATGCTTCGTCTTCAAAGTCCACCTACAAAGGATGGTATACTCTAGGAAGGTCGAGTTGGGACCACCCCCAGCACATGTGACGTATATTTCTACCACCAACTCCAGCAAAGGAGAGGGTGTTGGAGTTGGTGGTATAGAACCAAATACTTTGTTCGTTATTCATTAATAAAATCCTTATCACATCTTGATTTTTCTTCTACGTGACAATGCATGTGATAATGTCCTAAGGATAACTGTTGCATTAAAGGGTCATAGCAGATCCCTGCTATGATGAGAACCCGGGAGTGCCTTAACACTATTCTTGAATGTATGTTCTATAGCCGGATGATATTATTTGAGGGGCACAAATAATACAGGTCATTACGGGTGAGGAATCATAAAACTTCGAGGCACCTTCTCATGGTGTGCGCCCTTGGTAATATCTAGAAGGATATTATGAGAACGAGACCTGCCAGAAGAAAATCCAAATTTCATAGTGTCAATGGATGTTCCTATCTGCGGACGTGTGTATTTGTACTTAGACTTTAAGATTATTATTAATGAATATTACAACTCGTGCACTTAGATGTATTGATGAAAACTGTGACGACACACTATCCACAGTGAGGTAGGATACGTTGGGTGTGTCACGAGTAGTACTGCATTAATAGATCTTGTGAGAAAGGGTTTGTCACTTATGTTCCATAATGAAAGTAGATATCTCAGGCCGTTTGATGGAAATGATATAGCCTGCATAAATCCATGGTCATGGTAAGGTATGGGAAAGTTCAATTCTGGTAAGTCAAAGAAAAAATAATCTAGAACATGGGTTGATGGCACGAGCATGAAACCCGCTTGATTAGAGATATCGAGACAATGGGATTATATTACACGGTAAGAGTTCGTAGGAGGTGACATGTCATTATGGCGTTAACTTCATTCTCTATGGGTGCCTTGGCAAGTTTCTAGACCCTAACCTTGGACATTAGGCAAGCTCACCCTAATGCCACTGATAAAGAGGCCTAGTGGGTCACACACTATGTGTGTCTATGTATCTCAGTTAAATATTAATTTAACAAGTTGAATACAGATTATTCTTGATTGTGGATTAATAATTTTTCAAGGATGTTTGATCGCATTTATTTCAACAGTAGTTATTTGAGAGAATATATAGTGGGAGAAATAATATGTATTTATTAGTGAGTAATGCTGCTACATTTATTTAAGAAATAAATAGCCATTACTCAAGGTCTAAAAAATGAGGTGGAGAAAAATAAATAAAACTAGAAAAATAAAAGTAGAGGTCATGTATGTTTATACATACACAATGTGTAGTTTGTTTTTATTCATGATTTGTGAGAAAATATTGTTTATTTAATTAAATGATATTAAATGTGATACATTGGATGCATGTCAAGTAATAATGATGGTCAACTGTCATTATTAAGACATGGGGTATTACTAAGAATTAAATGATATAATTAAATGATTTTGGGAAATTAATTCATTTTATTATTCTATGTATTATAAATCCCAATTACATTATTCTCAAGAGGGATAGCCATTTTGGTTGTGAACAATGGATTGGAAATACTCTCAAGCCAAGAGAGAATTCCCTTTCCACCAAGAATGCTTTCATGTTACGAAAGCAAGTTCCTCCACCTGATCAAGGCGTTCGAAGAAGGACATCACAAGCGAAGGATCATCCGCGCTAGCACCCAAAGATCCCTTCGGCGACGTCTAGAGATACATGGAGCATGTGTGGATCACCGCTAGAGTAATCCTGCACTTGGATTCTACGACGGAATGATGGATCACAAGATCATGACCAGAGGCATCAACGAATAAGGAATTCCATCAAGGTAATTCTTATGAATTAATTAAATTAATTATAATCAACATATGATGAGCCTCCTAAAGGGTTCTATGACTCTTCTTTTCTTTTCGTTCTTCGTTCTATTCTGATGATTCTGCGTTTTATATCATGAAGAATCTCGGATTGAACGTTGTTTAACATTAAAATTAATGTTCGGCAATCCCACCAACGTGCTTCTGCTGCACCCGGAACCTACATGTAGTATCAGAGCAATCATATCATTGATTTTAATTTTTTGGTTTTTCATTGGTGATTTGAGCATTTAATAATTTAGTTGTTTCAATTAAAGTTTAATCGTTCTGGAAATCTGAATATTGAGATCCGTTCCTCCTCCCCCGTTTCTTATCCACCTCATAGAAACAAATTTTTCATTTAATTTTGATAAAAAAAAATTTAGGAACTCATCCGGAGGATCCAAACATTTCTAGCTGTACAACACCAAAATACATGGCGTGTATTTGGAAGTACATGCCGTGTAGACTAGGTTCAATGCATTGAACGATCCGCCAAATCAGGTCGTGTATTGAGATCATTTATGACACCGTGTTTTGACCGGAAGCAGGTGGCACACTGTTTCAAGATTACACGCCGTGTGGTCCAACTAAATACGGCGTGTAGTCCCTTCGGGTTCA
This sequence comes from Viscum album, assembly GCA_963277665.1. NCBI lineage: Eukaryota > Viridiplantae > Streptophyta > Magnoliopsida > Santalales > Viscaceae > Viscum > Viscum album. The sequence continues at coordinate 1,327,630,800 of OY728120.1, read as the reverse complement.
GGTTGGGCCATGTACCCCATACACGACTAGCCTGGCTGGAAACTGTGTAACACAGAAACTACACGGTGTGTGTCCACTGAACACGCCATGTACTCCGAAAATTTCCAAACTATATTAACATGCCATGTCCCTGGGCGTGTACTTCGGATGGATGGTGAAGAAAAGTACACGCCGTGTATTTGGAACTACACGCCATGTACTCACCCAAATTATGCAGATTTATTAAAATTTAAATATTATATTATACAAACCCTTGAGACGTGTACCATAATGTAGGCGTAAAGCTAAGGAACAACACGTTATAGGTGTTAAATATATATGTGTTTAATTTAACATCTGCATAATGAAAGGGAATTCACCGGGCTGCCCCCAAGGTACATGTTACGTACAAGGATAATTTTAAATGAATTTATTTGTTTAAAATTATAATGGATGAGAATATCAAGTAAATTCAAAAAGGGTTCATGATAAAGGGATTGATTAATTAAAGATAATTAATTGATTCGAGCGTGATTTATCTTAAACAAGAACGATTAAATAATTGAATGCTAGTTTTATTTATGCATAAATATCGTTGCATGTATGGATGATCATTAGCAAGACCGAGACCTTTGTATGTTATTGGTTTCCTTTTAATTTATTTATTTAAATTAAATTTTTTGCCCTACGAGCCATCTCCTCATTAATATGTAGGGCCTGTGCGCACAAGGATTATTTTATGTAAAAACCCATTTTTACCCCTCACCTGTGTGTGATATAATTGCATATGTAATGGATGGAGCTCCCAAGCTAGTGGAGGCGGCTCAAGTCATGAGCCGAGGTGAAACCAATCCATGGAGATACAAAGGTGGATAGGTGGAAAGCTATAAAAAAGAACCTGCAAGGTTCCAGGTGTTTCTCCTCTAGGTCTTGGGTTAGTTTATCAACTGCTAGATAAACTAACCAATAAAACAAACTCATGATTATACAATTTATTTTATTTTTGTTAGTTGCATGGTTTATTTATTATGGGAGCATTGTCACGATCACACAATTAATTAATATAACAATTATGCTAGATAGAACTAAAATAAGACCGATTTATACGTAAATATTATCTTAGACATGGTTAATCACATAAGTATATCACAATTAACATTAAGAAGCATGTGACCAAAGATATTAAAATGGAAATTTACGTAGAAGGATAAAATCCCTCAAAAGAAATATTAAGTCGGTATAGCCTTCCATAATCATGATTAGAATTTAACCATAGTCCAAAGTGCTTGACCAACCCTAGTTGGGGTGCTTTCAATTATCGGGGAATTCTAATTCAAGGTTTTGGGTTAACATAACTTGGTTCACATCAAGGGTTGACTGCCACAGCAGGACTTAGTGTGACCAAGAGGCAAAGGTTGAGGAAATTCAATATAAAATGATTTCAGGATTGGTGAGTCCACTCAGCGGATCAAGGAGTTGCGAGTTAATGTAGTTGGCATTTGGAATTCCTACCTAAAACCCATAAAGTTGCTTGACCAACCCTAGTAGCGGTAATTCGAAGGAAATATGGATCCTTGCCACTAGAATATTCAGGCAACATAACATTCTGAAATCAATGTTGAGGGCTACTGAATTTTGATAAAATAGTGGGAGACTAATAAGTATTAATTTTTATATTTGTCTCATTTTGGTAATAAAGTACTAAACCTTTCTCATCTTAATTTGTAGAAACGACAGGAAAATGACTTCAATCATATCATTACGCACCATACTCGAGAAGGAAAACCTTCTCACCAGCACCAATTTCCAAGAGTGGTAGAGGCGTTTACGTGTCGTCCTTCGCCATGAAATGAAATTGTATGTGATGGAAGATCCTATTCCAGTTGAACCTAGGAAAGAGGCTAGTGATGAGGAATTATCTCTCTATAGGAAACACATGGATGATGCCACAGATTTCCGGTGTTTCATTCTATCGACCATGTCTAATGAGCTCTTGAAGAAACATGAAAACATGGACGCATATAGCATGATGTCTCACCTTAAAGATCTCTAGCAAGAGAAGGCGAGATATGAGAGGTATGAGATCTCCAATTCTTTGTTTACCACAAATCCTAGAGAGTCTGCGCCATCTGGGCCTCATGTATTCAAGCTTATTGGCTACATTGAACACCTGGACATCTTAGGGATTAAATTCCCGGATGAGTTGTGTACATATCGCATCCTATCATCACTGCCCAAGACCTTCTCTAGCTTCATTGTCAAATATAACATGAGCGTCAATGAGAAGAGTCTGTCAGACCACCTGATCTTGATTCGCCAGGATGACAAGGACATGGGGTGTGAAAAACCTGCAGTCCTTATGGTGAACCAGAAAAAGAAGGACAAGGAAAAGGGGCCAAAGACTTATAAACGGTCTGAAGCCCCTGATCACCTTTCCTCCAAGAAGGGAAGATCCAGAGGCATGGCAAGGAACGAGAGGCGGTGTGTTTTGAATGTGGAATGTAGGGCCACTGGAAGAGGAACTGCACCTAGAAGCATGGGGACGCTAAAGGTGTGTTCGTTATCGAGTGCAATCTTTCTATTTCTACACATTAGGTATTAGATACAGCTTGTGGGGCTCACATTTGTATTCAAATGCATGAACCACGTAGATTTATAAAGATCGCCAAAGGAGAGGTCGATCTTCGAGCTGCCAATGGCGCAAGGCTGGCTACGTTGTCTATTGGTGACTACCATCTCTCATTTCCTACTGGCATGATTTTGGTTTTACAAAACTGTTATTTTGTTCCTAGTGTTACCAATAACATAATTTTTGTAACTTATTTGGATATGGATGAATTTGATTTCATGTATGGAAATAAGGGTTGTCTCTTTTATAAGAAAAATGTATGTTATGGTATGGAACATTTGAATAATGGTTTGTATGTATTAAATTACGAAAACCAAGTGTTTGCAATCGATAACGAAACAAACTCCAATGACTCATACATCACCTAGATGTGGCATCACCGCCTTGGTCATGTAAACGAGACACGCTTAACAAAGCACTGTCAAGATGGCTTTTTAGACTCTACTAAGCTAAAAACACTTGATAGATGTCACAATTATTTACAAGGTAAAATGATAGAGCTGCTTTTGATGGACAGGGTGAAAGGGACACAGAGCTTCTAGTATTGGTACACACAGATGTATGTCGACCATTTCCAATAGAATCTAGAGGTGGATATTCATACTTCATTACTTTTACTGATGATTTGAGTAGATATGGATTTGTCTACATAATGAGGTATAAGTCAGAATCCATAGAGAAATTCATGGAATTCAAGAATGAAGTAGATAATCAGCTTGGTAAGATGATAAAGAAGCTTCGATTGGATCGAGGTGGAGAATATATGAACCAAGAGTTAATCGAACTTCTATGGGAGTCTGGGATTCTATCTCAGCTCACTCCTCCTTATACACCAAAGTGGAATGGTGTTAGTGAAAGTAGGAACCACACCTTGTTGGACATGATAAGGTCGATGATGAGTCATGCAGATCTTACATTATCCTTTTGAGGATATGCATTACAAACCGCAGCATACACATTAAACTGAGTACCAACTAAGGCCGAAAATGGAATTCCCTCCAAGTTATGGAATGGAAAGAAACCCATTTTGTCGCATACACGTGTATGGGGATGCGAGGCATTTGTTAAGGCCTTCTCAGGAAACAAACTAGCACCCCGGGGCACAATGTGTATCTTTATAGGATATCCTAAGGAAACGAAAGGATATTACCTATATGACCCTCAAGAAAAGAAAGTGAATGTTTCCAGACAGTCCATATTTCATGAGAGGGAGCACATCCTCACGAAGGATAGTGGGAGAAAGAATGAATTCGATGAAGTTGATTCTCAAGATACACAGGAGTTGGTATAGGAACAAGTTCCACAGGTCCCCATGGAAGAGGTTCCAGAAACACAAGTACTGCGTAGGAGTTCAAGAGAGGTAAGGGAACCTGAGAGATTTTTTTTCCTAGTCACCAAGGATGGTGAATCATTATTATTGGACAATGATGATCCTCTCTCCTATAAGGAAGCAGTAGAAAGTTCAGAAACTAAAAGATGGCTAGAAGCTATGAATTCTGAGATGGATTCCATGTATCAGAACCAAGTTTGGGTTCTAGTCGATGATCCAGTTGATGTAAATCTCGTTGGATGGAAATGGGTATTCAATAGAAAACTGGACATGGAAAGTCATGTTAGCACCTACAAAGCAAGGCTAGTGGCTAAAGGATTCAGATAGCGTCAAGGAATTGACTTTGATGAAACCTTTTCACGGGTTTCCATGTTTATATCCATAAGAATCATACTTTCCATAGCAGCTTACCATGACTATGAGATTTGGCTGATGGATGTCAAAACGGCTTTCCATAACGGGAACCTTCAGGAAGATGTCTATATGACACAACCACAAAGGTTTGTGACACCAGGTGAAGCCAAATGGGTTTTCAAGTTGTATAAATCCATTTATGGATTGAAGCAAGCATCCAAGACATTGAACATTCGATTTGATGAATCCATAAAGGAATTTGGTTTCATTAATAACGAATGTGAGCCATGTGTTTATAATTGGTTTAATGGGAAGGCGGTTTTTATCCTAGTAGTATATGTTGATTACATATTTCTTAATGGAAATGACGTACAATCCTTATAGTTAGTTAAGGACTGGTTGAAAAAATGCTTCTCCATGAAAGATTTAGGTGAAGTAGCCTACATTCTAGGGATCAAGATCATCCGTGATAGATCCAAGAGGCTGCTTGGACTAAGTCAGGGTACATACATTGACTAGATACTAAAGAGATTTAGTATGGATCAATCCAAGAGAGGATTTTTTCCAGTGTCACATGGCTTACATCTTTCTACGAAAATGTGTCATCAGACACAATAAGAGAAAGATAGGATGAGAAAGATCTCATACACCTTGGCTATAGGATCCATCATGTATTCCATGTTATATACTAGGCTTGATGTTTCCTATGCACTGAGCATGGTAGGAAGATATCAAGAAGATCTAGGGGAACAACATTGGACTACTGTTAAGACTATCCTTAAGTATCTGAGAAGAACTAAGGATATGTTCTTAGTGTATGGAGGGGACGAGGAGATTGTCATCATAGGGAATGATGATGCTAGTTATCAGACAGATCAGAATGATCTGAATTTGCAATCTGGATATGTTTTCTGTCTCAATGGAGGAGCTGTGAGCTGGAAGAGTTCAAAGCTGCCAGTTGTAGGCGATTCTACAGCGGAGTCTGAATATATAGTAGCTTCTGATGTAGCCAAGAAAGCTGTCTATATTCAGAGCTTTGTCCAGGAGATTGATTTGGTTCCTAGTAGTAAAGATCACTTTACATAGTATTGTGATAATACTGCAATGGTGGCTCTTAAAAAAGAACCAAGGTCACATCAACGGACAAAGAACATACTCCGGGAGTACCACCTCTTGATGGATTTCTATCAGAGGGGTGAAGTTGTAGTGAGCATAGTGGCCACAGAAGAGAACGTGGCAGACCCCATGACTAAAGGCCTATCTTAGCAGAAGCATGAATATCATGTGAGAGCTAGCGGGTAAAAGGTTGTTAGAAGCTGGCTCTAGTCCAAGTGGGATTCTGTTGGAGTTGGTGGTCTAGAACCAACTACTTTGTACATTATTCATTAATAAAATCCTTATCACATATTTATTGTTCTTCTACATGGCAATGCATGTGATAATTTCCTAAGGATATATGTTGCATTAAAGGGTCATAGCGGATCCTTACTATGTGAGAACCCTGGAGTTCAATAACACTATTCTTGAAAGTATGTTCTATAGCCAGATGATATTATTTGATGGGAACAAATAATTCAGGTCATTAGGGGTGCAGACTCATAAAACTTGAGGCACCTTCCCATGGTGTGCGCCCTTGGTAATAACCAGTAGGATATTATAAGAACGAGACCCGCCAGTAGGAAATACACATTTCATAGTGTCATTGGATGTTCCTATCTGCGGACGTGTTTATTGGTCCTTAGACGTTAAGATTATTATTAATGGGTATTACCACTCGCGCACTTAGATGTATTGAAGAAAACTATGAGGACACACTGTTCGTAGTGAGGTAGGATACGTTGGGTGTGTCACGAGTAGTACTACATTAATACATAATGCGAGAAAGGATTTGTCATATCGGTTCCATAACGTAAGTAGATATCTCAGCCCCATTGATGGAATTGATATAGCCTACATAAATCCATGTCCATAGTTAGGTATGGGCACGTTCAATTCCTAGAATTCAAAGAATGAATAATCGAGCACATGGGTTGATGGCACTAGCATGAAACCCGCTTGATTAGAGATATCGAGACAAAGGGATTATATTACACGATACACGTTCGTAGGAGGTGACATGTCATTGTGGCAGTAACTTCTTTCTCTATGGGTGCCTTGGAGTGTTTCTAGATGCTAACCATGGACTTAGGGAAAGCTGAGCCTAATGCCACTGAGAAAGACGCCTAGAGGGTCACACACTAAGTGTGTCCATGTATCTCAGTTAAATATTAATTTAACAAGTTGAATAACAATTATTCCCAATTGTGGTTTAATAATTATTCCTGATTGTGGTTTAATAATTATTCACTAACAAGTATGATCGCCTTTATTTCAACACTAGTTATTCAAGAGAATATATTGTGGGCGAAATAATATGTGTTTATTAGTGAGTAATGTAGTTACATTTTTTAAGAAATAAATAGCCATTACCCAAGGTCTAAAAAATCAGGTGGAGAAAAATAAATAAAACTAGAAAAATAAAAGTACACTCCGTGTATGTTTATACATACACGCTTTGTAGTTTGTTTTTTTCAGGGATTCTTGAGAAAATATTGTTTATTTAATTAAATGATATTAAATGTGATACATTGGATGCATGTCAAGTAATAATGATGGTCAACTGTCATTATTAAGACATGGGGTATTACTAAGAATTAAATGAAATAATTAAAAGCTTTTGCAAAATTAATTTATTTTATTATTCTATGTATTATAAATCCCAATTACATTATTCTCAGGAGGGTTATCCATTTTGGTTGTGCACAATGGATTGGAAATACTCTCACGCCAAGAGAGAATTCCCCTTCCACCAAGAACGCTTTCATGTTATGAAAGCAAGATCCTCCACCAAATCAAGGCGATCGAAGACGGACATCGCAAGCGAAGGATCTTCCACCCTAGCACCTGGGGTTCCCTTCGGTGACGTCCGGAGATACGTGGAGCACGTGTGGATCACCGCTAGAGGTATCCTGCACTTGGATTCTACGACGCAACTATGGATCACAAAATTGTGACTGGAGGCATAAACGAATAAATAATTCCATCGAGGTAATTCTTATCAATTAAAAAATTTTATTATAATCAACATATGATGATCCTACTCAAGGGATTCGAGACTCTTCTTTTCTTTTCGTTCTTCGTTCTATTTCTAAGATTCGGCGTTTTATATCATGACAAATCTTGGATTGAACGTTGTTTAACGTTAAAATTAAAGTTGGGAAATCCCACCAACAGCTTCCGCTGTGCCCGGAACCTACATAGGGGTGGCAGGAAGTCATCAACAAGAAGGGGCAGAAGTTTGACAACTAGATGACTCGGAAGATTATTAATCGAGTCCATGGCATACCTCGAGCTCAACTACCACAGTCGGTGTTTCCACCAACAACCCCTGATGCCACACAACCAACAATATCAGCCTCACAACCCTCTACGAGCCGGTCATCCAAGCATAATCGAGAAAGGAGGAGACAAGCGCAAGAGGAGCAGTCCGCATCGAGCCCAATGTTAGCCCCGATGGTGTTAGATTTCATTCCCACAAACTTAGCACCATGGGAACCGAGGCACCAAACGGCACCATTAGGGACAACCGGACATGATGACTTATCAGAGGATGGAGATCTAATCTTCGGTTCCATCAATGTCATCCATCATATGAAATCATTCCCTGACGAAGTGTATGGTTATGAACCCGAGTTACCAACACTTGGAGCCGGGACAAGGAATCAAAGAGGTTGGGGATATCAGGGAAGGCACAGTCGCGACCGGAACCAACCCTATGGTTGGACCTCGACCCAAACCATCAACATCATGGAAACCCACGGAAGAGCCCTTCAATGGACTCAACAGGAGAATGAATACCCCTCCACCTCCACAAGCGGACACTCTACCCTCGTCATTTTGTGATACCCATCAGAGGAGGAACAAGTGTATGGCCACCTTGTGCGCACAAACAGACTGTTCGGGCCAAATCCCCAGAACGCGGGGACACCGTCAACCTCCAGCCCCGCAGTCGGTCCCTCCTCGTCACGTACTCCAGCTCCCAAGCCACCTGCTAGAACTCTCCCGCCAGTGGAGAAGCGTTATCCATGGGAGAAAAAATATGAAATCATCAAGAAGCTGGCATCAGTACAAGCCATGCTGTCAATCCTGGATTCCCTGAGACTGTCAGCCGACCTCAAGGAAGCACTTATTGAATCCTTGCTCAGCCCCCAAGAGTTTCAAGCCTAGGTAGCTGCCGCCGAGATTTACTGAACAGAGACTGGCTCATCTGAATACAATGCAGTGATTTCCTTCACTGATCAAGCTGAAGATTCCATCATGCAAGGACATATCAAACCACTGTATGTGTCTGGTACAATGAATGATGTTGAGATCCGTAAAGTCTTTATTGACAATCTCTCTAGAGTTAACCTCCTTCCCCTACAAACACTCTGTAAGCTGGGCCAAAGTGAGGATGATTTAATACCCTCAGCCACAACTCTGTTGGGTTATGAAAAGTGTGAGTAGAAGCCAATCAGACAAATTAAGCTAAAGACCCATTTTGGTGGCCTCATGGCCTACTCGGAATTCCTGGTGGTCTGATGGAATATAGCATTCAATGACCTGCTGGGAAGGTTGTGGCTCCATAAGAACATGGTAATTCCTTCATCCTACCACCAGTGTATTAAGTACTGCTTCAATGGGCAAAATGGGACATTGCACACTCACAGGGCCTCTTTCGAGAACTCTGAGTCACACTATATTGACACTGAGATCTACATGTAAAAGAGGAAGAAGCCTTTGGCCGATGGTGTTGACAGGATCCCTTCTCCAAAAGGACTGGAAATGGTTCCTGATGACCCCCTCAGGAAGCTTGGCAGAGATTATGTACTGCCCATCAACCACGTTGAGAGCGGGGATTCAATCCCTAACACACACTCTATTGTCCTCATGACTTCAGCCATAATGGATGGATGTAACAATGCATAGATGACTGCCAACCCACAATATGGGGATGAATACTCGAGCGGGGATGCCCACGATGCCTCTCCCTCAAACTCCCAGGAGCCCGGGCTGGAAACTCTCCCCTCGTCGAATCAAGAAGATGTGGATTTGGGAGAATAAGAGGAGGAAGATCTCAGGGATGCACCTCCCGCATTTGAGGAGGGTATCTCCACCACGGTGGAAGAAATCAGGGAAATAAACCTGGGTATCGAGGAAGATATGAGGCCTACTCTCATTAGTGCATCCATGTCCCCCAAGGAGCATGAGGTATATACCTATTTCCTGAAGCAACATCAGGATGTTTTTGCCTAGAATTACACAGAAATGTCGGGACTCGATCCCGAAGTGGAGATGCATCACCTGGGTCTTCCAAAATACCACCAGGGCTATAAGAAGGCTGCCAGAAGGACACAACCCTCACATGCTGCCAAAATAGAGGCTGAAGTTGATAAAAACATTAAAGAAGGCTTCATTCAGGAGGTCCAGTACCCCATATGGTCATCCAACATCGTCCCTATCATGAAAAAGAATGGGAAAATCTACGTCTACATTGATTTTAGAGATCTCAATCAGCATTGCATGAAAGATGACTTCCCGGTCCTGATCACTGAGTTATTAATCGATGCAATGGCCGGGTATGAGGCCCTGTCTTTCATGGACGACTATTCTGTGTATAATCAAATCAGGATGGCCCGAGAAGACGAAGAATCCACTGCCTTGATATCCCTTCAACGAATATTCTGTTACAGGGTCATGCCCTTTGGTCTCAAGAACTCGTGCACCACATATCAATGCGCCATGCATTGTATCTTTAAGCCATTCATGGGGAAATTCATCGAATGTTATGTAGATGACTTTGTGGTCAAATCAAGATAGTTCTCAGATCACCAGTAAGACCTTGAGACAATCTTCAACAAACTTCGACAGCATAGCCTAAAGATAAACCCCTTGAAGTGCGCCTTCGGGGTTACCTTAGGGAAATTCCTTGGCTTCGTTGTATGCCATCATGGCATCGAAGTTGACCTAGAAAAGACAAAGGCTATCCTCGGCCTGCCATCTCCCCCCAATATCACCTAATTTAGGGGGTTCCAAGGACACCTAGCCTATATTAGGTGATTCATAGCCAACCTGGCAGGCATGTGTTTTCCCTTTACCAGGTTAATGAAGAAGGGAGTCTCGTAACAATGGACAAATGACTGCCAAGAGGCGTTTGACAGCCTAAAGAGGTACCTCTAAATCCCACCAGTGCTCATGACCCCGGTCGAAGGAAGACCTCTTAGTTTATACGTGACGACCCTAAAGCAGTCACTGGGAGCCTTCCTCATTCAAAAGAACGACGTCAGCAGTGAAAACATTCTATATTACCTCAGCCCAATAATGATTGATGCTGAGACTCGATACTCAAACATCGAGGAGAGCAGTTTATCCTTTGTCTTCGCAGTTCAAAAGTTGTGACATTATCTGCAGCATCATGAACTCCATTTGTTCTCACGTAATAACCCGCTAAAGTACATCGTCAGCTGCACGATGCTGGTTGGGAGCCTATACCGATGAGCAGTCATCCTGCAACAGTTTGACATCCGGTTTGTGCCTCAGAAAGCCATCAAGGGCCAGGAATTAGCAGATTTTCTGGCAGAACACCCCTCAACAGGGACTACCGCACCAGACATCGAGTTACCAGATGAAGACATCTTTTCGGATCAAGAGGAGCCCCCAACATGGGAAATGTACTTCAACGGCGCACCCCAAAGCCAAATCGGGAAGAGGATGGAAGACCCCAAATTTAACAATGTGGGCTTGGGTATAATACTCATGTCCCCGGAAAAGGCAGTATTGTCGAATTCCTTCCACATATCAGAGGGATGTACGAACAATGACGTGGAATATGAAGCCCTCATTGCAGGCCTGGAACTCGCACTCCAGGCACAATTACAACACCTTAAGGTAAAAGGCTACTCAGAACTGGTCATTAAGCAAGTCAATGGAGACTGTTCTATTAAAAAGGAGGGTCTGATTCCCTTGTTTGACCATGTCTGAGGGTTAATGGTAGAATTTTCCATAGAACCAACATTGAACTATATTCCCCCGTCTCAGAATACCCATGATGACGCATTAGCCAATGCAACCACAGCCCTAGCCAACCCAGAACGGGGTAAAAAATTAATCAGTATTGATCACCGCCGAATGGTCTTGCCATTTGACTAGACCAAGACAGAGGAGATCCATAAATTCAGTCCTATCCCTGAGCCATATGCTCCTGCCACCGGTTTGATGACCCCCATTGCAAACTACTTTCAACGGGGAAAACTTCCTTCAAACAGTGCTGAACTGGACAAAATACGGAGAAAGTAAAACATCATTGTCCTATATAGTGGTGCGGGTCAGCAAGAGGTCCTCTACAAACAAGGCCTCGACGGAATCCTCCTTAGATGAATTGACGGAGAAGAAACTATTGTCATCATGATTGAAGTGCATGCCGAAGTATGTGGAGCACATCATCCGGCGTCCAAGCTTTCCCATCAGGTTCGAAGGCTCGGGTACTATTAGCCCACACTATCATGAGATTGCATGCAATTTACCGCAAAATGCCACTCATGAAAAATTCATGCCAAATTCATACACCAACCCCTGGAGTTACATCATCAGGCCAAGTACTCTTAGCCATTTTCCCTTAGGGGAATGGATGTCGTGGTACCATATCCTCCCGCTAGAGTCAGGCAACTGAAGTATATCCTCATGACAATCGACTTCTTTTCCAAATGGGAAGAAGTTGTACACCTTAAGGATGTCAGGGGAAGAAACAATTTCAGCATTGTGAAAACCAATATCATCACTAGATTTTGTGTCCCTCATACCATACTGATGGATAATGGCACCATCTTCTGCTCTGCTGAATTGGAGAAACTATACCAAGAATATGGTATCATGGCAAACCACTCATCCCGCTACCATGCACCAGCTAATGGACAGATAGAGGATTTCAACAAGACCTTGTCCAAAATTCTCATGAAAATTGTGGACAAATACTAGAAGTCATGGCCGGATAAACTCCTTCATGCATTGTGAGCTTACCGGACCTAAATCCACACCGCTACTTAAGACACATCGTACTCATTGGTATAATAAACAGAAGTGGTCCTTCCAACTGAAGTCCAACTACCCTCACTCTGTGTTTCCATTTGTGATAAATTTTCCAATGACGAGTAATTAGAAAAGTAGCTAGGTGAATTGGAATAGCTAGATGAGAAGCAGCTGCACACTTTTCACCATATGGATGTATACCAGAACTGGATTGCACGGGCCTTCAATAAAAAGGTCCATCTTCTGTCTTTCATGGAAGGAGAATTGGTGTTGGTCCTCCGGATCCCAATGATACCTGGAGGGAAACCTCCAAATATAGATCCCATGTGGGAGGGCGCATATGATATACACAAGGTCTACTCCAACGGAGCATATTCCATGATCTCAATGGACGGGAAGTTCACCACCGCTCCTACAAATGAGGGATTCCTGAAGAAGTATTTCACATAGAAATAAAAAATGCTCTTCATCTTTACCTCAGGACGTTAAACTGCACAGAATTCGTCTTTACTGCATGACGTTAAACTGCATGGAATTCTTCCTTACTGCATGATGATAAACTGCACGGATAAGAAAGAACAAATCGTCTGAGCCGCATGACGTTAAACTGCCTAGTACCCAATAGTCTAAACTCTATGGCCCAAAGCTTAGAGTATTACATCCACACTGGCATAACTAAAAGCAGTTATCCTCCGAGATGCATGACATTAAACAACCAAGCACCCAATGGTCCAAGCTCTACGACCCTAAACTAAAAGTATCTTGTCCTCACCGCACGATGTTAAGCTCCACGGATTTCAGAGAAATATGTACGGCTTGATTCCTGCCCTCATTGGATAAGTAGTGACTCCAGGTTCCCCTATCCTGGCCCAGCCACCCATCAAATAAATGTTAAAAATACCCCTCCTCCCCAGTGTACGGACCAGACCTGCACGAGGTTTATTTAGCAGATAACTATGTACGGCTTGATTCCTGCCCTCGTAGGATACGTTGTGATGCCAGGGTTCCCTGTCCTAGCCCAACCACATCAAATTAATGTTAAAAATTCCCTCTTTCCCCCATGTCTGCACTGGACCTGGACGTTGAGTACCCCTCGTTCTTACCACACGACGTTAAACTGCACGGATAATATGATTTAAAAATTCCCCCTTCCCCCATGTACGGACCAGCCCTGCACGGGGTGTACTTCTTTCAGAGAACACCGTGTGGCTTGATTCCTGCCATCAGAGGATACGTCCCGATGCCAGGGTTCCCCATCTTGGCCCAGCCACCCCCGAATTAAAGTTAAAAATTCCATCTTTCCCCAGTGTACGGACCAGACCTGCACGGGGTGTACCTATCGTCCTTACCACTCGACGTTAAAATACACAGATAATAAGAGTTAAAAATTCCCTCTTTCACCCATGTACAGACCAGACCTACATGGGGTGTACCCCTCATCCTTACAACATGATGTTAAACTACATGGATAATAAGAGTTAAAAATTCTCCCTTTCCCCCGTGTATGGACCAGACCTGCAAAGGGTGTATTTTTCGTCCTCACCGTATGAAGTTAAACTGAATGGACCATGTCCTCACCACATGACGTTAAACTGCATGGATTTCGTCGCGAACCACCTATGATATATGGAAAAACGAGATGGAGATACTCCTTGCGCATTTGGATGCATCCTCCCTATACACCAGACTCCACGGCCCGGGTAATTAAGGATCTTCATAACCATTCATAGCCATAAAAAGTGGAAAGTCATCGACCCATGGACACCTTTGCATGACTATACATACCATGCCCTCAGCATCTCTGCATATTGATAGCCTCAGGCCTATCTTTCAATGGTATGATTTATACAGGAAATACTCTTCCTAGCTTCGTACGCTTACCGGCCTCAGATCCCCCATACAATACCTCCTGATCCCGAAATTTATGGCACAGTGGTTTACAAGTTCACCCCCTTTTCACATCCAAACATCTCTAGGGAATCACTACCCAGTTGGCCAATGTATCCACCCGTGGTTCACATGACGACCTGCATCTATGAACATCAACCCAAAGACTAGGATACTCTGACTCAACGTACAATTGCAGTGAATATGTTTCTTGTATGCTCAGACACCATTATCCCCACATGCCAAACTCTGTACTATGAGAAATTTCAGATTTTCATAATCATTCATGGCCATCAGAAGTGGAATGTTATCGACCCAGGGACACCATTGCATGACTATGCATACCATGTCCTAAGCGGCTCTGCATATTGATAGTACCTGGCCCATCTACCAAAGGCATGATTTCCCCGAGCGGTACTCTTACTAGCTCCATATGTTTACCGGCCTTAGAGCCCCCACACCCCATCTCCTGATCCGGGAAACCTCAGAGTTATAGTTTACAACTTTCTTGCCCCACCCTATTCAGAGTATATTAGAGCATGTTAACTTAGTTATCCTTCGAGTGACTGTATCTATAATCACCCAGTGGTCCGAGCTCTATGATCGCTAAACTAGGAGTACTTCGTCCTTACCGCACGACGATAAAGTTCACGGAGTGAAGGTATTCCCCCACGTGGAAGATAAATCAGCGTAGGGAGCACTCTAAGATTTAACAGCAACCGAGGCTGAGTATGCCCGATATGTCCAGACATTTTCTTACCAAATGACAGACTTTGTGGCCCCGGACAATTGCGGTTCCTCATAACCATTCAACCATCATACGTGGAAAGTAATCAACCCATGGACACCTTTGAAAGACCATGCATACCATTCCCTCAATGGCTCTACATTTTGATAGCCCCTATCCCATCTACCAAATGCATGATTTCCACAGGCAACACTCTTCCGAGTTCCGTACGCTTACCGGCCTCAGAGCCCCCATATCATTTTTCATGGTCTAAGAAGCCCTAGAACCACGATTTACATCAATCAACCCCTCTCCACGTCTTGGGCATGCCGACGTGTTTAGGGCCAGTTACATTCTGATCAAAACCAACCTTTGAAACTACATCCTTATCGCATGACATTAAACTGCACAGAACATCTTGGAAGCTTGGCATAAATCTACAAAGACCAAGCATTAAACATTTAGGGAAATGCCTCCTACTACAAGCATTTTAATAGGTTTAAAAATGCCCCCGCCCATGCTGCATGATGTTAAACTACATAGAATCCTTTAACAATTCTCCGCGTCTTTACCGCATGACGTTAAACTGCACGGATGTCGTCTTTACCACATGACGTTAAACTGCATGGGAAAACCTGACATGACTTCAGTAAGGAGAAAAGGATTTTCTCTGTACCTCAGTGCACGGGTTAGACCTGCATGAACCATTATCTCACACCAACATGGGAAAAAATGACTTCACCCATCCAAGGGAAATTTATCCCAGATGTTTCTCCCGTATCAAGACACCCTCACCTCATAAACCATACATTGTACTCGGAATGTGCCGAACTCTCAAAAACAACCCCTGGTGGTCCCGAATCTCAACTTCCCTAAATTTTCACAGCTATCGGGAGAATGAAATCATTTACCCAAGGACACCTTTGCATGACCATGCATACCATTCCCTCTGCAGCTCTGCATATTGATCGCCCCTGGATCGTCTACCAAAGGAAAGATTTCCTCTGGTAATGCTCCACTCCATTTGCCTCTCGACCCCTTAGCCCCCATGTCTATCCTGGGATTCAGAAACCTTCAGAGATACAGTTTACCAACCTCTTTCACAACCCTGCCTGAATATGGTGGAACGTCTCTGACGATATTACCGAGGACCAGAAGAAGCCGTTCCATTCTAGATAATGTCACAGCTGCATGACTTTAAACTATTCCAAGCTCCAACTATCCTTAAAGCTAGATAAATGCGAAGGACAGGAACATTGCTTCCACACTCCTGATTGATATAGATTTTCTCAAAACCTTTCATAAGTAACATACCCTTTCCAAGACACCCCCAGTGGTTTTTATAATTATCCAATCCACCCATGGTGGTTTCCATAAGATGGGATTCCATGAAGTCCACAGGCCATCATAAATGGAGAGACATTGACTTAAGGACACCATTGCATGACTATGCATACCATTCCCCCAGCGGATCTCCATATTGATCGCCCCTGGCCCGTCTACCAAAGGCAAGTTTTCCTTAGGCGATGCTCTTCCAACCTCTTCACGCTGATATGGCTCCCATTCCATGAGACATTCCTTGCTTGTCGTTCAAATCTAAAAACACTCCCTCCACATGCGTTTGAAGGATATTGAGACATCTTTTAATCAACCAAACCTCATTGGGGCCCTCTCCCCACCATATTTGGTCAGATTTGTTTGACCTAAAACATCAGTAGTGATAGTTTTGATGGTGGGAATTTAAACCTCTCCCAAAAAGAGGCACAAAGCATGTTGGGCCGAAAACCCGAAAAGGGTGACCTAAGCCAATGTCGAGCCATACCCGATGGGTCCACACTAAATGGGCCCAAGAAAAATTAGGATATTAAAATAAAAGACAAAAAGTTTGTTGGGGTTTTTCTACAAAACCCTAGAAATAGTCAAACTGTGCTCGCTAGATCCCATGGTCCGGGAAAAAGTCAGAGCATGTTTTCTCCTTTTATCATTTTCTTGAATTATGATCAATTTTGATGTTCTAGTGATAATTAAAATTTAAGGAAAATAAATATTGACATAGATTCCATTCTGTTCAGACAAAAAGGGAGGGCGTCCATAAGATAGAGCCTCTCCCTCACAACGACAAAAGAGGTAAAAAAAGGAATGCACAAGAATGACTCTGATAGTAAAAAAGGCACCTGGCTCGCCCTCTCCCTCAGATCAGAGACCGTGCGGTGGAGGTTGTTGCAAGTTGGCTACAACATGACCTTCTCCCAAGCCTTAACCACGACCGTCGAATGAGTATACTCCACTATTGTTTGGAGATCATTGATCCCTTTCCTGGTGACTTCAAGGCGACCAGTTGTAGTCAACAATTGATCCCTCAGTATCACAACCTATTCTTCACATTCATGCAACTTGGAATATAGGACGACCGCATGATCTCAAGAGCTTGCCTCCGATGCTATCAGCTGATAAAGATTTATCATGGTTCCCTCCAGGGCTCGGGTCTCGCAAGGAGAGGCAACGAGGTGAGAAAGTTTGCGTTCATTAGTGGTGACTTCCTCACGGTTCATAACAAACCGACAAGCAAGAAAATGAAACTGCTAATAGTCAAAGCCACCCGACCCCAAACCCAGGAAGAGTTTTCAGAGAGCTTTAGTTTTAGTTGCCATTTTAGCCAGAGGACTTTCAGTGACAATCTCACAAATCCAAGGCCAGGCCCACCTGCGCACTGCTCGGTGGTCTTCCATGACATGAGGATCTTTGGTATCCTCGCTAGACGGCATGGGAACTATGTCTGAAATTGCGTTCCACACAGGCACGGGAATCCCAGAAGATGGTTCAAAAGCTGGAAGGTCTGAAGCTTCTAACCTCAGTTCGGGCTTGGGAATCTAGTTGTTGTGTCTAGAATCAGTCGATAAAACTTCATGAATTTTCTTCTTAGGACCCGAATCCATAAGGTCATCTTCATCCATGTTCAAGATGTTTGGGTCCATCTGAACATCAGCTGCAGAGGGGATGGGAGAGGGAAATTTCCTTAGTCGATTTGACTGACGAGCCATCAGTCGGTCTTCCCTCAGAGCTGATGAGGAGGGTGCGGTAGGCACAATCGCCGTGATGACTCCTTATTTGGGATCCTGCCATACATCCTTCCCCAGGATGCCATCAGGATAATATATTACCCACATTATTTCATACTCGAATGATAGGATGGCAGCCGCTCCTATGCCAGGAAAGAGAATTCTTGTGTCAGATCCCTCCTGCTTCACCATCAACCACCATTGATAGAGTGTGTCCGGGTGTAGTCCTCGAGCCCGAGGAGGGGGTAGGGAAACTTGGAGTTGCTTACACCCAAACCGATGGGAGAAACAATGGCTGGCATGAAACTCTCATAGAGAAACCCCGTCAATCCGCGCGGCCAGAAACTCATCCCGCATCGAAATCATGTAAGAATGTTCCTCACGGATTCCCCTGTAGGTGTCAACCACGATGCCGGAAGGGGTGGGGTAGGGAGTGAAATAAAACTTGGAGATTCACTCAGAAGCTCGATGACAATGTCAGAACTGAGGGACTTTAGACGAACCCCAACTATAACAAGCAGTGTAGGCTGGAAGATAGGAAGTAGGATGACTGTGTTATGACAATACACATAACAGCGAAAATGATTCGCTATCTAGACATATAAGAATTGAAATGGCCCACTTAGATGGTAGGGTGACCCGCCCTCCTACATGAGGATCAGTAGTTCATAATTACGAGCCAAAGTGGGGACGAAAAAATTCACTGGGCGACCCTCTACTAACTCAACTGCCATCATCAAGGTGAAATCCCTAACACCTGGGTTGATATCCCGAGAAGGGAATTGCCACCCGCTAAAAAACATAGAAAACAGACCTGCCAGCCCAAGCATAGGCGGCACACCAGGGTGCACCTCGTAACCCCATTAAAGGTAGTCTCCCGCCTCTAGAACCGCCCAGTAGGAACCTGGGATGGTTCGTGACTATTGAGAAGGATGAGTCATGGGGCGCTTGATCTTCGACACAGGACCAGTGGTGTTCATAAATAACCCTATCCAGGTGCTATAGGGAATAAGAGAGTAGGAACACAAGGCCTGACCCAGTGACCGCTCCTACATAACCAAAAGATCCTGAGCCAATGAATTTACTTGTTCGACATTGTCCCATGCATCAAGGGTGGGCAGAAACTCATTATACATCTCACCAATAATTGGGAGCCCTCCCAATTGATAGATGTCCCACAGACAAATGCCAACTTTACCATGGGAAAAGTGGAATGTATTAGTGCTTGAACACCAGTGACTGAGCAAGTCAGGCAGGATCAGAGATGGTGGGTAAACATAAACTTGGGAATCCCACACTGTGGAGTACAAATTGACTGCTTCTAGTGACTCGGGAGATTCCCAACAATGATGATGGACCCCAAAGGCCTAGACCCATTCATTGGAGAAAAGCCCAACAGATTGAAGATCCCACATAGGAATCCACCTTGCATTAGGATCTACTCGAGAAAGGTTGATAATAGTGGGGTAATTCATGAAGATAAATTCTTGAGAGAAGTCTTGAGTGTGCAGATCACTTTGGGCCCAAATAGAGCCTCTCAAAATGTAGGTGTGTTTCGGGTTAGGATCAGAGATTATCTCCCCCGTTTGGGAGAGGTTCACCTGAATACACTTCAGCGATGCTTCCAAGAAAGGTTACTGAAGACCGTAGAAAGTAGGGGGCATAGAGACGTCATCTTGTAGAACAAATACGTAAAGGTAATATCAATTTGATAGTGGATAACTCAGGAGCTCAGGAGAGAGCAGGTCCTTTAAGACACCATCATCGGGAATGATGGACCGACTTGGGTCCTCTTTGATTCTCCCCACTCTGTGAATCATAGCTAGGCATCTCCCTGAACCAATTGGGAGAGGCTCGGAGATGGGTCTGGGTGTAGGGAGAGGGGGAACCATGTTTTCTCCCTACATTATGAAGACCAACCAATGGTTAGTTCGAAAAAAAATATGGACAAAAATTACAGCTTTTTGGAAAAGGAGTTGAGAAGCCTTTGTGATGAGGTATGCAAGTTAGCCTCAAAATGTGGTTCATGTTTACTGTATCCTACGAACCGACCATATGCGGAAGAGGTCCGCAGTTCCCTGGCCTGTAGAGCATTGGCCAAAAAACCGAAAACCAAGTTTCTCTACGAAATTTCAATCCCGGATTTAAAAAATTAGATCGGAAAACTTCAGAAATTTTAAAAGATGGTAAGATTTCAGTCCTTGGACCATCAAAACCGCGGAGAAAGTTCCTACGTGGCCCATCATGACTTACTTTTTAATTATTTAAAAGTGTTAGTCTTTGGCTGGGAGTTTGGTCCATGGATGAAGGTGACCGTGAAGGAGGAATGGTTCACAGAAAGCAGAAGCTTGTTCACAGAAGAGGCATTTCATAAAAGAACAAGCCCGCTGAGACAAAAAAATGAGAGGACTCTGGTTTCGTGAAGAATCCGATAAAATACAAAGGAAGGTCCCCTGTATTTATAGGTGTGGTCCCCTACTGGGTCCACTCCTCTACCGCAAACCATCCATGTTTCAGGACCACTCTGCATCGGAATGGCCTCCTCTTTGTTCTGATCGGACCCCATTCTGATGTGGGGTATTTGTAGGGTACTAAAAAAATTCTCAAAGCAAAGTGGAAATCCCCTTGAACAAAATGGATATTCTACCCAATTTACCCCCCCCCCCCCGCCCCAATAGAATTGGGGAAAGGTGGGGAGAAAAATCAAAGGTTGACACAAGTAGAATCGGTCCGCAGACTGGTCCCATTAAAACGCTATGCGGTCGGCTCCGCGAAGAACCCCCTCCATGGACCACTCTCATTCACGGAAGAGTGGTCCTCCATAGATGCGAAGCAGGACAGTCGCCAACCCGGTTCGCAGTCACGTATCGTCCCATCCGCGAACCGCATCGACTAGCCCGGACTGCATCCACTGTCGTTCACGGAGTAGAGGCGGAACCCTACGTGGCCACGAAGCACTCCTCGAGCTCGTTTGGTTTGCAGGGGAGGTGCGTTCAATTTCCACCAACGAGTTGCGGATTGACCAAGTCATACGTAAACTGGGTATTCGCTCATGGGCCTCCGCAAAAGGTGCCGCATGACCACATATCCATCTCCTTCCCCACTCTATAAAAGGAGACTGAGGGGAAGAGAAAAGGAGATTCAGAGAGATCTACTGGATTTGGGTGGAAGGATTTCGAAGGAATGAGCTGAGGATTTCACAAACCACGAAGTTCCAATCCGCGAACCAGAACAAGTATTAAGATGGAAGTCAATTAATAAGGAACCGAAAATGCATAATAATGTGCTGAACCAAAAACTTAAAATAACAATGAAAAGAAGACCGTGAACCATGGCCCCTCTGCGAATGAACTCCCTGCGGACCAGGGAGTTTATGCCTCATTTATGATCCATCGCACCGCGTAGCACCCTCCTATGCGGGTGAATCCCCGACCGACGAACCCCCGACTGGAACCGCCCTCGGCCGCCACTGCTTGCATGGATCCCTCCGCATACCACCCTTGTATGTGGGCCAATCTCGAAGCTGCGAACCGCCCTGGTTTGCAGGATGCCCGCCTGTCCATGAACCACCTTGGTTCACAGGATGCCCATCAGTCCCCAGACAACCCTGGTTCACGGACAACCTCTCCAACCACATATCACCTCCCTACGTGAAGGGCACCACGACTCATACACGTGTGTGGCCCACCAAGTCCTTTAGAGTTCGCATTCCTTGAGCCAGATATCTTTCTACTGATCCGGCCTGATCCTCCAGAGCTCCCTAATTGGTCCATTCATCGGCCCCTAGTTGAGTCCTCAACTAGAGCCACCAGACCCGTGTGATGTAACCTTCAGGTGCATCAGTGTGACATTTTGAGTTCACATACCCACAGTAAGCAGGGGTAAAGGGGTTTTCCCAACCCTGGGGTGGATTCCTAAAGCATTCCTGGGTTCACATTCCCCCTGTAATGCAGAATCCAAGCTCGGGAGCCCCCTTTTATGCCCCTCCACTTGTTAGGACTGGGGCACTTCTCCCCTCCCCGGGGAGTGGCGGGCTACCCATCAGAAGGAAGCCCCCATGCACCTCCGTACTTCCCCACTACCATGCCCATGGGGGGGTGTATTTGGAAAGGGTGTTTCCCTATCCTTCTTTGGGTCCAAGTCCCTCTCCCGTAGTGCTTTGTTGCCCTATCAATCCACCTCAGAGTAAGCCCCGACCTTATTGGTCTCCTCGATGTGTAAGTCCCACTCCAATTCTCACAGACAAACCTTTCACGAAGTGATTGTCTGGTCCCGACTGCCTCTTGTTTCTCACACAGAGCATGACTCACGTGGGCTTAGAGTAAGAATCAACCATGACATTATCTTATGGTCCTACTCATAGTGTAAGCCCCAATCCATTACTATGGGCCTCCTCAGAGTGTAATACCCAATCCATTACTCCGGGTTGCCTCATAGCAGAAGCCCCACCCCTATGCGAACTACGAGGACTTTGATTCCCTACCACATGGATACATATCAAGCCTCCATGAGGTTCATGCATGATCAATATCGGACCCCCCGAGTCCACATTCACATCGGCTCTCTGACACTCCTATTCTAACTACGTGGACTATGATACCTATCTCCTAGGCAGGGTATGTAGGAAGCCTCCCTGAGGTTCAATCCCAACAACAGGTAGATCCGACTATCTTCACGTCAGTTCACTGCACCACTCCTAGTGCCGCCTCAATGAGTCCAGACTCCTTGAGGTCATTAATCCAACAAGGGATGGTAAACCTCGGGCATAAATGATTTCGAACCCCTGCGTCCAGCAGACCATTTCCAACTAGGAGTAATCCATGGATACTATTCCTGGGTATAAACCAATGATTCTTGAACATATGAACACGTCTTAAATATATAAGAGAGTCCTGAATCAGGCAATAATTTTCCCCCAAAGGGTGTGATGAGCCCGACTTCCCATACTCTCGACCAATGTGAGTTCTTAAGCGTCTCTAGTCAAACCACCCAGTGGATGCCTGCCTTTGGAAAGAAGGTCCACGTATTACTAGATATGGAAACATTGGGCATTTCGATGGGGAAAATGGTTCACACGATATGAGTGATAAATCAAAACCCAAGCTTCTCTAATCAACCGTCGGGTAGCGCATGTTTCTTCCCGATGACACCGTCATGCGCCGCGAGACAAAAAATGGTGAACCTGACATGAATCTTTAACCATGCATGACAGATTTTACCTAATCCCACCCTGTTCCCACTTTTATACTAATAAGGAGGGCCAAACAAGGTCTTTAATTATGCGTGGGGTCATGAGATTCTACTTTGATGGGTTTTCTGTTTGTACTTGTTAAAATGTTTTACAAGTACTACTCAGAACTCCCTTTGATCCAATGGCCTCATGAAGGAACTCTCAGGAGATTTCATTCAAAAATGCAATGAACAGAATTCCTAACCAACGGAGGACCCCGTCACCTACCTAGCATCTTCAACACTGGGTCTTGGATACGCTAATCTGAGAGTACCACGTGAATGGTACTTTCCCGACGGTGGATCCTGCCATGCATGCCCTCCAATCCGATAGGACTCGTCGGTCTCCTGCCTAGCAGCAACCACAGAGGTAGATCCAAACGGCCCCTGTTGCAGTCTCCAACCGTTTCAGGAGTCTATCCCTAGAATGAGACAATGTGTACCTACCTTATCTTATAGAGGTGGATGAGGTCGATGCTGGGGACCTCATCCCCACTGAACGGGGGTTCCGCTCTACGTCCCTCTCTAGAAGAAGTCATCGAGATCACGTCGCGACTCAACATCCTCATGTTTAGGAGGATGTATCCCCGAGGATCTAGGCCCACACTCCCCAATCTCCAGACCCTTGGACCACCCAATGGGGGCGGTAAACATACAACTGGGGACGGGTTATCACCCTTGTCCCTGAGGATTACCTCCGCCGCCTAGTCATGTAGACACATCACAAACAGGAACATACGCCTATTCCCTCTTCCAAATCCCTCCATCCAGACATGGCATCATCATATGAGCAGGAGTGCATCCCCTCCAAGCTCGGTCAATCCCATCGCTCACATGGGACGGCACATACCGGGCATGCACCTCGCCCTGCCCAAGGTCGTGAAGCCCACCAACACGACATGGTGGTGACCCAATGTTTGCAGGACTATCTCCTAGTAGGTACTATTGACGCCTACCATCCCGATATGGTGGCGATCAACAAAGCCCGCCACCAAGATGTGGTGGAAACTCATAGGCGGGCATGTCTCCCCACCAACAAAGGCCACCGACTCGATACAGAGGGAAACCAATATATGTAGGGCCAGCTCCCTGTAGATGCAAGTGAAGTCCGCCATCCCGATGTGGCGGAAAACGGAGAGATAAACCGGCATATCTCGGCCCAGGGGTAGATTTGTTCACATGACCCGACACAAGAGAATTGTCAGTACCCACTGACCACTGGAGGACCGAAGCAGGATATTCCAACTCCAATAGTGGAATGGGCCTTCATACCCATTCCAGCCTAATATTTCTCTCTGCATATCCTGGCAATGATGGAGGAGCTGGTATCGATCCTAGATCATATCTTTAAGACTTTCCAGAATGTAATTGCATCGGTGAAAACATCAAGGACTCGGGACCATGATCCCATGTCCCCAATTGAGGTGACTCATCTAAGAGACGAGATAGCCGTGTCAGAGCAGATCTGCATCCCTGCTTCCACCCAAGAGGGTCACTGGATATATTCTGCGATGAAAGGGAAACTAGATCGAGTAGCTTCACTTGTTCCAACTGGGGGACACCCGTCCATCATGGTGGATGCTCCAGACCAGGCATATATCCCTGGTAAAAGTCAAGATGTTCGTCGGCTTATATAAGCAGCATCACAGGACCCAAAGGCGAAGGCTGTTGTCAATAGCAGACGGTCCCCGCTGCCCACAAGAAAGCATCCCAAACGTGTCGAATGGAAGCGGAAAATAAAGAGTTGGTTCATGACTCTGCTCTTCTAGAAGTAGTGGTTCCAAATGCCGCAAAGATCATATCGAAGGCTCAGAACCCTGCCCACCCATTACCATATTATGGGAGTGGCCTTAGGAGTTGCGAATGTCCTCCCTGTAATTTTGCTACCAGAATCTCTGAAGGTCCTCCCCAGATCACCGGTGGGGGCCTCCCCCACGGGAATATAATGATCGATCACGAGAGCTCCTCTTTTGATGTGAGTCACAGAAACCCTCCACATGACAAAAAGTTCGAGCAACAAGAAGGTCCTCCACTTGATGTGGTCCACCATGAAAGTCCACCCATAGGTATTAATTGCAAACACTCTCTATGCAATGGGACAACAAATTATGATAGAAGTCCTTGCTATCATAGTTGTAACTGTAGAGGCCCTCCCCTTTTTGTGGCATGCACTAATGGTCCTCCCCAAGGGTTACGTTGAAACTACACTCTTTACAACCAGGCATCAGATCACGATGGTAGTCCACGCCACCCTAATAACGGAGGTCCTCCCCATTGAGACGTCAAGCAACAAGAAGGACCTCCCCTCATTGCGGTATATTCTGGAGGCCCTCCCCAGGGTGTACCCCACATATATTCTGCCTACAGCAGCTGTAATGGTAGTCCTCACCATTTCCGTAGCTGTGATGGTAGTCCTCACTACCACTACCTCCATTGTGAAGGTCCTCCCCGCAGTGGCCCCAAGCAACAAGAAGGTCCTCCCCTTATCACGGTGTGTCTTGAAGATCCTCCCCAGTATGTACATCGAATGTCAAACCTTGATGGTCATCCTCACCATGATGACAGTTGTTGCGTAGGCCCTCCCTGTAACAATGCTACATAGCCGGAAGGTCCTCCCCTTGCTGCGACACACCTTGGAGGTCCTCCCTAGGGTATGCACTGAAAATGTACTCTATGCAGTGAGGAGTCAAGAAGTAATGGTTTTCCTCGCCATTACAGCCGCCAGTGCAAAGGTCCTCCCCACAATGACATATCTTATCGACGGGAAGGTCCTCCCTCTGCCGAGTCAAGCACAGAAAAGCCCTCATATGCCGAGACACTTAGAAGGACATGATCAAGCCTGTCAGATTACCATCCTGTCACCAAAGACACCCTTATTCAATGGGGAGACGTTACGGGGGCACGTTCATCATCCAAACAACCATGGAATGGCCCACGTGACAATTCAACACCTACCGATCCCACTGCCTCTGACCAACCTATCAGTGAGTGTCTCAGTTGGGCTGACCAGGTAGAGGAATCACTAGCAGAGGAGTATGCCGACATGTTTCACCTAAAGAAATGACTGGCCAGGGATGATATAACATTTATGTTTTGGCCCACAACCACCTCTCAGTTCGACATACCCAGAGAGTTGTCGGAAGAATGCGTGCACGAAATATGCCACAATATATAGACAACCCTTTGTTGGTTGAAATCAAGATTCCTTCCCTACGATGGGTATGTAGACCACTTCAAGTCATCAAGAGACCTCTTGCGTCACATCGACCTAGAGACTATTCCGTCGTCACAGCAACAACGACCCGAGAGGCATATAAGAAACATGGAGATATCCTGCCTCCGTGCACTGCACCAGTTGTGTCACCTCATCGGGGACGCTCCGACGTGAATCCATATTAGGGGATGGTGGGACATGGAGCTCTGAATTTAACTCCACTCCATGCCCAGAAGAACCCGTTCGGCATGGTGTCTTGCAACGTCATCACGTCAAGACGGCAATCGGGTGGTCTCCCGGTTTGCGAAAGGAAACACAACCAATAGTGACATGCCTTGAGTAAGTCCCAGAAGCATCAGGCCCGACGGGAACAAGCTATTTAAGAACACCTGAATCAGTACACCAAGAGCATAAGATATGCCCCTCGCCTAAAAGAGCACAATCAGCTATCATTTCCTACCTCCCCAGAATGGATTGATTCACAAAAGAACTCGACACAAAACCTAGTTCACCATCGAATAATGGTACAAAAGATCAGGCAGGTGGTGACAACAACAGACATAGCCACAATACATGGGAAACCCCATCCTATAGGGATGGGGGAATTTTTAACTACAAATTCCTCCATAAGACCAATACAAATGGGAAGAGACTCAATATCCAAGGAAAGGAGCCAACCCCAGCCCTCAAGGATGGGGGCATTATTACCTCCTCCACAAAAACCTCCCCGAAGAGAATAAATATTCTATCATTTAGGGAGGACAGTCTGAAGAGGAGGTTCATGCCCTATCCTATAATTTTAATCATCATACCCTCCAAGAGGGAGGCACACCATAAGGTCGCATCAAAGAACTCTCTGCGTCACCCTTTGTCCAGGGGTCAAAAGGCCATCCCAGGACATGAAAAGGAAGGGAAAAAAAAGATGAGGGTGATCCTTTTCCTATTTGGGAGATGAAATCTTTTCCGCCCCACGATATGTATACATCAACACCATAGAGTCTAACACCATGGGTAACACCGAGGATGGTGAAAATTAGGATGGATCAGGAGAAAATGGTTCTGGTCAGGCTGTGACCCACAACAAACCACCAGGTGTGCACACCTAGAACCAGAGGGCCGCCTTGAACATGGACTCCCCTTCACCTAACCTCCCTCCAATTACCCTACGAGCTTCCAACAAGGATAATAACAAAGGACCGGTTACCCTTAATCTATCCCCTCCTCTCGACAAAAACGAGCCACTCACGCTCGAAGAGAGGTTCGCTCGACAGGAAGAGGAAATGAAAGAATTGAGATGACTTAACGCCGAGCAACTGTAGAGGAACCTCCTTATTGAATGTGCGTCCCAAGAGGAGCCACATCATGCTATTCCAGTGAGTGCACCTAAAAGACCATGGTTTGCCCTGGCAAATGAAGCATGATCAGGGCTCCCATCCAATGAGGCGCTCGGCCCATCCAAATACCTAAATGTGGATCCGGATGAATACCAAGACTTCCATCCACTCATGAAGCAACCATAGTGAGTACGTCTGAACCCACCGAAGGTGTCACAAACAGAACATGCACCTCTGGTTCCAACTTATTGGGATCCTCATGCAATGCCTCTGGATACACCTACCTAGGACCGGGCCCAACACGATGTAAACCAGGGTCTCACCAACACCATCGAGGCACTGACAGCTCGATTGGCAGCGATGGATGGTCGACACGCTCCAATACAGCCAGAGCGAAAGCCATACCTGGATTGGGTGAGCAACACACCTCCTCCACCCAATTTTGGGAGCCCTGTATTCCCTATCTTCAATGGATCAGGCGGCCTAGAACAACATTTGATGCACTACGCATATGATTGCGACCCTATGATGGGGATTGCAGAACAACCAGAAGTAGTGAAACTCACATGCTTCGTATGGACCTTGAAAGGATCCTCCTTTGACTGGTATATGAGGCTGCCAGCCCAGTTGATAAAAAGTTGGGAAGACCATCGGTAACAATTCCTGTTACACTTCATCTCAACGTTGCCTAAGACAACGGTCAACGACCTCATGAACTAAAAGTAGAGGTAGAATGAGAGGGCCTCATATTTCATCGCTAGATGGAAAGGTCTGACCTACTCTCTGAACAGGACAATGCCTCATGATGAGTTTCTTTCCATATGCATTGAAAATCTTCGAGATGAGCTACAAACACCACTCATACCAGTGCATTGCACCACTGACATCCACCATCTTTTAGCCACTGCCCAGAGAATTGAGGACTCCCTACAACAGACCAATTTGATGTCCTGAATAGCCTCACAGGCCCCTACAAAGAGAATAGTTAGAGCTGAAGAGTCATCTGTCATTCTCAAGCCAGCCCCTGTGATTGCTCCACTGCTCAGGCCTCCACCAAATCGTCAAAGGCCCCCTGTATATCAATGGCTGCCTCTGCATAGGTGGGACGATCAGAGAGGATCTAAGCAGAACCAGTTCGAGGAACGAAGACATAAAGTAAACTCATTCTGAGAGGACCAAGTCCATGGCTACTTCATCGCCACCATGAATTGAAACTTTCTCCGCCTCTCGGAGATGAGGAAACTCAAAGAAGTCATCCGTGATGACAGACCAGACTACTGTCCCTACCATAGAATGTTGGGGCACAATATTCGGGAATGCTTCTTCTTAAAAGACCTCCTGTAAAGGATGGAAGACTCCAGGAAGGTAGAGATGGGACCACCCCTATCACATGTGACATATATTTCTACCACCAACTCCAACAAAGGGGAGGGGTGGAAGGAAGTCACCAGCATGAAGGGGAAGATGTTTGATAACTGGATCACTGGGAAGACTATTAATTGAGACCAGGGCATACTCTGAGCTCAACTACAATAGCTGTTGTTTCCACCAACAGCCCCTGATTCCGCACAATTGACAATATCTATAAGGCCCCAACTTTAAACGGTACTTAATCTTGAGTTATTACAAGATTAGACATTGAGGATCTTTTCAGGTTTAGAGTTTTAGAGAATTAGATCATAAATCTTGTATTACATTCCACATTTAAACAAAGTGGTTACATAAACGATTGTATTCATTTATCCCATCATCGGAAACATATTTAAAATAAGACATGGATTCTCACTTGACACTTCTTTGACACTATCATCATATCATGTACCATTCCCTTGACTTGTGAAAATCATTTCAAAAACATGGGGTGAGCATAAAAAGCTCAGTAAGGGTTATAAAAATTATGGAAGGGAAACTTGAGTACATATATACATAAGAATTAAATCATACTTTACCCATAAAACATAAGCACTTTAACATACCTTATAAAATCATGAATAAATAATTGAAATCATAATACAGAAAGGTAACATGAGGTGTTCATAACATTCTTACGTAGGGAGTAACCCTCTTGGTTACGTTTGGAATACCCATCACAGTATATTCCCTAAATCTCTGCGGAGAAACCTTAACGTTTAACCCCTTTGCGTTACCCAATGCATTGGAGAGCCATATCGGGCTCACCCACCATTAGTTTATCACGGAACCACCCATCTTCATAAAAAATGCAGAAGAACCATAAAATAATCATAGCACATAACATAAGCATAAAGGAATGATAACATTCCCACATTTCAATAACAATATAACATTTTAAGATAATGAATCCATTCAAAAACCCATTTTCAAAATCATTTAAAACATTTTATAAAGTGATTTTGAAATCAAAGTGTCCTATACCACATTGAAGCTTTTAACATTTTAACACATTAATATACATATAAATAAATCCTTAAAACCATTTTCAAAACATGGATATTAATGAGAAAAATTTATAAGAATAAATCATTAAAACATTTAAAACGATATTTTAGTTAAAGGGTTTTTAACAAAATGAGAGACACTTGAATACCATAATTGAGGAATAAAATTTAATAAAAATATCATGATAATAAATGGATTCATGAAACAATATTACAAGGGATAGTATATACACCATATAAGAGTGAATTGGTTCATAGCAACAATGAAGTCTCAATAGAAATGTAAAATGAGATGAATTCCCTTATAAAGAATGTATCCTTAAATTAAAGATAAATCAATCTCATAATTATGTTTGAAAAATATAAATACACCCAATATAGGTGGATATTATGTGTAAAACAATAAAAGGTCATTCACACATATTCAATGGATGACATATTCAATAACTACATATTGAACCCAAAGAAATCGAAATTGTGTTAAGAAGTTCCCTTGGTAAAATTCGACAGCCTAACGACGCCACTTTAAAATTCATAAAATTTGTTGATGAGAGAGAAAATGGTATCTCATCACTTGGACATAAAATTTAAATCTATAAGGATATAAAATAACATATCCCAACATAAAAAGATGTAAATTAAAAGACATAACAAAAGAATTCTTTTAAAAAGAGGAGGGTGAGAGGTTCCCTTACCGATTTGGGTATCTTTCGAAATGTACACCCCATGAAAGAAGGACTATACAACATTGATGTAAATAGTCATAAAAAAAAGTATGTTAAACAAAGAGTAGAATTATGGACAGTACATACACCACTCAAAAGGAAATATTGGCAAATGTATCATGAATCTCACGAAAACACAAAGTGAGATAAAATGCCCCTTACGAAATTTCTGTAGCCTAACGGCGCCAATTAAAACATCCAAAATGGATTGATGAGAGAAAATAGGGTCTCCAATAATATGAACATATAAATTATAGTACGATTAATATAAAAGAAAATCCCAATCATTCGAAAGATGAGCTTAAAAGGAATGACATAAAAGAGTGTACTTAAAAAGAATGAGTGGGGTAGGATCCCTTACGTTGGGTCCGACATGACTCGATCATTCTTTAACCTCCTGAATAATAAACTTGAGTAAATTTTTAATTGATTATGAACCTTTTTCATGTTCATTATTCCTTTTATATCACTTACTACCATGCTATGACCACTATGTAATTATTTAAGTTAATAATGGTCGTTTTGGAGATCATTGCTACTTGAGTCAAAAATAAACTCTTTATAATTAAAAGTTGTTCATGTGGTAAAATATATATTATATCCAGAATTATATTCATTATGTAGATATCATATATATAATATATATACATTATATACATGCATTTATAATATTTCATAACATTTAGAGGTAAGAAATGAAATGCACCGTTCATGGAGACGGTAAGCCGTACGTATGCATGAACACTACTTCCATTTCAATTTTTTATTTAATGGAATTAAAATATAATTATACATAATAGTATTATAATTACAGTATGTTATCATATATAATAGCATTAAATCTATCCTTTATACATACCACATATGGTATTAATGAATCAAATCACTTTGAGGGGGCAGTAGTCCGCACTTCCTAAAATGAAGATATCGCGTTTAACCATAATGGAAACCATAAAGGTATTCCATAAATGAAAAATAAAAAATCATAAGTAAAACATAAAAAAATTATATATCATATATAAATATAGTGACATACTAATGGACACCTTTGAGGGTGTTAAAAGAATATTGAATAATCATCGTTTCGTGAGGCAGGAATTCACCATCCACAGAAACAATATGTTCTATAACCATTAGATGTAGGTATTTGTAAGTGTAGCTCGAATCCTTCTTATAACAACATCCTAGTATATTTAAGATACTGGATTTTTTACAAAAGAAATTAATAAAAAGAGTTTAGGGGGATTGATTAGCAAAATAAAACAAAAGAACACAAGTGAAAACATTACCTTAAAATCGGGTATCTCTCTTTGATTTGAGCTCAAAGGCTTCCTTGGAAAGACTTCTGCCCAAAGTAATGCTTATAAAAGTAATAGAGGGATGTGTAGAGGCAAAACGAGCAGGGTTTGGCTGAGAAAAAGGCATGAGAGGTGTGGGAAGGAGGTAGACGTGGGGGCCTTTTATAAGAGGAGAGGAGGGGCACTCTTGGAAAGTTAAAAATGTTAATTTATTTTCAAAGGAGTTTTGGATTTTAAAGGTCCCACATTGATGTATTTTGAGGATAATGTGGTAAGGGTTCGAAATATACTCATCCAATAGTTCTTTGACAAGTGTAGGTTATAGTTTTGACATTATATTTTCATTTTATTTAAATCCTTTATCAGTGAAGTAATCGCTGCATCATCATGATGTCATAAATAATTTAATTTATTTAAAGTCTAAAAATTATAAAACAAATATCATGATGTATTAATTTATTTTATCTTTCTAATGAATATTTATAGTCAAAAATAGGACTTGTATAACCCCATTTAAAAATTGTTTTAGTAAAACAACTCATGCTTGTGAAATTTTTATTTTAACGTCAAATAAAAAGTTAGTTATGTCATTTTCCAACCAAAGTGGCTCCCTGGGGTCCCCAAGTTGACCCTTGGATTGTCTTGGTCAGCCATGACACATCCAATGAGGGTAGGACATGTTTCTAGTTCACTTAATATTTTTAGAACATTATTTTTACCTTAAATTACACTAATTATCCCTAATCGTGATTAAAAACATAAAAGTTACTATTCACCAAAACATTATTTTAATCAAATTGAACCGGATTTTACATCCTAATGACAAACATGTATGTCGGATTTTTGAAATTCAAATCACCGAAGTGGTAAAGTTTCATTTAAATGAAAAATCAGTTTTTAAACCACCACTTTGTGGTTTCACTATTCATCAAAAATTGATGTTTTTCAGAAAAATACCAAAAATTCACCCTAAGATATATTTGATATTCCAAATTCAAAAATGATGTCTATTTTACAAAATTCAAAACATATAATATTATTAATTAATTTAATAATTAATTCCCACTGTCAAAACAAATAGCGTGTTTTTAGGAAACAATATCTATTAAAAGATTGACACTAGTTTATGTCCAATTTCAAAGTGAAATTAATTCCAATGACCACCATTATATTAAATGGTAAAATATATTCTAAATACACTTTAATCTTAATTAAAAATATAATCTATCCATATAAATAAATCAGATTAAAAGGAGGTTTTGAATTAAAATGCAACATTTTCAATAAAAATGATCTTTTTTCGGAAAAATAACATAATATTACACAAAGTAAATTTTGATGTCCAGATTCTAAATAAGGATTTTATTTTGTCAAATAAAACATATAAAATTTTAAAAAGTATATTTAAAAAGGGTTCTCCATCAAAAGGCGTTTAATCGACCATTTAAAGAATATTAGAAGATTTATGCTTAAAAATTCGATTCATTTACATTTTAAGCCTCCAAAATTTATTGGATAAAAGTAAAAATATTTGACAAACATATATAATAATTTTTTAGTTAGTTCCGTTAATTCCCACCATTACAACGGCTAGGCATTAACTACCTTTTAAAATAATATTAT
This sequence comes from Viscum album, assembly GCA_963277665.1. Taxonomy (NCBI): domain Eukaryota; kingdom Viridiplantae; phylum Streptophyta; class Magnoliopsida; order Santalales; family Viscaceae; genus Viscum; species Viscum album. Next base: position 1,327,596,892 of record OY728120.1, on the reverse strand, counting down.
TTTATTATTAGAGTGCAACGTACGATTTCAAAGAAACTCGTTGTTGCATATTGGGTATTCCCTCGAGCATAGAATTCCATTTAAAGTAATATTAATATTTTATTCAAAAATATGGATAAATTTGAAAATGTAATATTCTTTATTTACCTGGGGTGTTACATCCTTCCCCCCTGTTGGGAATTGCGTCCTCACAATTTAAAAATTGGGGTTGGAAGCTTCATTGAAAATCTCATATCGGAACAAGAGTTAGTAAAACTATCACTTTAAAAGAATGAGAGAGAAGTAAAAATGTCACCCGAGTTAACCCATACTAGGATTCCAAGTATGAAAATATGAATATGGAGGAAAAAACAATGGGTCATGTTCTGATGGAGAGTGATATTAAACATGTGTAGGAGAAAGTTAACAACAATAAAATCACAAACTTGTGATGGGTTAAAAGGTATTTGATTCCCCAGTATGAAAAACTAAAAGACAACATTTTTGTTTTTAGTTACTTTTCATTGAGGAATTTATTTATAAGCTTAACTAAAACATAAGGAAGAATACTTAATTGTCATTTTTACTTTCAACTTTTACTAGATTTCTTACACAAACTCATGTTTTCCCCAAAAGATGAGTATTTAGGATGACTTGTTCACATTAAGAGAGCTATAATCAACTTCTAGAGAATCACTTAATCCACAAAAGAGAACTATATACAAACCATGTATTTAGACCTTAACAAAACCTAAAACCAAAAAGGTTATTATGAGATCAGATAATACCCAAAAAGGATAATCCTTTATAAAAAAAATCTATTCTTAATCTCCAAAAATTTTCAAACAAAACCCAAAGTTCAACAAAGACCATTCAATAAACATATATCCATAAAATTATACAATGTAAACCAAACTATGATTTAAACCCAATTTTCTGAAGGATTTAATCACATAGTCTCCTAAGATAAATTTTAAAATTTTTCTCTAAAATAACATCAGTTACTCTTACAGTCTCAAACTAAAAAGTAATTAGCCTAATCACATATCCTCCATGATAGGATAATCATTTACATTGATAACAAAAAAATCAACTTAATCTTAATTCATAAAATCATCTGACTAAAAATAATCATTCAAACTAACCATGGACTTCACGTAGTCCTGTGGTAGGCGATAAATACCAGTTGCACTTTGGTTGTGGGTTCGATTCTTGCAGCTTTGTCCGACGTGACGGGTTGTCACACGGTCTGCATGTTGTCCCTTTTCAAAAACTATATAATTTTTCTAGATTTCCTCAAAAAGAGATAAATTCATCAAAAACAACCATAACATATTTTAACCACAAATTTTATCTGATAACTTCAATTTTGCACCCAAAATGTATTAACCAGTAATTTCCTCAAATTCAAGGATCATATAAACCCAAATGGTTCTTTATAACTATATCCACAAAAGAAAGGATAATTATTCCTTGAATAAAATTTTCATATATCAAACATCAGGGTTACTATAAAAAGTCTTCTAATGTAACCCCATCATCAAAAGAGACTTAATACATCTAAGAATTTCAACATCCTAAAATCTACCATAACTCTTGAATCCATTATATGATGACTTCTTACTCATTAAACATTCTTCATGATCCATTATCACTTCCTTTTCAACTTATTCTGAAATACTTCTTTCCTACAAACAAAATCATGAATCATATCCTAAGATTCCAATAATAGGAAAACATATGTTATGAAATAAACTGTACCTATCATTATTCATTGTCAGTTTCTTCATCCTCAATCAGAATGGCATTAGGTATTGGTAAATGAATATTTGTATGATCTTGGTGACCCCATTCCCGAAACTTCTTCGTAGGACATGTGTTTTCATAATGACCATGCACACCACATTTAAAACATTCAATTGATCCTTCAGAAAGAACTCCTTTCCCTTTCCTAGAGTAAACTAGATGCTTCCTTTTTCCATGGAAGGTTCTTGCATTATGTCCTTCATTTCCACATATATAGAATCTTTCTGTCCCTTTGAAACATTTTACTATGTGTTTCTTTCCACATATTTGACACATAGGTTTTTTAACATACTTACCTTTATGATTATTACCTGAAATTCCGTAGGGATTTGTTTCTTGCATAAACGATGCCTTATAAAAATCACTAAGGTTCAGATGGTCAATCATGACTCCAGATAGTTGGTTGAGGATAACCACAAGAGTTCTCATTGCAGCTCCCATATCATTTAGTGGTTATTTCATAAAATCGTCATAGTTTACTTCAAATCCACTGTTACATTGGTGCCTACTAAATCCAGCCATTAACTAAAACCAAAAAGGTCAGTGTGAGTATATTAGTAAAATCATCAAATAAAAAGGAGGAAGACAAACACCAAGATATACTTATCCAATTTATCTCAAACTCATTCTAACTTTAAAAAAACGATGACTCCATCTAATATACTAACCATTGTGGTTATACACAACTTGTCACTTTTTCTTAAACAACACTCTAACCACTAAAGATATCTAAACCGACCACCGATACCAACTATAAGGCCCCAACCTTAATCCTTACTTAATCTCGAGTTATTACAAGATTAAACATTGAGGATCTTTTCAGGTTTAGAGTTTTAGATAATTAGATCATAAAACTTGCATTACATTCCACATTTAAACATAGTGGTTACATAAAAGATAGTATTCATTTATCCCATCAATGGAAATATATTTAAAATAAGACATGGATTCTTTCTTGAAACTTCCTTGACACTATCATCATATCATGTACCATTACCTTGACCTGTGAAAAACATTTCAAAAACTTGGGATGGGTATAAAAAGCTCAGTAAGGGTTATAAAAAGTATGGAAAGGAAACATGAGTACATATATATATAAGAATGAAATCATACTTTACCCATAAAACATAAGAATTTTAACATACCTCATAAAATCATGAATAAATCATAGAAATCATAAGACATAAAGGTAACTTGAGGCTTTCATAACATTCTTACGTTGGGAGTAACCCTCTTGGTTACGTTTGGAATACCCATCACAATATATTCCCTAAATCTCTTCGGAGAAACCTTAACGTTTAACCCCTTCAGGTTAACCCAATGCATTGGAGAGCTATATCGGGCTCACCCGCCCTTAGGTTATCACAGAACCACCTGTCTTCATAAACAATGCCCAAGAACCATAACATAATCATAGCACATAACATAATCATAATAGAAAAGATAACATTCCCTCATTGCAATAACAATATAACATTTTATGATAATGAATCCATTCTAAAAACCATTTTCAAAATCATTTAAAACATTTAATAAAGAGATTTTGAAATCAAAGTGTCCCATACCACATTGAAGCTTTTAACATTTTAAACCATTAATATCCATATAAATAAATCCATAAAACTATTTTGAAAAAATGGATATTAATGAGAAATATTTATAAGAATAAATCATTAAAACATTTAAAACGATATTTTAGTTAAAGGGTTTTAAAACAAATGAGAGACACTTGAATACCATAATTGAGGAATAACATTTAATAAAAATATAATGAGAATAAATGGATTCATGATATAATATTCCAAGGGACAGTATATACACCGTATAAGAGTGAATTGGTGCATAGAAATAATGAAGTCTCAATAGAAATGTAAATTGATATGAAATCCCTTATAAAGAATGTATCGTTAAATTAAAGATAAATCAATATAATAAATATGTGTGAAAAATATATATACACACAATATAAGTGGATATTAATTGTAAAACAATAAAAGGACTTTAACACATATTTAAACTATTTCATATTCAATAACTACATGTTGAACCCAATGAAATCGAAATTCGGTTAAGAAGTTCCCTTGATAAAAATTCGAAATCCTAACGACGTCACTTTAAAATTCATTAAATTAGTTGATGAGAGAAAAAATGTTATCTCATCACTTGGACATAAAAATTAATTCTATATGGATATATAATAACATATCCTAATATAAAAAGATTTAAATTAAAAGACATAACAAAAGAAGTCTTTTAAAAATAGGAGGGTGAAAGGTTCCCTTACCGATTTGGGTAACTTTCGAAATGTACACCCCATGAAAGAAGGAATATACAACATTGATGTAAATACTCATAAAAATAAGTATGTTACAGAAAGATTAGAATAATGTACAGTAAATACACCACTAAAAAGGAAATATTGGCAAATGTAGCATGAATCTCACGAAAACACAAAGTGAGATAAAAAGCCCCTTATGAAATTTCGGCAGCCTAACGGCGCCAAGTAAAACTTCCAAAATGGATTGATGGGAGAAAATAGGGTCTTTCATCATATGAACATATAAAGTACATTAATTGTAATATAAAGAACATCCCAATCATAATAAATACGTGCTTAAAATGAATGACATAAAAGAGTGTACTTAAAAAGAAAGAGAGGGGTTGGATCCCTTACCTCGGGTCCGACTTGACTCGATCGTTCTTTAACCTCCGGAATAATAAACTTCAGTTAATTTATACTTGTGTAATAACCTTTTTCAAGTTCATTATTCCTTTTATATAACTTACTACCATTCTATGAACACTATGTAATTATTTAAGTTAATAATGGTCGTTTTGTAGATCATTGCTACTTGAGTCAAAAATAAACTCTTTATAATTACAAGTTGTTCATGTGGTAAAATATATATTATTTAAAGAATTATATTCATTATATAGATATAATATATATCAGATATATCCATTATATACATGCATTTATAATATTACATAACATTTAGAGGTAAGAAATGAAATGCACCGTTCATGGAAACGGTAAGCCGTACGTACGCATGAACGCTACTTCCATTTTTATTTTTTATTTAATGGAATTAAAACATAATGATACATAATAGTATAATAATTCCAGTATGGTATCATATATAATATCATTATATATATCCTTTATACATACCACATAAGGTATTAACGAACCAAATCACTTTGAGGGGGCGGTAGTCTGCACTTCGTAAAATGAAGATATCGCGTTTAACCATAATGGAAACCATAAAGGTATGACATAAATGAAAAATACATAAGCTTATGTAAAACATAAACATATTATATATCATATATAAATATAGTGACATCCTAATGCCACCTTTGAGGGTGTTAAAAGAATATTGAACAATCATCATTTCGTGAGGCAGAAATTCACCATCCACAGAAACAGTATGTTATTTAACCATTAGATGTAGGTGTGTTTAAGTGTAGCTCGAATAATTCTTATAAAAACATACTAGTATATTGAAGATACTGTATTTGTTACAAAAGAAATGAATAAAAAGAGTTTAGGGGGTTGGAGAAGCAAAATAAAACAAAAGAACACAAGAGAAGACATTACCTCAAAATCGGGTATCTCTCTTTGATTTGAGCTCAAAGGATTTCATGGGAAGACTTCTGTCTAGTGTGAGGATTATAAGAGTAATAGAGGGATTTGGAGATACAAAATGAGTAGGGGTTGGCAGCGGAAAAGGCTTGAGAGGTGTGGGTAAGGTGGTAGAGGTGGGGGCCTTTTATAAGAGGAGAGGAGGGGCACTCTTGGAATGTTACAAAATGTTACTTTATTTTCAAATGATTTTCGGATTTTAAAGGTCCCAAATTGATTTATATTCAGGATAAGGTGGTAAGGCTCGAAATATACTCATACAATAGGTCTTTGACAAGTTTATGTTATATTTTTAACATTATCTTTTCATTTTATTTAAATCCATTATTAATGAGGTAATCGCTGCATCATCATGATGTCATAAATAATTTAATTTATTTAATGTCTAAAATTTAAAAAAAATATCACGATGTAGGAAATCTTTGTATCTTTCTAATGAATATTTATAGTCCAAAATATGACTTTTATAATCACATTTATAAATTGTTTTAGTAAAACAACTCATGCTTCTGACATTTTTATTTTAACATTAAATAAAAAGTTATTTATGTCATTTTCAAACCAAAGTGGCTCCATGGGGTCCCCAATTTGACCCATGGATTGTCTTGGTTGGCCATGACACATCCAATGAGGGTAGGACATGTTTCTAGGTCACTTCATATTTTTAAAACATTATTTTTATCTTAAATTACACTAATTACCCCTAATCGCGATTAAAAACATAAAAGTTACTATTCACCAAAAAATTATTTTAATTCCATTGAACCATATTTTACATCCTAATGACAACCATGTATGTCATATTTTTGTAATTCAAATCACAGAAGTGGTAAAGTTTCATTTAAATGAAAAATCAGTTTTTAAACTACCCCTTAGTGGTTTCACTATTCATCAAAATTGATATTTTTTAGAAAAATACCAAAAATTAACCCTAAGATATATTTTATATTCCTAAATCAAAAATGATGTCTATTTTACATAATTCAAAACATATATGTTGCATTAATTAATTGAATAATTAATTCTCGCTGTCAAAAAAAATAGTGTGTTTTTAAGAAATAATATCTATTAAAAGATTGACACTAGTTTAAATCCAATTTCAAAGTGAAATTAATTCCAAGGACCACCATTAGATTAAATGGTGAAAATATATTCTAAATAAACTTTAATATAAATTAAAAATATAATCTATCCATATAAATAATTCAGATTAAAATGAGGTTTTGAATGAAAATGCAACATTTTCAATAAAAATGATCTTTATCGGAAAAATAACACAATTTTACACAAAGTAAATTTTGATGTCCAGATTCTAAAGAAGGATTTTATTTTGTCAAATACAAAATATAAAATTGTCAAAATTATATTTAAAAAGGGTTCTCCATCAAAAGGCGGTTAATCGACCTTCTAAAGAATATTAGAAGATTTATGCTTAAAAATTGGATTCATTTACATTTTAAGCCTCCAACATTTATTGGATAAAAGTAAAAATATTTGAAAAACATATATAATCATTTTTTAGTTAGTTTTGTTCATTCCCACCATTACAATGTCTAGGCGTTAACTTCCTTTTAAAATAATATTATTTTATTATTAGAGTGCAATGTAAGATTTCAAAGAAACTCGTTGTTGCGTATTGGGTATCCCCTCGAGCATAGAATTCCCTTTAAAGTAATATTAATATTTTATTAAAAAATATGGATAAATATGAAAATGTCATATTCTATATTAACCTGGGGTGTTAAAATATCATCCTCACAACCCTCCATGATCCGGTCATCCAGGCATAATCGATAAAGGAGGAGACAAGCGCAAGAGGAGCAGTCCGTGACGAGGCCAAAGTTAGACCCAATGCTGTCAAATTTCATGCCCTCAAACTTAGAGACACGGGCACCGACCCACTAAAAAGCACCATGATAGACAATCGGCCAGGTTGATTTATCAGAGGATGAAGAGCTAATCTTCAGTTCCATCAACTTCATCCACCTTATGGAATCATTCCCTAACAAAGGGTATGGTTATGAACCCGAGTTCCCAACACAAGGAGCCGGGATGAGGAATCGCAGAGACATGGGATATCAGGGAAGGCGCAGTCATGGACAGAACCAACCCTATGGTTGGACCTCTTCCCAAACTGTCAATATCGAGGAAACCCGTGGAAGAGCCCTTCAACAGACTCAAAAAGAGAACGAATACCCCTCCACCTCCACAAGCGGACACTCTGACCCTGTGAATTTGCGATACCCATCAGAGGAAGAACAAGTGTCTTGCTACATAGTGCGCACAAATAGACCAGTCGGGCCAAATCCCCAGAACGTGTGGACACCATAAACCTCTAGCCCCGTAGCCGGTCCCTCCTCGTCACATACTCCAGCTCCCAAGCTGCCTTCTAGAACTCTCCCTCAGGTAGAGAAGCGTCGGCTGCTGGAGCAAAAATATGATATCTTCAAGTAGCTGGCATCATTATCAGCGAAGTTCTCAATCTTGGATGTCCTGAGTCTGTCAACCGACCTCAGGGAGGTTCTTATTGAATCCTTGCTCAGCCCCCAGGAGTTTCAAGCTGAGGTAGCTGCTGCCGAGATTTACCGGACAGAGATGGGCTCATTTGAATGCAATGCGGTGATTTCATTCACCAATCAAGATGAAGATGCCTTCATGCAAGACATATCTAACCACTGTATGTGTCTGGAACAATGAAGGATGTTTAGATCTGTAAAGTCATTATTGACAATGGTTCTGGAGTTAACCTCCATCCCCTATGGACACTCCGTAAGCTAGGCCACAGTGAGACCGAACGACATGACTGTAGACTCATATAGACCATACCTACTCCCGAAGGCTGTAAGAGGTATATATGATGGTCAAAAGTGTAACTAATGATAACCGGACCTTATGTCGATCTATGAGAACACCCTTTCTCCTCAAAGCTGGTCAAAGAGGTCATCGATTCTCGGTAAGGGATATCGGTTCTTGACCGTCAACTGGTTCAACTTCTGATAATCCATACAAAGATTAAGGGATCCTTCTGCATTTTTGCAAAATGGACAGGCGAACCCCATGGAGAAGTACTGGGTCAGATGAATCCCTTTTCCTACAACTCCTCCAACTTCTTGTTGAGCTCCTTCAACTCATGTGTTTCTATCTTATAAGGAGGAATGGACATTCTTCCGCTCTAGGCACAAGCTCAATCGAGAATTCTACCTCATGCTGGGGAGGAAAACCTGAAAAGTCCTCAGGAAAGACATCCCTGAAACGATCCACCACTAGAGGAAAGACTAACTTTGAGGTCCCCTGGTCATCCAGATATAGACTAGTAATCTGGGCTATAACTCCACCCGCCTAGACATCCCACTAGCCTCTATGAAGAAAAGACATGCCGTCTGGTGATACAAAAATCACCCTACGACGATAGAAATCGAGGACTACTTGGAAGGGAACCAACCATTCCATCCCAAGAATGACATCATATGCTATCTTCTCTAGGACATAGAGGTCCCATAAGAACTGAAACACTGCAAAATAAAGAGGGAATTATTTTCACTAATGTACGCTAGATGTCCTTGTTCCCAAGGGCGTGTCAAGAGTCAACAAGTCAGGGGACAAAAAGATACAGAGCCCAAGGCTCTCCATGAAAGAAACAGAGATAAATCTATGTGAATCACCAATATTGAAAAGAGCTGAAGATAAAAATGAGGCTACTAAGATCATACCTCGAACTGTAGAGGGTCCAAGATCCTGCTCCTGATGAAGTTTCTCAACCGAAAAAGCATGGCCTGTACTGCAGCCCTACGTAGCAGCCTAAGATCCCTGTACTGCTCTTCCCTGAGCCTGACCACTATGTCGATGGCCTATACCCTAGCCTGAATTACCTGAAGAACACCAGTCCACAGTCTGTGGCGGAACTGGTAATCCTACTCCTCTACGCAGAGTCGAAACTGATCTAACTTCACAAGCCACAGGCAGAAGAACCTTGCAGAAGCACTGCAGATGACGCGTCTTGCGGAAAGATCAGCACTCCACTTAGTCTCTCAGGCACTGCAGCTTCTTATTCCTGCTCCTCCCACACTAATAACACACCACTTGGGTTCCAGAAGGGAGATCTCATCTACCAGAAGGAACACCTCACTTCCTCGGATCACCCCGTGTAGACTCTAGGTGGCGCTTCTTTCTGTATTCTTGGAAAGAATCAGCCCTGGATGCTGAACCACCCTGGTCCACAGCTCCAGTATCTCTCAGGTTCCTTTCCATGATAAGTGCCTGGTTGACTATCAGAGTAATAGAAGTCAACTGAAAGACATTCACCTGCGATATGATATCCGGTTTGAGGCCTTCCTCAAACTTCCTTGCTAAAAACAGCTCTTCATTCCCCATAATAGAAGTGAAACAATGTAAATCAGTGAAGTGGGAGGAATACACCATAACTGAGAGAGTACCCTACTATTGGCTCATGAACTCCCTGGCTTTGTCATCCCTCTGAATCGCTCAGAAGAAGTAGTCATAGAACGTACGCTAAAACTCATCCCATGCCATAACCTGTTGGCGCCCTGTCTGCGAAACCACATCCCACCACCTCTTGGCAGAATCTCATAGCATATAATTTGCGAGCGTCACTGTCCTCTCTGAAGGAATATCCAGATGCTTGATGATGGATAGCATGGCATCTAGCCATGAGTCCACAGCCTGCAGTCCTCCATCCCTTGAGAATGTGCGAGGATGCTGCTACTGAAAAACCCACGTCAGCTCTTCCATAGTCGGGGAAGGATTCTGAGCTCCCTGAAAGGTCTGCATGAATCTCATGAAACCCTCTCTGAACTGAACATCGACCCCAGTGTCTAGAATCACTGTATGTTCCATGTCCGGAATGATAGGAGGAACTACTGGTAGTCCCTAATATGTCGTATCAGGTGTACGGTCACCGCCCTGTCCCTGACATGCAATGGGAGGACATCCTGGTGCCATAGCTCTGAAATTTCAAAAACACTCCTTCACTAACAACAAAAACAGTTGCAACATAAGAGAGTAAATCAGATGTAGGGTCCGAAGAAAATTCGCAAAGTAAAGTGGAAATCCCCTTGAAAGCAAGGGAGATTCTAAGCAATTCCCCCCCCCCCAATAATTGGGGAAAGGTGGGGAGAAAACTCAAAGGACAACACAAGATGAACTGGTCTGCACACCAGTCCCATGAAAATGCTACACGGCCGATTCCACAAAGCACCCCCTCCGCGGACCACGGTCGTTCGTGGATTGGAGGCGGAGGTCCTACATGGACGCAAAGCAGGATAGGCGCCGAAGTGGTTCACCGTCACGAACTGCTCTAGCCGTGAACCGCGTCGACCGGCGCGGACCGCATCCGCTGTCGTTCGCGGAGAGGAGGCGGAACCCTGCGCGGCCGTAAAGCACTCCCTGAGCTTGTTTGGTTTGCGGGGAAGGTGCATTCAATTTCACCCCATGAGTTGCTGATTGACCAAGTCATCTGTAAATCGGGTTTCCGCTCATGGGCCTCCGCAAAAGGTGCTTCATGACCACAAATCCATCTCTTTCCCCACTCTATAATAGTATACCAAGGGGGAAGAGAAAAGGAGATTCGGAGAGTTCGACCATATTTTGGTGGAAGGATTTCAAAGGAAGGAGCTTAAGATTTCTCAAACCCTAATGTTCCAGTCTGTGAACCAGAATAGGTATGAAGCTGGAAGCAAATTAATAAGGAACTGAAAACGCATAACAACTCGGTGAACCGCGAAAATAAAATAACAATGAACAGAAGACCACGAACCATGGACCCTCCGCGGATGCACTCCCCATGGACCAGGGAGTTTATGCCACTTTTCCGATCTGTCGCACCACGTAGCACCCTCCTATATGGGAGAATCCCCGACCGACGAAGCCCTGACCGGCGCCGCCCTCAGCCAACAATGCTCGCATGGATCCCTCCGCGTACCACCCTGGTACGCGGGCTGAACCCAAAGCCACGAAACGCCCTAGTTTTCGGGATGCCCGCCAGTCCATGAACCACCATGGTTCGCAGGATGCCCAACATTCCACAGAGCACCCTGGTTCGCCGATGGCCTCTCAAGACGTGTATCACCTCCCTACGCAAAGGGAGCCACCACTCATATAGGTGTGTAGCCCACCAGGTCCTTCGGAGTTTCCATTCCCCAAGCCGGATATTTTTCTACTGATCCAACCCGATCCTCCGTAGCTCCCTCATTGGTCCATTAATCGACCCCGAGCCGAGGCCTCCACTAGATCCACCGGACCCGTGTGATATAACCTTCAGTGCGTCAGCGCGCCGATTTGAGCTCACATACCCACTGTAAGCAGCGAAAAAGGGGTTTCCCCGACCCTTTGGTGGATTCCCAAAGCATTCCTGGGTTCACATTCCAATGGTAATATGGAATCCGAGCCCAGGATCCCCCTTTCCACCCCTCCACTTGTTAGGACTAGGGCACTTCTCCCCTCCCCGGGGAGTGGCGGGCTACCCATCAGAAGGAAGCCCCCATGCACCTCTGTACTTCCCCACGACCATGCCCAAAGGGGGTGTACTGGGAAAGGGAGCTGCCCCATCATTATTTGGGTCCAATTACCTCTCATTCTACACTTTGTCACCCTAGGCATCCACCTCGGAGTAAGCCCCGACATTATGGGCCGCCTCTATGCGTAAGTCCAACTCCACTTCTCACGGATGCACCTTTCGCGACGTGATCTTCTGGTCCCTACTCCTTCTTGTTTCTCACACCGATCATGACCCATGTGGGCATAGAGTAAGCATCTACCATGACATCCTTTTATGGTACTCCTTAAACTGTAAGCACCAATCCATTACTATGGGCCCCCTCAGTGTGTAATCCCCAATCCATTACTCTAGGCAGCCTTAGAGCATAAGACCCACCCCTATGAGAACTATGAGGACTTTGATTCCCTACCACAGGGATACGTAGGAAGCCTCCATGAGGTTCATGAACGATCACCATCAGACCCCCGGGTCCACATTCAGGTCAACTCTCCAACACTCATATTCGAACTACGTGGACTTTGATCCATGTCTCCTAGGAAGGGTACGTAGGAATCCTCCCTGAGGTTCAAGCCCAACAACCGGTTGATCCGACTATCATCATGTTGGTTCACCGCACCACTCCTTGTGCCGCCTCAATGAGTCCATACTCCTCGGGGTCGTTAATCCAATGAGGTATGGTAAAACTCGGGCATAAATGATTCCAAACCCCGACATCCATCTGATCATTTCCAACCATGAGTAATCTCTTGATACTATGCTTGGGTATAAACCAAAGTTTCGTGAACATATGAACACGACTTTAATCATTAAGAGTGTCCCAGAACATGAAATAATTCCCCCCTAAAGGGCTTGATGAGCCCGAATTCCCATCCTCTCGACCAATATGAGGTCTTAAGAATCTCTAGTCAAACAACCTAGTGAACGCCTACCTTTAGAAAGTAGGTGTACATATTACAGGATATGTAACTGTTTTGAATTTCGAGGTAGAAAATGGTGCACCCGATATGAGTGATAAAGCAAAACCAAAACATATGTAATCAACCGTCGGGTAGCACATGTTTCATCCCCATGACCCCATCATGTGCCGCGAGATAGTGGAACTGGAGGTAAAAACCTTTAAATTTTGGAAAACAAGACTACACGGCGTGTTTCTTAAAAGTTTACCCTGGGCGTGTACCTTGGCCATACATGGCTGTGTAAACCACCCAGCTACATGGCATGTTCTTAAACTACACAGCGTGTACTCACCCTTTTCTCCCTGCCCATTTACTCCCACACGGCTAGGAACACGGACTGTCCCAGCAAGAAACTACACTGCGTTCTTTTCCACTACACAACTTGTTTCTTAAGTTCTCTCCCCTGACCGTGTCATTAGTCACACAGACTGGTAGATGAGCCACTTATTCACGTCATGTCAAAGGATACATGGCATGTACTAGAAATGCCTTCCCTAGCCCGTGTTGTTATTGACATGACCAGATTCACGGTCGACACTACACAGTGTGTTCCATATGGACATGGGATTTATGAAGAAGAGTAACACCAACCTGTGTTGTTGGCTACACGACCGACTACATGGTCAACTATACATGGAGTGTTCTCAAGGGACACGATGTGTACTTGAAAAAAAACCCTGAACCGTGTTGTTAGTGACACGACCAGATACCTATTCCAGACTACACGGCGTGCCATGCTAGTACAAGATGTGTTCCAACAAGATTTTTCCAGGACCCAATGTCCTTACCAACACGATTAGTGACAAGACTAAATACTACACAATGTGTTTTCGTAATGTACATGCCGTGTATTCTGGGTTTTTTCGAAAACTAACCTTAGAACTACGCCGGAGCCCAAAAAACAAGGAAAAACCAGTGTTAAGGTGCCAAATTCTGATCCATGGGGGCCCATACTCCCCGCGAATCAATGCTTGGCATCATGACAATGTAGTAAACAGTATAACAAACTCACGCCACACCAAATTCTGATCCTCGAGGGCCCATAACACCTCTATGACCATAGTTTGGCATTCATGATAAAGAAGCTCTAAAAACTGATACCCTATCAACATAGGAGGTATTCTATCACAACAACTATAACAACAGCATGCATTGTCTATCAAAAATTCTATCACAACAACATGAAATTTCTCATGCAACCTAGATGGCTTGGAAAATGCCTAACATTTGATTTTCTAACATGTTCCTATATGATGAATGAGATGGAATACCCTCATCCCATAAGGTTTCAACAAAATAGAACCACAATCATATAAACTGTAACAGCACAAAACAAGTGCACCACCCAATGGTGAAATCAATTCAACTATAGCATTTTCAAAACTCAAAAAAATTGTAATATTTGAGGTAATCTGGCTTTTTCCCTATAAAAAAGTTTTAGAAAGCCCTAGCATAGCTATTTACCATTTACCTATTCCATCATATCCCTGTCTAATGTTGCTAAATAGTAATTCAATAGAAAAGGATGAAACTCCTCTAATAATACTTTGTAACGACCCGAATCTAGAGCCACTCAACTGGTGCCCCATAACAAGTTCACCACATGACCTCAAGCATGTTTCCCCAAACGCCAGATGCTTCTGACTAGCAGTGAGGGCCTTGGTGAGTCATTGGAGAAACTATGACCTCATTTGGTAATGTATACAAAGAAAGGAAATAACAGTCAATAGCAGAAGCAATAAATAATATATAATAACTGAAACTAAACAGCGGAAGTAATGTATAATATAATAATGATAAAAATGATGCATCATGTACAAGTATCTAAGGAAAGAATCAAACACTACAACGTGCTGATATAAAATAGAGAACAAAGTACTAAAAGTAAATAGAAACTCCAGCAACATCGCCAGCCTAGGCTCGGTCCTATGCTCTCCAGATCCAACCAGCAATCATGTACCTGAAGTAGAACGACCACAATACATATCCAAACCTGCAACCATATAACCTGTTTGGGCCAAAAAGCAGGACCCAAACATGGTGTGAGACTAATCCCAGTAGACAATCACCAGATGATCTGTGCCCTACTGTCAGTGAGAAATATAAAAAAAGTAAAGGAAATAAATGCAGCAGGGAAAAAAAGTAATCTAAAGTAAACAATACTACAAATCTCCATTCACATTTATTTATTAATTTAACTCTATCAAATTAATTAACAAACAAGGAATCCAGCAGCAACTCTATATTCCAAGGCCCAATAAGTAACACAACACGTATCTCAGCAGACTACCTAAACAGCAAGCAGTAAAAAACCCAAGCTTGTTCTTTGGCTTGGTGGACTCGTTACAACCGACCAAACAATATTCAAGGTGACTCTCTGGGTGGGTCACACTAGAAAACCCCTCTAGTCATGTAAACATACAAAGGCACAGACACTCTGGGAAGCTCTCACCATCAATTCCCCTGCGGTCTTGCAACGATAGCTATACACTCTCTTAGGAAGAACATACATCTAATTCCCCCTATAGTCTGGATACGTAACTAAGGAAGCTCTAAGGAAACACAAGGTACCATTCCTGTAGGTCCTTTGAATGATAATAAAATATTACAGACTCTCTAGGGATGACCTAATCATTAATTCCCCCTTTAGTCTACCGCACCCGGTTCGCACAGCCATAAGTAGTTTAGTCGTGCGTAATTGACTGTTAGAAGCCTAAGTAAGCTAAAAAACTACTTGGATAATAGCTAAAATGCACAAAAATCATATAAAAATCAGAAAATACATGCAATCAATTATATCAAGGCAGTAAAACAATGCAACACGGTATGCCTCATGAGAAACCTAAGCCAAAACACGATAAACAACCAAAACAAGGGAAACAGCCAAGGGGTGATAGCAAAACTTGCTAACAAGCAATTACTAATCATCTAATAACCTTAATCATACATGAAATCTAAGGCAGATAATAATATAGGATCAAAACCCTTACCCGAGATACCCGATACATGGGTATCCGACACTTTTACACCAAAAACTCAAACACATTCATCATAGGGAAACAAACCACCTGCCTTAATCCTAGTAGATTGATATACTTGAACCACAAGGCTTGATTATCGTTAGAACGACGTAGATAGCTTCGTTCCCAATGCAATTGACGATGGTCGATTCGGAGAATGGACGGAGGCTCGGAGGCTCGGAGAAGATCCGCGGTCGTATGTAATGCTCTTGGTTGAGGAACCTGAAGAAGAAGATGGTTCTGTCGATGGGGTGCAACCCTAGTCCATTTAATAAAAAAAATGAAAATACACGACCTGTACTTCTAAAGTACACGACATGTACTCAACTTTTCTGTACCCTTCTGTATGTAGCCTCCACATCACCCCTACACACCGTGTGTGTGGTCCGGACAAGGCTAGCACCCGGTCTCGAGTGGAAAAGGAATATATGGAGTGTACACATAAAGTACATGGAATGTACTTCAAAAATTTCTAGAAACTCCTCTTTTTCCCAAAAATGACCAGAAAGGGAAAAACATACCTGAAAAGAAGGTTCGGGTTCTAACATTTCCTCTCTCCAAAGAGTTGAACCCCCATATTATATCAAGGCATGTGTCCTTTATACATAGAGTGGAACCCTCCTCTTGGGATAGGGAACAAGTCCTCTATACACATAGTGTAACCCTCATGCTGGGACATGGAATGAGTCCTCTATTTACAGAGTGGAACTATCCTTCTATGAAAAGGAATTGGTCCTCTACCTATAGATTATGTCCCCTTAACTATGCGGTATAGTGTAGAGGTTTTTCTTCACATAGATAATTATTTATACAAATATGTGAGATGCTAGGAATCACATGAAACCCCTTTTTAGAGATATAGGTAGACTCATTATTCTTATATGGGCTATGTAGATGGAGATCCATGTTCTATATCCTTTCGGTTTCTTATTGAGAATATCTAGGTTTTTTCATGGTTGTTGTCTCATATAATAATTGAAATACATTCAGGGTAATGAGCTGAATACATCTATTGTGTCTCACATCATCCCCTTCAGTTTTTATTGCATCAACTTAGGTTTTTATATTATCACACAGTCATGGGATTTACCGACATGTTTCATGTCATATATTATGCAGATGTATTATAGTTCAATGGTTGTATTTGTGGATCTTAGGAATGCTAGTGAGAATTTGATTGCGTATTGTGGTTTGGGATTGGATAACTAGGGACGGAATCTATCAACAATTTTTTTCATTTGTTATCTTGTTGGTGCATCTTTTTTGGTTGGATATTTATTTTTCTTCTTTAATATTTATATTACGTTTTCGTACTCTTTTGTATTCCCAAGAGGTTATTACAAGCATTTAATTTACTATAGATGTTAAAATATTTTATTACTATTCCTCTATATGTCTATATAGATATGGTTTGGTGTGTATATATAGGTACATTAGGTAAATTATTTCCATTTTATTAATCCCTCTCTATGATTTTCTCCATCTGGTGGCCTATGGAGGAAGGCTTGGGGTAGGTTTGGCTCTACCTTGTATCATCCATGTTGGACCTGGTGGGTTTGTTCATTAAATATGAGACATATTTTGGCATTTTTTACTGACATCAATATCTTTATAAGGAATTGAGGTCCCCTCCAATTCAATCATTCATGGGAGAAAATGTTTGATAAATGTTTTAGCATTCAAATTTTTTCATCCATAATATGTTCTAGGTTTATCATCCTTCAAGTCATCGATAAACCTTACTTTTTATATGAAATAAATCTTTATTTGTTCATCGTTATGTATTAGATGACATTAGATATTGGAAGATTAGGAATAATTTTAGTGTCTATCAAACATGTTCTTTTGACTCCACAGTCACAATAATATTTGATCACCTCATTTCACTTGGTCTTACGGAAGAAAGGTTCCACCGTGTTCCCATATACAATGTTGTTGGGCCACTCACTCATAGTTTCTTGGTTGGAATAAAAAGTGGCTCCATTAGAAATAAATTGGCTGTATTTTACTATTATGAAATTTAGATTACACTTTTATGTAGGTGGGGAGGAAAAATTTGATCATCTATAATACACAACATTATAAGAAATTTATAGAAAACCAATTTATCCACTAGAAATGTATTATCAAATAAATTTAAAAATAATCCTCAAAACACACCATAATCCTAAATACACTTGATAAACACATGTTAAATGAATAAATTAGTGATATTCTATTGAAATAAATAGAATATTTTTTAAAAGTTATGTTCAACCGGAGAAAAATAATAAAAAAGGAAGAGAGAGTATTTCCTAGAATAAATGTTAGTAATAATTATTAAGCCATACCAAATCCAAGAAACTCCAAGAGAGGGAGTGGAGGAGAAGCCTGGGGTGTCTCCAATTGTTATGGGGATATAAATAATAAACATAGGGGTGGGGTTAAATTAGAACTTCAAATAAATTAAAAATATAACCCCACATAATGGGGGGTATGGAAACACGTAGGTGGATAGACACCATCATTTGGTGGAAGGGTTGTGGTTCAACCCCACTACTCGACCTAACACAACTCAAATGGGATATCACCAGAGATATCGTGTTTATATTCTATTAATGAACTCAGCGACCCATTCAACCTGAGCAAAAAATATTAATCTCTATCTTATCTATAAAACTTTTAACTTATAAACAGACATTAAATAATTTAAACCGCATATAGTAATGATAATTGTTGATCCGATCTCAAAATATAAAATTCACACATTCTCCAATATTAAAAAAAAACCTACATTTTATTTCTATTAGAATTAATAGTTCATTTCAATCTCCAAAAAACAATTCTTGTCACATTATAGAAACCCCACTGATCATTTTCAAAAAAATTTTGACATATAATGGTTATTTAATGATCATTTATCCATTACATAATAAATGAAAAATATCAATTTTAAATCCCTTTATTACTCCACCTACCAAATTTATCATTCCCCATCCACCACAGTACCAATCATAAAAGAATTCATAATCCTTCCATGATCACCATTCACTCATTGAAATCATTTTATATTACATTAACCATTATCATTATTGTAAACCAACACCAATACTATGAGAACTCCACTCATATCTATCAGAAACAGAACTAAAAAAATGGTTAAAAAGTCATCTATTTATCATAAATTTCTCAATATTCAAAATTCTAAATATACATAAATCCAGATATTATTTATATTTCTCTCATATGCTTTAACAAATAAGGCAATATTATACCTACTAGTTCTCACCACCATATAAACAATCTAATAGATCATAATCCATAATGTTCAATAAATGAAAATATCAAATTTTGAAATTAGATATATTTTAAATAGAATAAAACATACACCTAATAATCCCAACACTCAATGTCTTATAAAATTAATCATAACATGAAACAAAACAAGAAGTTGAAAACACCTGGGTCACAACTAGTTGATATTCATAAAATTAAGTAAAACTGATTGATAAAGTTACTAATAGACTATTTTGAAGTCTTTTTTAAAAAACTATAAAGGAACTAACTCTGAAAAGATTATTTCTTAAAATTATTTTAAATATATCAATCTATTTCTAAAATTATAAATAAAAAAATCATTATCATAGTTGATTTTTTCCAAAAAAATATATCCCATTTTCAAAATAAGATTAAATATTCATTTTCATGATAATTTTCATAAAATTATTTCAACAAAACAACTAACTTAAAATTAAACCACTCTAATCACTTTTACATGATTCATACTTATGAAACTATTTTTCACATGACTTGTTCCCCATATATGATTTCTAATTAATATTTTGTTTGAAAAAACAAATTCTTAACAACCAAAGGTTTTTTTATTATAATGATGGAAGAAAAAAAAATCACAAAATTTGAATCAATCTTGTAAGAATTTATATCCAATGTAATATAATAACAACTTTTAATCTATTCATAAAAATATAAAATAGATTATATGTTAATATCAATTAATAATTTTTTCTAATAAGGAAGTGCAGAAAACAAAAAAACCTTGAGGCGTGTGATTCATGACCTAAATATGAAATTATCAAGATGCCTAAATAATATTAATGTTTCAATCATGATTTATAAGACATATTTTTTTCTTAATATATCCCACATTAGGATTCTTAGTTCAACCCCTTACAAAACATAGGCTTCAAAATCATTACAAATTGATATCCCCTATTGACATGGATTGTAACCAATGATATGATTTCCCAAAATGTTCCATGACAACTTGCCCTGTTTAAAAATAATATATCAACATCTAAATATATTTGTGTTGTATGAGAACATGATTTGATACCACATTGTAATGCCCCAAACAATGCTTCCTAAATAATGACAGAGCAAAGGGGGACACATTAACATAAGTACCCTGGAATTTATGCTAGAGGGTAATGACTAGGGGAGAGGAGATGAAATTATTATTGGGATATTATATCCAAAAAAATGATCCCCAATTGTCATCTCCTTTCCAAATAATTTTTTTGTATAACCCATATATAACTGACATGCCTGAAAATAAGTTGAAAATAAATTTTTAGCCAAGAGGGTATCCCTTGGTCAAGAATATTAAATCAATACTATACTATACAAGATAAATCAATAATAATAGAGAATTAGTAACCTAGATAATACCAATATTAATAAAAAAATGAAAATATCCCTCAGGGAGATTCATATTCAGTATAATTGAAATATGTAACATTTTTATCATCATCAATGGAAAGCTAACAATATTATCCAACCAACTCATCTTATTTCAATACAATGCTTGTGTTAGGAAAGGTTTCGAGGTCCAAGGAGATATATATCCCTAAAATAAAACATTAATTCTATGCACATACATTGAATCCCATTTCAGGCACATAGGTATGGGGTAAGTCCCTAGTACCGATAAGGATTCCCCACTCACCTTGACATGTAGCGTCACAATGATCAAGTGGATTTGAATCTGTGCATTTAGATAGTATAAAAAAATATTAAATGCAATAAATACACCCATAAAAAAATACCATGCATGTACACATGTGTCCTTATTATATCTCAACATGTCTTTAATAAAAATTCATTATGAATACCCATAGTGTTATTACCCAATCTCAAGAAAATACCCACTTGATAGTGAATAGTGAAAATTTTACCCTCATGTCCCATGGACTTATACCACAATATCATTCTTGTATCATCATAGATGTTCATAAAGTGGACCTAAAGATTCATCTATCAAATCAAAGGATATTCCAAGATAAAATAGATGGAAGAAATAATAAATCAATATATGAAAAAAGATAGTTTAGTAGCGGTTTACAAAACTAATGATAAATGTTTCATTTTTTATGTTTCAGTTATAAAAAGAATATCTAATTACCAAAATTATATGAAAATCATCACTTTCAAGTGGTGGGTATTTATTGGTGGATAAAAAATTTAATAAATCTTTTTTTATTTCAGTGTATATTATTTAAAAACATACATGAATTGATTTATAAATATTAATTTTCAGAAATCATTTGATAATCTTTTAAGTACAAGTTAATAAATATTTGATAATTAGTAATTTTATTTTATTAATTATTAATTATTTTATGTTTAAAATTATTAATTTAATTTTTTTTGTATATTATTTTATATTTTAATTAATTTTTTTGATTATAATTTTTTTAATTATTATATTGTAATTATATAAAAAATAAATTTATTTTTAATTATTAATTACTAAATAATTATCCATTATTGATTATTTACATATTATTAATTGTAAATTAGAAAATATTGACTAGTATATATATATATCTATAATAACATACAAACAAATAGAAAAACATAATATACATATATATATATATATATGTTAAAATGGTTATCAAAACATTCCCACATAACAAATGTTATAAGAGAAGATGAAAGCCAAACATCGGATTTATATACTAGTAAATTTTGATATCAGTGTCTCTTAATCCCATGTGAGTAATAAAATAAATGATTGAAAAATATATAAATTAGAATATTGGTTAATAAATTTGTAATAATTAATAATAAAAATTTATTATTATTCTCAGTGATGTAAAAAATGAATCTTTAACTTTAAATAGACAATTTTTTTGATTCAGTTGTCTAATTGTGCTTTGTGACATCTAAATTAAAACATATAATGATCTCCATCGAATTTATTTTATGATGGACTTAGTAATCAGTTTTTTATTGGTCAAAATAATCCCAATTGGCCTTTAAAACTGAGTATTACGTTATGGTATGAAAATTTTAGATCATTTATGGTATTTTTTCTTTATATAAGAGGGTATTCATATTCTTTTTGTTATGGAATGAATTTATTCAATGGGTTTACATTATTATTGTCATGATGGTGTTGAAATTTATGAGTTATTATTTCTTTGGGTTATATATTTGTGTATATGTATCTCATATTCTAAGGATTTACATATTGGTTATAGACATCACTTATGCTGGGATGTTTATGTTTAGGAAATATGCATGTGTGTTCCTATTTATAGATATATATATATATGTATATATTATTATATATTTTTGTATATTTATCAATTTTAATGTATTTTTTTATAACAATGTGTGCTTATATATATAGTATTTGTTTTCATGAAAAAGTGGTAAAGGATCTCCCATAATAATGAATTAACGAGGGATAAAACATTGTATTCCACTAATTTTTGGGTAAATTCAAATGAAAACACGATGACGGGGATGAACTATATTATATGATTGTGGTCCCGGACATAGGGTGATATTTGTAAGAATCTACCGTGTAGGGATAAACAACCACAACAAGGAGATTAGTGTTTGTTATAGGGCCATTTGTCATGTATTAAAATACTTTTTTGACCTTTTTAATTCAGTTCATGTAAAGGGTTTCCACATTACCTAGTTAAAAAGATTATTTTCTTTCTTTAATGAAATGGTCATGACCCTATCTTGTTTCGATATATATATAAATATATATATATATATATATGTAAATTAATTTATCTCTGTGAGTTTATATATATTATGTGAGTGTATATTTATATTTATATTTATCAGTGTTTATATTTATATATAATTATATATAATTATTAAAAAATTTATATATTTATTCATTTTTATGTGAACCTTTTTTAATTTATATGAATTTATAGATAATTAGTTCTATTAATATATATTTATATATGAAAATCTATTTTTCTATTTATGTTTATATATATACTTTTATTATATAAATTTATATATATATTTATTTATTTTTTTGTTTAAATATATAATTGTATATAATTAAATACTTGTCTGAACTTATATAAATTATTCTAAATTTATTTTTTAAAAAATAAATTTAATTGGTCTTAATATTTTTTGTATGTGTTTACAAATTTATATATAACTATATTTATTAAAATTTATATGTAATTATATTTTTATATGAATGTATTAATTAATTAAAAATATATATATATATATATTCACATATACATATATACATGTAACTGTAAATATATAAATGAACATATATAAATATTTATTAATGCTTGTTTCCTCAACAAATAAAGGACATGGTGTACGGGTATAGAAAATGCATAATTACTAAAAGATAAATCGTTAAATTCTCACCCAACACATATATATGATTAATTTACTATGAATGGTTGGGTGGTTTTGGGTGTGACTAGGTTTGGTGGGACAAGGTTGTGGTTAGTGTAGGACTTTGTAGTGGGTTTGGGCATAGCTTTCCTCTGATTGTCCGGATTCTCGAGGGCCAAACATCACTATTATTTCAATGAAAATTATTTATTTTGTATCAATTATTTAAAAAATTAGTACCGCCTATTATTATTTGTAGTAGTTTTAAAATCGATCATTATATATTACTTTTTAAAAAATTTCTTCATACCATTAAATTTAATAATCCATTGAAATTTTTTTAAAAAAACACTAAAAACCACTACAAAATGATAAGAAATTTATTTTTTAAAAGAATAAATAAATAATTCCAACCATTTAAAAATATATCTACTTTGAAAAAAATTTAATAAAAAATTTCTGAACAATTTAAAACTCCAATAAACTCTAAAAAACCTCTATATAGTGTTTTTTTAAAATTGGAATGGGCCAAAACACATGAAATAACAACCTTGGTGCTCACACCCTACCCCATATCATCGGACCATTCCACATAGATGGTGTCATAAGATTAGCAATGGAACACCTATAATTCTGACCCATTTCCTTGAACCATTATGAGAGACAAATCCCACTACATTATGTAACATTTATAGGATGCCCCATAAATGGTCTTATTGTATATCTTTAACATCATTATTAAAAAATGTGTTATAATATTTTTGTACTAATTAAGTGATTCCAGATGGAATTCCACCTCATTTGTTATATGTAATGCCACATCCATCAATACCTAACCCAAATCACTTAGTATTGAATTCATCATTTCACCACATCTAGTGGACAACAAGGTAGATCCAATCTAGGATATGCATCCTTATTAATTAGGAATATCATCAACACATGAAATGTCTCATGATTCATAGTCATCCTTTCATAGGAAATTATAAAATCCAATTAATCTCTAATAAATCACCTCTCATGATGGATACATTTCCATAAACAATTCTATCATGAATGTATCACAATCATGTAGGATTAGTTCTTATTAAACCATCTCAAATGTCACAAGACAACATCGCAATGGTTTAACCCACTAATTTTTCAAATATTAATATGGTTTTGGGGGATCACCCTCATTCAATTGAACAACATGAATTATGTATCCGTATATTACATAATTAAAAATCAATGATAAAATCAGTAATGTCTTAATCTAATGTCTAGATCCATTTCATGGAACTTTTTGACACTTTGATAAAAATCCATAAATGTTACCATAGTTGTCTGTTGAATCATTATGAGAAGTACCTCCCCCAGTTAAGAATGATCTATGAACAGTGGGTAACTCTATCAAGTAAGGGAACCAATCACTCATCATGAAGGTAAATTACTTTCATATTCTAGAATCATTTTCATTTAAACTATAGAAAAGTTAATATAAGGATATTCTATGTTTTAGATAGTCAAATTTAATAGAAAAATAACTTAATATAATAACAAAATTGCATCATCCCAATACAAGATTGATGATTTCTCTAATGTTTTCTCTCTTATTTTTCATTATCATGAAATAAATGAAAAAAACAAGGAAATAATAAATCATTATGATCACATAATCCTACAAACATTAAAAATAGACAATAAATCACAAAAGATAATTTCGAATAATTTATTTAGTGAACCATCCTTTATTATATTTTACAAATGATAACTCAAAAACATATTAAGAAAATTTCATAAATTTAATTACACACCACCTTTAGATGAAAAAGGTTAAAAAAATTAATCAAAGTATTCTATGTAAAAAATCACAAATAAACCCATTATATAGAATTGAAAATATTCAATTAATCCATGGAAAGTCATATGAATTTTTTAATATAAATTCATTACCATTATTTTAAGAAAATTAATTTCCAATAGAAAATTTTATTTTGAAAATATACACATTCAAAACTACATTTAGAGGTAAAACCATTAGTTTATAATTAATATGAACTAAAATACCAAGAAAAACTATCACTAATTTATCTTTTTCAAATGAAATTAAATATAAACCGACAAAACCCAACATCATCCCCAAATTAAATACATATTTTATGGTAAATAAATTTCTATGTGAACCCCATGTCAAAATATTACCCCTATTTAGTTCCCAACATTTTCATAGAATATTTCAATAATAATAATTATCATAAATACCATAAAATAGTACAAATAATTAGAATAATTAATATTTAAAATACACCTACAAAATTTAGGATAAATAGTAATCATTACAATATCTTTTAAATCTCCACTAAGTGGAAAAACAAAATCAAAACCATATCTACCCAAACATAAACAATTTAGACATTTAGATCCAAAATCCCAACATTGAATAATTTTAAAAATTTCTCACCCTTTGATATATTGATTCGAAAATAATAAATAAAGGTGTTCAGTCTACTATTTGTATATCCCTAAACATAGGCCACTCAAAAACCCAAATTTTTTGTCCCAATACATTCATCTATTTTATACCCTATTTATAATAACCCTAGAACTACTAACTATGGGAAATTGATTATTCCAAATGATATACGATGGTTTGAAACATTTTTCATAAATATATCATATGCACTAGACATATAATCTTCATCATGTGGCTTGAATCCAACATAATTCAATAAATAGTCTTGTAAATCACTAAAAAACACACTAAAAATAGAGGATAAAAGGATAAAGAGAAATAAGGGAGAATGATTAGAGAGGTATACCTTAGTTTAAGAAAAATGTTTGAACTAAAATAAATCACTATGAAATTTGGATAGTTATAAGAGGAGAATCATTAGGAGGATCCCATATTCATTCAATCCATATTACTAATAAATTATGGTAAATTTTATAACCCTCCAATTATAATTTTTCCTATATACTATGTGTCTATGAATCTGTAAATGATTTAGGTGGATCTCTTCCACCATCAAACTAAAAAACCATTTTCACCTAATGCTAAAAATACTACTCCATGAGTATCCCACCTTAAATTCAATCATTATAACCCCTTAAATATGTTATAAAACTTATATTTTAAATTTATCCCATGTTCCCATGTACAAATTATAAATTTTTACCATCCAATTGAAATGAAAACTAAAGTTGCCTCCAATTTAATAACATTCCCTGATTATGGTCATTCAAATCATGGTTTTTATAAAATATTTATCTGTGCATGAGTCCTAGTGGATCCAGGTATGGTTTATTCAATAGATAAGTAATATATATCAAAAAATATAATTGATTTTTTATAAGATGAAAAAAATCTCTATATTTATAGGGGTATAAATTTATTCAATAGAATCATTTATATATAAAATTGTGAACAATTGATAAAATCATTTATAGTATTAATATTGTATAGTTATGTGTAAAAGGTGATATTTTAATATCCATAATATCATTATATGCATGAAATTTTCAACA
The DNA here is from genome assembly GCA_963277665.1 of Viscum album. Taxonomy (NCBI): domain Eukaryota; kingdom Viridiplantae; phylum Streptophyta; class Magnoliopsida; order Santalales; family Viscaceae; genus Viscum; species Viscum album. The sequence continues at coordinate 1,327,569,844 of OY728120.1, read as the reverse complement.
AAAAATAGAATAAATTGATAGCATGTAAAGTTTTTTAATAGTGATAATGATATCAGAAAATGTTTAAAAACAATTATTATATATTTCAGAATAATATATTCTAATTTATTCATTTAAAAGATGTAGTGATTTTTATTATTTTTATATCATCTATTTTGAAAATAAATCATTAATTTTTTGAGATAAATTTCTATATAATAATATATATAATTAAAAAATGACATAAAATAAAATTTACCAAACTATATGTTATGTTAAATGGGCTATTAGACTGGATATTAATGTATCCTCCTGATTTTTATTACAAAAAATAATGAAAATGTTCCTTAAAAAATGGTTAGGTACTTTCACACGTTTCCACATATTTCTTTATATAAACTAAATAAATAATATAGAGAGTATACTGATATTATATAGAAAATTTATAATAAATAGTCTTGTTACTTAGTGAAACAAATAAAAATATTTCCTGATTTTCTACAAAATCTATTCAACCAAGGGTTATTTTATTTTTTATCCACATTTCCTTCTTAACTTAATATGTCAAATTAGTTGACATATTTTAGGATGAAATATACGAAAACACATAAACCACATACATGGATTATAAATAATTTTACACAGTTATACATAAAAATTAATATTAAAACCCAATTCCTGAAAATAGAGGTTTATAATCAGTCGAGATAAGAAATAAATTGAGTTATATCTCATAAAAAATATACATTTATGAGAATAAGATTATGAAAAATTCATAAATATAAAACATATATCATTATACATGAAATAATAGTTTGGAAAATAATGTAGAATGATCCCAAACCACATGAATATAAAAAATGATATGAATAAGGAATTGAAAAAAGATATCTTAAAAATATGTAAAGGATAATCCCCATGAAATTTATAAAATACATTCACAGAATCAATGTTGGTGTCTAGTACATAATGACGAAATGAGAAAACAAAACTACCAGTACACTAGTGGTAAATATAATTCTGATCTACCCTGTCACATAATACAATATCAATACATTTCCATGACAAATAAATCTATTAAAAATAATATATATATATATATTAATCTTAATACAATAATTTAACCATATAAATAAAAAAGGTTATATATTATTTTTTGATCATATGGACTTACTAATTCATTATAAAAAGATAATGGATGAATATTTTGTTATTAAATCCTTAGATAATGAGTATTTTAGGATATTTGAGTGGACCACCGAATCCGATTTCAATGAAAATAAATTTTTCGGGATGGACACCAAAAAATTAATTCCACAAAATTTCTTTACTAAAGGCCATATCAACTTTGAGGATTATTTGAAAAATTAGGAAAATGTAGATACTCTCTTCTATGACCTCATCTACGAGTAGACATAAGGTAATAATTTTTAAATGAGTTGATTTCTCATTATATTCCACTATAGTAAAATAATAAAACTTTTCTAGAATGGGATTGAATATTCCATTATGATGTAATATATTTTATTCTATGTGGGTTCACAACGAACCATTAATAATTTTTCTTGGATGTAGAAAAAAAATCATTATATATTACATATCTTGAGTTATAAATATCTTCTGATGTGATATTATAATTAATAACTAGAATATATAACCCTAGTTAGTAAGTGAAAAAAAAATAAAAACATATACTCAATCAATAGAATAAAAATTAATATTTTTAAACAAAAAATATCTGAGGATAAGAGTAGTAATTAAATATAATTAAAGATATCATTTTTATAGAATAATAATTATATTAGAGTATTTAGAAAAAAATTAAAGTGTGATTGAAACATAACATTATTTATTTTTGAAATAATTTCACATAAATATCTAAAACCCCAGTGATAAATAACAAAGATACATTTAATAGATGAAAGATATAAAATTTTAAAAAATTATTAATATTATTCTCCAAGTGGAGAGGATGATTCATTATAAAATTAACATAATTTTCATCTAACGATTCATTAATTATTTCAATGAAAATAATAAATTCAAGTTTACAGTAGTGGAATGAAAACAATGATTAACTTGGATTACCTAAAAATAAAATTCTAGTCTAATGACATTCAATTTTACACAAATGTACAAAATATATTTAATTAACAGAAAAACCTACTATGTGTGTACCTTTAGGAAAACAATGTATTAAATTCCATTTTTTATCACATCCAAATAATAATGAGTATATAAATATAAAATGTTTATATTGAAATAAAATATTTAAAAATTATAGATTCTAATCGGTATAAAATAACATTGATAATGAAGTATTATTTTCCATGGACCTTTCCTATGTGTTTAAACCTGATGCAGATTCCTCTCACAGGGAATTTGGCCATTAACCAATATCATCTAACTATGAAGTATATAGGTAGGATTATTTTTATTAGTCATCTGATGTGGATAACATAAACAAGATAATGTTTTATTTAGGGAAATACACTCTTAATAAAGAAAAGAAGTCCATAACCCAAAAATATTACTCCAACCTCTTTAAAAAATGAGCACAATATTAGTTTGTAATGGAATTGATCCAAATAAGTGAAATATTTATCTAATAATGTGTCATATCTATTAAAGATTATAACATATCAAAAAATTGTAAAAAATATTTAGGATCATAATAGTTAGTTAAAATCATAATTGATCTCATGAATTCAACAATAGTAGATGAATCATTGGGTATTTTTTGTTAACATGAAGATAAAGGTGGATCATGAATAACGAGTGGGGAAGATACTGATTCAACATATGCCTTGGTAATGCTTATTCATTATTATTAAGAGATATTATAGGATACCTTTCATGTCAGATCTCCACTATAGTATTTAAATAGAATGTATTATATGTAGATAAATATACCCATCAAAAAGGAATAAGTGGTCTAGATTAATACCCAAGACCATATTATTTTATGTGACTTTAAGGATATGATGAAAATGGTCATGGAGTTTCTCATGTCCTATAAAAAGATGGATCTCCTATTCTAGGATATCATCCTAAAGAACTTGAGATATGAATGATTGACTTAAACTAATGATTATAATGGGAAAAACATTTTCTCATGTTTGAATTTGTTTTAGAATTATTTTTGTGGAACCTTTCCCACTCATGGTATTTTTAGGATCACAAACACTCAAAAATATTTCTGAAAATATAATTTGATTATGTTTCAATGAATATGTTGATTATCAAGTTAAGGGAATTTATATAAGTTGGATGATATTATCAATGGGTTTTAGAATTATTTAGGATATTATTGATTAATGACATCATGTATTATGTTTTTTTATCATGTTTTAAAAACCATGTAAGATTATTCATTTATGTGGAGGAGCCTCTCGTTCACGTTTCCGGAAAAACTGGCCATAATAGACAATGCTAAGGTGTAGTGGTCCTACACCAGGGCATGGTGGGATTATTTTTTACAATGTTTTTAGGTGTTGTGAGGCCAAAGAAACCATAGATATTTTGAGTATGGTGTGGATTATTCTATTTTCACTTGTGACGAACTCATGATAATTTTAAATTTCGTCAAACATATCTTATTTTTTATTAAATAAATCTTAATTTATCAACGATAATTATAAAATATTTATATATGTACTTGAATGTTATAAATATAAATACAGGAGGCTCTCACAAGTCATCTTTATCTTCAAATTGATCTTGATGAGAATCGATGTTGAAGTGTTTGCTTTCCGCAAGACCCTCAAAGAGAGAAATTATTGTTCCTAATTATTGATGGATCTAAACATTTCATTACAATATCTTATCCCCAAATGAATTCCTCCATAAAAATAGATTTGTTAATTTATTTTAATACAGTTTTCCAAATCTAAACCTCTTTCTTCCTTTCAATGATTCTACATTGAGTTCTCACCAAGAAAAAGTGAGGGATAAGTTCCTTCACTACCAAAAAATCTCAATAGGGTTCCCACAAAACTAAATTGTGAGGTATTATTTTATTTAAAACTATTGATATCATGGGATTTATACAATACACCTCTCTTGTGTAAGGGTAGAGATGTTGGGTTCTAAATCAATATTTATCTAAAATCCATATCAATTGTGCGTTTTCCACTATTTTCATTTATTTATTGTATTATTTATTATCAGTTTAAAAACATTCATTGATTTAGTTCAATTGATTCTGGGAAAATATTACCTTGATTTTATCTCTATAAACTTGAATTTGACTTATCAAATATTTTTTATTCAATTTATCACTTCATTATTGCTTAATAATATTAGTTATGAAATAATTTTTTATTTCGGTTTAATTTTTAAAAGTGAAATTCACCACACTCATTCCATACTCATCGACCAATAATTCTATGATCTATATTATTATTTGATCCACTATAGTGGGTTGTTTATTATTTGGGTTCCCATTAATCAATAATAATATGATTTCGACTATAAAATAAAAATATTGTAATTGATAAGAAGATAGATTTTACACTAACAAAATTAAAATGGAGGAATATTTTAATTAATATTAATTTAATATGTGTTGTATGAATTAATAAAAGAAGGTGTCTGAAATTGGAAACTAAATTAAAAATGAAATTGAAATTGAAATTATTGAAAGATTAAGAAAATATGAAATATTCATTTTATAAATGAATATACACCCAAAAGTGGAATCAAATATAGAAAGAATATAAAATTAAAAAAATGTAGGAATTTACATTGTAATTTTAAAAATTATGAAATTGAAAATATCACATTGAGTATGTTTTTATGACATATAAATAAATATTATATAAATAATAAATATAATTTTTGGTTTTTCTTAGTTTCCTATATATGATATTAAATTAAAATGTTCTTAATAAAGAGGGAACATCAATACAAAATATAATATAAAAAGGAGATAGTAAACTGAAATAATTGTAATTTGTGAAGAAAGAATAATTAAATAGGATAATTGATACTAGAAATATAATTCCACAAGCTGAATGAAAATATAGAGTTATACGTATATATGATAATGTATACCCAACAAAAATGTAAATAGATAAAAAACCCACATCAAAGATACACAATTATTAATAAATTACAATAAAAAAATATAATGTAGAAAGTCAGTACTAATAAATAGAAAAAATGATTGAAAACTAATAGAAATATGAAAATTTGTATAATATATCTTTTTAAAATAAATGATTAAAAATAATACAATAAAATTAAAATATTGAAGAACAATGATATCAAATGAGAGATCAAGAGAATTTCTAATAACCTTAACATCAAAATCAACTTAATTTTATCTAAATCCGTGTATAATTATCATAAAATTAATAATAATATATCTGTGAAACATATGTATATTTTTATACTAATTTTCATCATTTATATTCTTTTATTACCCATTTATAGGTTATTAATACTATATATTAGTTGTTTGATTATAGTTCTTCCAAAGGGTCTACATTTTCATTGGTTTAGTGAGTTGGTAATAGTTCAATTATCATGAGTTCAACCCCTCTATAATAGTCATCATATGAGACTCATAAATTGATAATATTTTTTTAAGAATCGTGATTTTTCCATGGTTGGTACAAGTATGATTTGATATGAGTATTCAATGATTTTTCAATTTGTGGGTATTTTAAAAATTGTAAAGGATTATTTTATAAATAAATATTTATTTATATAATAGCAGTAAAAAATTATGAAATTTTTTAATAAATAAATTAATATATGACCATGGATTTTGTTCTCCTATCACCCCACTATTATAAACCTCATCTAGTAACTTGATAAAATTATTAACTTATATCTTATCATTTCATAGATAATGGAATTAGAAATTGAGGAAATGGAAAATTTGTAATGAAAATTAAATAAAAGATGTATATAGGGATGGAATAAATTTTTTTGGTGTAACAAGGTTTAGATATTCTAGTATATAGTCCTGTGGAATTTTCAAATCCACCAGATGTCTATTGGTAACCCACCAAATGTTTATCTTGGCCTATTCCATTTGAGGGCATTTCTTAACATTGGTAATGGATTCTAGTGGATGAAGCTAAATAAGGGAAACTTAAGTTTTATACTAATGAGAGGTCCAATAGATGAGGCTCACATATAGCCTAGTCCTTGAATAATATACTATACAATCATGTGACCCCATGTATAAGGCCCAAGGAGTGCACACACAGTATTTGAGAATAAGGAACCTACATCACCTACACGCCTAGTGTGTTTACTATAGGATTTTTTCTAGACATCATATTTCACGCTTTGTAAAATATTGCGGTGTCTCCACTTTGATTTAATTTGATGTGGGATACAAATTTTATAACAATATTCAATATGGGCCATAGAATCTCCTCCACTTTTATCTCTCATATTAGATCTCTTCTTAGCACGGATTTATATCTTTCCTCCATTTTTTCAAGTTCATATTTTCAAACTCACAAATTTTATTCATGTCCTTTTATTAGTTATTCATTGGCCTCATCTCTGTTGATGTCTATTTGTTACATGTACACTATGTGAGAAACATAGTGTCATCACCATTATTAACCAAGATTATCTTTTAACCATCTTTTTTAGTCTTTCATTGTTTGTGGTTTATTTTGATTCATTATCTAGCTAACATTGACTTGAATTTCCCTTCATTAATTGGTCGGCTCATCCCCATTCCATCGGGGATTTTAACAAGAATCACCCACATTTTGAATCAATATTTTTATTTATTTCCATTACAATATATCTTTCTCAATTTATATTCTTATTTTTAGATTGCATTCAATGTTATACATTTTTAATGACTTTTATGACATTCTAATTCTTCAAAATAAGGTGTCTAATTACCTTTTTTCTACCTCAATCCCATTTTTATTTCTTTTTCTCATGATATGAGCCTTTGTCGGTTTCACCCAATAGTGAGGGTTTTTTTCACCATTAGGGAAAACCAATGGTGGGTAATTTTTTTCTGTCACTTATGGTTTTTACCAAAGATGAGTAATGTATTTTTGTCCCCACTAAAAAATTTACATGGGAGAGTAAATTTACTCAATGATTGAACCCAACGGTGAGTTTATGACACCATCATGAGATCAATAGTGATATATTTTTTCTCCATCCCATTGTTTTCTATTGATGTATTTTACCGAGATAGTTACATCCTAAAGATACCAAATGATCTCATTCTATTTTTTTCAAATTTATTTGTGATTTTAAAAACTTTTTGACTTTTTAAATCTGTTTCACTTAATTTTTTATGTTTTTATGTATTGAGTTTTTTATAATATGATTTTAATTCTGTTTTTGTGAAGATTTTATGTGGTATTATAATTCATTGAATAATGGATGCAATTTTTATTCAATTCTTTATTTTTGATTTTTTTATTTCATGCTTCTTTGTTAAATAAAATTAATTTTATTCACTTTTATGTTCATACTATTTGTTTGGGTTTGTTTTCTACTAGCCAGCATTGGAACCCAATGGGGAGTCAAAAGTCACCACTGGAACCCAATGACGACTCATAAGTCACCATTTGATAAGCAATAGTGGGAAAGTTTTATTATTCTTATAGAGTCATTAAATGTAATGATTCATTAAGATGTTTTTTTTGTTTCTCAAAAATAATTTTATTTTATTGACAAAATTTAAAATGGTATGTAAAACATTATTATTTACACTACAAAAATTTCCAAAGATGAGAAATAACTCACTACTCTATTACAAATGGGGGGTAAAATCTAACCATTAGACAACTTTTTTTCTAATATTTTATTTATGAAATTTTGGTTAAGGATGTAAAAATTATATAAATTATAAAATGGTTATTATTTTATGTTGAAATACAAATGATTTTAATATATATATATATATTCCTTTTTAGTGACATATGCACATGCATATTAATTTTATACGATGCTCTATTTTGTATAGCTATCTATGACATGTATAATTAGTACATTGATAATGTTATTTAAATTATTTTTTTAATTTTATTTATCTAATTATTATTATTAAAAAGATATTATTATTTTCTATAAATATTTCATTAATAAATATATGTATGATTGACTTTTTTCAACACAACATCAACATAAAATGGTAACAGTCATATTATTTTATGATTAATCATAACAAGTGTCATGATTAGATGGAAAATGAAAAATCTCATGTTGATATCTAATTTAATGTTTTAGGAGAGTTATTCAATGATAAAAACACATATAATTGTCCATATGTTCAATTTGATAAGGATACAATAATACATTTCCTAACACTATACTATTAGATCATGAAACATCTTCCTCATGTGCTATTCTACAATGATCACTGAGGATCATCAAAATATTCATCTTCATCCACTAATGCGATCAAATAACATGATATAAAAATATTTTATTCATCATCTTCTTAAGATGTTGTTTCATTTGTTTTATATTATATCACCACTTCCATTCCTCGAATCACTTGTTTTACTACAGTGGTCTTGTTTAAGAGATTCACTTCATAAAGAATTCAATCGGTTATTCCACATATATAAGTGGAATGTTTGGTTATTCCGTCCAGAAAAAAGGATGTTCCTAATTGGAAAAAGTAAGTTTGGATGAATATCTGTCAAATGATAGGTGTGATACCAATAGCTATAAAAAGGTACATCTGTCTTGTATGTAACTGGGTTAGCAATCCTGTTAAAAAGTGATGTTACAGTGCAAACTAGGTTCCTCATGGAGTATAGTTGATTAAAGAGAGGACTAGTATCTTAGTGATCTAAACCTCTATAAAAATCTCATGTGTTATCTATTTTATCTCTGCTCTAACTTTGAACAATAATTATAACTATGGTAAAATTAGTATTTGTGATAATAAATCAAAAAGGACAATTTAACCCCCTTTAGTCACTACTTTAATACCATGGGACCTAACAATTGGTATGAGACTGGGGTTCCCTTTTATGGTTTTGGTTTTATTTATTTCATTATATATTTCTAAACGAACTGTAATTATATACTTAAAGGTCTAAGAAAAAGATCCACTAATTTTTTATGGTTAATTATGATTTTGAGATGCTGAATCCCATCATACCACCTCACTTAAATGGATGTGGATATGTCTATGGGAATGAAATAATATAGGTACTTTGTAAAAATATTGGTCTTGATTATTGGGGCATAATTTTAAAACCATATAAATTTATAAAAGTTGATTGATTAACACCCACTGGAAATGATGCTTCAAAATGTGTTTTAAATTATAAATGTTATGAATTAATTATATTTTATTCTAAGTAGAAATATGTATAGTAATATTTCATCTTGAAAATTAAAATTTAACACTTGGAAGACATTAAAATACACAGATCATGGAATTGAAAAATGTTACTGGGAACTATGATATGTATTAAAATAGCGAAGTTTCAATAATTCAGGATGGCTAATCTAGGATGAATAAATGATGCATACATAATTAATCACCAAAATTTTCAATATCATGGTTTCCCTTAGAGAGTCCATGAATAATGATTCTCTCATTGAAAGACTAATTTCATCTCTAGTCAATAGATTTCATTCAAAGAATGTTATTATTAAAGAAACTATGGATTTTACTGAATATTCTATGGATGAGTTGATATGATCACTAATTTAATACGAGCTGAAAATGAAGAATGAGAATACTAAATGAAATGAAAAAAGAGAAAATATATAATTTATATCAAATTAAATTACTATTTCTAGTTATTATGATTCCATGTTATGAAAATGTGAGAAGAATGAAATTTAAAATTTCACCAATGATGTTTATTAGTATATTATAGGTAAGAGAGGTTTTAAGAATTTCCCTGAAAGATATGTTCAAAATGTTAATAGAAAGAGTAATAAAAGAGGTAATAACCGTAAATATAATGTTTCTAAAAACAATTCAACAAGTAAATGAAAAGGGGGAAAATATAATCAGACTATCACAAATTAAAACATGTGGGAATCGATAAAAAATACAAGATGGAAAAAAGAAAGGATTATCATGCAGGTTGGAGTTGTAAAGAAGATAGAAACTCAAGTGATGCTGGTTCGGAAAGGGATGAAGAAGATAAAAAATCTATGTTCGATTTATTGTACTATAAATGAGGTACAATCTGACTATAATTAAAATTCTGGTTAGGAAAAAGATATTAAAACTGATGTTAAATAATTAACTTCCAAAAATAAAAAATATCAAAGTGATATATTCTAAATGGATGAAATTTATATGGAACTTAAAAGTAAAAAATTAATATTATTAAATAATAAAGTAATGAATTTGAATTAATATTATTTAATTAATATAGAGGAGAAAAATGATATAGATTCTAAACTATAAAAATTTAATGATGAGAAAATAAGAAAAAATATTTTGTGTAAAAAACTGATAAATTTCAAATTAGATGATTTACATATGTTTTAAATGATTTAGAAAAAATTGAAAAAGAATGAAATCTTCTTAAACATGAAAATAAGAAATAGAAAAATCATATCCTATGATCCAATACACTTGATATTGATGAATTGGATGTTATTTTGAAAGATAATGAAAATAATTTAAAGGAAATTAGTAGTCCAAAAGAAACATTCACCGTTTTTGTTTGATGCCAAGGGAGTGTTTTTAAAATAAAGGCTAAAAACACCAATATTATAGAAGGGGTTTTGGATATAATACTCAGGTTTATATGATAAATACAAATATTTTTTATAGGGGTAAATGGAAATATTTCAAATGTCACATTATTTAATTGTAAAATAAAATGGAATTATGAAAACAAATTTTTATTAAATATTACCCAGTATTTAGGCCTTACTAATACATTCATTTATAAAAATATGTCTTCGTGACTACCCTATAATAATTATCTCACTTTTTTAGGGGTACCTAAATCATTTTATACTAATCTATTGGGATAGAATATCATATGGGTACCAAAACAACCATCTTATTGATTTTTTTGAAGGAATCCTTCCTGAAGAGTTCCAAACTCACATGGTATATAGACAAGATGAGACCAAAAAGGATGTTTGAAAACCTATTGGACCTATGATGGTCACTATGTTAAGATATGATTTTTTAACCATCATTCATACAATCATCTATAATATATTTTGATATTTTTTCAAACAAGATATCATAAATATTTTTATAAAAACCTTTTTTTATTCAAGGATTATGCTATAATTTCTTTTGATTTTTTCCATAAAAAGTAAAATTAATATAGTTTAAATATTTAAAACATTAGTTTTAAATATGATGAATATATGTTTCCTTTTATCTTAAATGTTCGAACATTATTTTTTTATATTTCATTAAAGAAGAATGAATTTAGGTGGAGTTTCAGATTGTTTTTTATTTTAAATAATGAACTACTATATATGTTTTAAATACGGGTTCAAACAATTTTCCTATGAAAACAAAAAATTCATTTGTATTTTTGATATATTTTTTCAACAACTAATCTCGGAAAGTATTTGATGTAAATATAAATATCTTAGGTGGTTTTAATTAAGTTTTTCATAACTATTAGTTGAAATATTATTTGAATCGTGAATTTTTTTAAATAATAAATTAATTTTAAAAATGATTTAATCTTCATAATTAAATTTATTTTAATGATCTATTTTTAAATATTATATTTATATGTTTAACTTAAAGTATTTGTTTTATAACCTATAAAAAATGAACCCATTTATTTTATTTGAAACTATTTTGGTTTATCTAATATATTCATGAAAATTAGTTTTTCATTGAATGTAACAATTTTTTTTAAATGATTGTTTTCAAACATAACATGTAAAAATATTAAATTTTCTATTTTGTGTAAATGTTCTTTTAAATATTGAAAAGTTTTATTTAATGGTAATTATATCATTCAAGTTAAAAAAACGTTTTCTAAAATAACATTTCTTAAATAATTCTTTCATTTAATATTTGACCTATGAACAATTATTGATGTTTATTTTTTGTTTAAAATAGATTATATTTGTATAAAATAATTTATGTTTTGAATTGGGTATGATAGAATCTTATATTATTTATGTATAATTTCTGTTTTGATAAATCTATTTAATTCTTGTTCAATGTTTGTATTAATTGAATGATCAACAATATATTCTTATTAATTTTTCACAAATAACATTTTCTACTTGAACATTTCGACTATTAGTAATTTTTTATATCTTATTAATATTCATTATTATGAGGAATTGATAATTAGACCATAATGTTTAAAAATGCTATAGTTAAACCATAAAATTGAATTCTTCTTTGTTGTATCTAAATGTAATGTTTTACTTTTTTAATATCATTATTTTAATGTACTTTTTGATAAATTTGAAAAAGGGGAAGAGTGTTATGGAAGGTTTAATAAGTTTCTTTTTGGTTGTATGATGGTTTAATAAAAATTATGTTTTTTAATTTACAAAAAAGGGGATATTGTTTTTAATTGGATTTTAAATATTTTATATCATTCCTCATTTTGATAAATTATACTTAAATAGTATTTAATTATATTCTATTTTGATTTAAAAATTATTTTTTTATTGATTAACATGTATTAATATTTTCTTATATTCTTTAGGTGGTTTTACTTTATATATAGATATTTATTATTTTGTTATAAAAAATTGAGGCTTTCAGTATAATCCTTTAGGTGAAACTCAACCACTAATTAGGGGACAAAAAGGTGTACCCTCATAGGAGATCGAACACTTGTGGCTTATAAAAACCTTGATTGTTTCATAGAGAACAATATAATCATGTGGTCCCATGTAAAATGTAAAGACCCGTAAAATTCAAGGGAATTTTTTTATTAATTTTGTTTAGAATTTTACAAGAATGCTGTTTCTGAAGACACTTGATTTTGAGGCCCGGTGTTCCCGAAATCATTTTCCGAAGTTTAGCTCGGGTACGTTCAGTGAACAAACGAGCGGGTTTTTCTAACTTTTGAAACGGTGCTCGGAATCGAATTCTGAGGGCACCGATGGAATCGCAACACCGGTAATTGCTTAGAAACACCTTTTTTGGAGTTGCGTTTGCTCGGGTGTGGTTTTTAATTTTTGGGGTTAAGTTACTGAATAAAATAAAAGTGGTGCAACTGATTTTTAATTTATTTTGATTTACCTATGTTAAGTGGATGATGTGGGACCCACAATATCCTACCCAAATGGTAGGATATTTGTGAGGTGGGGCCCAAATGAGCCCCACCATTTCTTTTCTTCCTAAACCCCATCCCTTAATTAAGTAATGCACATGCACCCCCTTTATAATGAAGTCAACCCTTGCGTTTATTCTTGTTAATAAACGCCTCATTAATTGGGAGGTTTAAACTCCTCAATTAATTTATTAATTGATCATTTCAGTTGTTTTTGGAATTCAATCATTGACGTGTGTGTTAATAAAATAAGACAAATCTTGTTTTACTATAGGGGTTGGGTTGTGAGAGGCTGGGGAGAATTTTCTCAGGTTTTTGAAGTTCTTCCTCCTCGACGAAGAACGCGAAGAACGTGAAGAACGCGAAGAATGCGAAAAACGCCGACCTCCGACGATGGTCGACAAGAACGTCGGATCCTCGGAGATCGACGACGCGATGCCGGAAAATCCTTTCTCCGCGACACAACGATCCCCCTTCCGTGACGCCTTCTTCCATGACGTGCAATTCCGCAACGAACCCTCGCTCGATGACGCTTGAGGTAGGGGTTTTGGTTCAATTAAATCTATGTGATTTATATCATCGGCATGTGTTTAAAATTTTGTCAGATGCATTTTTAAACCGCTAACACGGTGGGTGCGGACCAACGAAAGAGTTCGAACCCACCGTTTCTTCGTTCTTGGTGTGCGGACCGGTGGGTGATGACGAATCAGGCCGCAAGGGCATTTTGAGGTCTTTGCAGTGAAGAACCGGTCCCAGGAGGGCTGTTGGCAAAGACGGAAGGCAAAACTGACCACCGGAGCTCGTCCGGTGGTCCGCGGAAAACTCGGTCGGCGCGCCGCCGGGAAGGGCCGCCGCGACTGAAGTCGTGGGGGCAGGCCGCTAGTCTCGCGACCACACGGGACTGAGGGAGGCGTGAGGCGGCGCTCAGCCGCATCCGTTGGCAAGGGGGGCCCCAGGCGGGGCCGCAGTTTCATTCAAAGGGGCATCGCCCCTTTGCGCGGTCGGTTGTCCAGCGCCAGCACGCTGAGCCGAGCCACCCTGCCGGACCGCCAGGCCGTGCTGCGCCCAGGCCGGGAAGGGTCGCGCCCAAGCGGGCTGGACCGGGCCCGAACCACCTAATATCGGTCCTCTCGTGGTCTTTTGACCATAACTAGGATGTGGACCTCTGATCGACACACCGTTAGCTGCGATGAAATCCTTGGATCGAGATGGTCGTTTCGGTATATTACACTCAAGGTTTCAGAGTACTTTGGCTTCGGCAGGGTTGGTTTGTACACGAAACCAACCGGGCCCTCGGAGAGGAAATCCTTATAACATGAGCTCCGGACGTCCGATTGATGTGCCATTGACATTGATGGATTCCTCTTAGTGAGACTGAACTTTTGACTTACTATGCTCAAGGTTTGGATGCAGTTGGAGTATGGTCGGGTTGGTTTTGACTTAAAAAGCAACCCGGCCCCTGGAACAAAAAATCTAATAACTCTTAGACCGGGCATCCGATTGACATGTCGTCTATGATATTGAGTTCCTATTGATGATACAGAACTTTTGGATACATCAACTCCGGACTATGTGTCAGTTGATGTATCAGCCCCTCGGCTCGTGGAGCGGACCCTCCCGAACGAGATTGCTATGTGCGGGAACCCTAGAGTAGGCTGCGACTGCGATGACGATGACGACTATACCGAAATCCTTCGTGGATTCGACGGCGATGACTACAGCACTCAGCGATCCTACATGGATCAGTGCTACCGATTCTGTGTGGGTCAGATCCTGTGTGGGTCAGCGCTCAGCGGTCCTGTGTGGGCCAGTGCCTACATATCCTGTGTGGGTCCGATCCTGTGTGGGTCATTGTGGGGGTTAGTTATCTATCGATCCTGTGTGGGTCAAATCCATTGTGGGTCATTGCGGGGGTTAGTTACCTATCGATCCTGTGTGGGTCCGACGAGTTAGATGAATCAGTGGCTACACCTGATCATCTCTATCGTCTTACGAATAAGTATACCTATGTGTGCAGAATCTTGATTTGCTTTCCTATGTGGATTGTGTTGTGCTATCCTGTGTGGATGTGATCGATATTGGGCTCGGATGTTGGTGCCGAACTGGAATTGGTGACTTAGGTATATGTATGGACATATACCTAAGTAGTGTCGGATTTTACTTCGTGATTGTCTCTTTCCTTTATGGATTATCCTTTGTGGATTCTGGTAGAACTTCGGGGGTCTTGGGGTCCCTACTGAGTAGCTTATAGTCACCCCTACACGGGCTATGCCCGCACAACATTGTGTTGGTTGCAGACGACAGACAGCGCTGATCGTGGTTGAGGCTTGTGGAGCAGGTCGGTACCTGGAGGTGGACCATTGGGCGGGACGTACACAGAGCGGACGGTTGGACTTGAGGAGCTGTGGAGGCTATCTGTACCCACCCTTCAGGTGGGACTTCCAGTGGACGGCTCGAGGCTATGGATTTACTTTTCAGTTGTTGTACTCCCCTTTTTAGTTGTACTTTACTTTCAGTTTGGGTTTGTATTCTGGCCCACTTACTTTTCCGCACATACTGTTGTACCCAGTTTTTACTTAATGTTTACTTTTTCTTGCTTGCTCTGTGGTGTTTGTTTACTTTACAAAGGAAATGCCTTACCTTTTTATGGGGAATTACACCTTGGTGCTAGTCGCCAGCCCCTGGCCTAAGGAAGGCCGTCATGGGGTAGTCACGACACGGGCCCCGAGGATGGGTCGTGAAAAATTGGTATCAGAGGAGTTTGGTTCTACCATAGAACTTTGGACTTTGATCATTCTTCTATGTGATGCAATAGTTCTAAGGGTATTGTGTGTGGTTATTAGTCCAGGGAGTCCAGTGTTGGTGCGGCGGCCGACGTATCCGTACACCAGGACCCTGACTTCTGATTTCCAACTTAATGTATGAAAACAATGATTGCATGTGTGTTTCAAGTTTTATTTGTTAATACTTTGTGTCAGCTCACCAGGTATACTGTTTGACCATGGCGCACCTGTTCCTTTTCATGATGGACCCACGACGGCAACCAGCTAGGGTTCCGAGCATTGTGCGAGATGACAACCCACCGAGTGACGAGGCCTCGGTACATGGCCCTTTGACAGGAGAGGCACCAACGGTACCTCTACCCGCCGAGCCACCGATGCTACCAACCCCAGCCGCTGACGATGCACGTCGCCTTAGTGCACATCACGGGTTTCAGCGTCAGCGACCCCCTAGTTTCCTAGGGGAGACGGACCCTCAGGCATCCGAGGATTGGCTGGAGGTAGTTTTACGAGTTTTCAGGTTAGTGAGGACACCATCAGACCTAATGTTAATCCTCGTAGTGAGCCTCCTGCACGCGGCAGCAGGCAAATGGTGGAGCTTGATGCACTAGGGGCACGACGAGGCATCTCTCCTATGGATGGACATTGAGATCATCTTTTGCTCGGAATTCGTCCTAGCCACCCTTCGTGCGATGCGCATCCAGAAGCTTCTACAGCTGCGGCAGGGCAGCTTGACGGTCGCCCAGTACTTGGCGAGATTTACCGATCTCTCGCGGTATTCGACGGACATGGTACGAGTCCCATTCTTCCAGGCCCGGAACTTCGAGTAGGGATTGAGCCATGAGATCAGGGCATCGCTGATCTCCCACAGCATTCTGACATAGGCAGGGGTACTGGAGCGAGCCCTTCTCATCGAGATCTTCATTGCTGAGCCAACTTCAGTAGTGAGCCCTACCACAAGGCGACACGTAGCAGAGTCTTCTGCAGCAGGCAGTCGACAGATGACTCATGGGTCCCGGCGGACCAGACCCTCAGGCGGACGACCTGAGGACACTAGCTCAGTGGTGTAGGGCACAAAGCGCGGAGCCAGTCTTTCGATAGGTAGACAGTGCTACGCATGCGACAGGCAGTGTCACATAGCTCGTGACTGCCCGACCCACCGTGCCGAGGAGTAGAAGACGGTTGAGGGACCACCCAGGCAGAGGCATAGGGTCAACCATGGTGGTCCGCAGGGAGCAGGCGGATGAGGTAGTGGAGCTGGACGAGCAGCAGGTGGTGGGTGACGCTTTCAGGCTCTACCAGAGCCACCCCCAGGAGGTCCACCCTGACCACAAGGAGCTGGCGGGCAGGGACAGGGACAACTCCAGGCAGTGGAGGACTACGACCACGGTGCGCCAAAGATGATTCGAGGTACTATCTGTGTCTATTCCACCCTTGCTGCAGTTCTTATAGACACAGGAGTGAGTCATTCTTTCATAGCCGCTACAATTGTTTGGAGCTCGGAGATTCCGACAGAGCAATTTCCTTGATCCTTATGGCTAGAGACTCCTATGGGAGAAGACTCGACAATTACGCACTGGTTCCGGCAGTGTGAGATTACTCTAGGAGGCGAGAGCTTTAGCTGGGATCTTCTTGTAGTGGAGTCGAGGCCTTACGACGTCATCTTGGGCATGGATTGGTTATCTAAAGTCCATGCTCAGATTGACTGTATTAGGCACAAGGTGCGGTGTGTACGCACCGACGGGAGCAGGTTCACCTTCACCGGTGAGAAGGGATCCTTCGCAGCACAGGATGGACTCTCGCAGAGGAGAGGAAACCCCATCACTCATTAGTTGTCTAGCCTCATCCTAGGAGCAGTTGATGTGCGGAGTCCTAGTTTTCCTACAGTGGTGGATCAGTATGCGGACATTTTCCCCGACGACATTCTAGGACTACCTCCTCGTAGAGAGGTAGAATTTTATATTGATATGTACCCCCGGACAACCCCTATATCCACCCCAGCATATCAGATGGCTCCCGGTGAGCTTCGAGAGCTACAGGTATAGTTGGAGGACTTGCAGGGAAAGGGATTCATCCGACCGAGTGTTTCACCCAGGGCTTCCCCGATATTGTTCACCAAGAAGGAAGACATGAGCTTGCGACTTTGGGTCGACTATATTCACCTGAGCCAGGTGACAGTGAGGAACAAGTATCTGCTACTGAGGATTGATGAACTTTTCGATCAGCTCAAGGGAGAACGGTGGTTATAAAAAATAGACCTTAGGTCAGGCTATCATCAGCTCAGTGTTTGGGATGAGGACGTGCGGAAGACGACCTACCGATGTTGGTATGGCCACTATGAGTTCTTGGTTATGGATTTTGGTGTGACCAATGCTCCAGAAGTGTTCATGGACCTCATGAACAGAATCTTTCAACAATACCTCGATCGATTTTTCGTGGTCTTCATTGACGACATTTTTATATAATCGACGACTGAGGAGGAGCACGCCTACCACTTGCGGGTTGTACAAGACACACTCCGAGAGCACCGGCTTTATGGAAAGCTCTCGAAGTGTGAGTTTTGGATACGTGAGGTCCACTACCTAGGACACATCATCTCTTAGGAGGGAGTTTCGGTGGATCCTGTGAAGATCGAGGCAGTGCTAGCTTGGGAGCCACCCAGGAGCATGATGGAGGTGCAGAGTTTCTTGGGACTAGCTGGGTACTATCAGATATTTGTGCCAAACTTCTCCAGAGTTGCGGCACCACTCTCATCTTTGACGAAGAATGGGAAACCCATTGTGTGGTCAGACAGATGTCAGCAGAGGTTCCAGGAGCTGAGACAGAGATTGACCAATGCACCTATCTTGAGGCTTCTAGGGGAGGGAGTTGGGTACATGGTTTACTGCGATGCATCAAGAACCGGACTCGGATGTGTCCTGATGCAGGAGCGGGCCGTGATCACCTATGGATCACATCAGTTGAGGCAGCATGATCAGAACTACACTACCCATGACCTAGAGTTAGCAGTAGTGGTTCTCTCTCTAAAGATGTGGCGACACTATCTGATGGGAGAGCGCTTTACAGTCTATTCTGACCACCAGAGTCTTAGGTATATCTTCTCGCAGAAGGACCTGAACCTGAGACAGCGGAAATGGATCGAGTTCCTCCAGGACTATGACTTTGAGATAGTTTATACTCCTGGAAAGGGGAATGTGGTAGCCGATCCTCTCAGCAGGAGGACGAGCATTCAAATACTTGCGGAGGAGACAGAGCAGCTAGCCACATTGCAGATATCCTTCGTGGATAGAGATGGAGAATCTTTTCATCAATCACTCACAGTCACTCCTCCACTACTACAGCGGGTCAGAGAGGCACACCGTGGGGATGGTGACTGTGAGACATGGTGTGCACAGATATCCTCGAGACAGGCACCTGATGGTTTGTCTGTAGGAGGAGAGCACGATGTCCGTTTCAGAGGACGTACCTTGGTACCAGTTCCTTTACGGGAGGAGGTGCTAAGGGAGATTCACACTTCCCCTTTGGCGGTACATCATGGAGTGGAAAAGAAGTACTAGGATCTCAGATGACAACACTGGTGGCCGGGCATGAAAAAGGTTGTGGTTGAGTTCGTTTCTCGATGCCTCACCTGCCAACATGTGAAGGTAGAGCACCAGGTACCAGCAGGTTTGGTGTACCCAATAGAGGTTCTGGAGTTGAAGTGGGACGTCATATCTATGGACTTCGTGACTGGACTTCCACGCACTTCCAAAGGTCACAACTCCATTTGGGTGATTGTTGACCGACTCACCAAGTCGGCTCACTTCGTACCCATTAAAGAGCAGGGCTAAGTGGAGAGCTTGGGAGGTCTCTACATTCAGGAGCTTTTACGGATTCATGGTGTGCCATCATCTATCATCTTCGACCGAGATGCTCTCTTTACTTCCCGGATTTGGAAGGGGTTTCAGGAGTCGTTCGGAACGCAGCTACGTTTGAGCACCTCCTTTCACCCTCAGACAGATGGTTAGATGAAAAGGACCATACAGACTCTCGAGGACATGCTACACACATGTTTCCTCGACTTTGGTCGCAGCTGGGAGGACCACCTACCCTTGGTGGAGTTCGCGTACAACAACAGCTACAACTCCACCATTGGGATGGCACCATAGGAGGTGTTGTATGGCCGACCTTGCAGATCTCCTCTGTGCTTGACAGAACCTGGGGAGTCAGCACTTGTGGGACCAGAGATGGTCCAAGCCACGACGAAGAAGGTCGAGGTCATCAAGGAGCGGATGAGGAAAGCTCAATTCTGGTAGAAGTCTTATGCTGATAGGAGGCGGAGGCCACTAGAGTTTGTGGATGGAGACCACATCTTCTTGCGGGTCTCACCTCAATGTGGATTACAGATATTTTTCAAAGGAGTCAAGTTATCTCCGCGCTTCATCGGACCATTCGATGTCCTCAGAAAGATTGGAGAGGTGGCTTATCGTCTGGCTCTACCACCTCAGTTGCACCAGGTGCACAACGTCTTCCATGTATCCCAGTTGAGGAGATACGTGCATGACCCGACGCATATCATTGACAATGGGGAGCTGAACATTGATGATGGGACAACTTTTGCGGAGGTCCCAATGGAGATTGAGGATCGACAGGAGCGGGTCCTACATGGACGGTCGATTCCTCTAGTGCGCATCAGATGGCAGCACTGGAACCTCCAGGAGAGAACTTGGGAGCGGGAGGCTCCGATGCGTTCTCAGAACCCACATTTGTTTTCGTAGATTATGATGGTATTTAAGGGGACGTAATGACCTGAGGTGGGAGTGATGTAATGACCCATAAAATTCAAGGGATTTTTTTTTCTTAATTTTCGTTGGAATTTTACAAGAACACAGTTTCTGAAGGCACCTGATTCCAAGGCCCGGTGTGCTCGGAATCATTTTCTGAAGTTTAGATTGGGTAAGTTTAGTAAACGAATGAGCAGGTTTTTCTATCTTTTGAACCAGTGCTTGGAATCAAATTCTGAGGGCACCGATGGAATCACAACACCGATAATTTCTTGGAAACACCTTTTTCGGAGTTGCGTTTGCTCGGGTGTGGTTTTTAATTTTTGGGGTTAAGTTAAGGAATAAAATAAAAGTGGTGCAACCGATTTTTATTTTATTTTTCTTTACCTAAGTTAAGTGGATGATGTGGGACCGACAATATCCTACCCACTTGGTAGGATATATGTCAGGTGGGCCCCACACAAGCCCCACCGTTTCTTTTCTTCCTAAACCCCCTCATTTAATTAAGTAACGCACCCGCACCCCCCCTTTTTAATGAAGTCAACCCTTGCGTTTATTCTAGTTAATAAATGCCTCATTAATTGGGAGGCTTAAACTCCTCAATTAATTCATTAATTGATCTTTTCAATTATTTTGGAAATTAAATCGTTGACTTGTGTGTTAATAAAATAAGAAAACTTTTATTTTTTAAAAGGGGTTGGGTTGTAAGAGGCTGGGGAGAATTCGCACAGGTTTTTGTTGTTCTTCCTCCTCGATGAAGAACGCGAAGAACGTGAAGAACGTGAAGAACGATGACCTCCGACGAAGGTCGACAAGAACGTTGGATCCTCGGAGAACGATGACGCGACGCCGACGAATCCTTTCTCCGCGACACGACGATCCCCCTTCCGTGACGCCTTCTTCCGCGACGTGCAATTACGCGATGAACCCCCGCTCGATGACGATTGAGGTAGGGGTTTTGGTTTAATTAAATATATGTGATTTATATCATCGGCATGTGTTTATAATTTTGTTGGAAGCCTTTTTAAACCGCTAACGCGGTGGGTGCGGACCAACGAACAAGTCAGAACCCACCGTTTCTTCGTTCTTGGTGTGCGGATTGGTGGACGACAACGAAGCAGGCCGCAAGGGCGTTTTGAGGTCTTCGCAGTGAAGAACCAGTCCCGAGAGGGCCGTTGGCGAAGATAACAGGCAAAACTGACCACCGGAGCTCATCCGGTGGTCAACAGAAAACACTGCCGGCGATCGGAGGCGGCGGCACCCGGCGCGCCACCGGGAAGGGCCGCTGGTCCCGCGAGGGTGCCAGACCGAGGGAGGTAGGACGCGGTGCTCGACCGTGTCCGTTTTCAAGGGGCGGCCCCCACGCGTGGCCATGGTTTTGTTCGAGGGGGTGGTGCCCCATTGCGCGACCGCTTGGCCAGCACTAGTGTGTCGGGCAGAGCCGCCTGGCCGGACCGCCAGGTCGGGCCGCGCCCAGGCCGGGCCGGGCCGTGCCATGCCAGGCGGGCTAGGCCACGCCCAAGCGGGCCGGACCCGGACCCTTTTCGGGTCGACCCGGGGAGTAACGGGCCAGGCCGGACCGGGCCCGAACCCCCTAATATCGGACCTCTCACGGTCTTTTGCCCATAACATGGGCTGCGGACCTCTGATCGATGCACCGTCAGCTGAGATGCGATCCTTGGATTGATACAGTTATTTCATTATATTACAATCAAGGTTTCGGAGTACTATGGGTTCGGCCGGGTTGGTTCGTACACGAAACCAATCGGGCCCTCGGAGCGGAAACACTTATAACGTGAGCTCCAGACGTTCGATTGACATGCCGTCGACTTTGATGGAATCCTCTTAGTGAGACAAACCTTTTTTCTTACCCCTCTCAAGGTTTGGACATAGTTGGAGTATGGTTGAATTGGTTTTGACTTAAAAATCAACCGGGCCCCTGGAACGAAAAGGCCAATAACTCTCAGACCGGGCGTCCGATTGACGCACCGTCTGTGACGTTGATTTCCTGTTGATGATACGGAACTTTTGGATCCATAAATTTTGGACTATGTGTCAGTTGATATATCATCCCCTCAGCTCGTGGAGCGGACCCTCCCGATCTATCTTGCTGTGTGCGGGAACCCTAGAGCTGGCTGCGACTGCGACGATGATGACGACTCTACAGAAATCCTCCGTGGATTCGACGACAACGACTACAACACTCAGTGATCCTACGTGGATCAGTGCTACCGATCCTGTGTGGGTCAGATCCTGTGTGGGTCAGCGCTCAGCGGTCCTGTGTGGGCCAGCGCCTACAGATCATGTGTGTGTCTGATCCTGTGTGGGTCATTGCGGGGGTTAGTTATCTATCGATCCTATGTGGGTCAGATCCTTTGTGGGTCATTACGGGGGTTAGTTACCTATCGATCCTGTGTGGGTCTGACGACTTAGATGAATCAGTGGCAACACCTGATCATCTCTATCGTCTTATTAAGAAGTATACCTGTGTGAGCTGAATCTTGATTTTCATTCCTATGTGGATTGTGTTGTGCTATCCTGTGTGGATGTGATCGAACATGGGCTTGGATGTTGGAGCCGAACTGGAATTGATGACTTAGGTATATGTATGGGCATATACCTAAGTAGTGTTGAATGTTACTTCATGATTGTATCCTTCCATTGTGGATTATACTTTGTGGATTCTGGGAGACCTTCGGGGGTCTCGAGGTCCCTTTTGAGTAGCTTATACTCACCCCTGCATGGGCTATGCCCGCACAACATTGTGTTGGTTGCAGACGACAGACAATGCTGATCGTGGTTGAGGCTTGTGGAGCAGGTCGGTACCTAGAGGTGGACCATTGGTCGGGACGTACAAAGAGCGGACGACTAGACCCAAGTAACTGTGGAGGCTATCTATACCCACCCTTCAGGTGGGACTTCCAGTGGACGGCTCGAGGCTGCGGCTTTACTTTTCAGTTGTTGTACTCCCTTTTTCAGTTGTTCTTTACTATCAGTATGTGTTTGTATTCTGGCCCACTTACTTTTCCGCACATACTGTTGTACCCAGTTTTTACTTAATGTTTATTTATTCTTGCTTGCTCTGTGGTGTTTGTTTACTTTACAAAGGCAATGCCTTCCCTTTTTACCGGGAATTACGCCTTGGTGCTAGTCGCCAGCCCCTGGCCTATGGAAGGTGGGCTTGGGGTAGTCATGGCCCGGGTCCGGAGGACGGGTCGTGACATATAAGGCATATAGAGTACACCCACATTATTTTGAAATATTCCACCCACATTGCCAATAGGCCTACTCTTTATGTTGTGTGTTTTTTTCTAGCCATCATCCTTCATGATTTGGATTATATTTTGGTGTCTACCTATGGGTTTAATTATTTTTGGGATCAAAATCTAAAACAATGATTCAATATTGTCTGTAAGATCTCCTCAGCAATTATCTCTTTTTCCTGATCTCTTCCCAACAAATATTTTGATTATTCCACCCTTCTCACGGTTTAACTTTTTTGATATAAAAAGTTTTATTCCCCTCACACCAATAATTATTCATTAGACTCATCTCCTTCATTTTCTACTGCATACCTATACACCATGAAAGAAACATATTGAAAGTAGTATTCATTACTGATTTTCTCATTTAATCATCTATTTTAGTATTTCTTTTTTTTTATATTACTTCATTCTCAAGATAACTGTCTATCGACCTTATATTCCACGTTCATTCAGTTCATCTCAAGTTCATTGGTGATTGTATCAAATAGTGGCTTGAAATGTGGGATATTTTGAAAGTTCAAGGATATGAAAAAGAGGGAGAAAAATTATCATTCCCTTGATCTTTTAGAGGTGTAGGAAACTCACCTTTGGGTTCCAATGATGAGGGTAATCTGTGTCCATTGGTTTTCATGAATAGAGAATGAATGTTTTGTGTCACAATTGGTTTTAACCAACATTGAATAATGTAATTATTTTCCTATTGGAAAATATCCAATGGTGAGTTAATTTAGACCTCTCTATAATACAATGGTGAGTTTATACCACTGCTAGGAGATCAATGGTGGGATGTTTTTATTCTATCTATTTGATTTCTGATGATGTATTTTTTAGTGATAGTAACATCCTCATTCTCTTAATGGATATCTTTCCAATCTAAATAAAATTTCATTTAACTCATCTGCATTTTTTTTGTTTTTTAATACATTTGACTTTAATTTTATAATTTATTATTAATTGTGTTATTATTTTTGTCATAATCCATCAAATATGTTCTTTTATTGATTTTAAAGGGCAATTTATTTCATTGACGTATTGATGTAATTTCTTTAATATTATATTTTTTTGATTTTTTATTATTTAAGTCTTCTTTTGATAAATAAAACTAAATTTATTAGCTTTTTATTTATATTTTCTGTTTGGTTATGTTTTCAAATATTAACCATTATAACCCAATGGTGAGACATGAGTCCCTACTGTAACCTAATGGAGATTCATTATTTTCTACTTGACATCTAATGATGGGTTAATTTTTATTGATCTCATGGATCCAATTGATATTAAGATTCATGTAAATTCTATTAGATTCCCATAAATAATTTAATTTTATTATAAAAAAGAAATGGTATGTAAAAATATACTTTTCCACCTCTAAAATTTACTAATGGTGAGAAATGTATCACCGCTCTCTATTTCCAACGATGAATAATTTTTTACTATTAGTTAAACATTGTTTTCCAAATTTGAATTTTTATTTCTAATTTTATTTAATTTTGTTATAATTAATTACACTATCTAATGTTTCTTATTTTATTTTTAAATAAAATTTAATCATTTTATAAAAATACAATTGTTTCAATTTTTTAGTGACATATACACATGGAGATTATTTTAATATCACACTATGTTTCTACAAACTTTATGTTGCACGTATAATTTGCGTAGTTATATTATTATTTCAATTTCTTTTTAATTTATTATTTGTCTAAGGATTATTATTCTTCATATATTATATATTACTTTTAACATTTCATTAATAAATATATATGTCTGATTGAGTTTTGTTTTCAGTACGACATCAACATAGTAAGGTAACTATACGATTATTTTATAATTAAATAGTAACAAGTTATTTCATAGATTGGATACAAAAACACTCTTTTAGATCGCTATTTTAATGTTTTAGGATATTATATCAAGGATAAAAACACCTATAACAATTTACTTGTTTAATTAGTCTAGAGAACGCTAATATTATTCCAGATACTCTCATGTTTTATTAACAAACATACTCAACATATGATGTTCTACTTTGATCACTGAGGATCTTCATCCCCTTTACTCCCAGTAATGATGTGATCAAATAACATCACATAAAACTGATTTCTTCATTATCTACTATTGTTTTTGTTCCATTTACTTTCAATTATTTTTCAAAAATTATTATACCAACCCCTTGTATTTACTCTATTGTTTCTATTTTATCATTTCTATTCTGAAATTTTCCCCTGGGTTATTTGTCCCATATAAATGGATGGTTGGGTTATTCCTCCTAGATAAAATAATAGTCAGGTTGTTATTATCAGTCAAAAGGAAGGTTGGTTGTGACTCTATCAAAAGTCAGGGGTTATAACCCAATGTGTGAAAATGGTATTCTTTTCTTGTATGTAATTTGGTTATCACTCCCATTCATAAGTATAGTTATACTACATAACAATTTCCATGAAGAATATATGATATTGAATAGTGGACTAATTTCATTTTCATCTAAACGTATATAAAAAGCACTTGTGTTAATAATTTTATTTCAACTAAATCTTTTAAATATCATTACAACTCTTATAAATTTAATAATTTTTTATAGTAAATCAAAAGTAAAAATTCACCACCCTCTAGTCACTATTGCTATACCAAGGGACCAAACGTATTGGTGTTTTATTCAGGATATTTCACTCACGATACCCCACTATATAATCATTTAGAGGAATTTGGATAAAAAACTATATGTATATGTTAGTTATAGATTAAAATTTTTAATTATATACGTTGTTATATAAATAATAACATTTAGAATATTTTTGTATAGATTACTATTTTCATTTACTTTTTTTAATTTAATTTTTCTAAATACAACAGGTGTCCCTTGCTGTATAGGTACACCAAGAGAGTTATTTTATTTTTCATTTATCCTGTATTTTCTAAAGTCTGGTTTAATATTTATAATGATCAATTAGTAGACTAGATTTATTATAACTTGGGAAAACCATATCCAATTATCTTCTCACCCTCTCCTTAGTATTTAGGCCAAACTCTACTAATCAGGAGGTCCTCCCATGGTTTTATGTTGTATTGAATTTGGTATTGTCTATGAATTTGGAACAAATTCATTATAAAAGTTATCAGATATCACTATGGTCTATAAGGATTAATAATATTCTATATATGGGGATATGAAGACACAATTTGTAACCAAAAAATATTACTACATAACATAATTTTTGTAGAATATTTAGTTATGATTGGTTTTCTGGGTCGAGTATTATGTATTTTTTCAGAAGAAATTTTTTATATTTTTTTACATACATTATTAGTTGGTGTCTATAGATTATAATTTTTTTAAAAAAAATAGAATTTAATTTATTTTGGTGACGCCCGAGACCCTAACTCATAAAATATGATTTAAATAAACATATTTTTAATATACCATTTCTAAACTCAGTTAATGTGACCCAAATATAAATAACTATAGGTATAATATATCTATCAAATACTGAGACACATATATTCCAAATAAAATTTTTGTGTAGAGTTTTATATAATTATTAATAAACATAAACTAAAAAAATTAATTTATATCTATCTAATGGGAATTTTTTCCATTAAACTGATGATCCAATATTTAAAAATAATTCTTCAAAATCTCCTAAACTATTATCCTCACATGAAACCCAACTACCAATTTAATACATAATACTGTTATTCATAATATTCTTGAAACAGAAACTTAATATTACTGACCTAAATCTATCAATAAGGGGTAGTGTATATAAGTAGATATTAGAGTACAATGAAGGTATGATTTTTTATGACATAATGGTAAATCCCCATGAATTGAGAAAAAGACCTCTTAAAAATCGGAAAGTGGAACCCATTACAATAATGGAAAATAAAATAAAATTCACAAGTCAAAATGATCCTTCCAGCCCAAAAAATGAAACATCTATGAAGGTGCAATAAAATTGCATTGCCACCTTTTTGATACAATGGACCAACGAGATCAGTCAAAAAAGTGTGTCACCCCCTATGTCAAGAAGTAGAACCATGATGGTGATACAAGGAGACCTAACACCTCTCCAAATTACATGAAAATAATCTCCATAGTGTGAACCTGATGCAATATAAGAAATGACTGAAACCCACGAAGAAAATGTTTAAGGAAAAGTACTCATCCGTCTAACAGAAGATGAAACATGGAAGATGATGGGTGTCAACACACCCATCCCTCGAATGAGGCCTCCCACACAATGGCACCAATGGTAGCACCATCAAATTGCAATGATAGAATCAAGTGTCTGAAAGGAGATCTGCTTCACGAAAATACGCCGAATCATTAAGGCCAATACAGAACCTGATGAATTTCAGAGAATCACACCAGTGAAATGCAACATAAGAACACAAAAGTATGAAACATAGCTAATCACATGAGTTTTAAATAATACCATAATTTAAATAAAAAACATAAATTATTATGTTGATAAAAATAACATATTTCCTTAAGAAGGAATACATAATGCAGAAAATCTTAATCCCTGGTCCAAGAGATCATGATCTTAATATCATAACCTCATGATAATACATCATGATCTTACCACCAAGGCCTTGTTCAAGGACATCATGATCTTATATTTATTTCCCCATTTAAAAATATCATTATATTAAAATCAATATATTTTGGAAAATAATCATAATTAAATAAATATAGAATGCACCAAATTAGAAAAACTATTGAGTCTTGTGAGACCTAAAAATTCACTGAGGAGATATTCTACTCAAGGATCTACTTGTCCCTTAATTAAATCCAATGAATTCATTATATAATGAAAATAGATAAAAAAAATAAATACATAATCAACATTATTTGGATGTCAATAAAAATCCAAATTGAAATAACAAATATGCATGATTTCATTACATTCCCTAGTTAGTAAACTATATAACATGGTCATAATCCATCGTGATATTTATGCTGGATGAATCATTATGGATTATCACAATTGAATCCCAAGATCATTGAATGAATTTGTCAAGGATGAAAATTACCTTTATAAAATGAAAAATTAATATGAAATCACGTAATAGGGGATTAGGAATTAGATCAATTTTTACTATTAGTTTAATCCCCCATAATATGAATTATACAATGCTATAAAAAGGTAATTCAATAAATATAATTTCCGAGGAGATAGATAATTATGATATAATGTGTGAAATGGAATTTTAATCATATGAGAGTCTTTAATTTTTTTTTATAATAATATAATAAGATGAATTTTTGAGTCACTTTTAAAATTAATTTTCAAAGATTTATGTGAAGAATTTAAAACTATTTAATTCAAAATGAATCTACAATAATGGAGTCATAAAAATAAATAATTATCCATGGAATAAATGATATTATGAGATTAAGTATATTATCCTTAAAGGAAAAACAATTTCAATATTTCCAATTTCCATTATTAAAACCAAGATTATATAAAAGGGAATAAAGCGTCATTTTGAACAGTGATAAAGAAAAATAAGAACACATGAGATAATACATATTTTTGATTGAAAAAATTAAAATTATAAAAAAGTTTTAAATAAAATAATATGAATATGGATTAGGGAAATACATTAAATTGGATGAAAATTATTCTCAATAATTTTTTATTTTTTGAATAATTATTCTCACCAACGTCGTATTATTTTCAAGAATTGTGTAATAATCCATTGAAAATGCGTTTTTATGAATAGAATGTACATCTATAAATATTAATTACAATATAATTCAATTATATTTTATAATTAAACAAACAAATATGAATCATGTTTACGAATAATGATCATAATTTAATGAATAGAATCATATTAACTAGACACTTACAACATTAATAACACTTGAATCAAAATATTTTCATAAATGGTATCTCAAAATAAT
This sequence comes from Viscum album, assembly GCA_963277665.1. NCBI lineage: Eukaryota > Viridiplantae > Streptophyta > Magnoliopsida > Santalales > Viscaceae > Viscum > Viscum album. The sequence continues at coordinate 1,327,539,940 of OY728120.1, read as the reverse complement.
TTTTAATGAAATTTAATTTTATGAAATGTGGGATAAACTTCATCCATTGGTTATTATATTCCCTAAAAAAAATAAAACCTAAGGTGAAAATACAATGAATCTCAAATAAATTAAATTAAGACAAGAAACCCGTACATTAATTCTTGAATTCTAAGAATGTGATTTAACCACCAATATGATGAAATTAAAAATTATTATTTTTTAAAACATTATTCATATATTATTAATTGTATACACAATAATTATAATAATTCATTATATATTTATTAGATTGTTATTGTTTATCTTAATTAATGGATTAAATTAAATTTATTCATTTTAAGTGAGTTTCATAATGGAAATACCAATACTCATTGTTTGATAAAATTTAATAATTCCTATATTATTTATATAATTGTAATATATTTTAATTTATGATTTATAATTTTATAATTCCAATCCATGATATTTGTCTTAGGATTTGCGATGATGAAATCGGTGATAGGATTTTTTTAATCTACTAATGCAACAAGATTACTTTATAGTGATAATTATTTTTTTTGTCATATTCTCAGAATATGAACTATGATATTTTATAATTTTTATAATTATATTTATCCATGAAATTATTTCTATAACCATCCATAAAGTGGGGATGAAAAATGAAATACATCTTCCATGGAGCTTAATGTCTATCCCTAACAAGGGAAAGATTTTTCATTTTCTAATGAATCAGATTATTAGTATTATACCCAATATTTATTTCTGAAACCACAATAATTTCATAAATATCATATTAATTAGACAATTATATTCTTATAACCATTCATATAAGGTGGTGATGAAAAATGATGTACATTGTTCCTTATAGGTGTTAATATTCACATACACACGAACAATGTTATTAATATCCTTTCTATGGGAGAAAGGTATATAGTCGTTTATATTTTAATGATATTATTAATTTTATTAGTGTAATATTAATTCATTATATAAAATTTTGAACCATACATATAAGTAGGTGGTTAAAATTAAAACATCACATTCATGGAGGTCATACTCCGCTCTTAACATGAACAAATTTCTAATGTCTCTTATGTATGGGAGGATGGTTAAAAATGGTTATAACATCAAAATAATAACAATAATTTTAGATATCGAAGAATTGTACAGATATTATTAAATTTTCTAGAATTATTAACCCTCAAATATAGACCAAGAATCGTAAAATCTAATTCTTTTTGAAGACTAGGTACATAATTAGTAAGAATGAAACCAAAATTAATACATATTTTGTTTAAAATTCATAAAGTTATTCTAAATAAATTTTTACTCATACATATAGAGAGGATATAATTGGGAATACATTAATTAAGGGATGAGATAAAAAGAATAGTATTGGATTAAAAATAGAAATAAAGCCTAGAACTTGTGATTGATGGAATAACATGCTAATATAGTGAGACAGGGACCATGAATAAAAATATGGAATCATAAAATATAGAACATTTTCTAATGTAATAATAGATACATATGAATTTTTCAGAAATATATAACATGATATAAACATGAGTCAGTACTATATTCGAAGACGATATCACATGGTAGACAAAGTCCCATAAAATAATTAGGTTTACTCCCTATACTAACATGACACATCATGAGACAAAACATTACCCAATTCATTAGAACACTATTTTTTTGATCTAACAATAACAATTTCATGCATTTGTGTTCTGCATTTAGATTCAAACATAAGGAATAAACATAAGGGTCATCCAAGGAAATAAATGGGTATCATAATCATGTCATAAGGCATAAAACATGAGAATATCATAAATGTGTCCATGAAATAATTTATGTAATTAATAATTGAAAATTAATATGGTAACATAGGAAAATATAATTTTAAATTATGGATAACATAAGTGAAAAAATGAAAATACAGCGTCAAAGAAACATTATAAATGTGAAAATTCAGTGTAGTTTAAGGGAAAATTTAAATGTGACATTAAAGTAAAGAAATTAATAATTGTTTTAATAAAAAAAATATGAACTAAGATATTTCTTCAAGATAAAAATTGGGATTTTATAAAAATATTGGCGTCATAAAACATATTATTGAGTGTTCATGAAAATTGGTATGAAATTTGGAAGTTCTATTTAATTCGGCTTTTTTATCGATAGTAATTGAAAAGGTAACCTTATAAATCATTTATTTCCACATCAAATAATGATTAATTTGTAAAGGTAATTATTTTTTGAAAAAATAAAGAAAAACTTTGGTTGATTAATTAATAATAATCAAGAATTATATTGGGAAAAAGAGATTAAGTGTAATTTGAATCCAGAATGGTGGTTCAGTGAGAATCCCTTAGCATATGTCATAGAATGTTCAGTTAATTTCCTTAATAATAAAGTTATAACCATTAATTAATTAAATAGGAACCTATTATATATGTAATTTTTTTCTTATAATTTTATAATGTGAATTTATGGCTACTTTGATGTCTTATAAAGTCTAATTTTGTTGCTTTGAGAGCCTTTCTTTCCTGGTTTCATGGTCTGTTCTCTTATGTAAAAATAAGGAATTAATTTTAAAATTGAAATAATTATATATAAATGGAATTATGAGGCATTTATTCACCTATAAAAATTTTTATGGTACCATATGTATTTCTCTTTTTTGATATTAGGATGATTGTTTTGAAAACAAATTAATGAAAAATGCTTAGTTTATTTTGGCTATTTTTAAGACCACCATGATGTAGTATGGTTTTATTTTATATTATATTTATATAGTAGTTAAATATAATTAAATTAAATTTAATACTAATATTTTAATCAAATTAAACCATAAAAATGCTTTTATTACAATGCCTGAATGTGGTAATTAAAAACTAAAACTCATCTTCCACAAAAGGTAGTGAATCAACTTCCCAAAGATAAAGTTTTCATTTTTTATATTCAAATGAGAGGAGAAGATATTTGATTATGGTTATTACATTAATAAAATGTTATTAGTTTATTTTTATGATACATGAGTTATAATGTGATATTTTATAGGGTAGGTGACGGGATGATAGGAAATGAAAAGGAAATAAAATAGAATGAATGATAATTTTACATCTTGAATGTTGTCTCCCTGAGAACCTATTTAAGGGAATTGGGTTTGGAATTTTGGAGAGACTATAAAGGTAAAGATATGGATAATAGGTTTGGAATTGTAATTGGTAAAAATATAAGTTTGATCCAAATCGTAGAATGTGTAATGAGGAGAGTTTGTGCGGTGTTGTATTTGTAGTGTTAGGAGAGGGGTGTTTTGTATTATTATATTCATTTTTTTTGTTATTTTGGTGCAAGACTATACATAGTGTTGATTAGTTTCTCATGGTATATTAAATATTTCATGTGAGTTCTACATAATGGATTATTACATCATTAAGGAATCAAAAATTCAGGTATTTGGTTTAAAATGTATAATATCATAAATTACCATATTTTACTATTCACAAAAATTTAACTATTTCAGAAAAATACCAAAAAGTAACCCCGAATTTTTTTGATGTGTTTATTTTATAAATTTTCTACATTATATTAAAATAATTTTCTAATTATTATATATTTATTTATTAATTAAAATAACCCTTTATTCGAAAAATCAAATTTTATTATTATAACCTCTTTTATGAATCATTGAAAAGTTATTTAATGACTCATAAAAATTTATTATAATAATAAGACCACAAAATATAAAATTATTTGTCTATTTATTATAATGTTTTTTATTTTAAATCATTATATTATTTATAATATTTTAAATAAATATTTACGTCACACAAAAATAATAACCGATAATTTATCATTTTGAAAAAAATTATTTACACATGATAATATATAAATATATAATATTTTCATTTATAAGACTCCTAAATTTTATTAATTCATTAATAGGTGAGGTTTACTGCATATTGATTAAGTTACTATAATTAATAGTCATATTACTATTTTAATGGTATGATTAGTATTCCATCGTTATTGGTCTCTTAATTTATATAAACCCAACTTATTTCAATCTTAATTTATAAGAATGATAATTTAATTGGATTATCTTTGTGATTTATCTGTTCTATACTATATATGATATTTATAAAAATATAAATTAAATTGATAAAATTTTTGGTCATTGAATTCTTTCACTATATTGAAACTTCTCCCTCAATCTTTTCTGTTACATTCTATGTTGAAAACATGTTAGGGTAATTATTCTTCATTTATTCCTCTAGTTCATATACAACCTCTTTATATGTATTATTCCTATAAAACAATTTGACAAGATTATTTTTTCAAATTGAGTAAAAATATGTCTCTATGGTTAATTATCTTTACTGAATTCTCTTCATACGAGAGGTCATTCACTAGTTAAAACACCTCTAGATTCAGAACATGTGAGGGGTTAGGTATTTAATTCACTAAGAGAGATACATAGTACACCTCATAAAATTAAGACCTGTTCTGTTGAAGTGAAATCCAACATTACAATTCTTCTATTAAATTAGAGATATCAAAATGGCCAATTTACCTGGGGATATGCTTCCCATTCTGTCAAAACAACATGACTCTCTTCTATGGTGATATTTAGAGGAAGTTTTTGTCTCTAAAATAGAACTCTAAATACCAAATACAGTTTTCAAAATAGTTCTTTTTCTAACATCTAGGGTATTTTATATTTTTCTGATTGGTTGAAAAGTATCTATCATATATTTCAAAATATTATCTCCTTATAACTTTTCTTTTCTTACTTCATCACAACTGGTTGAAGTTATTCAATGGTACCCATATAGATCTTCATATTGATCTATCTGAATACTCAATTGGAATATATTTTTGAATAAAAAGTAAACCAATGTGAGATGATGATCACATCCATCTTTAAATTCCACTGAGTAGGCACTCAACATGTCCTTGAGAATCTGGATAGTCCTTTTTTATTGGACATCAGCTTGGGGGAGACGGTCCATGATGAATTTAATTTTGTACTAAAAGAATGTTGAATACTTATCCAGAATTTAGATGTGATCCATGTATTCCATTATGTTATGATAGAAAGAGGTACACCATGCATCATTACCACTTACTTCACATATAACATGGAAAGTTTTTCCTGTGAGATATCATTCCAGATATCATTCCAGATATCAATGAAGTGTACAGTCCTGGTGAGACGATCCACCATAACCCATATCACATTATTTCCTTTACATGTTTTCAGGTGACCAATGAAAAATTCCACATTGAAATTAAGAAATTTAAATATGTGTATAAGAAATGGTTTTATTATACATTTGGAATCATTTCCCTCTTATTTAGCTTTTTTACATAACAAACACCTTGAGATATACTTTGTGATCTCCTTTTTCAGATTGTCCCACCAGAAGTGTTCCTAAAGATCACAATATAAATTATTACATTCATGATGGATGGAGAAAAATGAGATATGTGCATCATATAGAAGATCCATATTTGTATCTAGTGATGAAGGCATAAAAAGAGTATTTGAAAACTGAATCACACAGTTATCATTAATGTGGAAATCATGTAGCTACTATTGTTTTCCTTCTTTAAACTTATTTTTTCTCTCTAGATCATCCCATCGAGCCTGCTTAATCTTGTCATAGACAAATGGTTTGACAATAAATTGGGAAAGGTAGATTTTATTACCTACTATTATAATTTCAAGATCCATCCTTTTCATTTCCATAAATAAATGGTCTTTCCCAATCCATATCATAGGTAGATTAGTAGGTTCTTTTTTACTAATAATATTAGCTACCTTGTTTTACATCCCAGGTTGGTAGTAAATGAAGAAATTGAAGTCCTTAGTTACCTCAAACCATATCATCTGATGCATGTTGATACAATTTTGTTATAATATATAATTTATTCTCTTTTGATCTGTATATATGTAACACTTCCCACTATAGAGGTTGTGTCACCATATTATCATGGAAAAAATCATAGATAGTAGCTTGATATCATGAGTTAAGAAGTTCTGTTGATGGATCTTCTACAACTACGAGGTATAGGCTATCACTGTAAAATTATGAATGAGTACAAAACCAAGTCCCATTTTTCAAATGAACATTGTATATCACAAAAACATATCAACTTGTTGTTAGTGTGAGGACATGTTTAGTGATTATCCTCTGATTGTGCTCCATAAAACATTCCTCGCATTCATCCATCAAGACATACATTACCCCTTTTTGTGTTAACATATATATATATGGATAGATAATCATTATAAATACCTCTCAAAACATTGGTAGTAACTATCTACGCAAAGAAAACTATGGATCTAAATTATATATGTTGACCTAGGACACTCTTCAATTACCGTTACATTGGAAGTGTCTAATTATATTACTTTTTTGGAGATAAAATTCACTAAGAATGATACTTCCTCTATCCAGAAATCCCATTTACAATAAAATGAATAAAATTTCTACGTTCAAAATATCATTATAATAATATTCAAATGATATTTATGTTACCCCACTCTATTAGAGTATATTATATTATCATCTATAATGTTGAACACAATATTTTCAAGGTAATATTTAGAAGATATTCTTTATGTACATGAATATTTTGGGAGTATTAGAGATTTTTAATGGAATCCATATGAAATCATTGTGTCCATACGTTGTTCAAAAGGAAGTGTTGGGAATATCATCCTTCTTCACCTTTAGTTGGTGATATCCTAACTGAAGGTCCACCATAGAGAAATACGTGGCCACTCTTTGTTGATCAATCATGTGGTGTATCCATAGAAGGGGATACATTTTTTATAGTGACTTTTTTTATATCACAATAATCATTGTAGTGTCACATTTATCTATCCTTATTTTGGAAAAATAAAACAAGAGCACCCCATGGTGAATCTATCAGGTATATAAATACTTTATCCAAATTCATTTATAACTGATTATTTTGTTTTTCCAACTCAATGGTGGAAAATCTATACAGATAATTTTATATAGGTAGTGATCTAGGAAAATGTTCAATTTTGAACTCAACATCACAATCGGGAGGAAGATTATAATATTGTTCAAGGAACACATCAGTGTAGTCCCTCACAATGGTCATGAGTTTGAACATGAGTCTGTCATCTATCAAAATCATTTGAGATAAATATTCTTCTTTATAAGGTAATAATATCCCCAATTAATATTTTTATTCTAATGGAGATTCATCCCCATCATTACACTTATAAACAAATGGATGATTCCTTGATGTGTGAAGATTTATATCCATTTCCCAACAGGAGATATTGGATTTCTATATACAATCAATGGGAAATGTAGCATACAAATCTAACAAATAATGTATGAACAGATTTTTTGGGTTTCCCAGTCAACAAAAATTAATTGAGGATGAGTTATATACATTTGAGGCCATAATTTCCCCATTTTCTTTTCTCACTGATAACTCAACATCCATAGGTTTAGGTGGTGTTTTTATACTTCTACTAAACCTGAAAGAAATGAAATAAAACATAAAACTAGAGTAAAATACTAGGATTTCTATTCTTGATTGAATAAGTTGCATTACTATCACCAAATAATTGTTCAGATACACCTCAGCAGTAGTGATACAACACTCCATTCATTATTTCCTTGGAGGTTGTTGTTGTTGATTGACTCTGACAACCCCTAGCTGAGGATATTATCTCACATAAAGCTCTTGTTTTGTATAGTTGAAACACTACACTATAGACTGACTTTTGACATAAACATACATTTATTCTTCCACATTTTTAGAGATCTTCATATCCATTTAGTAAATTAATCTTAATTCCATTCACTTCAACATTTGATGCATCTACTAGTTCATTTTAGATAGTCCCCAGGATTGTTCTTCCTAAACATTTTTATATGGGATATTGGGGATTCATTCCTAAAATATATTTATCTATCGATCCTCCCATATTAAAATCCATTTTACTCTTTTTATCTCTAGGCCCCTAAGACCAAAGAGACTCTCTAATATCCATTTCAACCTTAAGGACACCACATTCAATCTACTCATAGATATCAAAGTCTCAAATCAAAAACCCTTTTATAAAATCTTTATTATCCCACTAAAGAATTGACCCACATTGATTTCATTTTTCATGAATCAATAATTGAAGTATCATGCATTCCTTGTAAAATTTTCCTCATAGGCCCTGATAGACTCATCTTCCTTTTATATAGTATAAATAACACCCTTTATTTCTTAAAATGGAATGTTCTTGGAAAATATTTATAGAAAAATGTTATCAGTAATGCTTCCCATTCCATGGAATAATTTTCAACCTTAGACTTTCTGTTCTGGATCATTCCACCACTGATATGCTTCCCATCAAAACAATTTTCCACCATCACATATTTCTCTCATTTTGAGCACTGAAAGACACAAAATATATACTCAATGGGTTTAATCCAATATTGAACTATTAGGGGTCATATGATCCACTAAATAGCGTAATACCTTTTGACATAAAGTATATTCTTGAAACATTCTCATTCTTATGAGTAGGAGGGAGTCACAAATTATTCATGTTATTATTCATAACTTGAGTATGTTGAGAAAGTACTATCATGATATTTTGGTCTCCAATTCCCATCATATTTTTCCTTTAATTAGTGAGATCATCACATTTCCTATCACATTGATTATTGGATTGAGTCCTCTTATTTCCATCCATTAATATAGAAAAAGATATTAAAAATACGGGGGCTAGAATAATTAGCTAATATGAATAATAAATGGATACATTTAACCAAGAAGTATAAACATAGAAATGATAAAATATCCTAATAGGTTATTATCTAATTTAGAATCTATGTCATCCATGGTGATAGAATTATTCTTGGTTTTATTAATCATGTATTATAGTCCTAATATTCAAAAACAACTTCACTATTATATGTCACCCACTATAGAGACCTTATCATTTTACACATATTATTATAATATTTTAAGCATATTTTTCCATAAAATAAAAACCAAGGATCTTAAATCATATTGTATTTGGAAGACTTGGTACATAAATTGAAATCATTAAACCAAAATAAATACATTTTTTTAAACTCCATAATGAGATCGTAACATCATTTTAGCTCTCAAATATGAATAGGATAACCTGGGGAATACCTAAATTAAGTGATGAGATAAAAATAATAATAAGAGAATACACATAGGAATAAAGCATATCTCATGAGTTAGGAGGCATAAAATGATGACAAAGAAACGCATGGATGTTGAATAAACAAATAAAAGAATAACATATAGAAAATTGGTCATGTAATCATGGATATATATGAATATGTATGTGACATATAACATGATATGAACATGAGTCAAGGCTAACATTAAAGACTATATGACATTGTGGAAAAAGTCCCATAATGGAATTAGGATTACTCCCTAACCAAAAATGACGTCTCATGGGACTAAAAATTACCTAATGAAATTTTGGTAAACTGGGAACTCCCATCAAAAGATGATCATTCATAAATGTTACACATGAATAATATAATATAAGGAATAAACATAAGGTTCACCCATGGAAAGAAATGTGTATTGGAATCAGGTAATAAGGTATAAAAATGGTATATCATAATGTTGTCCATAAAATAATGGATTTAAGTCATATATGGAAATTAATAAAGGTAAACAGTCCTATATAATTATATATTATTTCCAATTGTAGAAAAAAATTGGCAAAAAGAGTGTTTATGGAACTTTAGAGATGAGCTAGAAGAGTCCATTTTAAGGGAAAATATAAAACAATATTTAAAGAAGAAAAAGAAATAATTGTCTTCACATAAAAAAAAAATATTGTAGTTTTAGGTTAGAAATATATATTTTATAGAAATATATTTGGATTAAAATATATTTTATTTGAGTACTTGAAAATGGGTTTGAAATTGGGATGTTCCCCTTAATCGGGCTTCCTTATCTGGGAGAATTAGAAAGAGAACCTTTTATAACTTGTATTTAGACATAAATGAATAAATAAATGAGTTAGGAACATATTATTGGAGCATAAAAATAGAATTAAGAGGATTAAATATGAATAATTAAGAATTACAATGGGGTAATGAGAGAGAATGCTTAGCCCGAAGGAAAAATGAGAGTTCAGCGAGAATCCCTTACCTTATATTTGAAAGTGTTCTTAAATTTCACTTAAGTTCATTGTTAATGAAATTTGATTAATTAATAAATTAATTATAAACCTATTCTAAATATTTTTTAATTATTAAAATTGTATTATGTACAATTATGGATATTTGGAATAGTTATAGTGTTTTATTTTGTCGTTTCAGGAATGTTCATTTCATGGTTTCATGGTTAGTTCACCTGTGTATACTTATATAAAATCTTTTATAAATAAAAAATTATACAAAAGTTAAACTATATGGTATTAATTCACATATATAAATGTAAATATTCCCATATACCATTTTTTAACATTATTATGATTCATTAGATGAAAACTAATGAAAAATGACCTGTTTATTATGAGGTTTTCTACGACCATCATGAACCAGTATCGATTTATGTAATGTAATGTTAACAGACTAATTTTGGAATATTATATAAGTTTTAATACATATATTATAATCTTTTTTATCCATAATAATGGTATTATGACCATCCTTGAATGTAGTAAAGAGAAATGAAAACTCATCATCCATGTAGGTGGTCTATCAACACCCCACCTATGATGTTTTCATTTATAGGACTAAAGGATATGAGAAGATATTTTATGATGGATATCAAGAGAAAAAATATATAGAATATTTATTATATTCTCATTACAATATCACTTTGATCGGGGTGTGTTTGGGTATGATAAGAAAATAATATAAAATAATAGAGATAGGGGGATTTTACCTCTTGAATGTCGTCTCCTTGAGAACCTCCTTAAGGTTATTGTGTTTTTTATTTTCATGTGAAAAATGCCTAGGATGTGGGTTATATTTTTATTAGAAAATATCTGTATAATATAAGAAATATACAATTTTTTGATGTTCTGAGGAGAAGAGGTGGTGAGAGGTGTTTTTGATGATTTTATTCATTTGTTTATTATTTTCGTTCAAGACTAATAAATGTGTTTATTATTGTGAATAAGTATATAAAATAGATTTTTTAGTTTGAAATAATTGTTCCATACATCATCCATTACTCAAAAATCTATGTATTTAAATTGAAATGTTTAATACCCTAAATTACCATATATCACTATTCACCAAAAAATTACTATTTTAGAAAAATATCATAAAAATAACCCAAAACATTTATTGATGTGTATCTTTTTAAAATGGTAACCTTTTTATATAGATAATTTCATAAATATGAAAAACAAAATTTTTAGGAAAGAACATCCATTATTATAAAAATATTGTTTTTAATATTATAACACATTTAATGACACATTGAAAAATTAATTCAGGTCTCATAAAATTAACTTATAGTAATTATACTATAAAATAGTTACTTATAAATATATTCACTAAAATAAATTTTCCCTTGAATCGTTGAAATAATTATAAAATTTTAAATAAAAATTTATTTTAAAAAATACAATAACATAATTTATCATTTTTAAAACATTTCTTTAATTAGTAAAAGATAAAAATAAATCATAGTTTTGTTTATAATATTCCTAAATTTTATTAATATTTTAATAGGTTAGGTTACTATTCTCTTGGGTGAGTCAGTATTCTTAATGACCATTTTACTAGTCCAATGGATAGGAAACTATTCAACCAGTATAGGTTTATTAATTTCTATAAACACCCTTATTTTATTTTTCATTTATTAAAATATTATTTTTATTGGGTTATCTATGTGTTTTTTGTTTTTTATAATATATAACATAATTATAATAACGTAAATTCCAGTGATAAAATATTGAGTCGTTACATTAGATATACTAATTATGTTGATTTTAGTATATTTTTGTGGTTATCATAAGGTTTGGAGATGAAATACAACGATTAAATGGTTAGTGTTTTGATGATACTCAAGTTGAGTAATTGATTCTTATCTTGGTGGGCCATTTTATTATAGTGTATTTGGACTATCTTCTTTTGACCTGTGGCAAGAAAATTTAAAAGAAGAATCTTGGAGAGGTAATTTTGGTATGATTTTCATACGAATTTTTGTGGCTAGGTTTTTCTTTATGATGGTGGAAGTTATCTATTTTTATCATTGAAATAGAGGTATATTTCCTCAAAAATGAATGTAAGGTAAGGGGAAGAGAGGAAATTACATTAGGATTATGTGATTTGGGTGTACAAAATTTATTGGATCATATGGATATGAATTTTACACGTAAAAACGTACATTTGTATGATCTAACTTCCAATTTAATGTTTCAAAATTCTTGCAACATTATGTTACACTGTTTTACTACAATTAACCATGATTAAAATATTAACAAGATAATGTTTTCACTAAAAATATAAGAATACCCCTCTTACCCAATTTTTACTAGATGAATATGTTTTTTATATCCATTTAGTATAATTTAATATCTAAATATAAGAATGTTAACATTTAAAATTAAAATATTTAATATATATATTTTTTATATAAATGTTTTTTATTAATTAGTAGCATTTAACCAAATTTTATATCAATTGATAAATAAATAAGGGACTTTATATACATAAATAACATTATAATAATAATTTAAAAGTGATAAATATACATTATTTATTTAATAATCACACAAATTCAACAAAAAATATTTCATTAAAAATGACCTTTTTTAGCATGTTTACTAGAATTTAAAATGGTAAGTTATTTTTATTTTAAAAAATGAAATAATATTATTAATAAATTTAGATACAATGATTAAGACAAATTTTTTTATTAAACATAAATTCTATTGTTGATTAATTTTTTATATAATTATGCATTACACATAAAAGAAAATTCTTACTAAAATACATTGTTAGTGATAAAAAATGATTTTATTAGGTATTTATCTATATTAATTGAATTTTATCAATATATTTAGAGTTAATCTAACAACTATTATTTTGTAGAAGTATAAATGATAATTTTCTGAAAATCAATACGGTATAAATATTTTTTTCAATTGATAATTTCTTGTTTATAGCATCATAACTTCTATATATATAACCTATCAAAATATATATGCTTGACTTTATGATGAGATAAGAAGTAGTGGTTTTGTGGTTGCTGCTTTAGATATGATGGATCTCATATTTATTTTTGTGATATTGATCTTATCCCAAATACAATTTCTCTCTAGCCACACTTTTTAGAGTTCCATATGGCATTTCTCAAAGGAAACCAATATAGAAGATACATCCATCTCAAGATCTCAAAAATATCATCTTAAAGAATAATTTTATTACATGATTCCTTTTATGGTATATTAGATTTTTATTTCTTATTATGATTAATTTTATTTACAGTACAAATTTTAACGAATATGTTAAAGTGACTATATTTTAATTATATCTCAATTTAATTTTGTTCAATATAATGTATAAAAAAATATCATAAATTTAAATAATTATATTTTATAAGGTGATATATTCTTCCCCCTTTAAATTATTTACATCCTAAATACATTAATTATCAAATTTCTAGTGAGAATAGATAAAGGTATCCATAATATAGACATGACTCATAGATATATAATCAACCTCACTATCTTATATAAGAAATTAAAAATTATATTTTCATTTAAAATAAGAATATATTTATATTATCAACTATTTCGGCTAAATATGTCTCGTTAAGGGTATTTATATTTTATAAGTTTTTAGATACATAGATTACGGATCTTTATTTTCATGATCTTATTTGCAACTAATCAGTAAAACAAGAATGGTTAAGAAAATATCCAAAAGAAGTATATTAAACAATCATATGAATATGGAAATGAAATCCTTCGATTCCTCCTCCTATGAAACATTCTTTTAAACTTATTACTTGTTTGTTTCATAAATAATATGTTCAACATATACCTCATCATGTCTAACCAAGATTATGAAAGGTAATTTCCCATCTTAGCTATCAAACCAATGTAGTTATAAATTAAATCCCCAAATTAAAATATATATATAAATATATTAAAATTATTCCAATGGGTTTCTATATAGTTTGAGAATAATGTAAATCATATTCCCACGGAGCATCAAAACTGCTATGTAGTTAGGCCCATTTTTATTCATCATGTATACATTGAGTTAATAATCAACCATTATTTTCCAGTTTTATTATCCCCAGGTACATCTTAGAAGATCTTGTATTAACTTGTTTGTATCCAATATAGGATTCTATTTCTTTGAATCCATACAATCAATAAATTTTCAATATTTAGAGATATTTTACAATATTTAGATTTAGCCATATAGTTTATACTAATGTACTTGAGTCTTAATTTATGATAACAATTATATAATGATTTTTCATACTATATCCTATTTCCAAAACTCATTGAATCTTATGCCCCTATAAGGAAACAAACATTTATCTCCGAACTACATAAAATCACATACTAATAAATATATACCATAATCATGTATGCTCTTAAAATTTATCATCATTTACCAAAATTACTTGAATTTAATTGATATAAAACCCCATAAAACCCCTAAGGTCTACATATTCCCCAATCATGTACTCTTCATAACATATAAATCTATCTAAACCCTTCTGTGATACTAACTATGACACCCCTGACTAACACTCTCTGAATATGGATCAAATAAACATATTATTTTAAATACCAGATATAAATTAAACTAAAGTAACCTAAAATTAAATTTCAATTATTATAATAATTCTACATAGTCACTTATATACCCATGACCTTTTTAGTTTAGAGTTTTATGGATTTAGTAGAAACTTTTAACTAACAAAACAAATTATTTTTTCATCCAATCAGTGTTTTTCACTAAAAAATGAATACATATATTACACAAATATTGAACATATCTAACAAAATTATCCACACTTGACACCCATTTAGTAAATTCATATTTAATAATCTAATTCATAATATAGAATAAAAATAATAGAGTACGATTGAGATCAAATTCCTAGTAAGGGGGTAGCGTGTGTTAGAAGTTAACAAATCATAACCAAGGGTTGAGTAATTTAGAATAAAAAATTAAAATCATTTAATTCCATATAAGTAATTATATATTCATATAAAAAACTGGAAATTACATAAATATATAAATAATCACATTGATAATAATAACTTATTTCAAATTAATGGAATGGATA
The DNA here is from genome assembly GCA_963277665.1 of Viscum album. Taxonomy (NCBI): domain Eukaryota; kingdom Viridiplantae; phylum Streptophyta; class Magnoliopsida; order Santalales; family Viscaceae; genus Viscum; species Viscum album. Next base: position 1,327,524,631 of record OY728120.1, on the reverse strand, counting down.
ACGCATGCCATCATAATACTAGGTCCACTGAATTATGATAAAATAATTTTATGATCATTCCGAGGCACACATATAATACAATAAATTCCTCATTCGATAACATGATGATATTACTACAAGGACCCTTTTCCATGACATCATGATATTACCTTCAAATCCTCATCCCAATTTATCTTAATTAATTCGGTAAGAGATACACCAAATTTCCTAAATATTTTTTATCTCAAGTGACATACCAGTTCATTGAAGGGATATATTACACCAAAACCCACTTGTCACTTAATTATTTCCAAAAAATAAATATATGAAGGAAATTAATATCAATTTAATACATAATAAATATTTCATTAGTAATCATTAAATATTTATACAAGTAAAATAAACATATGAGATGATAATAGTTTCCATAATCAATAGACACAATGACATGATCATAAGTTATCCCTAAAAGAAGGTGGATAATATAATTAATGATTATCATAAGTGAATCATTTGATAGTTTAAGGATTTATATATATATATGAAAATACCTTTACAGGAATAAAAAATTGTATTCTACCACATAAAAAGGGATTGAGTATTAGATCATTTGATACCATGCGTTTAATCCCAAAAAATAAAAATAATATTTGGGAACATACAAGGGATTTAATGAAATATAATTCCAAAGGAGATAAATACCATTTATATAAAGGGGTACAATGGAATAATAATTATAATAGTGTGTTTAGAATTGTTTTATGAATTATTTAAATATATAAGGCTAGGATTAAGTTTCAATACTATTTTTTTGAAGCTATTATTGTTGAATTTTTGAAATAAATAATTTAAAATGAATCTTCAATAATGAATTCATGAAAATATATAAGAATAATTCCATAAAATAATGATATTAAGACAAAATATATTAATATGAAATGAAAAACCCAATTTAACATGTTAAAACCCAAAAATTAATCCCATATCATAAAAAGAACAATAAAACATCATTGTTAAATCATCCAAATAAAAATAAGAATACCACTTGAGATAAAAAATTATTATTTCAAAATAATAAATTTAAAAATTTGTAAACTGAATGAATATGTATATGGAGGTGAATTATACATTAGAGTATAGAGATTGTTCTCGACAATATTGGATTTTTATAAATAAATAAATTTACCAAAGGAGAAGAATTGATGTAACAATCTATGAAAATGGAGTTTATATGAATGAAATTTAAATAAATGGTAAATAAATTGGAATTAGAACATAATTCAATCCTAACTATTAATTTTATAAATTTATCAGAATAATTTTTATGAATAATAACTATAACTCAATGAAGAAAAATCGAGTTAGCGAAACACATATTGGTTTAATAACACATGAATCTAAAACCCATGAAAATGTTAACATATAATGAATTTTATCAGCTATCTAATTTAATGAATTTTCTGATGAATTTAATCGATATGGAAGTATATACACGAACAAAAATAAAATAATATGTGAATATTAAATAGGTCTCAATGAATGAAAATTCTAACAGGAAACCCTTAACATGAATTTCAACTTACATGAAACTAATTTAATCTACTATATAATAAACATAACCATATTAATACATTATTTCATACCATTATTCTTATATATATCCTTTTATACTCATTAATTGTATTCAATTTTTATACAATCCACATCTAGTTATTGTGTATTATCATAATCAGATGTATGTAATTTTGTTAGATTCATATATGTTACATAATGACAATGTAGATCCTAATTATTTTTTGTAAGTTCATAATTACTATAAAATTTAGGGTAATTTAAACATGTTCCATTATTATTTAAAAATTTATAATTTTTTTTGATATGTTCTTAATGATTCGGGAAGATAAAATATGATAAGAGATTATTTGAGGTAATTTACAGATCTCAAAGAATTACATTATAACGACCATTAATTTCTTCTTTCATACTCCTATTCTATTAAATGTGTTATAATTTTATTATTATAATCATATTTAACCATAAAATTATTTCTATAATAAACTACATATGTGGTGATGAAAAATGAAACACATAATAAATGGTTGCAGTAAATCACACATAACACATATGATGTTTTAATTTTCCAATAAATGGAATTATTAATAGAACGAAATATAAATATTTAATGACCCATAATAATATCATAAATATGAAATTTATTTGTTAACTACATTATTATAACCATCCAATTAGGGTTGTGATAAAAAATGAAGTGCATTATTTCAGGTAGGGAGTAGTCTGCACATAAATACATACAATGTTTTCATTTTCCATTGAGAAATAAAATTTTATTAAATGGATTATCTATTAAGAGTCATAATAATTTTATAAATATAATTTTTATTAAATTAATAGGGGTTCATAACTAGCTATTTAGGGTATTTGGTAAAAATAAAATAGATTATTCATGAAGGCATTTGTCTTCCAATAACATGAATAATGATTTTAGTTTATTAATGGATGATTATGTAAGAAGATTAATAATAAAATTTAATTATACTAATGTTACTTATTTAGTTATATTATTATAGATATAAATATTTTGAGAAAAAATATAGTGAATAAATAGATAGGGAGTGGATAATATTCACCTTGAGGAATTGATTTTTCTCATGGAAAACCAGTTGAAAATGGTAGACATAGGAAAACTTGTCTTTATCATTGATTATTAATGTCGAATATGAATTTATAGGAGATATAATTAGAACAATTTAATGAATAATATCAAGGATAGTTGTGTCCTGAATTGGGTGTTAGTGTGATCCTTTTAATAATGAAAAATTGGGGTGTTTCCTTTGAAATGCATGGTATGTGTGGTGTAATGTTGGAATCCATAAGAGTTTTAGGTGAGTTAGGTTAGGAAAGGATGTTGATAAATATTATTATGAACATCAAAACTAAACATGTATTCTATAAGGGTTTTGCGTAATTTATTTTTAAAAAATTGACCAATGTTATGTGAACAATTTCTACCTTAATTAATGATGATTAATTTTTTTACAATTGTAATTTTTTTCTCTACAAAAAATAATAGTTAAGCCATACTACCTAATTTCTATGTGATTAATGAAAATTTATAACCCATTTAATATAATTGATTGATTATATATGACAAATAAAATTTTAAATTAAAACATATCATATATAGTAAAACTATTTTTATATAAAAAAATAGTTTTATTCATTACATGTTATTAACATAATTTCCTATCAATTACTAAATAAATAATTTTATATAAATAAGTAAAAATATACATACGTGTGTGTATTTATATTAATTAATTTTCATTATTTATAATATTTCATTTAAATATATGTTGATAAATATAACACATTTTAAATAAATACAATCCATTTAAAAAAATATTTCTTCCCTTGTTACCTAAAATTTTATTCTCAACATATTATTATTATAAGAATAAAATAAAATCATTAAAAAATATGTATATGTTCTTGATACATGTGAAATTAATTTTATTATACTCAATTTATAGTGTTGATAAATTTTTAATATTGACATGTATAACACAGAAACAGATTGTTTAATAAAAAACATTTTTATGCATAAAATGATTATATTAGTAATTTATCTATATTAATTGAATTTTATCAATTAATTAAATTAAAAATTACATATCATATTATTTATAATTATAAATTATAGATATCTCAAAATATATGTGGAATAAATTATTTTTTACAATGATTTTAACGCGATTATATCATCCTAACTTTCAATTACATAACCAATTAAGAATTATACCTATGAAATCTGAATGATATTTTTATTTTAGGTTGTCATGTTTCATAATTCAGCTTTCATGTACCACATTGGGATTCAAAAGATCATAAAATTATCAATAATGTAATTTTTATTGATCTGAACTTGTTAGTGTTTTTCTTGCACTTGGTGTAGGAAAAACCATAGAGAGGCTACCTCCTTCCCTTGCTTAGAAAAATGAGACTCCTAAGGAGGACATGTACTAATTTATTTTATTTCTTATACAACTAAAATTGATTTAATAATATGGTTACATATATTTATAACATTTAATTTTGCAACTATTTTAAAATAATTGTATATTAATTATAATATAATAATCTATTGTTTTTTGATATTTGTAAAAGAACCAATCAAAATTATTGTGAATTGTAATTTAGAGGGGTTTACAATATTACTGTGTTTATTTAACATATTAATATAATTTATTGAATTTTTTAACAACTAATATATCAATAATAAATGAAATATCTCATTTTAACTAATTTACTAGAGATAACTATGTTATTATTAATCAATAAGCTATTCTAAATGAAACTATTTTTTGATACAGAATTCAATAAACTTTTTAAATTTTATTGATAAATAGTAATAAAGTCCGAATCAAATATTTATATCCAATTTTTAGACTCCCTATAGAATCTGAAACAAATATATACTGAAAAATATAAAATGGTCCACAAGATTGACATAATCCGAGTTCGAGTAACAACATGTTGACATAAATGTATCCCTAGTATCCTTTATGAAACCATCAATGCTTAAATAATAACCGAAGCCAAAAAAATTTATGTCATTAACACATAATGCATCAACCAATTTTTTTCCTACGGTAAGAAAAAAATAACTCAGAACGAAGTCCAATTTAATATCTTAGAAGTAGATCTCAAAAGAGAATAACTAATTCTAAATATACCACTAGGGGGGAAAATTCCACCTTGAACATGTAGTATGAAGAATACCACCAAAATAATTTTGAACCCAAGGGGGAAGAATCCATATGAATTCTAGAAATAAAACCAACAAGTACTAGTTACTCCTATAATATCATTGAAACCCATTCATCCATACAAGAAAAAAACTCACCCTAAAACATACCCCACCAATGTTTTTCATCCATAATACCATCAATGAAGGGTGGTATTTTCACCACAACTAGAGGTCATGGATGATCCATAATTAAATATAATTAAAAATATTGGAAGAATGGTTCATATTGGGATCTTTAAAAAAATGTGATGATATTCAAACTACAAACTGAGTAATTGATAAATAGATCTATGTAAATTGACACAAGGAAATGTGAGAATATAAATGAGATCACTCGTGGAAGAATCAAAATATAAAAGAGGGAAATAATTTGTGAGAAATATGGATAAAAATTTGGTAAAATAAAAAGGATAATGGTGATGAAAGTAATGAAGGGGTGTAGGAATCCATGATCCTGAGTGGGACCTATACCGAGTGAGAGGTGACCGTAAGGACAAAAAACATATCCATAATCAAAAAATTTCAATAAAAAATAGATTCAATTTATTTAAAATATTTCATTAATTTTGTTAAAAGATAGATATTGATTATTTGTTATTTAATGTTTGTTTTCAAGTGTTTTCAAGTAATTTTTTAAAATATATTTTTTAAAAAAGAATTGGAATGAAAAGAAGTAGGAAATGACGTAGAAAATAATTTTATTACATTGTTTGGAATTGTCAATTCTTATTTTTATAAGAATGTACCTATCTATGATTCTACTAAAATATCGAATATAATTCTAAAATGATAACCAAATGTTATATTAGAAGTAAATTATTATCACACCACTCTATTTGGACCAACTTTTAACCAATACATTTTTATGGGCCTACTCATCCTCTCATAGATACAAGTTTGGGGGATCTATAGAGGGAGACCAATGAAGTTAGTGTTAGTGTTTATTTTCAAGTTTTTCAACCTATAAATTTTTAGGGATATGAAGTCCCTCAAGAGTATAAATAGTGCAATGACAACCTATGTTTTATATTATAAACTATTGAAACTCTAGATAATCACATAGTTTTCTTATTAACAGTAATTCTTAAATAAGTAGCCAGAAAAATTAGATATTTCATGATTTTTCAGATAACGTGTTAGGGCCTTAAATGGAATTTATTTATAGAGCTATATTTAGTAATTTTATGTTGCTACAATACAAAAAAAACCCTATAGTATATGGAGAATACATAGGGATTAATGAATATGATGGACTACCCTACCATATTAATTGATATAACTCATTTCAAAATTTTCATTAATGGAGACAAGGAATCCAAAAGAATTAATTTTGGGGATTCTATTAAAGGATACTTTGAAAACTCTTATAATGTTATTCAACATATTTAACTAATACAATAGGGTAAATAAAGCAATTTATTCTATGAAAGGATTAGTATAAGGTCTAGGAGCTGTTGGACCATTAAATTTTCCAACAATAGGTGATTTTCCCCACGTTATGGGAATGGTTGAGGAGTGATGATAAGGTGTGGTTCCTTTCAGAGTGGCCAATTTTTAGTCCCTCTATATCTCATATTTTTATATTTTCATAAATACAGAACATATAGATATATTATTATACATTTTATTATTGATGTTATGGATGACACATATGTAGTTAGTAATGACATATTAAATGAATATAGTATATAGATATATTAAATAGATTATTGAAGTACCCCCAACCAATTTAAATTTATTAGGACTAGTATATGATGAAATTTGAAAATTTTATCCAATTCCCATTTGGGAGATCTGGTCATTGATGTTGATTAAATTGTCTAGTAAATTATGTAGTTGTACCTCTAACTGATTAGGTATCTCTAGATAAGAAATATGTCAAGTGGTATTATCAGTATATATGTAGTCTACAAATATACTTAGGATTTATTATTGTTCCATTTTAATGTTTTCATTACTAATATGTTTTACATCACCTTATACCTTATTTTAGAAAAATGTTGTACATTTTCCTTTTTATGACGAATTAGAATATATTTAAAAAATAAAAGTCATATTACAATTTCTATTTGTGTACATTGAATAACCTATAAATGAAAAAATAATGTAGACTATGTTGGGTACATATTATTCACTTTTGGTTTCTCTAGATAAGTATATATAGGATTTTGGTAAATAAAACATGGAATCCTATAATTTTATTTTTATAAAGGACTACTTAACCATATTTTGATATTATATTGAATAAACTGAAAAGAGAGTTTTTTTATTTACTGTAGTTAATTAAACCCTCATTAGAGAATTGGAATTACTTATAGGTTAAGGAACACCAAAGAATTAGAAAATTTGATCCCAAAACACTAATATGAATGACTATTCTCACAGTGTAGTGAAATTTTAATAATGGATGGTCTTTCGATATTTAGTGATTATTTTCCCTAATATCTTCACTGACTATTTTCTTCAATACATCATTATAATGCCCCAACCCTAGCTACCTAGAGTCGGTGAATTATTACATAACATTGGAACGATCACAGGAGATCAAGTCTTGAAAGACCGATTTGTTTAACATCCTTGGATGTAATAGATATATACAAATATTTTACATTACCTTGTCAAATTAAAAATAATAACATTTTTCCCCTTTTATCACAATTATATCCCATAGAATATCCCTATAAGTCCTTCATATTATACTTCTTCACATCCTAGGAAAAATAAAACACATGAAAGGGGTGAGCATAGATTCTCAGTAAGGATGAAAATTTAGATGAAACGTTTATGAATAAGAAAAAACATTGAAGGAAATGTATAAGAATAAAACAAAATCATTATAATATTAAAATTCAGAATAAAATGGAAAAAATAAATACAATAATTCCATTTATTTTCCACATGGATATTATACTAGTTGAATAATCACATGAAACATTAAAAGCTAATTTTATAATGATGGAATCCATATTGCTGGATGTCATACCCACATAGTCAAGGCCTGATTCCAGGACTACAAATTAGATTTTTTCACGGCCTTGTTCCAAGACACTACTTGGTCCCATGAGACCTATCGATGCATTGAGGAGCTATAGTGGGCTCCACCTGTCACTTACTAAGTCCAATACATTCATCATATGAAAAGTTTGAAACAAAACATAATCATTCATACTAAAACTAGCATAAGAAATGTCAATACTTTAACCATAAACCATGACATATGTAAAATAACACATCCATAGTCAAACATAACACAAAACCTTCAATACAATATGGAATATTATATCATAATAAATCACCTTCAAACAATTGTAAAATACATCAAAGGATGTTGACATTGATGAAATCAAAACTATTGGATTGGAATATCTATTTCTATTTTGGAATAATTTAAAGGTCATATATGATAAAAGAAGGCATTTATTTTGAAATATTATTATAATATTCTAAGGGATGTTTCGAAGGTTTTATAATGGTGGAAAATAGGTGCACCAACCTTATAAGTAAAAAAACATTCTTACCATAATTTTTCGACAAGGTCATAATGTAACTTGTTTAGAAAATGATGAATAGATTCCATTAAAAAAATTATAAAAAGTAAAATAAGGGTATAAATAAATTTAATCCATATTCTATGAAATAGTAAAAATGGTTTGAAATACATTTTTATGTCACACGAATGGGGATGATAAAGAAGTCCATGTAGATACTTATGTATAAACAACATCGGAGAATAAAGTGATTGTAAAATTAATCCTTACCTAGTAATTTTCCTTGTTCGAGTGTACGTTAACTACTGTATTATATTTAAATCATTGTTAGTATTTTATGAAATAACCACACAGAAAAATATTATATATATGATCGTCCAATTTTTCTTTGTTAATAATATTCCAGAAGTATCATTGTTTCAGGTGTTAACTAATTCATTTTCCATTATATGTTATGTTACGTAATAATGATTGTTATTGATATGATGTATCTGATTCATATAAAGAATGATATTAAGTTCGTAAATTTTTTTAATCATCAAATGATAAATATTCATGAATGGTTACGATGTAGAATAAATCTCATCGCGTTCTTGGAGATGATAATCCGTACATAAAAACGAATGACAATATTATTATATTATTGATGAAATAATTTTAAATTGGATGTTATATTACATAGAAAGAGATATTAACATGTTATATTAATAATTTACATATATTATACTTTTTATTATACCCATCCAAATAATGAAGTGTTGAATAACAAACCACACCACGACGTAGAGATAGTAAGCCATACATACGCAGGTATGGTGACTTTTTCATTCATAGGTTGGATAGAATATTGAATATGTTTGTACAAAATTTAAAATAACAACACAGTATATTGAAGGTACTGGATTTATTATTTTTGTATGAAAACATCAATGAAAGGGGATGTGGAAGAAGAAAAGAACATTGAAAGAGGTGATACAATAATTACCTCTTCTTCAGGTGATTCCTTTTGATTTAATAAAAAGGGATCATTAGGCTGGGATATGATCAATAAAAGGACACCATATTGATGTGTGGGTATTTTATAGGATATTTGAGCAGATTTTGGCCAATCCAAATGGTATGGGAGGTGTGAAATTATAAAAAGGGGAAGTACCCTTTCATAAGGAGGTGACGGTCGCTTAAGGAAATGATTGGAATATTATATTAATATAAAATAATATTCAGTATATAATGGATGAAAAAAGATTTAATTCTTGGCTAAGGGGGGTATGGGTATAAATCCCCACATCCAATAGGTTTTATACTAGTTTAGGTCACCATATTGACCTTCCCTTTTAGATTTAACTCGTAGTTAAATAGTTAAACTTTTACAATGTCTTCTTGTAATCTTATATTACATTTTTAATAAAATACTATAAAATCCCAATCAAACCTAAAGTGTTTAATTAATGAAATATCTATCATTATATAAATTTTTTGGCCAATCCTTAGATTTTTTGGAATATTATATCATTTAATAATACAATATTTGTTTTATAAAAAACCCATTTCATTCAATTTTGACACAATTTTGTATTTCCATTTTTTGAAAGCCAAAAAAATTATTACATCAAACAAAAATCAACCCTAACATGTCATATTAACCTTGAAAATTCCTATAATGAATCAAAAGTCTGAGTTTACATTTTTTCTTATATTTAAAATATCCATTATTTTAATCATTCATTTATAAGGTTATTACTGCATCATCATTGTTTCATAAATAAATTTAATTATTTAATGTCTAAAACATATAAATAATATAAAATTTTGTATGAAATCTTTCTATCTTTTTAATGAATATTTATAGTCTAATTTCTCTTACGTATAATCCTATATTAAAAAGGTTTTAGATATTAAAATATGAATTTAACACATTTGACTCTTCTTTGAATAAAATAAAATAATTTTCCTAATCTAATCCAAGTGGATAAAAAAGGGTCAAATTTTATTCCTACGGTTGATTTTGGTCTAAATAAACTTATCCATTAAAATTAGGACATATGTTAGTGTAATTATAATATCATTTTTATCTTTAATTACCAAATTTACTTTTAACCGTGGTAAATAAAATTCAAAAGTTAAAATTCGCAAAAAATTATTTTCATCCTATTGAACCACATTTTACTTAAATATGTCAACCATGTCTCTTGAATTTTTTAATTTCAATTAATAGAAGCGGTAAAATTACATTTTATGGAAATTTACAAATGTGCCTAGAAGATGGGTGAAAGACGTTAAAATGTTCAATAAAATTAAATATATATATTTTTATTATAAAATGACTCCAATTAATTAAATTAAACTTATATTGGTTTTATGTAACTATTTAGACCTAAAATAAATCTAAATAAATTAAAAAATTATTTAAATTAGAATTTGGGTTTAAACAGTAACACACTGTTTTTCACTTTTCATAAAAATTGAATATTTCAGAAAAATACTACAAATACACCATAAGAAAATTTTGATATTCTGAATCCAAAAATGTTGTCTATTATGAAATATAAAATTTATAAAATTTCAAAAAGTGTGTATTAATATTCATAACAGATAGTTTGATTGGTCGTAGTGTTCTTGAACTCGATGTTGGATATAGTAAAAGAAATTGAATTACTTTAAAATGATAGCGTACTATGAAATCTTGGGGGGATACATTCTCCCCTACTTCAATAAATTGCGTCATCACAATTTGAAATTAAACATTGAAAATAAATGGTTGAAAATAGATAATACCTTTGTAGATAACTTACATCAGAGATAGGGTTATCAAAATTTATCCTTAATAAGAGGGAATGAGAAACGAAAAAATCACCACCAAATTTGGGATTCGAATATGAGAACATTGGTGGAAATTATAGACACATAATTGGAGGAAAATGTAAATATTTATAGGAAGTTATTGAGGTGATCAATCACAAACTGTTGAACAACAAATGGAAAATTGGGGGCCTTAAAGCCGAAAAAATATCATTTGTATAAAAAAATACAAAGGTATTAGGATAAAACATTTTTTGTTTTGAGATCATTACCCTAATGTGTAAGAATTATTTTTTTTATAGAATACAAAAAAATAATAATTCAAAGGTAGAGTTCCATCCATTAACTAATTTCTACCACAAACTCATATTTCTCTCCAATATATAAGAGATTTCAAAAATATTATATTAAACCTAACCATATAGGGTCTCAAAAAAGAAATGAATTTATAATTCATCTCTCATACCATTTAAAAAATACTACATTATACAAACCAGGACATCAAGTAGGCCAGTGGTAGGTGATACGCCCTTGTCACCCATCGGTTTTGGGTTCAAGTCTCACGGCATTGCCAGATGCGACAGGTTGTCACCTGACCTTCAGGTTCTTGATTTTTATAAAAAAATTCCTGAATAATCTTATGAAATATTTTAACCTTAAACTATAGTATCCAATGTACAAATTAATCCATTACAATCTTTAGAATTATCCAAAATACATGTGTCCAAACTCATAGTCCAAAAATTTATAAGGAAGGTCAACATAACATAATGTAGATATCTTTTTCAACATAATAACATCTGAGTACACTCACCATGTATTCTCTTAAAATGTTGTAACACCCTGAATTAACAAAAAACCTTATTGATTACATTTATTCTCCCTTGTTCCTTATATAATACATGATATATTCTTTATATCCAAAAATTTTTAATACTCCAACAATGATGGAATAATCAAACCATTAATCAGTTCTAGGGTAGTCAAGAATATCCAATACAGTTTATCCTAATAAAAATTGTATTCTCCAAAACGTTTAACTTACTGTTGAGTAAATTTTCTTAGTACCATATAATCTAAAACTATAACTCCCCAATCCTAGATGCCCAGAGTCAGTGCATTATTTTAATACATTGGCATGATTACAATGAATCAAGTCCCATTGGACCGATCAGTTTAGCAGTCTCGGAAAATAGATTACCTTTATGAACATTACATTTAAATTTCAAACATTAAACACATCATAGACAGTTCTTTTGAGAACTCCTTTATTCACTTTAACTTTAACCAGAATATCAATCATAATACACATCATGGAATCCTAGGAAAATAAAACATAATATATTGGCGAGCATAGATGCTCAATAAGGGTAAATAATTTAGCTGAAGCTATAAACATTTAAGCTAATATGCATAATAAAAATAATAGCCTTTTCAAACATAATCTTGAAAATAATACTGAAAAATTAAATCCAACATCACCATATAAACATGGTCATTGATATTCTACTAGTAGAATAATCACATGTATTAACTAATTTCATAATGAGGGAATGCCTAACGCTGGACATCCTTACCACGTAGTCAAGGCCTTGTACCAAGAATACAAAAAAATATTTTTTCAAGGCCTGGTGCCAGGACACTAGTTTCTATCATGATACCTAACGATGCATCGAGGAGCTATAGCGGGCTCCACACATCACTGACTAATTCCACTTCATTCCTCATATGAAAAAGATGAAATATAATATAAACATCGATATTAAAACTAGCATACGAAATGTAAATACATTAACCATAAACCATGAATGGTATTAAAATATAACATTTACAGTCACACAAATCATAACTCATTCAACAAAATATGGAAGATCATATTATAATAAATTAACCTCAATCTGGAATTATATCTAGTAAAAGATGCTGAAAAAGTTGAAAATGATTAGTAAAACTATTTCAGAGAAATATCTCTTTTTGTGAAATCATTTAAATATCACATGTTTATATAGGAAGTAATTTAAAATATATTTTCGAATCAAAGTTTCCCATACCACCTTGAAACTTTTGAAAACAATTATCATTTCAAAACATTCATGACCATATAAATAAATCCTTAAAATCATTTTAAAAACATGGACATTAATTAAAAAGATTTAGAAAGGTAAATCTTTAAAACATATAAAATGAAGATATAGAAAAATAGACCCTCCCAAAAAACCATAAAAAATTCCTTTTAAAAATTATTTTATGAATTATGGGTATCGATGATAAATATGTCCCAGTAAATACTTACACATAAACAATCCCGTATAACAATGATATTGAGGAAATAACCCTTACCTAGCAATTTCCTTGGGTTTAGGGTGTGTTTAACCTATGGTATAATGACCATAGTATGTTATTAAATTATAACAGAACCATATTAATATTTATTACATCATAAATGATTCATTTATGACTTTATAATACCCATTTAATAATGATTTCCATGTTAAGTTAACATTTTGGGTAATAATCGCATTCTTTATCTTACGTGTTTTAACATGTTTTTCCTAATCATATCATTTAGATCATGATTTAAATAATTACAGAGTATAAAACTTGATTTATATATCATATATATTTATAATTTAAGTTTTTATAATTGATAGATATATGAAATCGAAGGCACTGTTTATGGAGATGATACATCGTACATACGCAGAAACGTTGTTTCTGTTTTCATATTGTATTGAACGGAAGTAAGTGAATTATATATAAGTAAGTACATATATATATATATATATATCTTCAGTAGAATTATAATGTAATATATTAAATAATTATTAATAATATATATTTTTATAATCATTGTTTAATGGTGAATGTGGGAATGAATATCACCGCGTCGTGGAGACGGTAATCCGTACGTATGCGCGAGCAACAATCTCAGAATATTGATGGTGAAATCATATTTAATTTGATGGTATATAATATATAATAAATCCATAACATGGAGAAAATTTTATATAAATTTTTTATACTCATTATTATACCCATCCAAATAATTAAGTGTTTGAATAACAAACTGTACCACGACGTGGAAACAGTAGGCCGTACGTATACACATATGGTGACTTTGTCATTTAGAGGATAGATAGAATAATGAATATGGTGGTAACATATTTATAATAACATCACAATATGTTGGAGGTATTGGAGTTATTATTTTGGTATGGAAACATCAAAAAACGAGGAAGTGGAAGATGAAAAGAACATGAAAGAGGGTGGAGAAATTATCACCACTTCTTCCGGTGTTTCCTTTTGAGTTGATCAAAAGGGCTCCTTAGGTTGGATTTTTTATCCATTTATGGACTCTTGGTTGATGTGAGGGATGTTGGGAAGATATTTACGTAGGGGTTGGCCAAGCCAAATGGCTTTGGAGGTGTGATTTTGGGAGAAGGGTAAGTGCCCTTTTATAGGAGAGGTGAGGGTCACTTTAAAAAAATCTTGACATATTATTTTATAATAAAATAATTTGGGTTTTTAATGGCTCCAAAATAATTTATTCCAAGTTTATGATGGTTATGGTTCTAAATACGCTCAACCAATTGGTTTTAGACATGTTTAGGTTACAATTTTAACCATATATTTTAGATTTACCTCTTAGTTTAATAGTTAAACTTGTACTGTGTTTTCTTGTTTTTTTACAGTATATGGTTAATAAACATACTCAAAACATTATAGAGAACCTAAAGTGGTTCATTAATGACATATATAATATTATTTTATCCATTTTTCCAAACCATTGATTTTTAGGAATATTATATCAACCAATAATATAGTATTGGTTTTAAAAATTAATTTTAGTCAAATTTGACACTACTTGGTATTTGGTTTTTGTGAAAGTAATCAAAAATTTATTACATAAAAAAGATACATTGAATCAATAATATCATTTCATATTCACCTAGAAAATTCACGGATGTCATAAAAACGTTGATATTATATTTATTTTAATATTTATAACACCATTTATTTAATTCAATCATTTATATGCTAATTACTATGTAATCATTGTGTCATAATTTTTTTATTATTTAATGTCTAAAAATTATAAATAAAGTTCCATGATGTATGAAATCGTTTTAGCTTTATAATGAATATTTATAGTCGAATTTATCTTATATATAACCCTATATTAATTATGGTTTAGTTATTAATCATTGAATTTAATACTTTTAACTTTTCTTTAAATAAAATTAAAATATCTGTCATAATATATTCCATGTGGACCTAAAGGATCATATTTCATTCCTAGTGTTTTTTTGGTTGAATTAAAAATATCTAATATAATTAGGACATGTGTTAGAGTAATTATAATATCATTTTTACATTTAATTACCATATTTACTTTTTACCGTGGTAAAAAAAAGTCAAAAGTTGCTATTCAACAAAAATTATTTTCATCTTATTGAACCACATTTTAATACTCCTATTAACCATGTCTCTCATATTTTTGAAATCAAACTCACAGAAGCAGTAAAATTATGTTTTATGCAAATTTGCAAATGCTACTAAATGGTGTGTAAAAAATGATAAAAAGTTCAACACAATATCATACATATAATTTTATTATAAAATTATTCCAAGGAATTACATTGAATTATTATTTCTATTATTTATCAATTTCGACTTCAAATAAATTTAAATAAAAATAAATTATTATTTAAATTAGAATTCAGTTTTAAATAATGACGAATTGGGTTTCACTATGAATCAAAAAGTGAATGTTTTCATAAAATAACAAAAATTCACCCAAATATAATTTTGATATTCCAAATTCAAAAATGAATTATATTTTAAAAAATTAAATACATATAAGTTTCATTAATTAATTTTAAATTTATTCTCATTGACAAACCAAAAAATGGGTTTTTAAAAAGTAAAATCTATCAAAAGATTGAGATGTGTTTATATCAAATTTAATTGTGAAATTACTTATAATAACCTAAATTTTATTAAATGATAAAAATATAATATAATTATACTTCAAACACATTCAAATTTATAATTTAACAGTACAAACTGTTTCTTTCAAAAATGTTGTTTTCAATTAAAACATTGTATTTTTCACTATTCATCAAAATATGAATGTTATCAGAAAAGTACCAAAATATTATCCAAACTAAATTTTTATGTCCCTATTCTAATGAAGAATTTAATTTCATTAAATTTATTATATAAAAGTTTAAAAAAAAAAATTTTGAAAAAGTTTTCCATTAAAATGCAATAAAATTGCATATTTTGAAAAATAGTTCTTTTATCTGAAAAAATGGAATTGTTAATATACTATGTATAAGAATCAAATAATATGGTTGCTCAAATTATATAGTGTATATAAGATTCAAAATACAGTTAACACTATTCATAACTGCTTTTTGAATGGATAGTTTGGTAAGTTGTGGTGCGCTCGAACTCGATGTTGCGTGTAGTGCAACCTATTGAATTACTTTAACGATATAACGTACTATTAAATATTAGGGGGTTTCATTCTCCCCTCCATCAATAAATTGAGTCCTCGCAATTTGAAATTTTTCATCAAACATAAAAGGTTCAAAATAGACAAATACCTTTGTGGAAAACCCACATCATAAATTGGGTTAATAAAATTTATTCTTAATAAGAGGGAAAGGGAAAGGAAAAAGTCACCACCAAATTATGATATCTATTAAGAGAACATTGGTTGAAATTGGAGACAAATAATAGGAGGAAAAACATATATATTTATAGGGTGTGATTGTGTTCATCAATCTCAAACAAGTGTACAATTGGGGGCTTCAAAGCCATCAATCTATGATGATATCAAATTTCACATGTTCAACAAAACAAAAGGTATTAGGATAACTGATTTTTGGTTTTAATATCTCTCCCCTAATGTTTAAGAATTAATTTATTTATATAATAAGAGAAAAAAATTATACTCGACAAGTAGAGTTTCATCCTCTAACTAATTCCTACCACAAATTCATCTTTAACTCCAAAAGATAATAGAATTCAAAAAATATTCTATTTATCCTAATCACATGGGGTTCAAAAAATAAGGAATTAATAATTCATTTGTCAGACTATTTTATAAAAAACTATATTATATAAACCAGGACATTACGTAGGCCAGTGGTAGTGATGAACCTATGTCACCCTTCCATTGCGGGTTCGAGTCTCGTGGCCTTGCTGGACACGACAGGTTATCGCTAGACCACCGAGTTGTTCTTTTCATGACAATCCAAAAATAATATTAATAAAGTATTTAACCTTAATAACAGTATCCAATTTAAAACATAATCCATTCCAACCATTATACATATCTAAAATACTTCTGTTTAAATTCAATTTCCAAAATTTATATGGAAGGTAAACATAATGAATATTATTTTTTCCACATAATAACATGTGAATACCTTCATAATTTATTCTTTTAAAACACGGTAACACCCTGAATTTCTATAAAACCATATTGATTATATTCATGCTCCCTTATTCCTTATAGAATTCTGGATATAATCCTTATATCCAAAAATATTTTAAATTCCAACAATGATGGAATAAACAAACCATTATTAACTTCCATCAATGTCAATAATATCCAAAATAATTTATCCACATCAATCATCTCTTATTCCAAAATCAATACCTCAGTATCAGGACCATATTAAAGTTTTATCCTTCCTTATACCATGTATTTTCCAGAACAAATAACTGGTTATTGGGTCACTTATCTTGGTAATACACAATTTTAAATCATTAAGGAAATAATACTACATTACATTCCTTATATAATGCATAATTATTATAACCAGTACATCATTAAAACAATAATAAAATGACATAATTCTTTAATATCAACATAAGAACAATAGTCATTAGTCTTTATCTCTAGTAATATCGTAACTTGATTACTATCAAACAACATCATTTATGGAATACATTGATGATTTGGACATTGATTTGCATAGTGTCCCAACTCCTTACAGAATAAGAATTATATATTGGAAACATTTTTCTTACCCTTAAAATCACATACTCCATGTACTTCTTCTCTACACTTATAACAAACTCCCATTCTATTCAATAATTAACCGAGTTGATTCTTTCCATAGTTATCAATTATGGTAAAATCCATCTATCCATTATTCCCTTTATTCATCTTTCTCTCTACCATCCTTCTCATCCCTAGATTCTCTTCAAATCCATAAGACTATGAAAATTCATAACTTATCTTATTAACACATGATAATTTTTTTCATATGATGATAATACATGGGAGAATATTTCCATTCTAAATTTTGGATCAATATAATGAAATATATGATCCTTCTTACTCTTTGGATCATGTGTATTTCTGGAGTTCTCATTCTATATACTGGGTGCCATTTCTAAACAGTGGCACACACTAGGTTAGTTTTATGAATTGCAATGAATAATTCCAAACTAGTAAAATACCTAACATAAATTGAAAAGATTATGCATAAAATATATAATCCTAAAAAATGTTTTCTGTGAGAATGTATTTACTCATAAATCCTTCATAATGGATTGTAATGAAAATGTGAATTATCCTAAGCATATCCCCTAAGAGTGTTGTAAGTAAAAGTGCAGCAAGTACCATTGTAGTGTACCAGGATACCCCGGGTCAAGACCGAATCTCCATGTAAATGTTTTCACTCCTAGGTACATCAGTTCAAGAGCCATCTCAACCTGCTCGTATCTAGATAGGGATGTATTTCATGGAAAATTCACAAAATCTCTATATTAGAAAAATTTATGTATGATATTCAACTTTAATCATTAAAGTCTATCTTATGTTAATGTTCTCTAATAAGATTTTATCTAAATCTATTTTTCAAGGTTTTTGCTAAAAATTCTATGATACAAACTATAATTATCTGACCCCAGAACCCCAGAGTCGGTGAATTATTTTAACGTATTGGCATGACTACAAGGAATCATGTCCTGAAGAACCGATCACTTTAGCAGTCTTGAAAATTTGATTACAGACTTGAACGTTAAATTTCAATTTCATTCATAAAACTAATCATAGATAGTTCATTGAGAACTCCATTATTCCCTTTTTCTTTACCCTTAATATCAATCATAATAAACATATTGGAATCCTGGGAAAATAAAACATAATAAAGGGGTGGGCTCAGATGCTCTATAAGGTTAAATAATTTAGCGGAAGCTATAAAATTATAAGGAAATACGTGTAATTAAAATAACATAATTTTCAAACATAATATTGAACATTATACGGAAAATTTAAATCAAATGTCACCATATAAACATGCATATGGGTATTCTACTATTCGAATAATCACATGAAATAATTAATTTCATAATGAGGGAATGCATAATGATGGACATAATTAAAACATAGTCAATGCCTTGTACCAAGACTACAAATAAAATTATGGTCAAGGACTTTTGAAAAATATACTAGTTTGTCTCATGAGATCCACCAATGCATCGAGGAGCAACAAAGGGCTCCACCCGTCACATACAATGTCCACAACATTCCTCATATGGAGATTTTTGAATATAACATAAACATTCATATTAAAACTAGCATACGAAATGTCAATACATTAACCACAAACCATGAATTTTATAAAAATACAACGAGCATAGTCAAACATATAATAACAAATTTTATAAAATATGGAAGATTGTATTATAATAAATCAACCTCAATCAAGAATAATATCCAGTAAAGGATGATGACATAGTTAAAAATGATCAGTAAAACATTTTTAGAGAAATACACCTTTAGTGAAATCATTTAAAAGGTACACATTTATAAAGGATGTAATTTAAAAGATGTTTTTGAATCAAATTGTCCCATACCACTTTTAATCTTTTGAAAATAATTATAATTTCAAAACATTCATGTCCATATAAATAAATCTTTAAAATCATTTTGAAAAAATGGACATTAATTAAAAGGATTTATAAAGATAAATATTTAAAACATTTAAAATGATGATCTAGTTAAATAGACCCTCCCATAAAACCATAAAATATTACTTTTGAAAATATTTCTATGAAATATGGGTATCAGTGATTAATATTTCCCCGTAAATACTTAAACATAAACAATCTCAGAAAATAATGTGATTGATAAAATAACCCTTACCTTGCACTTTCCTTTTCTCGAGGGTACATCTAACCTCTGGTATAATGACCATAGTATGTTATTAAATTATAATATAACCATATTCATATTTATTACATCATACATGATTCATTTATGACTTTATACTACACATTTAATAATGATTTCCATGTTAAATTAACATTTTGGCTAATAATCTCTATCTTTATCTTACATGTTTTAACATGTTTTTCTTGATCATATCATTATGATAATGATTTAAATACATCCAGAATATAATCCATGATTTATATGACATATATATTTAGAATATAATTTTTTTTATAGATAGATATTTGAAATGGAAGGCACTATTTATGGAGACGGTAGGCCGTACATACGCATAACCACTGTTTCTGTTTTCATATCTTAGTGATCAGAAGTAAGGGAATAAGGTATATGTAAGTAAACAAAAATATATATCAATAGTATAATTAGGATTTCATAAATTACATAATTATTAATAATATATATTTTTATAATCATCATTTAATGGTGAACATGGGAATGAATCTCACCGCGTCATGGAGACGGTAATCCATACGTACGCACAAGTGACAATATCATTATATTGATGGGGAAATAATATGTAATTGTATGTTATATCATATATAAAGAATCATTAACATGGAATATTTATTATTTACATCTGTTATACTCATTATTATACCCATCCAAAAAATGAAGTGTTTGAATAACAAATTGCACCATGACGTGGAGACGGTAAGCCGTACACACACTCGTATGGTGACTTTGTCATTTAGTGGATGGATAGAACAAAAAATATGGTGGTACCATATTTATAATAATATCACAGTGTGCAGGAGGTACTGGAGTTATAATTTTGGTAAGGAAACCACAAGGAAAGAGGAAGGGGAAGATAAAAAGAACTTGAAAGAGGGTGGTGAAATTATTACCTCTTCTTCAGGTGTTTCCTTTTAAGTTGATCAAAAGGGCTCCTTATATTTGATTTAGAATCAACTTAAAGACACTAGGTTGATTTTATGGAAGTTTGGATGATATTTGGGGAGGGGTTTTCCAATAAAAATGGCTTTGGAGGTGTGATTATTAGAGAAGGGGAAGTGCCTTTTTATAAGAGCAGTGAGGGTCACATTTGGAATAGCTTGAAATATTATTTTATAATTAACTCATTTTAGGTTTCTGAAGGCTCCAAAATAATTTATTTCAAGGATACGATGGTTATAGGGTCGAAATAATCTCAAAAAAAATTTATACCCAAGTTTAGGTTACCATTTTTACGTTATCTTTTAAATTTAACTCATAGTTAAATAGTTTCACTTTTACCGTGTCTTCTTGTATTCTTACACTATATGGTTAATAAACATACTCTAAACTTCCCAGAGAACCTCAAGTGGTTAATTACTAACATTTATAATATTATTTTATCCCATTGGACAACCCTTAGATTTTTAATAATATTATATCAAAAATAATATAGGATTTGTTTTAAAAATTAATTTATGTCAATTTGGACACTATTTGGATTTTGGTTATTGTGAAATTCATCACAACTTGATTAGACAGAAAAAGATACATTTATTCAACCCTAAAAATTCATATTCACCTAAAAAATTCATGTATGTAAACGAAATTGAAATTATATTTATTTTAAAATTTATTATACTATTTATTTAATTCATTCATTAATAAGGTTATTACTACATCATCATTCTGACATAAATATAT
Organism: Viscum album; assembly: GCA_963277665.1. Classification (NCBI taxonomy): domain Eukaryota; kingdom Viridiplantae; phylum Streptophyta; class Magnoliopsida; order Santalales; family Viscaceae; genus Viscum; species Viscum album. The sequence continues at coordinate 1,327,502,640 of OY728120.1, read as the reverse complement.
TTAATTATTATTTTCTAAAAATTATAAATAAAATACCATGATATAGGAACTATTTTTATCTTTCAAATTAATATTTATAGTCTAATTTATCTTATTTATATCCTTATATAGAAAATGGTTTGGTTATTAAACTTTGAATTTAACACTTTTAACTCATCTTTAAATAAAATAATAATGAACTTCCTAATCTAATTCAAGTAGGCCAAAAAGATCATATTTTATTCCTAACGTTTTTTTAGTCAAATTATACTTATCCAACAAATTTGGATATGTGTTAGAGGTATTTATAATATCATTTTTATCTTTAATTACCCTATTTACTTTTAATTGATGAAAATAAATGTCAAAATTTACTATTCACAAAAAATTATTTTCGTCTTATTGAACCACATATTACTTACTAATATTAACTCGGACTCTATGATTTTTGAATTTCAACTCACATAAGCGGTAAAATTAGGTTTTATGCAAATTTACAAATGCTTCTAGATGATGGGTAAAAAACATTAAAAAGTTCAACAAAATGTTATACATCTATTTTTATTATAAAATTACTCCAATGAATTACATAGATCTTATATAGGTATTATATATATATTTTTAATTAAAATAAATTTATATAATATTAATAATTATTGAAATAAAATTTTGGTTTTAAATAATAACTCATTGTTTTTCACAATTCAACAAAAATTGAATGTTTTGAGAAAAATACCAAAAATTCACTCATAGATAATTTTCATATTCAGAATTCAAAAATGAATTCTATTTTAAAAAAATTCAAACATATAAGTTTCATAAATTAATTTAAAATCAATTCCCGTAGTCAAAACCAAAAAGGGGGTTTTTAAAAAGTAAAAACTTTCAAAAGGATAACAACTGTTTATGTCAAATTAAAATGTGAAATTACATATAATGACATAAATTTTATTAAATGATAAAAATATAATCTAATTATACTTCAAACCCATTAAAATTCATAATTTAACACAATAAATTATTTCGATTAAAAATGTTGTTTTCAATTAAAGTATAGTACTTTTCATTATTAATCAAAATATGAAAGTTATCAGAAAAGTACCAAAAATTAATCCAATATCAATTTTTATGTCCCACTTCTAAATAAGAAATTAATTTCATTAAATTGAATACATAAAAGTGTAAAATATAGGTTTTAAAAAATGTTCTCCATTAACAGGCGGTAAAATTTTATTTTTTGAAAAATACTTCTTTTATCTGAAAAAATGAATTTGTTCTTATATTATGTTTAAGAAACACATAATATGGATGTTAAAATTTTATAGATTATATAAGATTCAAAATATAGTTAATACTATTCATGACCGCTTTTTGAACCGCTAGTTTGGTAAGTTGTGGTGCGCTCGAACTCGGTGTAGCTTGTAACGCAATCTATTGAATTACTATAACGAGATAACATACTATGAAATCTTGTGGTGTTATAAAAATAATAAATGAAATAGTACTATAGTAAAATCCTTATTTATTTACATAATTCATATAACTTGTACATCCTTGATACAACATTCAAATGAAATAATTCTTTAATAACAACATAAGAACACTAATCATTCCTCTTCATCTGCGGTAGTATCATACCATGATTATTATCCAATAGAATCATTTGTGGTATACTCTGATGATTGGGATATTGATTTGTGTATTGACCCAAATCCTTTTATTTTAAGCATTATACATTTGAAACCTTTTTATTACCCTTAAAATCACGAACTTGGTGTCCTTTTTCCCCACACTTATAACAAAATCCTATTCCCTTCAGTCATTTACAAAGGGGATTCTTTCCATAGTTTTCAAATGTGGGAAAATACTTCTTTCCCTTCTTCCCTTTATTGATCATTTTCTCTACCATAATTTTCTTATCTGGCTTCCATTCAAATCCATAAGACTCATAGAAATATTTACGTATCTTATTAGCACATGACAATATTTCTTCTTATGTTGAAAATACATGGGAAAATATTTCCTTTATAAATTTTGGCTTAATACCATGAATGATATGATCCTTCTTACTCTTTAGATCATGTATATTTTTCGAGTTACCATTCATTCTATTGGGTGCCATTTCAAAATGACGACATACTCTAGGTTAGATAATATCATACTATATAATCCAAAAACTTGAAAAATATCAAAATTAATTGAATATTTTCACACATATTGTATCATAATCATAAAAATGGTTCTTTTCTAGAATATCATCTCATAAATCTATTATAATGGTTTATAAATAAAATGTGAATTATCCTAAGAACATCCCCCGATAGTGTCGTAACGAAAAGTGCAGCAACGCCTGTTGCCATGTACTCGGATACCCCAGGTCAAGCTCGAATCTCATTGTCAAAGTTTTCACTACTTGGTACATCTATGCCTGAGCTGCCTCTACCTGCTCGTATCTAGACAAGGATGTATTTTATTAGAAAACACATGTAGTATTTACACCACCAAAATTTTTGGGAGTTCTTCTATACTAATCCTCAAATTCTATCTTAGGGGAATGTTCATTAATTAGAGTTTATCTAAATCCAGTTTCCATGCATTGTAATAATCTTCCTATGATACCAACAGTAACACCCTGACCATAGTTACGAATAGTCAGTGCATTATTTCATAACATTGGCATGATCACAAGAGATAAATTTTTCAAATACCGATTAGTTTAGTAGCCTTGGAAGTACTATATACATACATATGTTTTATAATACATTATAAAATTAAAAACAACAACATTGTGTATCCTTTGAACACACTCATATCACATATCCTATCCATTTAGGTCAATCATAATATACTTCTTCACATCCTTTGAAAAATAAATCATAAGAAATGGGTGAGCTCATATGCTCAGTAAGGATAACAATATGGGGGAACATTTATAAATAAGAATAATCATTGAACTTAATGTGTAAAACTAAAATACATGAATTTTTAAATTAAACTTTAGCACAATATGTAAAAGATAAATCAAATAATTCAATTTACTTATTCACAGGGATTTTCTACTAGTCTAAAATAACATGTAATATCAATAGTTAATTTCATAATGATGGAATGCATAATTTATGAAATCATAACCACATTGTCAAGGCCTTGTTCCAAGAACACACGTAATATTTTGACAAGACCTTGTTCCATGACACTGGATTGTCTCTTGAGACCTACGGAGGCATCAAAGAGCTATAGCGGGCTCCATTCGTCACATACTAAGTCCAATGCATTCATCATATAAAATTATTAAATCATAACATAAACATTTGTATTAAAAAATAAATACAAAATTTTAATACATTAACCATAAACCATGAATGGTATAAAAATAACACATCCATAGGAAAACATATCACAAAACCTTCAATACAATAAGGAAGACTGCATAATAATAAATCAACTCGAAACAATTGTAAAATCCATCAAAGGATGTTGACATAGATGAAATCAAAACTATTTTAAGTGGATATATCTTTCTATTTTGAAATGATTTAAAAGTCACATAATTTTAAAAGAAAACTTTTATTTTGAAAATATTCTTATAATCTTGTAATGTAATCTTCTAATGTGATGTAATGGTGGGAAATAGCCACACTTTCCATGTAAGATAAAAACACATTCATACCATAATTTGTCAAAAAGGTCATAAAGTACATTGTTTGGAAAAAGAAGGAAATACTCCTTTCTTTTTAAAAAAAAAATTGAAATAATGTAATGAATCACTTTAACACATATTCTAGGAAATAGTACAAATGTTTGGAAATAAATTTTTTTAGAAACATGAATATAGATGATACAGAAGTCCTAGTGGGTAATTATGTATAAATAACCTCGAAGATTAAAGAGATTGAAAATTTAACCCTTAACTTGTACTTTTCCTTTGTGGAGGGTAAGTTAACCTCATGTATAATAGTTAATTCATTTTTATTAAATTATAAAATAGCCACATACGTAAATATGATATAAATGATCTTCCAATATTTGTTTGTTAATAATATTTCAGTAGTATCATTGTTTCATGTATAAAGTGAATCATTTTACTTTTTATGTTTAATAACATAAGTCATGTTCGTTATAGATAGGATGTAATTGATTCATATACAGAATGAAATTATTTTCTCAAACATTATTTTTAATCATAAAATGAAAATTATTTTTGAATGGTTAAGATAGAGAATGAATCTCATCGCGTTCATGGAGACAGTAATCCGTACGCACACACGAGTGACAATATCATTATATTGTTGGTGAAATAATTTGTAATTGGATGTTATAATAATTATATAGAATCATTAACATGTTATATTTTTTATTTAAATCAATTATACACATTAATCTACCCATCCAAATAATTAAGTGTTGAATAACAAACTCCACAATGACATGGAGACAGTTAGTCGTACGCACGCACGTATGGTGGATTTGTCCTTCATATGATGGTTATAATAATTAATATTGTTGTACCATATTTATAAAAATATCACAGTGTGTAGAAGGTAAAAGATTTATTATTTTGATATCCAAACAAAAAATAAATATGAAGGGGAAGAAGAAAAGAACTTTGAACGTGGTGATGAAATAATTACTCTTATTCAGATGCTTCCTTTGGATTTGATCAAAAGTGATCCTTATGTTGGATTATGATCAATTTAAGGCCTTTATAGTGAATTGAAGGTAGTTTGGAATATTATTGAGTAGAATTTTTCCGATTAAAATGGATTTGGAAGTGTGAACATAATAGAAGGAGAATTTCCCTTTTATAAGTGAGATGATACTTTAGTAAAAGCTTGAAATGTTATTTTATTATAAAATCATTTTTAGATTATAAAGGATGAAAATGGATTTATTTTGAGGATATGGTGGGGATGGGTCTAAATCCTCTCAACCAAATGTTTTTAGATACGTTTAGTTCACCATACTATCCTTATCTTTTAGAACTAACTCTTAGTTAAATAGCTCAACTTTTACAATGTCTTCTTGTATTTTTATATTTCATTGTTAATAAACATAAGCTAAAATGAAAATAGAACCTCAAGTGGTTCATTAATGACATATCTACCAGTATATAAGACTTTTGGCCAATCCTTAGATTTTTTAGGAATATTATATAATTTAATAATATAGTATTTCTTTTGAAACCATTTATTCCAATTTTGACTCTATTTAGTATTTCGTCTCTGTAAAAATCAAGAAAAAATTATTACTTCCAAAAAACATTAAATAAACCGTAAAATGTCATATTAACCTATAAAATTCATGTAATGCATAAAATTGATTAATATACATTTATTATGATATTTATAATTTAAATTATTTTTATCTTTCATTAATAAGGTAATTACTGCATCATTATTGTGTCCTAAATAAAATTCATTATATAATGTCTACAAAAGATAAATAAAATACCATTTTGAGTAAAAAATTCTTATTTTTAAAATTAATATTTATAGATGAATTTATCCTAAGTATAACACTATATTAAAAAGGTTTTATTTATTAAAATATGAATTTAATACTATAAACAATTTTTTAAATAAAATATAATAAAAATCCTAATGTAATCCATGTGGATTAAAATGGACCATATTTTATTCCTAAGGTTGATTTTAGTCTCATACACTTATCCAATAGAATTTGAAAAAGTTTTAGGAAAATTATAATATCATTTTTACCTTTAATTACCCTATTTACTTTTAACCGTGGTAAATAATATTTAGAAGTTACTATTCACCAAAAATAATTTTCATCATATTGAATCAAATTTTACTTAATGATGTCAACCATGCTAGTTTAATTTTTTCAAATTCAATTCACAGAAGTGGTAAAATTATGTTTTATGAAAATTTTCAAATGTGCCTAAAAGGTGGGTAAAAGATGTTAAAATGTTCAATAAAATTTTATAATTATAATATTATTATAAAATGACTACAATGAATTACATTTAACATATATATGTGTTTTTATTCATTTTTTACATAAAATAAATTTAAATAAAATAAATAATTATTTAAATTAAAATTCGGTTTTAAACAACCACACAATGTTTTTCACTATTCATAAAAAATTAAAGGATTTCATAAAAATACCAAAACATCACCCTAACATAAATTTGATTTTTAGAATCCAAAAATTAAGTCTATTTTGAAAAATAAAATTTATAAAATTCCAAAAATTAGGTATTACTATTCATGAAGGCAGGTTTGATTGGTCTTGGTGTGCTAAAACACGAAGTTGCATACAACACAAGCTATTGAATTACATTAAAGAGATAACGTACTTTGAAATCCTAGGGTGTTACATTCATCATAAGGGATAACTGAATTTAACTATATTTTTTTGATAAATAAAAAATATATATTTATTACTCATTATCACAAGGGTACAATTGAGTTGGGAGAACTAAAAATTCATTTTTTGGAACTTAATGATTAATGGAAGAACATAAATAACACATCTCTTGGGTAACTCAAATTATCATTGATAATAATGTTAGTGGTAGTCATCAGTAATTTAAATAATATGAATCTATGAAGAGTTTTTAACAATTTAAAAAATAATAATTATTTATTTTTTCAATTAAAATAGGAAAGGTGGTTCTAAATGATTGACCAATAATCAAGGTATACAAAACATTCAGTAATATTTCATGGAAATATATAAGAAACTTTTGGATAATGATATATCAATTTTGAATGTCATGCTAAGTTGTTAGGATGACCAATTCTCTAACTGTGTTTAGGGATTTAATGAAAAAAATATTAATTTAATACTAAAATTTCATTTTATTAGTTTTAATGTATGATATACTTGTGTAGGATAAGTCCTGTGATGAGCATGGTAAAATCATATGATTTTCTTAGATATTGTATGGGAACATAAATAATAATCCAAGACTCATATGTAGACTTTTGGATTCATGATTTTAGGTTTCTTGACTATATAGTTTATTTATTAGATAAATTTGTAGATCTTGAAAAGGTGGGATGAATAATATATTATAAATTTCCATTAAATGTAACTGAAAGTAGTATTTTTTTTGTGATTATAATATATTAACATTTTTTAATTTTGGACATCAATAAAAAAAATTTTCCTTCAATATCGATATTTTTGAATGGGTAAAAATATATATGGTCAGGATAATGCAATCCTACATTCTAAATTTCAATGAAATGTAAATTATAGGCACTATTATAATATTTCTTCAACCACGTGATTGTTTTTAGTTTAATTGAGATGATTCATTAATGTTTTTGGTTTTGTTCCTATAAAATACCATTAATTATTGGAATATGGATCAAAAAATTAATACATCATGAATTTAAATACATTATCAATGAATTATTGAAATAAACGTTTTTTCTTGCATTATTGTACTAGAGTCACTATCTATTTGGAGAATCTTACGCAATACTTATTAGCCATAGAATAGAGAAGAATATCATTTCACATTAACAAGTAAATATAAGGAAATTCCCATAGTTTGAATACCTGGAATCTATTTTTATATATATATATATTAAATTTTTATATGATAAAGGGATTAGTTTTGATAACATTATTAGCTAGTAATTACAACCTTAATATGTATAGGGAGAAAGGGATGAATGGAGGCCTATATCATTGATTCTGAAACATTAATTTTTTTCTAAAAATTTAAATGGAATTAATTTATTCCTTATCCATAAAATATAAATTATTTTAAAAAGAATCAAGGAATAGTATATATTAGATTCCGATTATATCATCATTTATAGAGACTATATGGTCGGGATATCCCTAACAGTTGGTCTCAATATTCAAAATATTTTCTTAATGTTCATGGAATCTTCGTATCCTTAATTTTAATTTGGTAGGAAGTTATGAACATATATGTTGAATACATGTGGTTTATGAATATCGAAGTTATAAAAATTTATTTTCATAATCATTGGAAATTTTGATTTCCTTACTTAATGAAATGAATTACTAATTTTGATTAACAAATTATTCTTTTCATTCGGTGAATGTTGAATATAAAAGAACTAATAAAGAATTACAACCAACCCTTATATATGAATGGGAATAGTTTAAAATTACAATAGATATTATCACCATCTTACCACGATCAAATATGGTTCATAATATTTTTTGGGTTGTTGTTTAATACAGAACCAAGATGGTTTACTTTTTACAAATCAAGGAATCATCATCCATAAATGATTTATATAAATTATGAAAATGTTTTTTTAATGATTCATGGAGTACATGATAGTATCATTTATCTAAAATGATGGAATTATTATTTAATAGTTTGGGAAAGGGTTGATATATGAAATAAGATCCCATTTTAATCTCATTATAACTTATCAATATGATAACATGACGATATAAACAACATTGGGGTTGAATATGTGTAATATGATATATTTCAAATAAAATACATTTATTTATTTACTAAGAAACATATTCGGTTAATGGACCTCTTTCTATTTTCTCTCCATATCATTATATTGCATGAATGTGATATTAATTGGATAGAAACACAACAAAGGGCAAGAGGATTTATTATTACGGTTTTCCTCAAATATGGATGATTGTTTCCCACTGTACGATGTTCGTTACCATATGAACACACTAATCCAATATTATTATCAAGATGAAATTGGGTAATAGTATGTCCTAAGGCACATGATCTTATAAAAATACTTGTATAATTCAATCCCCAATTGGAATTTATAGGCTCTATAATCAACGACTAAATTTTCATTAAATTTTAGATTTGGCATGTATCACATCAAAGTATGAATCTATAGATTATAAGATCATTTTCATATATTAAAACAAGTATTTGATAACATTCAATGATGTGAAATAATCCAAGATTTTTCCTTGATCAACAATCATAGGTTTACATCTAATCATAACATGTTAATATCTTATGCCTCTATATTTATGATATAAAAATATTGTATAGTAAATTATTTAATCATATTGATTTTTCTCTATAATGAGAAACTTATAAAAATATAGTATTTCACTCATGTTTTATATTTATATAATTCATGTGATCTTCCCTTTATATGAGTGTCTTTTAACATCAATTCTATATCATAAAGAATATGGAGAACAATAACAATTTTGTTCATTATGAATTATTCAAGACATAGATTATAGTGAACAACCTTAGTATATAATATATATTATTTCAATGATATGTAAGGAAATAAATATGATCAGTATCATATATTTTTCATCACTTTTCCTTTCATTCCCCCTATCTCCTTTACACTCAGAATAAAATTTGTATATTTCCATAGTAGATTGTGTAAATATTCTTTAATTTTAGGAAATTTTATATCCACCCATTTAAATTGTGAAGTAATAATCATTAAAATTACACCACCTTTATATTCTCATAAAAAACCATTCAAACATATCTCTATTTAAAATTTCATGATACTCATGATTACTATTCATTCATACCATCCATAAAAACAAAAATCAATTTATAAATATCTATATGGAAAGGATTTAATTGTAGTAATCGTACCTCATGAATATCAATATTAATATAACACTCTAACATTGTCCTCTTCTCAGGGTGTATCAATTTCTAAAATTAAAAAAACAATTTCAATTTTCATACCTTCTTAGATAAAATCTTCATATAAGATTTATATTTAGTGAATATTAACACATTCTTATTTAATTATCCCTCATCATCGAATTCCATACCCTGAATTATGGGAAAACATCATTACATTTTTATATTTAAACTGTAAATAATACAATAAAAAATGTATTCCATAAATCACATGAAATATCTCATTTTTCAATCTGTTGGATCATACATAATTAAATCATACACATAACAAGGGTCTTCTGCATGTTGAGAAGGTTTTATATTTTGTCACATTTCTAGTGGAAGACTAAATACTATGTATAAAATGATATATACCCATTGAAAAACATGGAAAATTTTCAAATCTAATAATCTATGAAAATATCAAAAAATATTATCGAACTATTACACACTAATGCTTGTTTTTTCACTTTTTTTTTAAATTTATAGAAGCAATAATCACTCATGATAATATATTCTACCAATAAATTTTTAATTATTTTTTTCCAAATTCTTTATCCTAAGAATATATTATATATCTCAGGATCATTTTATCCTGTAAAAAGTTTTATTAAACAACCTATTATTATAGAAATCAATTGTTAACTATATTCTTCTCAAATTAATAAACAATCATTAAATTACCATTGAACGACTTTAAATAAAATTCAATAATAAAAAAATAATTCCAAATCATTTATGCATTATTTAAAATTTATTTTATAGAAACAAATATTTATTCCTAAATTATATAATATATCATTACTTTTACAATAATTACATAATTTACTAAAATTATTAATATAGTATATAAATAATATTAAGAGTTTTTATTTGATATTAATATACGTAAATTATAATTAAAAAAATAATAACATATAAGTATTTTTACAAATGTTATAGAATTATTTATGAATGTAATTAAAATTGGTGGAATTGTAAAGAATAAATTCTGAAAATATTTAGGGGAAAATAAATTTTTACAATCTTCTCACGCAAGGGAATAACTCACAACCATTAAATAACTTGGACCTTATAAATAACTCAATATAAACTAATGAAACAACCAACAATACTAATTGTGTAATATGATTCTGAAGAATATATTAATTTTCCATGATGAATCGTCTGCACGAACATCAAATAGAACTTTCCATAGTAAAGAAATATATTATTCATGAAATATATTCAAAGAACCAAACAAATTTTCACAGATTACCATGTTAATAGATCAAAAATAATATCTATTTTCATATCTCATTTTCAATATTAACATCCCACTTACATTGAATTTCCAACTTTAGTTAAATATTCTCTTCCATGTATATAGTGGTATCCCCTCACTTCATTTCTATTACTTCCTATTAAAACCATTTTCCCTCATTATGGTAATTATTCTACATCGATCAATCATGATTGATATTCGAACATCATTCTATAAGGTTATATAATCTACTCAATGTTTTGTATATTGGCAGTATAACTTATGTACCTAAACTAATATATTTGTATACATTATTCCATCATCTCATTTTTCATGGGAGATTTATCTTTCTTAAATAATTCAGTCTCACTACATTTGGACATCTGGCAGGATAATTTATTTATTAATTGAAAAAATACAAAAACATGAATTGTGTTCATTAATCTACCGCTTTGTATTTTTATTCAATGCCATTATGGAAAATTGTTTTCAAAATTTTCTTTATCCATTTTATTCACACTATCCCTTATTAACAATAAATATAATGAAACATGACAGAGGGTGATATAATTTTACCTAAATTAATATTCCATGAATTATTATTCTATATGTATACTTGAGACTTGATAAATATAGATAATAAGATGGATTATTTATGAAAATAAATGTTTCCATAATTTAATAAAATGTGATATCAAAATAAAATTAATTTTTTGTATGGTATGTACACATATTTTTAGGTTGATACTATATTTTTGAATAATTTATCATGATATTATCTATACCTAACATTCATTCTCTAAAATTGAATTTTTTTACAAACATTATAAAAAATGAATTATTTATCACTAAAATTCATTCCTTATAATTTTTTGAGACACATATTTAGGGCATTAAAAAATTAATCTTCTCAAAATTAACATTATAAATAATTCGTGAAAAATAGTAGTGATAAAAGATTCATACATATCTATCCAGATATATTTTTCAAGAACCTACTATAGATTTTTGATTTGTATGGAATGTTACATCCAGGTAGCTTCTCAAAATTAATTATTAAAGGGGGAAGTTGAAAATTAACTTCATAAAGGTTGATATTTTATTTATACAAGCTTTAAGATACCACCTGGTCAGATCAATCAAATATGGTGTATTCTAATATGCTTTCCAAATTGGTTATATTTTTTTATTTATCAATTATACCCTTTAATAAAAGAATCATATTTAATTATATAGCTTGAATGATCGACTAAAATATATGATAATATTGTGGAAAATTGTTTCTCCTTTACTGGGATAAATAGATTTGATATTTTCTTCTTAACAAAAAATACTCCTTTATTATTAGCTTCATGTATGGGTGAACTATTATTGAATTTATTTTGTAGATTCATTGTAGAAATATTGGGTAGAATAGAAATTTTATTTTTTCAACTCTCTCCTTTTGAAGGATGTTCTTCTTAAATTGATCCATTAAAGGACAAGTATCACCTCTTTTATGAAAATAATTATTTATAATATGCACTTAGTTTTGAAACATGGTCAAAAAATACATTTTTATCTGTATAAGTAACCAAAACCTCCCACATATCCTCATTTAAATTATAGCTTTATATTTTTTTTAAAAAATCTTAGGAAACTTGAATTATTCATATGGAATTACTACTTTCCATTTTGCACATGACTTCACTTGTAATTATTATATTTTTATTTCCTTTCTCAATTCATCATGACAAATAATCATTCACTCAATAGACACTTGTTCAACATTCTAGCATCTTCAGCATGGATCCATAGAAATTCCCAATACTAATACAATCCTCCAATTCTTTTCATGAACAAGTTATCTTTTTTGTTTCTTTATATTACCTCCTTAAACAATAAGAAACCTATCTTTATTACCCTATTTCATGGTGCGTCCTATTTTACCATAAAATTAGAAGCTCATTCTCTTTGATTTGGAACTTTCCATTGACTTCTTGGGTTTATTATCAATAGAATTTTTATTTTTTAAATTTCACAAGTGTCACCTACCTATCTCCAAACTAGGTGATGTTATTAATTCCATTATTTTCGAAATTAGATAATTTTGAAAAGTGTATATATTCCCAGAGGCAATTTTTATAGAAAATACCACGTAGATTCTCCGAACATGAAAATCTATTAGAGGCAAACATATTTTTACACACCCACTAAGTTACATATTAAAAATAAACTTATATATTCCGTTATTTATTATTTATTTGATTTCATAATGTTTTTATATTATTAAAATACTTCTATTCCATATTAATTAACCTTATTAAACACCCAAAACAACTACAAATTTGTATTTTCCTCATTTTACATTATTCTAGGAAACAATTATAGATTACTATTTTTATTCTGTTCTCTCCATTAATTGATATTCCTTTGGGGGAAATTTATTTTCTCAGTCTTGAAACCACCTATTTTTTAGTTTTGGGTTGATCAACAAATTTATATATAATTATTTATAAATATTCTTATATGAATCTTTCTCAAATCAAGAATCAAGAATTATAATAATCAAAATTTAATAGGATTCATGGTTTCTTTTTTAATTTATTTTTCATATGATTAATAATTTCATAATCTAAATCTATTTATTCCATATACAAGTGGTCCTTGGAAAAAAAACTCCTTGTATTTTTTTATTAAAATCTTACCTAAACATATTATGATTTATTGTCTTATTTAATCTTCCTATTTTCTTGTTTAATAACAAATTCAAGGCAAAAAATACTAAGGATAATTTTTTATTCTATATTGACTCCAAATATTTTTTCACAACCCTTTATAATATTCTCAATATTAATTTCATGAATTTTTTTATTTTATTTCTTGGAAATTCAATGTTCATTAATCTAGTTGGATATAAACCATATTTGATGTTCCCTGATATAAATTAAATTTTATAATGCATGAGTCTATTATTTAAAACTTTTTTGGCTTCATATTTCTCATGGGTCATTTTGATCCACTCTTTCTAAAACAAAAATTACTTTTCTTCAAGATCCAAATGTATGGAATTTATGGATCCTAACTATTTGGAATGTATTACCCATGTCAGTACTCTTTATTCCAAGTAATTATCTAAACATTATGATTCTTACATAAGTAGGGTGAACTTATCTTGCATGACATTAAACGAGCATCAAATTATACTAAGTATTTATTTGATATTTTTGTACAATATGTCCTTTGAAAAACCTATAAATTATTATTATAAATCCTCATAGGTGTGGTCATTCCCACATATTCATTGATCATCTATATGATAGTTGTTGTAATATATTTATATTATATATTTCTAAGGTGAAAATTGTGATATTTTTGAGATATAATTGTAATACATATCCTTAATATTTATGTAATCCAATATATCATCTTCATCCAAAAAATATATATCACATTTTCAAGATTACAGCATTGGGAAATTGGTTTATCTCCCTATCAGTTTAAGATGTGTTCCATCTAATCAACAATTCCTTTAATAGATCTATTTTCTAAAAATATATAATAATGAAATCTAGATTAATTGACTTTATCTGTGAGATTTTCAATGTTATATTCTTATTTTATGAATCCTTTCCCATTTTCATTTAATCATTTTTCACTATTCTATTTAATATATAGGAAGATATATCTTCCATGGATACTTTTACTAGTAACTCACATGCTTCATCAAATCTAAAATTGATAAAGTCAGTTAAAAGATAAATATAAAATATTGAGTACATAATATATATATATATAATATTAAGAATCCAATTAGAGGAGGATCTAATGCTATAATACTAATTTATATGAATAAATAGAACATTTATAAGAATGAGTGGGGGAGTGAATCATTGTATTATGCCTTATAATGAACTAAAACAATTTCCATTATTCTACTGGACACCTTTTATGTGAATGGATCTCTTATTATTTTATATAATCACCTTTAATTTTCATGCATGTAATATGAATAGGAAAGTTACCCCAAAATGTACATCAGGGTTTTTTAATGAGGTTCACCTCTATGATTGATGACTACATCCCCTATGTGAAATAGTTTCCATACAACACACACACACACACATATATCATGTATTATTATTAATAATTAATTGGGAAATGGAATATATTTGGACCCATAGCCTTGAAACCAACCTGGTTTAATGAAATAACCGACATGAATTTGTATGAACTATAACAAATAAATCCATTAACATTGATTATAAGAATAATCTTGTATCACCACAAAGTTTGATCATTAGAGTGTATTATCATGTCCCTCTTAAACAAAATGTGTCTAATAACCTCAACCATCGAGTAACAATACATATAATTACATTAAATATAAATCACATGTGAATCAACAACCAAAAAATATAGATATCTTAGTTCCCAGTACATATGATATATTAATATTTTATATTGGATTATTTATACTTATCATTTATATTGTATAATGATAAACATATGACCCCCATTATCTTACTCATCTTATTTTTCTCTTACATGAACATGATCAATCCTTTATATTAGTTTTATTTCATATCAATTCAATGACATACTTAATAATGTAAATAACAACTATGTCGTTCCTCCTTTCTCTCCTCAATATACAATTTATTAAACAATAATTAGTATTAGATTATTCTAGAATCCTTTAATATATTTATTTCTCTATATTTTATAATCATAATCATATGAATATATTTTCATATATGAATATAAAACCCTTCCCCAATTTTCATCTATGTTGTATATTCCTCTTAAAACCTGTCATCAATAATCTCAATAAACACTGGATCATTTTATTCTCATTATATCCTAGTCAAGTATATCACCATTTAATATCACCTAATATTATGGAATACTTTTCCATAAAACCTTCTATAAAAATAGTAACTTTGACGATGTTTTTATATAAATATTTTTATGATCTAATAATTACCTTTCATATCTCTATTCATCACAAATTATGTAATAGTCTACTTGTTGAGGAATGTCAATATAAGAAATTTGATAACCATATTTTAATTCAATTATTTCATATATTGAAATCAGGGAATTATCATTCCATTCATGGTGTAGAGAATAATTCTTCATTCTTCATCCTTAATTATCTAATACCATAGATTGAATAAAAAACCACGAAAACATTGAAATAATTAAACTATAAAGAACAACATGACCCATTCTAGATTAAATAACATGAAATATATCAATTTGGAACTATTATATCATACATAATAAAATATGAATCATCAAAATCATCTTACTCATGCTAAAAGGTATTATACATCACCACATTTTATGAAAGGAATCCTTTACGTAAATAGAATAATATTTAGTCAATGAGATCCCTTTGTATTTTCCAAATATTTTATTATTGGGAAAAATTATTTATTATTTTGAACAACTTAGGTACTAGGGTACGGTTTTTATTCCTCTGTGTAATTTATATCTAAACATACAAAAAATATAGACACCATAAAATATGTTATGGATCACACTATGCTCATGATATTTCCAAATTAGTCAACCAAATCATATATTACATATCTTATGGTGGTTCTTCAATTTAACAATATTCATAAACTATAAAAACATATACATACATAGAATCACATCCATTTCTTTTCCAAAATTCGAAGACTAAGAAATATATTACACATCATTCTCATAGATAGATTTCAAAAATATGAAATAATATAATTCATCAATTTAACTCTATATTTATGAACTCAAATCAGTCAAGTTAAATTACATTAGAAAAAATTTAAATCAACTTCAATCCCAACTAAAATAATTCCAAATATTTTACAAATCATTTATAACACCTCTTATAACAAATAATAATTATTCATGAATTAATTAGTATATTTTTTTTTAAATAGAAAAAAAAATTACTCCGATGATTAATGAAAAATATAAATACACGTAATATTATTTCTGTGATATTAAATTAACATAACTATATTTAACTCCTAAAAATTCATCCATGTCTACTTCTAGTAGATAAAGTATTCTTCAAGCTTAAAATAAAAAAAGGATCCAACTATGAATTAAACTTTCAAAACATCTTCCAAATAATTTGGTTTTTAAATTCATCACAAACCATTGAATAATTCATTTCCATGAAATGAATCACATATTACAAAATATCAATGTAAATTTATTAAAAAACATTTTATACTAAATCTTAAATTTGAATATACATAATTACATCATCTCCCAATCCATATAATCCAAACTAACTTCAAAGAACATTAATATCAATAAAAAATTGATTTATCCTTCTATAGTGTTAGTAAATAATGAAAATTTAAATACGTTTTCATGTGAATGGTTCTTAAATAATATTAATTAATAAATATAACATTAAATGGGATAAACTCACATAATGTTTCTTTATAATTTTAGTTGGATCATAACTACCATATAAATATTCCATCTACTCGCTTTATTAACAATCATACATGAAATTAACATTTAACAACTCGCTAATAATTCCTTTCCATCGATAAATAATAACGCATCATCTGTCTTTATGTTACATAGTTATCTAATATGATCAAATCAGTGTATATATATAGCTCGTCATTAGTATATAAAATAGTTTTTTACTGGGTTCATTGTATCATTATATACCTTCAAATAAAATATTCTTGATTCATATTTTCATCATTATTATATCATTTTTCATAATTGATATAAAATATAGAAAACAACATCTGGTATAAACACACATCACCCATAAATTAATGTCTAATATATGTGAACCATTCTGTTCTTAATGGCATGTTATAGGCTTGGATCATACTATTTGGTGGATCATTGGAATATAATCTATGGGTAGTAGAGTTATCCCACAATAATAAAAACTATTATCTCTACTAATGGATCTGATTGATGACTTATATATAATGTCGTTTCTTTCCCCCATGTTGTTTATTGAAATTGGTGAGTCAGAATATATAAGGCGAAAAATAATTTTAGAGATAGTAGAAAAAAATAAGTTGATATAATATAACAAATCAATACTCAAAGCTACAGAAATTAATTTTTTTGATTTTTATAATATTACCATTGTATGTTAATGTCAGTAATCATGTGTTCTGAAAAGATTTACTAAGATTAGGTATCCAATATAATGGATTGTAGGGAAAGCTAACTCTGAGGATGTTTAAATATTTTATGGTCCTTATGAAAATTATTGAAACTTCATATCATCTTTATCTAAATAATAAATGAAATGAGATTATTAATTTATTCCATGATTCAAATTAAGGAACCATATTCTAAATCCTATGTATAATATTAATTTTAATGTTGTTTAATTATATGTTTCTTCTTTATAACAAGAATAACTTAACTATTCTATTTTTTAAAGACATAAGTTTATGTGATATATGATTATACATATAGTCATATGTTAAATGTGAAAATATAAGATTTCAAGAAAAAACAATAAATGAGAGCCTTAAAAGAAGTTTCATTTTTAGAACATGTTTTCTCAAGAATATTTTCAAAGAATGTTGAGAATGATATGCCTTGTTATAGGGGGTTTTGAATTACCCCCAAACATTAGGTCAATAATTTGGTTTAATTTCATTAAATTAATTTCAGAGATGACGTCAAAAGAATACTGGGAGATGTTCAATGGGAAGTGTGAATTGATTTTAGGAGGTGTATAGTGGATGAAATTATTGGATTAGGTGTAGTAAAGTCACATAAACACCAATAAATATTATTATGAGTCCTACATAATTTTTGATGCCACTAAAGGTCTCATAGTAACTCTCCAGAACTCTTATGTGGTTTTGGATTGACTTAGAGAGAAATTTAAAGATATATTTTTTTATTCAAATTTAATAATACAAACATTTCGAACCCCCTATTTAGATTTACATATTATAGACATCGTAAGAACCTCTCCCTTAATATATGTTCTCACTCATCTTAATATCAAGGGAGAATATTACCTAGAGTAACCATGGTATTTCCTTTGATAGTGTAAGGGATTAAAGTATAATAACCTAAGGTCAGGTCATCATATTATTTTTCGAATATTATATTTCCATTATAGTATCATAATTATAAATCATCCACATTAATTAGGTGTTTCACAACATTGATCCATTGGTTCATTATTTTTTCCATTACATACTAGGAACTTATTTTATGTGAGTTTTGTGGAAAATATTCTTCTTTTTATTATTTATTTTTATATCTCCATTACATCCATCATTAAATTTGAAAACTATTTTTGTCAAATTTGAACATGTTTCCAATTAAATATTCCTTTATAAACTAATATACATTATATTGTATATAATTATACTAATAAATATATTTTATCTCATGGTTTATATTAGTTATAAAAAAACTCAGCATGTGGTATATGTTTTTTTATTTTCTGGGATTTCATTTATATTTGATCTTAACATATTATCTAATGAGTATCTATTTGGGGATAGCTATATTTGAATAAAATATCAATATTGGTTATTTATTCATATATACAATTAGATACTCTTGATCATGTAGGTTGGGATATATTGTTTTCATATATTTAGTGAGTACATTTTCATGATATTAATGATAGCATTTTTCTATAATGATTGTATTAGGAAGGAAACATTTCGTATAACTATTTTTTGAATATTGGGAAGAAGATTTACAATTTTTCTAGCATGGTATACCAAATTACAATTTTCCTACTTAGGATATTACATTTTGACTCAGTTATATATATAGATGTCATATTTCGATCTAGTAATTAAAGCAGTAATATGGATGATTCTCTTCCTTATATAGGGATTTATGTTAGGTAATCATTATATTTACCAACTATAATTTATTAAGAATGTTTATTGATTTTTTTAGTCATTGAATATATATTTTTACTATATGAAATGAAATTAATCATAGTTAGGTAGTGTATGTATGTTTATAACCTACTAGTAATGATATTATCATTAAAAATAACAGTCATTATTCAATAAATGTAGATATATTTTTTTATTATCCATATTAAGGTAATACATAAATGCATTTGAGTTTATATCATATGGAGTATAGAGTTGTTTTGTTTTAATTTTTTAATTTTTATAGAAAATATAATATAGCATGACATTAATTATCCATACAAACTCTACATGGGACATCTCAGTCATGAGACCCCTATTTAAAAATATTAGGAACAACTTGGTTGACCACTTATATGTATCTGTCAATTACAGTATGGTGTGTTTTTTTATAAATGGGGGTTAATATATATGGACCAATTTGGACAATTTATTTATGTACAAGTACATTAAAAAAGTATTTATATTATAATACACTATTATTTTAATAGTTAACCCTTTTTGTTTTGGTACCTTGATGGGTATATTTATATTTCTCATTTTTCCGGCTTAATTTAATTCAATGCATGATTTTTTATGAACATTGGTAATATATATTGATTTACGATTATAAAAACCATATCCCACAATTTTATTTATCATCTATTGGAATTTACAGTAGTCTATAGTGATCTATAGGTGTCCTTAATGTTTTTCAGAGACCCTATTTGAGTACCTCTCATGTGTCTAGATCATGGATTCTATAAATGGTGATCATAAAAGTAGATTATTATTATTCTTTTAGGTGGAAGAACTATCCTTGAAAAGAAATTACTAAAAATAATTTTATGTTTATGAGTATATTATTTTAACAACAATAAAAAATTAACAAAGAGTAATATATTTTTTAATTAATGTTTATTGAAGTGATAATTAATATTTAAAAAGTGTTATAATGAGGTGATAAAAGAAATAAATTTAAATTAATGTATTACATAATAAAAAAATTGGATAGTTTTACAGAGTAAATTTTTATTTTGATGGATTAAAGAATTCTTTTAAACTAGGAGCCAAAATATTTATTCAATTGGTAGAATATATTTTTTATCTAATTTTTGGTATAAACATTTTACAATTTTCTTCATATAATATGGGTGGGGTGTAGATCCTTTTAATAGAAGTGGTTTGGTAGAATTATTTAAATAATCATCTATAGTGATTAATGAATGTAATTTTATATATAAAATTACAACTAAATGTTAAAATTTAAATTTGGTAATAATTCCTCATTCACACGTGTTAATGATAATTTTTTTTAAATTTTCAATAATTTATACTTCATTTTTCATATAATATATTTATCTAACATAACATTTACTAAAAAAATTTCTTATTCACCCCCTGGAGAAATATTTTTTTACCAAAATTTGATCTTAGTAAATTATTTTGTTATCTTTATTTAATGTATATAATCAAATTTATTAAATTCAATCTTTATATATACGATATTCATCATTAAATAACAAAAATATATAAAAATATTCTTTTCTAAAAACATATTTCAGGGATAGTGAATGATTATATTATTTTTTCATATAATTGAATAATTACTGTTTGATTTATATTATCATTTTTTATATTTAAGATAATTTTTTTAAAAAAAATTCATCCCTTTTATATTTTTATAATTAATTCCCATAAATGTTACGCACATGTTATTTCATATCAATATATTTTATTTGTTATTATATAAATTTACAATATTTCTTATAGAAATAACCGATGACTATATATACCCAATGGTCACACACATATATATGAACTACATATTCCCATCATATATTTATACATAAACACCTTTAAATAATTTTATCAATTACATATACAAAAAAATTATATCTTACTCAAAATGTATATTATATTTATAATTTCTATAATTATAGTAAATGACCTAATTTTATTTAGGCTTCGGAAAGAATAAAATTTTGTCCCATATAATTTTTATTTACTAGTATTTATTATATTCATATATTTATAATAGTTATCTTCCCCAAATGAGTTATATAAATAATTCCTTTTTAATTTCTATATTATGAATTTACCATAAATATTACAAAATTTAATTTTGATCTATATTTTATGAAAGTAGAAATTCAATTATTATAGACACAAAATTTGATGGATAATTTTTTTTTAATAAAATCAAATATTATAAATTCTCCTCAAAACACACTGTGTCCCCTATGGCCTCTTTAATAACATCATAATTATAAAAAAGCATGTAAGTTGAGTACATGTTAGGAAAAAATGCTGAATTTAGGAATTAATTTATCATCATAAAATATTATCTTATATATATATTATGATTTTCATCTCGGGGTTCAATATCTGTAATTCTCACTCCCACTTTCTAAATGATTGCAGCTTCCTGATCACTTGAGGTGGAAACAATGCTTATTTTGTTAAATGAGAGGATGGTATGTGAGCACATATATATAAGAATATTACTTGTTACTCTAAGACTCTACTATAAACATAATAATATGTTCTTTAAATACTTCTCAATATTAATTAATTTTCATTTTACAATTATTTCCACCATAAAGTTATTAATACCCATTATAAAAATGTTTTTTTGCTGAGGACAATGAAATAATGTTGTAAATAAAATTAACCAAATTGTGATCATTTAAAACAACACATACCCTGACCATTACACAATTACATGTATGTATGTGATGATTCTATAGTTTAATCGAATAGATGTAGTCACTCTAGGGTTTAACCCCATATAAGACCATGTTTGATGCATGAGCATGATAAAAACAATATTGTTTTAGATTTACCGAGTAATTTAGATAATATTATGTTGTTGGATCACTACTACCATAAAAATAAATGTTATTGGACATTCACATAAATATTGATCTATTGGTACGTTACCAATATAATTTCTCATATTAACTGGATAAAATCTAGTGAATTGACCTTTTGGATCATCATCATTTGCATGATGAAATTTCATGGATCATCATATGGGGATTGGTCTATTGGATTCTATTTAGTAGAAGGTATGAATTATATTAATTAATTATATGTAATAATAATTTTAGAAGATTATGATATAGTTTCAAGTCTTCGATCAAATCATAAAAAGGCTAAGAGGTAGGGTTTCAATAACTCATACAGATATAAAGAATTGTTTTATTTCACATCACAAGTCGGATAATAGATTTACTAGATCGTCATTAGTGGAATACTTAATTAAAAATGTTTAATTATGATTCATTATCAATATTAATTAGTATATTAATGTTTCATTTCATTCTATATGGTGTATTGGGTATAGGTAGAAGTTGAATTTGAGTATGTACAGGTCCCTTAAATGAGATTCCAAAACATCTTTGTGAAGGGAATCAAAACATGTAGGATTTTGTGACATTTAATAATCCACTTCATATCATATATGATAACATGATAAGGATTGTAGCAGTAAATATTAATTCTATGCAATATGGAATGATCATTTTTCTTTTAATTTCACATATTGAAGATCATTGTTGTGTATATTTAGGTCAAGAGTCTATAAAAATTATATACTACAGTTTATGGTCATAATACTTATTCAATATCTAAGCAGTGTAATGTCATTTGGAATATAATATTATTTATGAGTTAGTAGAAGTAGATTAGTGTTGGAATTATACAGAGGTGTCCAATTTTTCGTGTGTATTACACCTTACTGGAAGCTCTTTTTTGTTTTTATTTGGTTTACTAGTAACTAATGAATAATGATGAATGAATGGAATGTAGAGACCCGAAGGTTGACGTACATGGAAATTACATTACTTTTACGGAATACTTAATACATAACAAAAACAGACACACAAGGATCGTAATAGTTTAGTGTCTTTGGATACTCGGAATATAATCTTCTAATCATGGTTAAAGATCTTCAACATCGCCCATAAGATCTTCCCCATTTGTTTTCTAACCTAAAACCTTTATTTAAATTCAGGGGAAAAGAAAACATATAAAGGGTGAGCTCAAATGCTCCGTAAGGGTAAGAATGGATAAAATAAAACGAATCAATTACATTTGAACTTCAAAACATGAACATAATATTTAAACATTAGAATCTTGAGCAATGACATAAATCATGGCAGTATGTAAGGCATAAATCATAATGAAACATTAATCATGATAAAATAGAATGGTAATTAAAAATTTTATTGTGGCAAACCATTAAGCACATGATATGATTTCCATAGTAGCCAAGGCATTACTACCAAGTCCATATTAGTGGACAAAGTCCATTTCTGAATCGAGTTCACTCCTCGTTCCAGTCCTGTATTACTGAACCGGTTTAACTTGCCGTTCTAGGAATGTCTATCTCATGAGATATAAATATTTACCCAATGCATTGAATAGAGATATATGTCCCACCCACTCATAATGAAATCATTCTTACTTGTGCCACAAAATAAACATACATCACTCAAAATAACACAACAAATAAAATGGGTTTCATAAACATCATCCCATCATTACATAATCCATATAAAATAAATGGATATCATTTCATAATAAGAAAAGTGAAACCATGTAAATCATAGAGACATTAAACTTGAAAAATACACATATGAAATAATTACATCTTAGATGAAAAATGGTTTTGATAAAACACTTGAAATGAATTCTTGAGGAAAATATCCTTTTTTCTTCAAAATCAATTTCTTTTCACAAAATGTCATGCAATTTTAAAAGAAAAGGATTGTTTTTAAATAGTAATGAAATATTTTGGATTATGCTTCATGAAAATAAGGCTTTATAAAACTGTAAAAATCCTTTCATGCCGTGTACGTTAAAAAAACATTCTTCTCGTACTTTTGTCGGAAAAGTCAAAAAGTACCTTGTAGGGTAAATAAATGAATGATTCCTTCCATAAAATGGGGTAAAAGTCAAAATGGGTAAAAAGGAAATTAAACATACATGAATACACTTTTATAAAACATGGACATGGATGATAGCAATAACCCCAGTAAATACTTACGAATAAGCAGTCTCGGATAAAAATGAGATTTGCACAATTATCCCTTACCTTAGGTCTGATATGATTTTTATGGATCTGAACCTCCTGTATAATGATTTAAATACTGTCATTGACTTATTAAATAATCATATTCATTGTTATAATATCATATATGTTTCAATTATGACTTTATATTACCCGCTCTTTTGTAAATTCCATGTAAAAGAAGCGTTTTGGGTAAAATCATTTCGTTTATCGTATGTGTTTCGACTTTTCGTTCTTGATATCATTACTTATATGATGATTTACATAATTACAGAATTTAAAACATGATATATATATATAATATATATTCATCATATACATATACGTTATAGATCGATAAAAGTAATGAAATACACCGTTCATGGAGACGGTAGGCCGTACGTACGCATGAACGATGTTTTCGTTTCCTTATTGAATTGAATGAAACTAAATAGGTGACATAAATATATATATATATATATATATAAATCCAGTAGCATTATTATTTCATATATTTCATTATTATTCATTATATAAACTTTATGATCATTCATGTATGGTTAACATGGAGAATGAATCTCATCGCATCGTGGAGACGGTAGTCCGTACGTACGCACGAGCGATAATATCGTTCCCATAATTATTGAATATAATTAGAGTGGATTTTATAATATATCAGAATCAGTATGATGTTATAATAACCATATATAGTTATTCTTTACACCATTATACCCATCCATGTATGGTGTTGGTGGAAAAACATATTTCACCATGGCGTGGAGACGATATTCCGTACGTACGCACGCATGGTGATTTCGTTTTCCGTAGAATGGATAGATGGTGAAATAGTATTGTTTTATAGTTATAATAATATATCCATTTATGAGTTATAATGTTTTTATTACTTTATAATGAAACAACTAAAGAACAAGAAGTGGGAGAAGAAATAAAGTTGAAAGAATCGGTAACAGACATTACCTCTTCATTGAAGCGCATCTTTGAGACCTCCTCATAGGGCACTAAAATTGGTCTTTGAAGAAGACCATAACCTCTAGGATGTTTCTAAGCAAGTGGAGAAGAGAATTTGTCAGGGGTTGGCCGAGAATGAAGGCTCAATGTGGTGTGAGGAAGAGAGGTAGGAGGTTCCCTTTTATAAGGGAGGAGAGGGGCACCTTTGGGAAAACTAAAAATATTATTTTATTATACAGTCATATTCGGTTTTTAATAGCTCCAAATTGATTTCATTCAAAGATAATGTAGGTATGGGTTGAAATACTCTAATGAAATAGAATTTATTCATGTTTATGTTTCTATTTTAACCTTATCATTTAGATTTAACCTTAAGTTAAATAATTTTACTTTTACCGTGTCTTCTTGTTTTATTACACTATAAGGTTGATAAACATACTATTACAAGACAAACGAACCCCAAGTTGTTTATTATTAATATATATAACTTTATCTAAGTCATTTGGCCAAACCTTAGATTTTTAGGAATAAAATAACAATTATTAATATAATATTTGTTTTAAAAACTATTTTATGAAAATTTTGAAACTATTTGGTAATTGATTTTTGTAAAAATTATAAAAAAATTATTAGGTCCAAAAAAGGTAATTAAATAAATACTAACATGTCATATTAACCTATAAAATTAGTGGAATTCAGAAAATGTCTCAAATTACATTTATTTGGGTATTTATAACATCAATTATGTCAATATTTTATTAATAAGAAAGTACTGCATCATCATTGTGTCATAAATAAATTTCATTATTTAGTGTCTAAAAATTTTAAATAAAATACCATTATGTAGGATATCGTTTGGATTTATAATGAATATATATAGTCTAATTAATCTTATGTATAACCCTATATTAAAAATGATTTAGTTATTAAACTTTGATTTTAACTATTTTAACTCTTTTTTAAATAAATTAATAATAAATGTCCAAATCTAATCCAAGTTGGCCTAAATGGTCATATTTTATTCCTAAGGTTGTTTTTGGACGAATTAAACTTTTCCAATAGAATTATGACACGTGTTAGGGTAATAATAATATCATTTTTACCTTTAATTACCCTATTTACATTTAACCGTGGTAAAAAAAGGAAAAAGTTACTATTCACCAATAATTATTTTCATCTCATTGAACCACATTTTAGTCCTTGATATTAACTGTGTCTCTCAGATTTTCAAAATTCAATTTATAGAAGTGGTAAAATTTCATTTAAATGAAAAATTCAGTTTTTTAACTACCACTAAGTGGTTTCCCTATTCATCGAAAATTGCAGTTTTTCCGAAAAATACCAAAAATTCAGCCTAAGAATTATTTGATATTCTGAATTCAAAATTGATGTTTATTTTGACAAATTCAAAACATAGAAGCTTCATTAATTAATTTTAAAATTAATTCCCATTATTAAAATAAATAGTGTGTTTTTTAAGAAACAATAACTATCAAAAGATTGATACTTGTTTATATCCAATTTCAAAGTGAACTTAATTCCAATGACCAACATTGGATTAAATTGTAAAAATATATTCTAATTACACTTTAAACCCAATTAAAAAGGTAATCTAACCATATAAATTATTGTGATGAAAAAAGTTGTTTTTAATTAAAATATAGCGTGTTTTTACTATTCATTAAAATATGAAAGTTATCAGAATAATATGAAAATTTTATCCAAAGTAAATTTTTATATCTTGATTCCAAAGAAGAATTTTATTTTGTAAAATTTAACTTATAGACATGTCAAAAACAAGATTTAAAGTGGGTGCTCCATCAAAAGGTGACAGAACTACATTTTTTGAAAAATACTTATTTTACACAAAAAAGTGATTTTTTTCTCATAGCATTTTCTAGAAAATGTGTAAGATGAATAATAATGTTATTAAATTCAAAATATAGTTAGTACTATTAATAACGGCTAGTTCATAGTAATATTATAACCATATATCGTTGTTTAGTGAAACCTGGTATTGCGTACAACACACGCTATCGAGGAAGGTCATGATTGCGTGTAATGCAATCCAAGTCAAGGTTGCATGTTGTGCAAGAATCCTCAGTTGTTTTGTATAACAGAATCCAACCTTATGTCATTTATACATGGAATATATATATATATACACACACTCAATGTTTCTTAGAATAACTACTATCAAAATTGTGTGTAACATGATCCAAGAATAGTGTTGTGTATGCAACAATCTCATACGGTGTTACGTATAGCGCAAGGTAATCTTGTTGTAGCTTACAACACAAGACATCAATGAAATTAAAAGAATATTTTTCAAAAAATCTTAGGGTGTTACATTCTTCCCCCCTTAAAATGAATTTCTTCCTCGAAATTCATCGGGGTTATAAATCGTTTACTATTTATATAAACCCACATCGTAAAAAGGAATACTAAAACATAATTTTAATAACTAAAGTATGAAATGTAATGATTACCCAAAGTAACTCATCACTGGGTTTCCATATAGGAGAACATATGTGAAAATATGGATATGGAAGAAAAATCTAACAATCATCTTCTGATGGAGAGTGGTAGAGAACATGGCTATGAAAAAGCCATCAATCAAAAAGCCATAGATTTGTGATGATCTAAGGTACCATCTGATTCATCGGATATAAGGGCACTAGGAAAACTTTTTTTTTTCAAGATCATTTCCCTAAAGTTGATGAAATTGGAATTAGAAGAAATACTTTCGTGATTTTGGTACAGTCTCACCGTTGGTCGTTCTTTGGACAATTTCCACTTCATCTCTTAAAGAAATAAAGTTGAATTTGTCATTCGTGAAGTGTTATCAGATCAGGTGATAGAATTATGGGTCATTCCATCTGTATCAAACAGAAGGTTATAAATGTTATCAAAAATACATAAGTCCTTCTATAGTGAGATTAATCATATATGGTTCCTAAAATGGAATTATACATCATATATCATACTTCTTAATAAAAAAAAACTAGTTTCTACTAACCATGGACATCCTGTAGGCCAGTGGTAGGTGATAAAGGACAATCGCACTTTGGTTGTGGGTTCGATTCCCACAGCCTTGTCCGACGTGATGGGTTGTCGCCTATCCTACAGGTTGTCCTTTTTCTAAAACTACATTACTATAACATCCCATCAATAATATCGAAAAAAATTCTATCCTTAAACAACACTAACTTATGTACAAAATTATCCATTCCAATCTTTAGGCTTATCTAAAATAATCGGTCCAAGCTCATAGTATAAAGAAAACGATTACTTGAAATGTCATCAACCAGGCATGTGAATACCATCATTTATCCCCCATATAACTAGTTGGTCACATTCCAAACATTCGAAGGCCTTAATCATGTATTCTCTTGAAAAATGAATACCCATTAAACCTTAGTGAAAACATGAATGCTGTAAAAAATTAACTCTTTCCACATCCCAAAATCCAAAAATTCTATATACTCAAACCATGATATAACTTTCTCCTTATATCAGTCATGAGCTCATGAATACTGGAAAACATTAAATTTTCTCCTTATCCCTTCAATATGCACATATCATATAATTCCAAAAATATCTGAATAACCTTTCATGGTCACTAGTACCATTCATCATATACTTTCAAAACATAAGGAAAGACGACAGTGTAACAATCCTTAGATGTCTCTTTATTCCATAGTACCATGAGATTATTTATACAACATTACACTTGATAAACATGTAATCATTCCACTACCTTCTTAAACCATTGACCAAGCTTCAACAATTCTTTCATCTCACATATCATTTGTAGTCTCTTCATCATCATCAATATAAATACTACCCAAACGACCATACTGATTCTCTTCATGAGACTTTCCCTTAGGGAATTGGTTTGCATAATGCCCGTACATTCCACATTTAAAACATTTAACCATTGTTGATTTCGTATCAATACCATTATCCTCATCCATGGTGTTAACTGAACCTTTCCTTTACACTTACTGGCTTTGTGTCCTTCTTTTCCACACCCAAAGCATCTTCTGGTTCCTTTGAAACATTCTCCTTGATGCCTCTTCCCACATGATTTACATAGGGGAAATTGAACTTTCTTTCCTCTATGATCATCATGAAACTCCATCTTTCTTTTATTAGTCGAGTCAGGAAACTTACCAAATTTAATTTTATTGATCATATTATGAGATTGCTGATTTGGCATAATAATGACGTTTGGACATCCAAATACCATTTCATTTGGTTTCTCATGAATAATATCATTCCATTGTCCATCATATCCTCTATTATCAGGAATCATCTTGTTTCCAGCCATTTTCTAAAACCCAAAAAGAATAGTGTTAGAGGTACAAATAATGCTAGGGAAAACAACATATTAAAGGGGGAGTACCATCAATATCTAACATCTTAGGTAATATTCTATGATCGTTACCATTGTTCTAGGACTATATTCTATACGTATACTTATCCTTAGGGACATCCCAAGACGTACCTTAGAAATATCTCTAGGGATATCACTAACGTTTTCGCATCCTAGTTCCCAAAGGTTAACTAAACCTTACCTCTGATACCAGCTGTAGAGTCCCGAAGCTTGACGTACATGGACATTAAATTACTTTTGCGGAATACTTAATACATAACAAAAACAGACACACAAGGATCGTAATAGTTTAGTGTCTTTAGAAACTCAGAATATAATCTTCTAATCATGGTGAAAGATCTTCAACATCGCCCATAAGATGTTCCCCTTTTGTTTTCATACCTAAAACCTTTCTTTAAATCCTGGGGAAAAGAAAACATATAAAGGCTGACCTCAAATTCTCAGTAAGGGTAAGCATGGATAAAATAAAAAAAATCAATAACATTTGAACTTCAAAACATGAACATAATATTTAAACATCAGAATCTTGACCAATGACATAAATCATGGAAGTACGTAAGGCATAGATCATAAAGAAACATTTTTAATGATAAAATATCCTGGGAATTAAACAAGTAATTGTGGAAAACCATTAAGAACATGATATGATTTCCATAGTAGCCAAGGCATTACTGCCAAAACCATCTTAGTGGACAATGACCCTTTCTGAATCGAGTTCACTCCTCGTTCCAGTCCTGTATTACTGAACTGGTTTAACTTGCCGTTCCAGCCATGTCTATCTCATGAGATATAAATCTTTACCCAATGAATTGTAGGGAGATATAGGTCCCACCCATCTCATAATGAAATCATTCTTACTTGTGCCACAAAATAAACATACATCATTCAAAATAACCCAACAAATAAAATGTGTTTCATAAGCATCATCCCATCATCACATAATCCATATAAATGAAATGGATATCATTTCATAATAAGAAAATTGAAACCATGTAAATCATAGATACATTAAACTTGAAACATACACATATTAAATAATGTCATCTTAGATGAAAAATGGTTTTGATAAAACACTTGAAATGAATTCATGAGGAAAATATCCTTTCTTCTTAAAAATAAATTTCTTTTCACAAAATGTCATGAAATTTTAAAAGAAAAGTGTTTTTTTGAAAATAGTCATGAAATCTTTTGGAGGAAGATTCATGAAAATAAGGCTTTATAAAACTGTAAAAATCCTTTCATGCCGTGTACGTTAAAAAACATTCTTCTCATACTTTTTTCGGAAAAGTAAAAAAGTACCTTGTAGGATAAATAAATGAAAGATTCCTTCCATAACATGGGGTAAAAGTCAAAATGGGTAAAAAGGACTTTAAAAATACATGAATAAACTTTTATAAAACATGGACATGGATGATAGCAATAACCCTAGTAAATACTTACGAATAAGCAATCTCAGATTAAAATGAGATTTGCACAATTATCCCCAACCTTAGGTCCGATATGCTTTGTATGGATCCGAACCTCCGGTATAATGATTTAAATAATATCAATGACTTATTACATAATCATATTAATTTTTATGATATCATATATGTTTCACTTATGACTTTATATTACCCGTTCTTTTGTAAATTCCATGTAAAAGCAGCGTTTTGGGTAAAATCATTTCGTTTATCGTATGTGTTTCGACTTGTCGTTCTTGATATTATTACATATATCCTAATTTAAATAATTCCAGAATTTAAAACATGATTTATATATAATATATATTCAATATATATATATATATTTTATAGATCGATAAAAGGAATGAAATACACCGTTCATGGAGACGGTAGGCCATACGTACGCATGAACGCTATTTTCGTTTCCTTATTGAATTGAATGAAATTAAATAGGTGACATAAATATATATATACATAAATATAGTAGAATTATTATTTCATATATTTCATTATTATTCATTATATAAACTTTATGATCATTCATGTATGGTTAACATGGAGAATGAATCTCATCACGTCGTGGAGACGGTCGTCCGTACGTACGCACGAGCGATGATATCATTCCCATAATTATTGAATAGAATTGGAGTGGATGGTATAATTTATCAGAATCATCATGATGTTATAATAAACATATATCGTTATTATTTACACCATTATACCCATCCATGTAAGGTGTTGGTGGAAAAAGAGATTTCACCATGGCGTGGAGACGGTATTCCGTACATACGCACGCGTGGTGATTTCATTTGTCGTAGGATGGATATATGGTAAAATAGGATTGTTTCATAATTATAATAACATATCCTTATATGAGTTATAATGATGTTATTACTTTATAATGAAACAACTAAAGAAGAAGAAGTTTAAAAAGAAATAAAGTTGAAAGAATCGGTAAAGGACATTACCTCTTCTTTGAAGCGCCTCTTTGAGACCTCCTCTTAGGGCACCAAAATTTGTCTTTGAAGAAGAAAAGAACATCTAGGATGTTTATATGGAAGTGTAGAAGATAATTTGTCAGGGTTTGGCCGAGCTTTAAGGCTCAAAGTGGTGTGAGGAAGAGAGGGAGGAGGTGCCCTTTTATAAGGGAGGAGAGGGGCACCTTTGGGAAAACTAAAAATATTATTTTATTATAAAGTCTTATTCAGTTTTTAATAGCTTCAAATTGATTTATTTCGAAGATAATGTGGGTATGGGTCGAAATAATCTCATCAAATAGAATTTATACAAGTTTATGTTTCTATTTTAACCTTATCATTTATATTTAACCTTAAGTTAAATAATTTTACTTTTACCGCGTCTTCTTGTTTTCTTACACAATAAGGTTAATAAATGTACTATAACAAGCCAAAAGAACCCCAAGTTGTTTATTATTAATATATATAACATTATCTAAGTCATTTGGCCTATCCGTAGATTTTTAGGAATAAAATTACAATTAGTAATATAATATTTGTTTTAAAAACTATTTTATGTCAATTTTGACACTATTTGGTAATTGATTTTTGTGAAAATCATAACAGAATGATTAGTTCTAAAAAAGTTAATTAAATCAATACTAACATGTTATATTAACCTATAAAATTAGTGTAATTCATAAAAAGTCTCAAATTACATTTATTGGGGTATTGTTAACATCAATTATGTCAAAATTTCATTAATAAGATAATTACCGCATCATCTTTGTGTCATAAATAAATTAAATTATTTAATTTATAAAAATTATAAATAAAATACCAGTATGTAGGAAATATTTTCATCTTTCTAATGAATACTTACAGTCGAATTATTATTATGTATAGACCTATATTAAAAATGATTTAGTTATTAAACTTTGATTTTAACTATTTTAACCCTTCTTTAAATAAATTAATAATAAATGTCCAAATCTAATCCCAGTGGGCCTAAATGGTAATATTTTATTCCTAAGGTTGTTTTTGGTCTAATTAAACTTATCCTATAGAATTAGGAAATGTGTTAGGGTAACAATAATATCATTTTTACACATAATTACTCTATTTACTTTTAACCATGGTAAAAAAAAGTAAAAAGTTACTATTCACCAAAAATTATTTTCATCTCATTGAACCACATTTTAGTCCTTGATATTAGACATGTCTCTCGGATTTTCGAAATTCAATTCACAGAAGTGGGAAAATTTCATTTAAATGAAAAAGTCGGTTTTTTAACTACCACTAAGTGGTTTCACTATTCATCGAAAATTGCAGTTTTTCATAAAAATACCAAAAATTCAGCTTAAGCATTATTTGATATTCTGAATTCAAAATTGATGTCTATTTTTACAAATTAAAAAAATAGAAGTGGCATTAATTAATTTTAAAATTAATTCCTGTTATTAAAACAAATAGCTTGTTTTTTAAGAAACAATAACTATTAAAAGATTGATACTTGTTTATATCCAATTTCAAAGTGAAATTAATTCTAATGACCAACATTGGATTAAATTGTAAAAATATATTCTAATTACACTTTAAACCCAATTAAGAAGTTAATATAACCATATAAATTATTGTGATGAAAAAATATATTTTTAATTAAAATATAGCGTGTTTTTACGATTCATTAAAATATTAAAGCTATCAGAATAATATGAAAAATTTATCCAACGTAAATTTTTATTTCCTGATTTCAAAGAAGAATTTTAGTTTTTTAAAATTGAACTTATTGACATGTAAAAACAAGATTTAATGTGGGTGCGCCATCAAAAGGGGGAAAACTACATTTTTAAAAAATACTTATTTTACTCGAAAAATTGATTTTGTTCCCATACCATGTTCTAGAAAATGTGTTGGATGAATAATAATGTTATAAAATTCAAATTTTAGTTGATACTATTCATAATGGCTAGTTCGTAATAATATTATAACCATATATTGTTGTTTAGTGAAACCTGGTTTTGCGTACAACACACGCTATCAAGGAAGGTCATGATTGTGTGTAATGTAAGCCAAGTCTGGGTTGCGTGTTGTGCAAGACTCCTCCATTGTTTCGTATTACAAAATCCAACCATATTTCATTTATACATTGAATATATTTATATATATACACTCAATGTTTCATAGAATATCTACTATCAAAATTGTGTGTAACATAACCCAAGAATAGTGTTGTGTATACTGCAATCTCATATGGTGTTACGTATAGCGCAAGGTAATCTTGTTGTAGCTTACAACACAAGAAATCAATGAAATTAAAAGAATATTTTTCATAAAATCTCTGGTTGTTACATGGAATCACGGGTGGTGTGAAGTAGTTATAGTGGGTTTGTGATAACATCATATTGGAAGCCATTTCATATCAATGTCTCTTGAGTTGGTTAAAATATAACTGGACACATGAAATTTATAGGGACTATTTCCGAGTGTCCAAGATTAGTGTCTTTTTTGGGGAGTAGTTTTTCATGTCCCATAAGGATTAATATCCTCTCTTTTAATGGAATATATTATTTTCCCTATTGTATCTAATTTATTGTGAAGCATGACTAGTGGGTAACCCATTATAAAGGGAATACATGATTGAGAGGGTTATATAATAGATGAATCATATCATGAGTCTGTGGATAATAATTGAACATAATAGAATATTTGATGATTTGGCCTTGGTTAAAGGGAACTAATATGATCTTTTGGGCCACTATATTAGTCTGATCAAACTTTTCCAAAGTCAGTGATTAAGATAAATAGTTATATACCATTATAAAATGTTAAATAATAATTTTTTTGGTAGTTTTACATTATCAAATAATTGGTTTGGATTTATCTTGGATAAAACACATCATGTTTAATATCTGCACACATGATCCTTAGCAATGATAAACACATTAGATGTGAGGTAATTTTTGGATCAAGTCTTTGTTATTTTCATTGTGATCAAGGCGCATCATAAGATAATTATTTTATAAGAGGTTTATTTTTGTGTGCATGGGTAAAATGTATCATACAGTCCATCAAGAAAAAACCAATTAATTAGATATATAATAATCCTAACACACTTGCCTCATAGTGAGACTATCTATAGGATCTATGTGCTTGAATGAAGGGTGTGTCTCCATAGGTATGTATATACTGAAGATATAATAGAGCTAATATTTATTAGATATATATATTGAATTATTGTATGTATAAAATTATAAAAAACATATCATGTAACCCAATTTTCACTTCTATCCTTTTTCACAAGTCTAAAAATTAGGGCACTCGACTGTTTATCACAAGAATATGTTTATAAAAAACTAATCCTTATCTATTTGAGTGGTGACATAAGAGATAATTTAACCATGAATTTTAAGTTGGAGATTTGTGGATTTTCAGACATTTTATGAAGATTCATTGATGGTTGTATATTCTAAAGTCACCCAATTATACAAACACTATGTCTTTAACATGGGATAATTTTGCAGTGAAACTAATTTGGTGCTCACAACAATGTTAGTGAATGAAAATAGTGAAATATTATAGTGTTTTCAACAGATAACCATGGTGGTTTATATTCATGGGTGCATGAATTAGACTCATCATCATCAAATATATCATTCTTTTTTCAATATTTTGAAAAATGATCACATAAATAATTAGTTTTAGTGATATGATACTTTTTTGGTTCATACTAATGACCCCAAAAATTGGGATTTACCTAGAATGAATAGAATAGGGTTATGAGATTAATTGAGGTGTTTAGTTCCTTTTAATTTCATTAAAAAATAACTATGGAAGATAAAATTTTCTAGTATTTTAACTTGAATATTTATACATTCCACTAATAATGAATCGTTATTACTCAGGGGATGGAATAATAATTCTTATCCTGGCATGAGTCTTCACGATCTAACATAAGAATTCATTCTGATAACCACTAATGTATATATAAAACACCATACAATATAACTGAATCTTATTGGACATGAGGGAAAATGAATTGTTTTATATTATGACTAAAAATTATCATGATTCGAGGATAGAAAACAGAATAAAATACTACTTATAAATTCAATGTTTGTTTTTGGACAAGAATTGGATGTTAATGTGAACTTATCCCATCACCCTAATACAAGGTTAATCTATTATATAAAAAATGAAAAAGAAATATCAACTGAGATGTATACATTTTTACATACATTTTATTGACATGTGTAACTAATCTATCACTGTAAACCATGGTCAATCCACTAAGATAATAAAGGGTGATGGATGGTTCTCTCTCTGACTTTTAGACCTCAGTAGGTATTACTAGTTCATGTATTTCCGCTCAATTAATGTAAACTAGTGTTCTTATATTTAAAAATTTAATTATTTTAAGAGTTAAATGTAATACAAGACAAAATGTGGGATTTAGGAATGTAAAGGTCTATTCATAAGTGGTTCATGAACCCCAATGAGATATTCCTATTTCATAAATTATTTTTATTATTCTAATCCTATGTGTATAAAAATAATGAGCTCTAGTTTTTTCAATGAACAATCATAACACAGAGAGAATGGAATATAATTTACTTGGTTTTTTAAAACTCAACGAGGATTAATCCTCTTAAAATTATCTTACTTAACATTCACCTAAGACTAGTAATTAATTAACTTAGTCTGTGAAGAATTTAATTATTCATAGGTCTCCCTTCCAGGGTTTTCACATGATATGATTATCAAATATTTAATATCACTTTTTTAGAATATGTATTTTGTACCAAATCTATGCAACAAGTTTATTAGCCTAGATATTCGGATAAAGGAGCACGAAATAATTAATGTTTTTTAAAATTATTTTTTTCTTATTTTAAGGTTATATAGTTCATAAGAAATATAATTAATTTTAGTTTACTTTCCAAAAATAATTAATGTCAAACTAACATCAATAAGGAGCTAGAATCTAGTGCATGTGAACTATGAAGGTTGTTATAAAATTGTAATGTTTTACAGATTTGAAAAAAGATAAGGTGGAATGTACTACTATAAGGGAGAATTTTACATATATTTTTTTATATTTCCCAAAATAGATATGAACCATGGTAAATATAAGATACATGTAGACTGAGTTAAATGTTATTCAGATATATTAATCAAGAATTTATACTTAAAATGATTCCAACAACACTTCAATGTGAATTGCGATAATGGTCTATGAAAGTATCCCAAATTGTTGTTAATCATATCCCCAAATGGGAATTTCAAATTTTATGTTAGTCTCCCATTTAAAAAGGGGTCAATTCTAGTGAAAAATCATGCTCATTATCTTTATAGGATATCAATGAGTGACTATGTTACATTTTATGAATGGAATAAAGAAACATTTAGTCTACAAATATATAATCTCTAAATATGTCAAATAAATGTTGAGGATAAAGTTTATTGTTTTTAAAGGGGGTGGCCTAGTGATAGGATAATTCGTAAAACCTGATGATAATTGATAGAGTACATAACATAGGAATAAAATAAAATATAAAAATTAAAAGGTATCCCATGCTAATTTTTCATAGTATCTCAACATGACATGTGATGATAGGAATAATGAAATATATTGTTTAATAATATGGTGAAATTCCTTGTCCCAGTGTATGATAAATGAATTAAACAAGTTTTTATTAGGGTAGCATACAGTAGGAACTTTTATGGAGATTATAATTTGAAATATGGTAATTAGGTCTCTCTAAATAGACCACTCTAACAATTTTTAATTCTATTCTTGAACGTCCTTATGATGTGTATTTTAATATCAAATTTTTTAGACCAATATATTGTGAAATTTATAATACTGTAAAAATAAATTATATGCAAATCTATTTATATTCCTTCATTATTTTATTTTATTCTTCTCACATTTGGTTCATGGAATGTGGACTAACTTTAGTAAAATATTATGTAAAATATTTCTTCAAAAACCCAATTTTATTAGGATATGTGATAGGATATCCATCCATAGTGAATAAATAATATTCTCCATTAGAGTTTACCTTTTATAGGATGTAAGGCCCCACTAACTTGGATTCAATTTTCAATATTCATATAAAGGTATCTTTAGCGTCATGAAGGTAGATACAGGTTCTCAAAGAATTCAGGACCAAAACAAAAATTTATATTTGAATGTTTATTATATTCCATTATAATAAGAATATAAGATAAGCAGGGCTTAAAAACTTCTCATATGAACACCTTCCAATTCATTAAATTAGATTTTTTAAAATTTGTATTTAGTTAAATGGTCTTATATTTCAAATTTTTTAGTGAGGAATCCTTAACAACAATTGGATTGAAAACATTAATATCATACAACATAGAATGTAGTGTCACATGTGTAGGGGTGTATTTTGTGGGTTTTAGGCTCATAACATATTGATAATTTCATGGAAATGTTTTTTTATCTTTATCAACTATTTTATCTGCGATATATTATAGGTTAATATTAAATTAATCTATCAAAACATTGACATCAACAAGATACAAAGATTAAGGATCCAAGTATATGTTTTATGAATTATTATAATAGATATTATTTTTCATTAAAATTTATTAATAATCTAAACTTGAATTTTTTCAATTTTTCGTGATGATAGCTTGGGGAATTGTATAATTTTTAATGATTAAAAACATTATATATGAGATCACATGTTTATTCATTGATTCATATTATTATAATTAATCTACTCATTTAGGGTATAATTCAATGTTAGTGTGGATGAACTTATACTTTCAGGTCATCGATATAGGGTATTGGGCCAACATATCTAACCCCACCTATGGAAAATGTCATTGAGTACTTGGTAATGTGAAACATGTATATTGGTCATTGTATAAAAATTGAATGAATATTACATGTGAAACATATACCAAGGTATACTTATCATATTAAATTATGGATCTATCCTCATTTGATGGATTTAAGTGGTATTCAGTCATATATTCACATATAAATCACTTTAGAGGAAAATAAGACATCACAAAGAAATATTTCTGCCGAAAATCAATGGATTTCTATCATTTTTAGCTCATTAGTGTGGAAGATAAACCTATTGAAATTATTAGTAACTTTCCATAAACAATACATAACATTGAATTAAATAAATAATTCACAATGTGGATCTTTTCAGGTTTAGATTTTTAGAGAATTAGGACATAACTATTACATCTCAAAAGATTACAAGGTATTCATTTCTACATGGATTTCCATTTTTTCATAAAATAAAAACTCTTGAAAAAAAGAGTCATGTCTAGTTCCATGTTTTAGACATCAAGACGTTTCCTTGATCACATCCTTGACCCTATTCATCATTATGTCCTGTGAAAAAATTTCAAAACCTGGGATGAGAATCAAAGGCTCAGTAAGGGTTATAAAACAAAGAATGGAATAATTTGTTAATAAATACTTACAAAACATGAAATATTTTACTTATGTCATGAAATCCTAAGATTTATGAAAGACACATAGAAATCATAAATCATAAAGGTAACTTGTGGCATCCATATCAAACGTAAATTTTAGCTATCACAGCTACATAGGGAGTTACATTGGAATACCCATCACAGGTTATTCTCTAAATCTCTTTGGAGAAACATTCACTTTTACCTCGGTCATGTTACCAAATGCCTTGGAGAGCTATCTCGGGCTCAGCCGCCCCTGGTTTATCAAAGAACCACCCATATACATGAACAATTCCCAAGAACCATAACATAATCATAACATATAACAAATTTATAAAGTAAAGATACCATTTACACTTTCCAATATATCAAATCAAGATATTTAAATAAACAAGGTTTAATCAAATCATTTCAAAACCATTTAAAAAGAGATTTTTGAATCAAAGTGTCCCATAACACTTTGAAGATTTTAAATGAATTATCATTGGAAGACATTAATGTCCATATAAATAAATCCTGAAACCCATTTTTAAAACATCGACATTAATGAGAATTATTTAGAAGAATAAATCATCAAAACATTTAAAACAATACTTTCGTTAAAGAGTTTTTTAACAAAAAGAGAGAGACACATGAATACAAATAATTGAGGAATAAAATTTAATCAGAACTTTATTATATCATTAAAATAAAGGGATTCATGATATAATATGTCAATGTACAGTATATACACCATATAAGAGTGAATTGGTTCATAACAACAATGAAGTGTAAGTAGAAATGTAAATTGAGATGAAATCCCCTATAAAGATGGTATCCTTAAATTAATGGCAAATCAATCACGTAATTATGTGGGACATATATAAATACACCCAATATAAGTGGATATTAAGTGTACAAAAATCAGAGGTAATTCACACATATTCACTGGATGACATATTCAATGAGTACATGTTGAACCCGAAGAATTGAAATTGGGTTACGAGGTTCCCTTGTAAAAATTTGACTGCCTAACGACGTCCCTTTAAAATTCCAAAAATGAGTTTATGAGATAAAAAAGTGAAACTAATCACCTGAATATAAAGTTTAAATCAATAAGGATATATTATAACATATCCCAACATAATAATATGTAAATTAAAAGACATAACAAAAAGATGTCTTTTATAAAGAGGAGGGCGAATGGTTCCCTTACTGATTTGGTAATTTACAAAACAAACACCACATGAAATAAGGATCATACAATGAATATGTAAATACTCATAGATGATTGTATATTAAACAATGAGTATAATCATGGACAGTACATATGCCACACAAAAGGAGATAGTGGCTAATATAGCATGAATCTCACGGGAATAAAAAGTGAGATGAAAAACCCTTACTTCATTGTATTCAAGTTTTTATCGTATGACCAAAAGTTAATAACCACAAAATGAATTACAGAATACCATGAATATAAAGACAATCATGGTAATATATATATCAATGGTAGTACACATTACACCACATGTAATAAATAAGTGGCGATCAATGGAAATCTCATAGAATTAAAAGTGAGATAAGAAAATCCCTTCCAAAAATTCCGCAGCCTAAATGCACCACTTAAAAATTCATAAAATGAATCGATGAGAGTAAGAGGGGGTCTCTCATTATATTAAAATACAAATTAATGTATTGTGAATATAAAATAACATCCTCCAACATAGGAACATGGAGCATAAAATAAATGACATAAAAGAAGGTACTTGAAAAGAAAGAGAGAGGTCAAATCCCTTACCTCGTGTATGACTTGACTCGATCATTCATTAATCTACTAAATAATAAACTAATGTTAATTTATACTTTCCTAAGAACATTTTTCAAGTTTATTATTCCTTTTATATCACTTATTACAATGTTATAAACAATATTTAATCATTTAAGTTAATAATGTTCGTTTTATTGATATTTTGTACTTGAGTAAAAAAGGGACTTCTTTTATTTACATGTTGTTCATGTTGTCAAAGGTTAATTATATAAATATTTATATTCATGATTTAGATATCATATAAATCATATATATATAGTGTATTCATGTATTTATAATAGTAAATAACATTTAGAGGTAAGAAACGAAATGCACTGTTCATGGAGACGATAAGTCGTACGTACGCATGAACACTACTTTCATTTCTATTTCATATTTTAATTGAAATAAAACATAATGATACATAGGTATATTATAATTACAGTATAATATCATATATTATATCGTTAACTCTATCCTTTATAAATCCCATGTAAGGCATTAACGAATCAAATCAATTTGAGGGGGCGGTAGTCCACACTTCCTCAAATGAGATAATCCTATATACCCACTATGGAAACCAAAAAGGATGGATATAAATTGGAAGTACAGAAGCATAAGGAAATCATAAAAATAATATATATCATATATAAATATAGTTTCATCATAATTCCCACCATGAGAGGTGGTAAGATGTAATAGAACAATCATCGTTTCGTGAGGCCTATGTTTTCCATCCACATACACATTATGTTCTTCATCCATTAGATGAAGGAATGTGTAAGTGTAGTTCAAATACTTCTCATAAAAAACCCTAATGTAATTATGATACTGGTGTTGTAACAAAAGAAATTAAATAAAAAGAGTTTAGGGGTTGGAGAAGTAAAATAAAAGAAAACAAATTTAGAGAAACTGTTACCTTTAATTTGGGTAAGTCTCTTTGGTTTGAACCAAAGGACTTCTTGAAATTCATTTTTCCTAAGTTAAGGACTATAGGAGGAGGAGAGGGATGTAGGGAGATTAATTGGGCAGAGTTTGGACGAGCCAAATGTCTTGAGAGGTGTGAGGAATTGGATAGAAATGGTCTTCTTTTATAAGGGAGAGGAGGGGATCTTTAGGAAAGTGTGAAAACATTATTTTATTATATCATGATATTTGGTTTATAATAGTCCAAACATCATTAAGGTAGAATATAAGATAACTCATAATCCAATTAAAATCATCCAATCATAATTGGACATGTTTTGGATAATATTTTAATCATTATAATCTTATTTATTTTAATCATTTATTAATGAGGTAAATACTACATGATTATTTTGTCATAAATAATTTAATATATTCTATGTCTAAAAATTATAGAAAAATTACTATATTTTATGAAAAATTCTGAGCATTCCAATTAATATTTATATTCCAAATTAGGACTTATATAACACCATATAAAAATTAATTACTAAACTATTTTTGTTAATGTCAATTTTGTCTTCACATTAAATTAATTAATCTAAATTGTCATTATCACTTCCCAGTGGCTTAATGGGGTCCCAAAATCGACCCAATGATGCCCATGGTCTTAAATGACTCAACCAATAATTTTAGGACAAGTGTTAAGGTAATTTTGAATTATTGTAATATTCTATTAACCATGAATTACCCTATTTACCTTTAACCGCGGTAAATAAAAGTCAAGAATACTATTCACCAAAAATTATTTTCATCTTAACGAAACACATTTTTTGTTGTTGATAACAACCATGTATGGAGGATTTTCGAAATTTAATTCATAGAAGTGGTAAAATTTCATTTAAATGAAAAATTCGGTTTTTTAACTACCAATAAGTGGTTTCACTATTCATCAAAAATTGAAGTATTTCAGAAAAATACCAAAAATTCATCCTAAGCTATATTTTATATTCCAAAGTAATAAATGATTTATATTTTTCCAGATTAAAAACATATAAGTGTCATTAATTAATTTTAAAATTAATTCTCGTTATCAAAACAAATAGCGTGTTTTTAAGAAACAATAACTATAAAAAGATTGATACTTGTTTATTGCCCATTTCAAAGTGAAATTACTTCCAATGACCAAAATTGGATTAAATGGTAAAAATATAATTTATTTTAAATTTAAAACCAATTAAAAAGATAATCTAACCAAATAAATAAATTAGATTAAATGGCACTTTTGAATTAAAATACAATATTTTTTACTTTTCATTAAAAAAAGAACTTTATCAGAAAAATACCAAAAAATTACCCAAAGTAAAATTTGATGACCCCGTTATAAATAAGGATATTAATTGGTCAATTAGAATGTATTAAAGTGACCAAAACTATATTTAAAGAGGGTTCTCCAATAAAAGGCTGTAAATCGGCCTTTTAATGAAAATTATGCTTAAAATTATATTCAATAACATTTTAAGCCTCCAACATTTATTGGATAAATGTAATTAAATTTGAAAAAATTTATAATCATATTGTATTTAGTTTTGTTTATTCCTGCCAAGAAAACTTCTAGGAGTTACTGACCATTTAAAAAAATAATATTATATTATTAGTGTGAAACGAAAGATATTAAAGAAACTCGTTGTGTATCAGGTACTCTATCGAACATAGCAACCCTTTTAAAGTAAAATTAATATTTAATTAACAAATATTAATAAATATGAATATGAAATATTCTTTATTTACCTTGGATGTTACATCCTTCCCCCCTTTTGTGAATTGCGTTCTCACAACTTTAAAATTGGGATCAGAAACTTCATTGAAATCCCTGCATCAGAAAATGAGTAAATTAATATATCACTTTAAAAGAAAGAAAGAAAAGTACAAAGGTCACATGAGACAAAATATACTAGGATTCC
Source organism: Viscum album (assembly GCA_963277665.1). Classification (NCBI taxonomy): domain Eukaryota; kingdom Viridiplantae; phylum Streptophyta; class Magnoliopsida; order Santalales; family Viscaceae; genus Viscum; species Viscum album. Next base: position 1,327,457,990 of record OY728120.1, on the reverse strand, counting down.
ATGAAAACATGGATATGGAAGAAAAAACAAAGTGTCAAGTTCTGATAGAGAGTGTTAGAAAACATGTTTAGGAGAAATTTAACCACCAGAAAATCAAAAACATGTGATAGGTTAAACGGTATTTGATTCCCCTGTAGGAAAAGTTAACTGAAAACGTTTTTTTAAGTTACTTTTCATTTAGTAATTTATTTATGAGCTTAACTAAATCATAAGGAAACATACTTACTTTTCATGTAGACTTTCATCTCTTACTAGATTTCTTACACAAACTCATATTTTCACCAAAATATGAGTATTTAGGATGAATTATTCTCATTAGGAGAGCTATAATCAACTTTGAGAGAATCACCTAATCCACAAAAGATGAACTATATATTCCCCATGTATTTAGACCTTAAACAAAACCAAAATGGTTAGTACAAGATCAGATAATCCCCAAAAAGGATAGTCTTTTACAAAAAGAAAAACTACAATTAATCTCCAAAATTTGTCCAACAAAACCCAAAGATCCTCAAAGACCATTCAATAAAAGGTTATCCTTAAAATTCTTCAAAGTAATAAAAATAATGATTTAACCCCAAATCTCTGATGTATTTAATCACATAGTCTTCCAAGATAAATCTAAACATTTATCTCCTAATAACATTAGTTACTCGTAAAGTCTCATATTGAAAAGTAATTAACGTAACCACATATCCTCCATGGTAGGTTAATAATTTCCATAGATAACCTAAAATAAACGTATTCTTGATTCATAAGATCATCAAACTAAAAAAATAATTCATGCTAACAAGGGACTTCACGTAGTCCAGTGGTAGTCAATAAATACATGTCGCACTTTGGTTGGGGGTTCGATTCCTGCAGCTTCGTCTGACGCGATGGGTTGTCAAACGGTCCGTGTGTTGTCCTTTTTCAAAAACTATATAATTTTAAAACATTCCCCAAAAAAAGATAAATTTACCAAAAATAACCATAACATATTTTAACCAAAAATTTTAACAAATAACTTTCATTTTTCATCCCAAAAATTATTAACCTGTAATTACGTCAAATTCATGGATCATATTAACCCAAATTGTTCTTTATAACTATATCCGCAAAAGAAAAGGTAATTATTCCTTGAATAAAATTTTCATATATATCAAACATCAGGGTTACACATACTATAAAAAGTCTTCTAATGTAATCTCATCATCAAAAGAGCCTTAATACTTTTAACCATTTCACCATCCTAAAATCTACCATTACTTTTGAATCCCTTATTTGTTGACTTCTTACTCATTCAACATTTTTCATGATCCATTAACCATTCCTTTCCAACTTATTCTAAAATACTTATTTCCTACATACAAAATCATGAATCATATCCTAATATTTTAATAATAGGAAAACATATGTTATGAAATAATCCATACCTTTCATTGTTCATTGTCAGTTTCTTCATCCTCAATCGTAATGGTATTAGGTATTGGTAAACAAATATTTGTATGATCCTGGTGATCCCAATCCCAAAACATCTTCATAGGACATGTGTTTTCATAATGACCATGCCCACCACATTTAAAACATTCAATTGATCCCTCTGAAAGGACTTCTTTCCCTTTTCTAGAGTCAACTAAATGCTTCAATTTTCCATGGTAGGTTCTTCCTTTATGACCTTCATTTCCACATTTATAGCACCTTTTTGTCCCTTTGAAACATTTACCTAGGTGTTTCATTCCACATCTTGGACACATAGATTTTTTAGCACACTTACCTTTATGATTATTACCTGAACATCCATAGGGATTTCTTTCTCGCATATATGATGCTATATAAAGATCACTATTGTTCCAGTGGTCAATCATGATTCCAGATAGTTGGTTGAGAATAACCAAAAGTGTTCTCATTGAAGCTCCCATATCATTCAATTTCTCATTCAGAAATCCATAATAGTTTTCTTCACATCCATTGTTAATTTGGTGCCAGCTAGATCAAGCCATTTACTAAAACCAAAAAGGCCATTATGAGTATATGAGTAAAATCATCCTGTAATATCTTATTATGAGGGTAAACACTAAGATATACTTATTCATGTTATCTTAAACTCATTCACATTATCTAAAAAAATATGACTCTTTTTGAAATCCTAACCATTATGGTAATGTCACTTATGCTTAAAGAATACCCTAACCTCTAATGTTATGTAAACCTACCTTTGATACCAACTATAAGGACCCGACCTTAAACATTACATAATATTGAATTAAATGAATAATTCACAATGATGATCTTTTCAGGTTTAGAGTTTTAGAGAATTAGGACATAACTATTACATCTCAAAAGATTACAAGGTAGTCATTTCTATATAGATATCAATTTTTTTATAAAATAAATACTCTTGAAAAAAAGAGTCATGTCTAGTTCCATGTTTTAGACAGCATGGAATTTCCTTGATCCCATCCTTGACCCTACTCATCTTTAAGTCCTGTGAAAACATTTCAAAACATGGGATGAGCACAAAAGGCTCGGTAAGGGTTATAAAACAAAGAATGTAATAAGTTGTTCATAAATACTTAAAAAACATGAAATCTTTTACTTACTTCGTGAAATCATAAGATTTATGAAAGACACATAGAAATCATAAATCATAAAGGTAACTTGTGGCATCCATATCCAAATTACATTGTAGCTATCAAAACTACATAGGAAGTTACTTTGGAATACTCATCACATTATATTACCTAAATCTCTTAGGAGAAATATTTATTTTTACCTCTATCATGTTACCTAATGCATTGGAGAGCTACCTGGGGCTCACCCACCCTAGGATTATCATAGATCCACCAGTATATGTAATCCATGCCCAATACCATAACATAATCATAACATTTAACACATGTATAAAGGAAAGATAACATTTCCACATTCCAATATATCAAATCAAGATATTGAAATAAACTATGTTAAATCAAATCATTTTCAAAACCTTTTAAAAATATATTTTTGAATTAATGTGTCCCATACCACTTTGAATCTTTTAAATGAATTATCATTTGAAAACATTAATGTCCATATAAATAAATCCTAAAACCCATTTCGAAAACATGGACATTAATGAGTAATATTTAAGAAGAATAAATTTTAAAAACATTTAAAACGATATTTTACTTAAATAGTTTTTTTAACAAAAAGAGAGAGACACTTCAATACAAATAATTGAGGAATAACATATAATTAGAACTTTATTATATGATGATAACAAAGGGATTCATGATATAATATTTCAATGTAAAATATATGCACCATATAATAGTGAATTGGTGCATAACAACAATGATGTCTCAATATAAGTGTAAATTGAGATGAAATCCCTTATAAAGATTGTATCCTTAAATTAAGGATAAATCAATCACATAATTATGTGGGACAAATATAAACACACATAATATAATTGGATATTAAGTGTAAAACAATTATAGGTAATTCACACATATTCACTGGATGACATATTCAATTAGTACAAGTTAAACCCGAAGAATTGAATTTCGGTTAAGAGGTTCCCTTGTAAAAATTCGGCAGCCTAACAGCGTCACTTTAAAATTCAGAAAATGAGTTGATGAGATAAAAAAGGGAATCTCGTCACCTGGATATAAATTTTACATCAATAAGGATATATTATAACATATCCCAACATAATACAATGTAAATTAGACGACATAACAAAAAAGAAGTCTTTTATAAAGAGGAGGGTGAATGGTTCCCTTACCGATTTGGTAATTTGGAAAACATACGCCACATAAAAGAAGGATAATACAATGAAGATGTAAATACTAATAAATGAAATTAAATTAAACAAAGATTAAAATCATGGAAAATACATGTGCCACACAAAAGGAGATTGTGGCCATTATATCATGAATCACACGAGAATAAAAAGTGAGACGAAAACCCCTTACTTCATTGTATTCAAATTGAATCGTATGACCAAGAGTTAATAACAAAAAAATGAATCACAGAATAAAATGTATATAAAGCTAATCATAGTAATATATATCAATTTCAGTACACATTACACCACATGTAATAAATAAGTGGCAAACAATGGAAATCTCACAAAATTAAAAGTGAGATAAGAAAATCCCTTACAAAAATTCAGCAGCCTAAATGCGCCACATAAATATTCATAAATTGAATTGGTGAGAGTAAGAGGGGTTCTCTCATCATATAAAAATACAAATTTATTTATGGGTAATATAAAAGTACATCCTCAAACATATAAACATGGATCATAAATGAAATAACATAAAAGAGAGTACTTGAAAAGAAAGAGAGAGGTCGAAACCCTTACCTCATGTCCGACTTGACTCGATCATTTTGTAATATCCTGAATAATAAACTAAATTTAATTTCTACGTGCTTAAAAACCTTCTTCATGTTTATTATTCCTTTTACATCTCTTATTACCATGTTACAAACATTATGTAATCATTTAAGTTAATAATGTTCGTTTTGTGGATATTTGGTACTTGAGTCAAAAATGGACTTCTTTTAATTACATGTTGTTCATGTGTCAAAGGTTCATTATATCCAAAATTATATTCATGATTTATATATCATATATTTCATATATATCTAGTATATACATTTATTTATAATAGTTCTTAACATTTAGAGGTAAGAAAATAGATGCACCGTTCATGGAGACGGTAAGTCGTACGTACGCATGAATGCTACTTTTATTTCTATTTCTTATTTTAATGGAAATAAAACATAACTATATATAGGTATATTATAATTTCAGTATAATATCATATATAATATTGTTATGTCCATCCTTTATACATCCCACATAAGGCATTAACGAATCAAATCACTTTGAGGGGGCAGTAGTCTGCACTTCCTCAAATGAGATTATCGTATTTACCCACTATGGAAAACATAAAGGCATGATTTAAATGGGAAGTACAGAAGAATAAGGAAATAATAAAAATAATATATATCATATATAAATATAGCTCCATCATAATGGCCACCATGATAAATGGTAAGATATAACGAACAATCATCATTTCGTGAGGCCTTAGTTTTTCATCCAAAGAAACATTATGTTCTTCATCCATTAGATGTGGGTGGGTGTAAGTGTAGTTCAAATAATTCTTATAAAAACATCTTATTATAATTAGTATACTGGTTTTGTTACAAAATAAAGGAAATAAAAAGAGTTCATGGGTTGGAGAAGTAAAATAAAAGAAAACAAATTATGAGAAACTCTTACCTTTAATTTAGTTAACTCTATTTGGTTTGAACCAATGGACTTATTGAAATGGATGTTTCTTAAGTAAAGGATTCTAGGAGGAGGATAGGGATGCAGGTAGATTAATTGGGAAGATTTTTGGAGATCCAAATGGCTCTAGAGGTGTGTGGAGTTGGATAAAAATTGTCTTATTTAATAAGGGAGAGGAGGGGCGCTTTAAGAAAGTGGGAAAACATTATTTTATTATATAATGATATTGGGTTTAAAATAGTCCAAACATAATTAAGGTAGAATAAAAGATGACTCATAATCGAAATAAAATCATCCAATCATAATTGGACATGTTTTGGATAATATTTTAATCATTATAATCTTTTTTATTTTAATCATTTATTAATGAGGTAAATACTGCATCATTATTGTGTCATAAATAATTTAATTTATTTGATGTCTAAAAATTATAAAAAAATACAATCTTGTAGGAAATATTTTTATCTTTCCAATGAATATTTATAGTCGAAAATATGACTTATATAACACCATATAAAAATTAATTACTAAACAATTTTTGTTAATGTCAATTTTGTCTTCACATTAAATTAATTAATCTAAATTGTCATTATCACTCCCAAGTGGCTCAATGGGGTCCCAAAATCGACCCAAAGATTCCCATATTCGTAAACGACTGAACCCATAATGTTAGGACATGTTTTAAGGTAATTTTGAATTATTATAATATTAGTATAACCTTGAATTACCTTATTTACCTTTAATCGCGGTAAATTAATGTCAAAAGTTACTATTCACCAAAAAATATTTTCTCTTAATGAACCACATTTTACTTCTTGATAACAACCATGTATGTCGGATTTTTGAAATTCAATTCACAGAAGTGGTAAAATTTCATTTAAATGAAAAAGTCAATTTTTTAAACTACCACTAAGTGGTTTCACTATTCATCAAAATTGAAGTTTTTCAGAAAAATACAAAAAATTCCGCCTAAGCAATATTTGATATTCCAAATTCAAAAATGATGTATATTTTTCCGAATTAAAAACATAGAAATGGAATTAATTAATTTTAAAATTAATTCTCGTCATCAAAACAAATAGCGTGTTTTTATGAAACAATAATTATGAAAAGATTGATACTTGTTTATGTCCAATTTCAAAGTGAAATTACTTCCAATGAACAACATTGGATTAAATGGTAAAAATATAATTTATTTTCAATTTAAAACCAAATAAAAAGATAATCTAACAATATAAATACATTAGATTAAAAGGCACTTTTGAATTAAAATACAATCTTTTTCACTATTCATTAAAAAATGAACTTTATCAGAAAAATACCAAAAAATTACCCAAAGTAAAATTTGATGTCCCCATTATAAAAAAGGATTTTAATTGTTAAATTATAATTTATTAAAGTGACCAAAACTATATTTAAATAGGGTTTCCATTAAAATGTGGTTAATCGACCTTTTAATGTAATTTATGCTTAAAATTATATTCATTCACATTTTAAGCATCTAACATTTATTGGATAAATGTAATTACATTTAAAAAAATTGTATAATAATGTTGTATATAGTTTTGTTCATTCACTCCAATACAACTTCTAGGATTTAACGACCATTTAAAATAATAATATTACATTATTAGTGTGCAATGAAAGATTTCAAAGAAACTCGTTATTGCGTATCAGGTACTCTATTGAACAAAGCAACCCCTTTAAAATAAAATTAATATTAAATTAAAAAATATTAATAAATATAAAAATTTCATATTCTTTATTTACCTAGGAAGTTACATAAATAATAACATTATTAGGGATTTGAAATTATTTTCTTGGATATCTGGAGGTGGAGGATGAAATAATACCAATAATAGAATGTTGTTGATTTTATAAAATTATTAGATTTATTCAATCATTAATAAAGTTTCTAACATTCACTGATCTACGTTGATAGTAATTTAACTATGATATTTATAACTTGGTAAGTAGACATAGGGTATAATAACTTTTATAAGGAAATTTACAATTGATGATTATTTGATTGAAAAGGATTCATGGGAAATTACTATTTAAACTCCCAACTATTATTGAGAGGAATCCTAAAATATTATTTCATATTGTATTTTCACTTATTAATGTGTTTTCTTAATATATTTTAGTTTCCATTGACAATTTTGTGGGTGATACAGATTTTATAGTTTAGCTCTATGCTTTTGAACAATATATGGGATTTATTACACATTATTAGTGAATCCCACCAAAATAAGCGGTGAATATGGAAATATTAACTTTTTTGGGAGAGTGAAAAACCATAGTACAATCCCATTTAATCTAAATAAATATTATATTCTCTCTTAATAGGGTTTTAATGGAATTTCTAAAATAAATCTAAATTTTTTGAGATATTACAAAATCAGATAAAATTTCTTGATCTGATACCTATAACCCAAGGAATATTTTTTAATAAAGGTGGGTGAATTAAAAGTATTTTATTACATATTTCATAATTTACATTTACCAGATTAATTGAATATCATTTTTTTTAGAATTAGTTAACATAGTTTGAAATTTCCAGTCAATATTAGAAGGCTGATAATATAATTCAATAGATGAATATTGCAGACCAAATGAACCACATTGTTCTATATGTAATGGCATAACTTCATTTCCACAATACTTAGAGTGAGGGAATTCTTCTAGATGGTGTTTCAATTGATCTATACCTCTAGAATGGTTTAACTGAGAAAGTGTCAATTAATCTCTAAACCATTATCATTTCACAGGGATAATAATTCATCAAGTTTCCACATTAACAATAAGTGGTCATATTTTATAATGTAAAAAAATGGTGGATAAGATAATTATTTCATTAGGATTACTAATAAAATTTACTCCTCTTAATACCATTATTAGGCCTCACCATTATTAAGAATTTTTTATAATGAGATAAATGTTCTAGATATAGTTATAAAGATGATTCTGGTATTAAAGAGGTGACCTTAATTGAATCATAACCCTTAGAGTTTCTATGAAGTGGAATTTAAATATTAGACTTTACCATTTTGTATCTACCTCAATAGATTGGTGTAAAGATAAAAAACAATGGAATTTCCTAGAGGTGACACCAATTGTTAATTTAATAAAAAAATTATGTTGTATATGTTTAGTCAATAAAGTAAAACCTCGAGATATGTGAAGTGATTGCAACTTTATTGAGACTTCATTAAAATTCATCTACATAATATTCCTACATCATCTTATATAGGTTCTCAATGATTTGATTAATTTCTCTGTATTAATTATCCTTAGATTAGTTCATGACCAAGGGAATCAATAAAGAAAATTACACCTATTTGGGTGCTCTTAAATCCCTATCTTCCATATATTTTGGGGTCACCCATATGAAATTAAATCCTAGAATAATGTTTGTAAATGAGAGAGATTAAAATATTTCTATAAGGTCAATAATTTCTTCCATGATTGAGACTAGAAAATTATTATTTATATAGATCATATTATGTTCCCTAAATATTTCACATTCTCTTCTTTTAATATAGTAATTCATGATCGGAATATTGTTATCTAACCATTAGGTATATTGAAATTTATTAAAAACATGTCTTAATTAGTTTGTTTACATAAGACATGATCATGGGAGAATAGGATATGTGCATTATTCTCATTAATTTTTTATATAATTTATATTTAATAGGGAGACTGAGTTGATGCATGGGAATACATTAATTCAATAAAGATATATCCAGGAAATTATAAGAAAATAAACCTAATATTAAATTGAGGAATTATATATAACTCTAACGTTATTTAGGATTCGGGGATTAATTGATCAATACAAGAACATAGTTTTCACTAGTGTATAAATTTACATATATGAGCTCACTAGTAGTCATCAAAACGCCTTCTTCATAAGAACGAATTGTATATCCATGATTCTATTCCACGAAATCATGAAAAATAATGGATTTATCATCTTTCTAGATTTAAATGAGGATGTTTCTCCCCCAAAACCTTTATTAGTGGAATTATATTTTGGGAAATTTTCATTGAGGGAAGATGGAGGTATCGTCAATACTATAGAAAACATATTACTTCTCCACCTCATTTTTCAATAATATATCATTATTCCATAAAAATAAATGAACTATGGTTACGAGTTATCCACTATGCCTTTGCTTTAGTTTTTTTTCATTATAAGTGGATTGATTCTTAGTAGGATGAACATTCCAATTCACTCATACAAATTTAATGTGTGATTCATTGATTTCCTCTACCAATCCACTAAACAACAGGTGGTTATTCATGGAAAATTTTATTTATAAAGACTAAATAATAGTTTCATAGGTCTGGATAGGAATTTTTTAAGTGTTGGATTCATAATAAGAATCTATCTATGACATCAATATATGGACTAAAAGGGAAAATTCATTCCATATATAGCTTCATATAATGTTTCCTTTATTATTTTGAGTGTCCTCACTTCACTTTTGTAATATTTGGTGTCCATATACCAAGTCCCACATTTCTCAAATGGTTATATATCATTATGATGAACACCTATTTAATCAATTGATGTTTTAATTCAAGAATTGGTGATATGGTGAAAATATAATAATATTTTAACAAACCCATGTCCAACTACAAAACTTGTGAAATGATGTCTCATAACTGATGACCATGAATTTGATATCAATGATCAGATCTAAAAATATGGTGTTTATTGGAATCATTATCAATGAATTTTATTCATATAAATTGAATTTTATCAAAGATAGAGTAATATCATCCTCCTTTAATCAAATGGGTCTTTGGTTTCTTATTGATGATTGGTTTATTATAAAACTTTTATTGTCTAATACCTAGTTAATTTCAACTTCTTGAACAATTATAAAAGTTGGTTTATATTCCTTTCTTTTATAGTTATTTGATCTTCATACCACATCAATACCTTATAACTTCTCCTTTATTTATTTGTATTTTTCCCAATTAAAAATATCTCCCACTTCTTTAGGAATATGTTCAACATAGTTAGCTTTAGTCCTCCCTTTCCAAGGATATTTCAAAGGTAAAACTCAAACTCACGACATAAGTATTACCTTCATATTAGTATTTTCTTCTTAATATTCCCCTTAATAACATATTATATCAAAAAAAAATATTGAAATCAGTTTCATTATTATACAATAATTTAAATATATTAATGGAACAATCATTTTTTATTCATCTCTATTTATTGAAAGAACAAATGTGTCGTTAGTGCGTGTGCGCTGACTACCTCATCCATGAATTAACATCTTCGGTTTTGTCATACCTCCAAACATGGTAGATTTTAATGATGAAATTAATGAATAAATACTATAAATATAATATAACTATCCTTATTAATTTTCAAATTATCATACAGCACAATTCCTTCTCATTCTTACTGAAATAAAAATGTTTATGATGTGTTGTACAGACCACCACATATATGAAGTAACATATCTCATTTGTCAACTAGTTTTATTATTATTTGTTAAACCATAATTAAATATTACTCACCGCATTAAAATTATCTAGAATATATCATCACTATTTTATAATTAATATATAATTCTGTAAGTAAACAACCTTCATAATCATTATCCTCAATTAATTGAAGCATGTTAGCATATGGGTCGGTATAACCACCAGATTGAATAATTCTATAAAACTCCACCATGGATGAATAGGGGAAAATAAATTCTTATATTATTAAAATTTAATAAAAAATAATAATTTTTAATTGTTCTAAAATTGTTATATTAAGATTTTAAATTATTAATTAATTTTTATTATTGATTGGTTAAATTACTGAAATAAAATGACATTGATTCCACATTCACGCAACTAAAATACAAACTTAATGAAATAATTATATTTTAAACTAGTTCATGTTATATATTTTTGTGCCTTATATAATATATGAATTTTGAAATTTGGAAAAATAATAATGAACAACTGTGCTTTTAGAAAACTAGTACAAGTGATCAAACTATAAACTCCCAATGTGAGAAAATCGTTAAACTAAATAGAATTTATAAGAAGAATTAAAATATATGCATATAATATGGGAATATGTGTTGGGGTAAGGTTCTTAATTATGTTATTGTGATAGATAGGTTTGGGATATATGAGGATAAGGTACAATGGTGGAGGTCGGGATATAGGTCAACGGTTTTCCATTCAAAATTCTTCTCTTTGAAAAATGTTTTTTATTATAAACCTATCTCCCATTATATGGTTTATATATTAAATTTTTTGATATTTCCTATAATGAAATTAATTTATTTCTCACATTTCAATATCAATTTATTTCCTCTAATTCAATTGTTTTTTTATTGAATTTATACACAAGCCATAAGTATGTCTTTTCGTCTCAATTTTAATTACTTGGGACTCAGGTTATATTCACCCCCTAATTAATCTTATGAAGTGAATTCGATATTTTAAAATTATTTTAAATGTATTAATAATGAAATTTATGGAAATTTTAATTCAATATTATTATCCCTAACTCATGTTATTTTGATTCTATATTTACAAAAATTATTATAAATATAATATTTTCAGTGGTGGAGAACTCATTCTATGTTTTGGTAATGTTGCTGTGTTTGTATCTTATGAGAAAATTCATCCATGTAATGAAACTAGATGGTTGATGCATCTATGTAACATATTCACCTAGGATTAATAACCATGAAAATATTTAGCTGATCATTTTCCAAGTTATCACATTGATGTATGATGAGTGGTCCTAAGACAGTACACATATCTAGACATTCTCATGGAATATGAATTATATTTTTCACATGATCTTTATAAACCATGATAATGGTTTTTTACTACAATATACTTGGTATTATCTTTATAAAAACTATTAAACACAATAACTATCATCCATTGATATCCCAAAACATTGAAATTTCCCTTGAAACTATTTTTTATAAGGCTAATTCCAAGAACATGGACAATACCCCAAAGATTCTATGTTGATTAATGAAAATATTACTAAAAATACACATCATTCAACTAAATATGGTTGTAAATTTTTTATTTATCATTATATATATATATATATTTTTTAATCTAGAGGTTCATTTGGTAATGGTATGAATGGTCTTGTTTTCTCTTATAGTGAAATTGTATGAATTAATCATGTGAATTGTAGGGCCAGGAATTATATAGTCCCTTGATGTGTCGACAAGTATCATGTGGTAAAATATCTTGAGTTTCATCTGTATACCTATCCCAATATAAATATAGTGTCTTGTAACATTTCCTTAACAATATTATTTGATGTTAGAAATTATGCATTACATCAGTATGAGATCAATGATTATTATTTTCTATGTTTTCATTTATTGACATGGATATAGAATTCATTAATTTTTTTTGAATTATAGATTCAGGTTTTTTATTTACTCTAATCATATCACTTAATCCATATTTATCTTATGATAACTTCTATTTTATTTACTCACTATAAGTATCTAATATTATAAAAACATATTTTCTGTTCCCTAGAAATACAATAGGGGAACTATTTTTAATTCTCAACGATATGATAAAATGGAAAATAATGTTCTCATAATGTGTTCTTGATATATAATAGATTTTAAACCGTAATTTTTGTATGTATCAAGTCTTCCAATAATATTAAGATACTACATCCCTTGAGAACTTTTTTATTATCTACCATTAATGTAATATCACTAATGGATCTGGTTTACAGTGTTTGCGAGGTTGTAGAAGATATTAATGAAATTTTAGTGGGAATTTAGTGGAGTAGATTTAGTAGAACCTACTCAGATACATAAATTTATATAAAACCAATCATTATTTATAGGGAACACTCGTAAAACATAATAGGAATCAAAATTTATAATTCAATATCTGGATATAATTATTTTTTCAATTATATAACGATTTAAACAATTAGAGGAATGATAGTCGTATCAACAATCATAGTAATTGTAGGTATATTCACCCTATAAAATTAAATGAAGATATAGTTGAGGATAATTATATCATAACTCAATTTGGGAAGTTGACCCAAATTGTGATTAATAACCTCTCTGATATAGTGTGATCTACTGGTCCCAAACATGGTGTAACAATGTTAGATAGGATCATAAGAGAATAATTTCCCTCATCAAGTGGAACTACTAATAAATTTGTATTTGAACAACAGATCATGTCCCTAGAGATGATATTTTTCACATTTTGAATTACAGAAAGGGAAAACGTCATCATGGTGATTGATAGCCTGAAGGGAGATCCAGACCAATAATTGACCAAAATTCATAACACTAAAAATAAAAATAGAACAAGTATATGGTGAGGAAATTTTATGGAGGTATTATATGAAGACCATAAAATAATAATGATCATTTCATTTAGGGGTAAAATTTGAACTTTAGAATGGATTTGGCCACTTAGATATTTTTATTATATTAGTATATATACTTAATTTCTATAGAGATAGAAAATGAGTTCTCTAGGAAAATTTATTCAATGGATATCAGGAGGATAAAATGTTTAATGAGAGTCTTGGGAGAAAGATTATAGAAATGGTGAAGAAAGTAAGTGAAGTATTCACCAAAATTGATAACTATAGAAGAAACACCCTGACTCATAAAACAAGGGAATTCAAGTTTTTTAGAAGAGTAGAGAAAAATTACACCCAGATCATGAATACAAAGGATAGGAAGAATCTATTGATGTTAAATTATTTAACTGTATGTATTAGTGATATTATGTGAAAAAATTCTCCAAACATAAATCAAATATACCTCAGATAAGTCCATGGGTGTAATTCCAAGCTTATACGATTACCATAGATGAATTTTTATTTCATAATGATATAAAGGAAATTACTTTGATCATTCCCTATATGTTAAATTATTATTATTTGACTTTATGTGTTCTCACTCTTTTCTATATGAATTGTTTTCTAGAAACATACAATATTTTCCTAAAACCCTATTTATGGATTTATCAATGATGAAACTGAGTGGAATTATTATTTCAAAAAAATAGGTGTGAGGTAGTTCTAATTATTTTGGATGGGAATGCCCAATTTCCATACATGGTTATTATACCAATGGTTGAATTTGATATGATCCTTAGTATGGACTTACTATCAAATTATAATTAAAACATTTATTTCTAATATAAGGGGATGTGTATTTGTGAAGGTGAGGAGGAATATTATATCTTTAGAGGTAAAACATCATCTTCTATACCATTTATAGATCCTCCCCCCATAGCTCTCAAAAATAAACTTTTGGGCATAGATGAAGATCAAATGTGGTATATGAATAAAAAATATTTCCTCTTAATAGAGAACATACCCATGTCATAATAATTCATTGACTTTTTTCCTGAGTAATTTCATGGTAATCCACAAGTGTGTGAATTTGAGTTCTCTGTTAAAATAATACATAATGCATGACCTATATATAAATCACTATATAGAATAGAAGTTCTGGAGTTCATATAGTTGAAGAAATAGTATCATGTGTTTTTTCTTAATGGATTTTTATTTTCTAGTTCATCACCAAGGGGAGATTCAATTTTATTAAAAAAACAATGATGGTTTTATGATAATATGCATTGAAAATGGGAGATAAATTCCATTAATATAAAAAATGAGTCTTCGTTAGCACACAATGATGACTTGTATCACAAATTCAAGGATCCCAATACTTTTCAATGTTCAGTCATCACTCTATTTATAATTAAAAAAATGTTAAATAAGGATAATATATTGATGATGAAATTTTAAATAATTTATTGATATTATTAGTTTTTGATAATTCATTTTGGGTTGACTAATTCAATATCTCTATTATAGATCTGATGATAATATTACTCAAAGATTATTCTGATAACTTTGTGTTGATAACCATTGATAATATATTTATAGACTTTATGAGGTATGAAGATCATGAGTTTGACTATAAAAATTTTTATTTTACCTTATAAAAATTTATATGGTATATATATTATGTATTAATTTTAGCAAAATTATTATTTTTTTATTGTCCATATTGTCTCCACGGATGGAGTATCTATTAACACATTAAAGATAATTGAAGTCAAAGAATTTTCTACACCGATTATCTTATCTATGATATGATCATTTCTGGGTTTTGTATATTTCTATTGGTAGTGAATTAAATATTTCTACAAGATGGCCAATCCATTAACCAAGTTAACATGTAAAGGGGGGTAATTTCATGTAGTCAGGGGAATGTGAATTTTTTTTAATGTGTTGAAGGGGAGACTAATTAAGGAAATGATTTTGACGATACCCTATGTTAAAGAAGTATGTATAATATATATTCATGTATGGAAGAACCTATATTTTTATATCTGAATAAATATTGACGGGGTGATTTCTAATGAATCATGGTAATTTAAAGTTCTTGAATAGACCTACCTAACTCAATACCTTGAGAAAAAACTCATATTTTTACCTTCAATATCTAGAGACACTAACTCTATTAAAAAAATGTGACTTATATATTTTCAATATGAATTTTTAACTATATTCTATCTCATAAGGATCTCAAAAAGTTGAAATTAATATGGTTATAACTACTCATTGACAATGTTTTCTCAATTATTCACCACATTGGGAATGAAAAATAGGTGGTAGATGCATTGAGTAATAGGGAACATGGATATATGACCATGATTATAATTAATTAGGATCCTATATTTATTTATATGTAGTAAATTTGGACATAGTTATTTTTCGGAAAGGTGATCCATCATTCACTTTAGATGTAATTTCTAATACATAATTACTATAAAATATAAAAAACAATGGAAATATGATGAGAACTAATCAAGGAAGATTAAATTAGAAAATTATTGGAATTTTACAGACTTCTTATATATAGATGTAGAAATAATTTTTTGGAATATTTTATGTGATCGAATAATATGATTGTTAAATAGGGAATTCCTATATGAATCACATAGATCAAATATCTCTATACAATAAGTAAAAATGGTTTTTATGGATTTAAAAGAAAACTTCTAGTGGGATTTTTTTGAGTGTAAAATTATGGACTATGATTCAAATTCATAGTATTCAAAAAGGTAAATGTTTATAAAAATAGCATAAATCATTAGTGAGATATATACCCATATATATACGTATATTGGATAATATTACAATGAACATGGTAAATGGAAAACCAAATACACCCTGAAAGAATGATGCAATACGGGTTATCATTGATTAACTATATAAGGCATATCATTTATTAAGAATAAGAGAAGATATAACCTTTAAAACCTTTCTATACTTTATAATAATTAAATCAAATGTTTTTATAAATAACATTTATCAATTTCATTTGATTTCAAACCTCCATCCAAATAAAATTTCTCATAGAGCCTTCAAATGGATCTCAATACTACGATACATTTGTGTATCACCTATTATGAATAATCTGATTGGATGTATCAATGGACTATCAAGACATTAGAGGACATGGTATGATATTTTGGTATTTACTTTCTTATTATTTTGGAATAGTATCTACCTTTGAGTTAATTTTCAAACTATAATTTCATTAATTTTAGAATCCATATGGAAGCATATGAATCATTTTATAAGTAGAAGTTTCATACTATAAAATATTGAAAAATTTCAGATAAATAAATCCAGTTGGAAATGATATTGTGGATGATATAACTATTATTTTAACAACTATTAAGGATCATATTAAATCACTCCAAAGTATAAAAAAGATATATATTGATAATCAATAGAAAAATGTGGAATTTCAAGTTGGTGATGAAGCATTTATTACAATTTCACCATGGAAAAATGTTATAACATTTTTTAAAAATAGGAAATTAAGACTGAGGTATATTGGTTCATCAGAAATACTAAATTAAATTGTATTTATAGTTTACAGATTGGATTTACCACAAAACCATTCCAAACAACATGAAATATTCAATGTTTAATTACTAATGAAATACATTCCATATCCAAAACGTCTTCTCACATTTTTAAGAATGGATTTTGTACATACAATGTGTTATACTATGAAACATATTTATATTATTGAAACTTGGGAGCCGGTGTTTCATTATTTGAAATCTTTATTAGAGAATTTCCATTGGAGAAATAAAAAAATTGGGTGATTGAATAATCTAGGAGGAATCAATTTCATCAATTATTCAATATATGGTATGTAACCTAATTTAAAGGATGAAATTTTTTATAGGGGTGATGTAATAATTGAGACCCTATGATAGCATATAAACACCATTTATTTGACTATCATGAAATGAACACTCTAATGTTCATTTATTCATGAGTATATTTAAATGTTTAATTTTTAACATTTATAATTTTACATTAAAAAATTAATCATAATTTTAAATCCATAATGAAGATATTATCTAAAGAAGAAATTTTGGGGTTTTTACAAAATATTGATTTCTAGGTGAATAATTCAATTACTATTTTTTGTCAAAACCACAAAATTTATAACACATTTATAATTTAATAATAAAAACAGTCGTAAAACAATTATATTAAACAGATATTTTTTTACAAGTAAAATTTTAAATTTTAAATATTTATTAATTTATATTCCAATATATTTTGTTTAAAATCCAAAGTTTACGTTTTCCACAAGAATGTTTAAATTTACTAAATATTTTCTATTCTTAAATTAACATATCAAATTGTGGAATTTAATATTAAATTTTTTTTCCCAATTCTGAAGTAAAAGATACTTATTTTAAAAAAATTACCATTTTAATTTTAAGCATAAAAATAAGATTAGGATTAAATGGAATAACTATGATAATGATAAATATATTTTTATAAAACAAATTATTATCATTGTGTATTTTTTATATAATAAAAAGAAATAATGATTTGTCAATAATGATTATAATATAATATTTGAACCTATAAAACAATATATTCACACTTGTTAACCTATGCATGGAAGTTTAGGTGGGACCCACTACATCCTAACTCAAATTGGTAGGATTATAGTGAGGTGGGGCACACATGAGCCCCACCCATTCAAATCCCTTAAAACCTCCCTCGTGCATTTATTTGTG
Organism: Viscum album; assembly: GCA_963277665.1. Lineage (NCBI taxonomy): Eukaryota > Viridiplantae > Streptophyta > Magnoliopsida > Santalales > Viscaceae > Viscum > Viscum album. The sequence continues at coordinate 1,327,439,590 of OY728120.1, read as the reverse complement.
TCACACACCCGCACCCATTTTTAAATGACAAGTCAACTCTCGCAATTAATTGGAATGTTAAAGGCTCTTTAATTAATTTAATTAATTGAATGAGATCATTTTGAATTTCAAATTAATGTTGACATGTCTGTGTGTGAATAAAATAATACAAGGTCATATTTTATTATTGGCGGATTTTTTGTGTGGATAAAAGAAGAGAACTCTTGCGCTCTGAAGAACATGTTCTTCCTCATCAAAGAACGTGAAGAACACAGACATGCTTCTCGATCTCCTTTCCGAGTCAAAGATAGGGGCGACGCCGCATCCTTCATCGGCCATGCACCGACGATGTATACGGAGCCTCGTTCTGCAACGACGTCTTCCGCGATGCCGTTTTTCCGTGACGACCTTTGTTTGACAACTCCTTGAGGTAGGGGTTGATTTTGTTCGTGATTATTCCTTGTCGTTCATCGACTTTTTCTTCGATCCGCCTTTTATCAATTTAACGGGAAGATGTCGGACCGGTCGAACACAGCCGATCCACCTCCCCCTTTGTTATCGAATTCGTTGCGGCTCGAATGAAGGTGGCACGGTGCAACGGCACTGTACGGAAATAAAGACAAACGCGACAAAGAAGCGTGGTGCCGTCGTGCCTCGCTGTTGAGGCAGAAAGAATCAGCGGCCGGAGTCAGACTGCGGCACCGCGCCCGAGAACCACGAGGAGGCTGCAGCCGGAGTGGGGGTCGCGGTATAGGGGCGCGGCGCCGTCGTGCAGCGCCGGTCGAACCAAGGCCGCGACCTTTTGCCGCGGCAGAGCAAGGGAGGGAGGCCGGAGCCGCCGGCCACCGTTTCTCTGGAGGGAGGGACCAACCGGTCCCGCATGGTGAGCTAGCCGGCCATTACGGCCCTCCAGATCCTGAAAGTCCAGGGGTTTGAACCCCGGTCAACGGAGCAGAGCGAACCCCCCCGCGGATCCGCCGTCCGTTCGAAGGGGGTGGCGGGTCCCCCCCTTCCGTGATCATGCGGCGCGCGGCGCCCGTGCCAGACTGGGCCGCCCGCGCCGGGTCAGGCCGCGCCGGCGAGGCCGGGTCGCGCCAGCTGGTCTGGGCCACGCCCTATGGACCGGACCTGGACCCGGGTCGGGTCGACCCGGTTCGGGCCGACCCAGGGGGTCTTCGGTCGGGTCGATCAGGGCCCAAAACCCCCTATAACCGAATAGGTTCGTTAAAATGCTTGTAACATGTGCTATAGACCTCCGATCGACAATCCTTCATTTGTGATGCAATCCTTGGATCGATTCGGTCGTTTTGGTATATTACACTCAAGGTTTCGGAGAGCTTTGTGTACGACCGGGTTGGTTCGAACACAAAACCAACAGGGCACTCGGAGCGGAAACGCTTATAACATGAGCTCTGGACGTCGGATTGACGTGCCATTGACATTGTTAGATTCCTCTTAGTGAGACAAACCATTTGGATTACTCCACTCGAGGTTTGGATGCAATTGGAGTACATTCGGGTTGGTTTTGACTAAAAAACCAACCAGGCCCATGGAACGAAAAAGCCAAAAACTCTCAGACCGGGCGTCCGATTGACACGCCGTCTTTTGTGTTGAGTTCATTTTATTTAGACGGAATATTGGGATACATCAACTCTAGACTACATGTCAGTTGATGTATCAACACCCCTTGTCTTGTGGAGCGGACCCTCCCGAAATTGAGCATGTTGTGTGCGGGAACCCTAGAGCTGGCTGCGATTGCGACAAAGATGAAAAATGCACTGAAATCCTTCATGGGTTAGACAGTGACAACGACTGTGCTGAAATCATCAGTGGGTTTAGCATCAAAGACGACCATACTGAAATCCTTCATGGGTTCGACGGCGATGACTACTATTCTTATATCTTACGTGGGTCCGGTAGTACTACTGTTCTTGTATCCTACGTGGGTCCGGCAGTGTTTGACTCTGTACTTGTATCCTACGTGGGACCTGCAGAGTAGCTAGTCTTGTATCCTACGTGGGTCCGACAGCATAGCTGGACTAGTATCCTACGTGGGTCCCAGCTTAGATGAATCAGTGGCTACATCTGATCGTCTCTATCACCTTACAAAGAAGTATACCTGTGTGAGATGAGTCTTTCGTTTCAATCATTATCCCTGATATGATTGAATTACTTTACTCTGTGAATTGGGTTGTGCTTTCCTGTGTGGATTGGGTTATACTATCCTGTGTGGACTTGATCGAACTCAGGCTTAGATTTTGGAGTGGAACTGGAATTGATGACTTAGGTAATTGTATGGGAATATACCTAAGTAGTGTTTGATGTTACTTCGTGATTGTATCTTTCCTTTGTGAATTATCCTTTATGGATTCTGCGAGACCATCGGGGGTCTCAGAGTCCCTACTGAGTAGCATATACTCACCCCTGCATGGGATATGCATGCACTACGTTGTGTTGGATGCAGACGACGGACAACGCTGATTGTGGTTGAGGCTTGTAGAGAAAGTTTGTACCTGGAGGTGGACCACTGGGCGGGATGTACCCGGAGCAGACGGCTGGACTCGTGGAGCTGATAAGACTATATGTACCCACCCTTCAGGTGGGATTTCTAGTGGACGGATCGACGTTGCTGCTTTAATTTTCAGTTGTTGTACTTTCTTTCCAGTTGTACTTTACTTTCAGTTTGGGTTTGTATTTTGGCCCATTTACTTTCCGAACTAACTATTGTACCCATTTTACTTAGTGTTTACTTCTGCTGGCTTACTCTATTGTGTTTTTTTACTTTATAAAGGCAATTCCTTCCCCTTTTATCGGGATTTACCCCTTGGGTGCTAGTCGCCAGCCCCTGGCCTACAGAAGACGGGCTTGGGGTAGTCACGACACGGGCCCCGAGGTCGGGTCGTGAAAAATTGGTATCAGAGGGGTTCGGTTCTACCGTAGAACTCAGGACTCTGATCTTTATTCTGTGTGAAGTAATAGTGTTAAGGGTATTGAGTGTGGTTATCAGTCCAGGGAGTCCATTGTTGGTGCGGCGGCCGACGTATCCATACACCATGACCCAGACTTCTGATTTCCGACATAGTGCATGAAAACATTGATTGCATGTGTGTTTCAAAAGTTTTCACTGTGATTACATTGTGTCAGCTCACCAGGTATAATGTATTGACTATGGCACACCAGTTTATTTTCAGGATGGCCCCACAACGGTAGCCAGCTAGGGTTCCGAGCTATGTGCGAGATGACAACCCACTGAGCAACGAGGCCTCGGTGTATGGCCCTTTTTTAGCGGAGGCACCGACGGTACCTCTTCCCACCAAGCCACCGATTCCACTAGCCCCAGCCACTGAGAGTGCATGTCACCTTAATTCACTACACGCGTTTCAGTTTCAGAGACTGCCTAGGTTCCACAGGGAGACAGACCCTCATGGAGCCGAGGATTGGCTGGAGGCGGTTGTGCGAGTTTTCAGGTTAGTGGGGACACCAGCTGACCTCATGGTGATCCGTGCAGTGAGCCTCCTGCACACAGCAGCAAAAAAATGGTGGATCTTGATTCTCCAGGTGCACGATGAGGCATCTCTCCTCTCGACAGACTTCGAGAGCCTCTTCCGCTCTGAGTTCATCCCAGCCACCCTCCATGTAGTGCGCATTCAAGAGCTACTACAGCTGCGGCCGGGCAGCATGACGGTATCCCTGTACTCTGCGAGATTTTCTGATCTCTCGCGTTATTCGATGGTAATGGTATGGGACCCATTCTTCTGGGCTAGGACCATCGAGCAGGGACTGAGTCATGAGATCAGGGCATCGATGATCTCCCTCAGAATTATGATGGAGGTAGGAGTACTGGAGAGAGCCCTTCTCATAGAGATATTTCTTGATGATCCTACACTAGTAGGGAGACCTATTGCAGGGCGGCATGTAGCTTAGTCTTCTGCAGCTAGCAGTCGAAGGATGTCACAGGGGTCCAGGTGGACCATACTATCAAGCGGATGACCTTAGGACACTAGCTCAGAGGTGCGGGGAACACGGCGCAGAGCCAGCCTTCCAAGGAGCAGATTGTGCTACGCATGCGGTGGGAAGGGCCACATGGCTCGTGACTGCCCGACCCTCCATACAGAGGAGCAGCAGAACATTTAGGGACAACCCAGCCAGAGGTAGAGGGTCGATCATGGTGGTCCGTAGGGAGTAGTCGGACGAGGAAGAGGAGCTGGCCGAGCAGTAGGTGGTGGGCGACGCTTTGAGGCTTTACTACCACCACCACCACCTGGAGGTCCAGCCCGACCATAGGGAGCTGGCGGGCAGAGGCAGGCACAAATTCAGGCAGCGAAGTCCTACGACCACGGCATGCCAGAGATGATTCGAGGTACTATATGTGTCTACTCCACCATTGGTTCAGTTCTTATAGACATAGGATCGAGTCATTCTTTCATTTCCGTTGCCCTTGTTCGGAGCTCGGAGATTCCAACGGAGCCGTTGGCTCAATACTTATGTCGGTAGGGATCTTCTTGTAGCGGCATCGAGGCCTTACAACGTCATCATGGGCATGGATTGTTTATCTACTGTCCATGCTCAGATTGACTGTATTAGGCGCAAGGTGCAGTGTGTTCGCACTAATGGGAGCAGGTTCACCTTCCCCGACGAGAAGGGAGCCTTAGCAGCGCATGATAGACTCACGCAGAGGAGAGGACAGCTGATCCCTCATCAGTTGGCTAGGCTCATCTTAGGAGTAGTTGACGTGTGGAGTCCTAGTTTTCTTAGAGTGGTGGATTAGTATGCGGACGTTTTTCCTGACGACGTTCTAGGACTACCTCCTCGCAAAGTGGTAGACTATTATATTGACCTATACCCTGGTACAACCTTAATATCCACTCCAACATATCACATGGCTCCCGATGAGCTTCGAGAGCTACGGGTACAGCTGGAGGACTTGCAGGGCAAGGGATTCATCTGACCTAGTGTTTCACCCTAGGCTTCCCCGATTTAGTTCGCCAAGAAGGAGGACGGAAGCTTGCGACTGTGTGTCGACTATTGTCGCCAGGACCAGGTGACTGTGAAGAACAAGTATACGCGACCTCTTCGATCAGCTCAAGGGAGCATGTTGGTTCTCGAAGATAGACCTCAGGTCAGGATATCATCAGCTCAGATTTCGGGACGAGGACGTGTAGAAGAAGGCCTTCAGATGTCGATATGGCCACTATGAGTTCTTGGTTTTGCCTTTCGGCATATCCAATGCTCCAACAGTGTTCATGAGTCTCATGAACATGATCTTTCAAACTTACCTCGATCGATTTGTCATGGTCTTCATCGACGACATATTGATATACTCAACCACTATGGATGAGAACGCCTACCACTTGCGAGTTGTGCTAGACACACTCCGAGAGCACCAGCTTTATGGTAGGCTCATGAAGTGTCACTTCTAGTTTCGTGAGGTCCACTTCTTGGTACATGTCATCTTTGAGGCTGGAGTGGCGGTGGATCCTGTGATGATCAAGGCAGTGCTAGCTTGGGAGCCACCCAGGAGCGTGACAGAGGTGCAGAGTTTTTTGGGGCTAGCTGGGTACTACCGGAGATTTTTTCCAGACATCTCCAAAGTTGTAGCACCGCTTTCAGCTTTGACAAAGAAGGGGAAATCCTTCGTGTGGTCAGATAGATGTCTGCAGAGCTTCCAAGAGCTGAGATAGAGATTGAGCAACCCAACTATCTTGAGGCTTCCGGAGGATGCAGTGGGGTACGTAGTCAACTGCGATGCATCATGGACCAGAATTGGATTTGTAATGATACAGGAGAGAGCCGCGATCGCCTATGGATCACGTCAGTTGAGGCAGAATGAGTAGAACTATGCTACCCATGACCCGGAGTTAGCTGCAGTGGTCTTCGCTCTAAATATGTGGTGACACTATCTGATGGGCGAGCGCTTTACAGTCTAATCTGAACACCAGAGTCTCAGGTACGTCTTCTCGCAGAAGTACCTGAATCTGAGACAGTGGCGATGGTTGGAGTTCCTCCAGGACTATGACTTTGAGATAGTCTATACTCTTGGAAAGGGGAACGTAGTAGCTAATTCTCTTTGTAGGAGGATGGAAATTCATCTACTTGGAGAGGCGACAGAGTAGCTAGCCACTTTTCAGATATCCTTCGTGGATATAGATTGAGAAGCCTTTCTTCAGTCACTCACAGTCACTCCTCCACTACTGGAGTGGGTCAGGGAGGCACAACATGGGGACGCTGACTGTGAGACGCAGTGTCCACAGATATCCTCAGGACTGGCACCTGATGGATTCTCTATAAGAGGAGAGAATTATGTCCTTTTCAGAGGACATACCATGGTACCGACAGCTTTATAGGATGAGGTTCTGAGGGAGTTTCACACTTTCCCTTTAACGGTACATCCAGGAGTGGCGAAGATGTACCAAGATCTCAGACGACTGCACTGGTGGCCGGGTATGAAGATGGATGTAGCAGAGTTCGTTTCTCGATGCCTCACCTGCCAGCAGGTGAAGGTGGAGCACCAGGTACCAACAGGCTTGGTATAGCCCTTGGAGGTCCCAGAGTGGAAGTGGGACGAGATATCTATGGATTTCATGACTGGACTTCCACGCACTTCCAAAGGTCACGACTCTATTTGGGTTATTGTCAACCGACTCACCATGTCGGCCCACTTCATACCCATTAAGAGCAGGGATCAGTAGAGAGCTTGGGACGTCTCTACGTTCAGGAGATTTTACGGCTTCCTGGTGTGCCATCATCAATCTTCTCTGATCGATATTCTTGCTTTACTTCCTAGCTTTGGAAGGGGATGCTGGAGGCATTCGGGACGCAGCTACGTCTGAGCACAGCCTTTCACCCTCAGACGGATTGTCAGATGGAGAGGACCATTCAGACTCTCGAGGACATGCTCCATGCATGTGTCCTAGACTTTGGTCGTAGATGGGGGGACCACCTTCCCTCGGAGGAGTTTGCGTACAAAAATAGCTACAACTCCACCATCGGGATGACACCATATGGGGCATTGTACGTCCAACCTTGCAGATCACCTCTGTGCTGGATAGGCCCTGGGGAGTCAGAAATTGTGGGACTAGAGATGGTCCAGGCCATGATAGAGAAGGTCCAGGTCATCCAGGAGGGGATGAGGATAGCTCAGAGCCAAAAGAAGACTTATGCTGACAGGAGGTGGAGACCACTAGAGTTCGAGGATGGCGACCACATTTTCTTGAGGGTCTCACCACGATGTAGATTACATAGATTTGGCCGGGGTGACAAGTTATCCCCACGCTTCATTGGACCATTCCAGGTTCTCAACAGGATAGGCGAGGTGGCTTACCGCCTAGATCTACTACCTCAGTTGCACCGGGTGCACGCCATCTTCCACGTATCATAGTTGGGGAGATACGTGCATGACCCGACGCATATCATCGACCATGGGGAGTTGGACATTGATGATGGGGCGACTTTTATGGAGGTCCCAGTGGAGATCGAGGATCAACGAGAGTGGGTCATACGTGGGTGGTCAATTCCTCTAGTGCGCATTACATGGTAGCATGGGAACCTCCAGGAAATCACTTGGGAGCGGGAGGCTCAGATGCGTGCTCAGTAGCCTCATTTGTTCCCCTAGTTTGTGTTGTATGTTTACGGGGACGTAAATCCCTAAGGTGAGAGTAATGTAAAGACCCGTAAATTTCAAGGGTAATTTTTTTTATCTTAATTTTCTTTGGGATTTTATGAGTACGCAGTTTCTGACGGCACCTGATTCCAAGGCCCGGTGTTCCCGGAATCAATTTCTGAAGTTTAGCTCAGGTATATTCAATGAACGAACAAGAGGGTTTTCCTAACATTTGAACCAGTGCTCGGAATCGAAATCCAAGGGCACCGATGGAATCACAGTGCCCATAATTGCTTAGGAACACAATTTCTGGAGTTGCGTTTTCTCTGGTGAGGTTATTAAATAAATAGGTTAACTGAGGAGTAAAATAAAAATTGGTGCAAAAAATTTTTATTCTGATTCTAAGCAGTTATAGCCTATGCATGGAAGTTGAGGTTGGACCAACTACATCCTATCTCAAATTGGTAGAATAATATTGAGGTGGGTCCTACACTATCCCCACCCCTTCAAATCCCTTAAAACCTCGCTCGTGCATTTATTTGTGTAACACACCCGCACCCCTTTTTAAATGACAAGGCAACTCTCACAATTAATTAGACTGTTAGAGGCTCTTCAATTAATGTAATTAATTGAATGAGATCTTTTTGAATTTCAAATTAATGTTGACACGTGTGTGTGAATAAAATAAGACAAGGTCTTATTTTATTGTTGGCGGATTTGTTGTGTGGAAAAAAGAAGAGAACTCTTGCGCTCTGATGAACATCTTCTTCATCGTCGAAGAACGTGAAGAACACCAAAACGCTTCTCGATATCCTTTCCATGTTAAAGAAAGGGGGGACGCCGCATCCTTCATCAGGCGGGCACTGAAGACATATACGGAGCCTCGTTCCACAACGTCGTCTTCCGCGACGCCTTCTTCAGCGACGCCGTTTTTCCACGACAACATTAGTTTGACAACTCCTTGAGGTAGGACGGATTTTGTTTGTGATTATTCTTTTCCGTTCATCATATTTTTCATTGATCCTCCTATTATCAATTTAACGGGAGGAGGTCGGACCGCCCGAACACGGCCGATCCTCCTCCCCCTTTGTTATCGAATTCGTTGCGGGTCGAAGGAAGGTGGCACGGTGCAATGACACCACGCGGAAACAAAGAGAAATGCGGAGAAGAAGCGCGGTGCCATCACGTCGCGCCATTGAGGCCGAAAGAAGCCGCTGCTGGAGTCGGGCTGCGGCGAAGGGGCGTGGAACCGTCACGCCGCACCGGAGAACCACGAGGAGGCCGCGGCCGGAGCGGGGCCGCGGCGGAGGGGCGCGGCGCCGTTGCGTGGCGCCGGTCGAACCAAAGCCGCGGACTTTTGCAGCGGCGAAACAAGGGAGGGCGGCCAGAGCTGCCAGCTGCTGGTGCTCTGGAAGGTGGTACCAACCGGTCCCGCATGGTGCGCTGGCCGACCGTTACGACCGGCCATATCCGGCAAGTCCAGGGGTTTGATCCCTGGTCAACGCAGCAGGGATGACCCCCCGTGGGTCCTCCGTCCATTCGAAGGGGGTGGAAATTCCCCCACATTCGTGCTCGCACAGCGCGCGACGCCCGTGCCGGCCTAGACCGGCCGCACCATGTCGGGCCGCCAGCGCCGGGCTGGGCCGCCCGCGCCGGGCCGCCCGCGCCGGGAAGGGCCTCCCGCGTCGTGCCTGGCCGTGCCGGCTGGGCCGGCTCATGCCAGCCAGGTCGGGCCGCACCCTAGTGGAACGGACCCGGACCCAGGTCAGGTCGACCCGGTTCGGCCGACCCAGGGTGTCTTGGGCTGGGTCGGTCCGGGGCCAAAACCCCCTAAAACGGGGCAGGTTTGTTTAAATACCTGTAACAAGAGATACGGACCTCCGATCGATGCACAGTCAGTTGCGATGAGATTGTTGGATCAAGATGGTCGTTTTAGTATATTACACTCAAGGTTTTGTAGAACTTTGGGTATGTCCGGGTTGGTTCAAACACGAAACCAACCGGGCCCTCGGAGTGGAAACACTTATAACTTGAGCTCCGGACGAATGAATGACGTTCCATCGACTTTGTTGGATTCCACTTAGTGAGAAAGACCTTTTGGCTTACTCCTATTGAGGTTTGGATGCAGTTGGAGTACGGTTGGGATGGTTTGACTTAAAAACCAACCGAGCCCCTAGAATGAAAAAGTCAATAACTCTCAGACCGGGCATTTGATTGACGCACCGTCTGTCGTGTTGAGTTCCTTTTATCGAGACCGAACTTTTGGATACATCAACTCCAGACTACATTCCAGTTGATGTATCGAACCCCTTGGCTCGTGGAGCAGACCCTCCCGGAAATGAGCATGCTGTGTGCGGGAACCCTAGACCTGGCTGCGACTGCGACGATGATGAAGACTGCACTGAAATCCTCCTTGGGTTCTGCCACGACGATGACTGCGCTGAAATACTCCATGGGTTAGGTACCGATGACAACCATACTAAAATCCTTCGTGGGTTCGATGACGATGACTACTATTCTTGTATCCTACGTGGGTTCGACCATACTATTTTTCTTGTATCCTACGTGTGTCCGACAGTGTTTGACTATGTACTTGTATCCTACGTGAGTCCGGCAGAGTAGCTGGTCTTGTATCCTACGTTGGTCTGAAATCATAGCGGGTCTAGTATCCTACATGGGTCCCAGCATAGATGAATCAGTGGCTACATCTGATCATCTCTATCACCTTACGAGGAAGTATACCTGTGTGAGCTATGTCTTGACTTTCAATCATTATATCTGATATGATTGAATTGTTTTCCTATGTGGATTGGGTTGTGCCTTCTTATGTGGATTGGGTTGTACTATCATGTGTGGACGTGATCGAACATGGGCTCGGATGACGGAGCCCAACTGGAATTGATGAGTTAGGTATATGTATGGTCATATACCTAATTATTTTTGGTTGTTACTTCATGATTGTATATTTACTTTGTGGATTATCCTTTGTAGATTCTGGGAGACCTACGGGGGTCTCGGGGTCCCTACTGAGTAGCGTATACTCACCCCTGCACGGGCTATGCCTGCACTACGTTGTGTTGGATGCAGACGACGGACAGCGCTGATCGTGGTTGAGGCTTGTGAAGCAAGTCGGTACCTACAGGTGGACCACTGGGCGGGACGTACACGGAGCGGACGGCTGGACCCATGGAGCTGAGGAGACTATCTGTACCCACCTTTCAGGTGGGACTTCTAGTGGATGGATCAACATTACTGCTTCACTTTTTAGTTGCTGTACTTTCTTTCCAATTGTACTTTACTTTCAGTTTGGGTTTGTATTCTGGCCCATTTACATTCCTCACTTTCTATTGTACCCAGTTTACTTAGATTTTAGTTCTGCTTGCTTACTCTGTGGTGTTTTTTACTTTATAAAGGTAGTGCCTTCCCATTTTATCGGGATTTAGGCCTAGGGTTCTAGTCGCCAGCCCCAGGCCTGCAGAAGGCGGGTTTGGGGTAGTCACAACACAGGCCCCGAGGTCGTGTCGTGACAGTTTTCAGTAAGGTAAAAAAAGAAAATGTAAAAAATTAATATCAAACAAAAGAAAATGTTTTAAAAAAGGTTTTTAATAATATTTTGAGGCTTTACTAAAACAAGTACAACCAGACTCCATTTTTTATAACAAGATTTATGGTATTTAAAATTCTATATTGTTATCTATAAAAAAAATTTGTTTTAATAGTTACCAAAACTATTGTAAAACTCAATCTTTTCTATGGTGGAAAAAACCATCCTATGTTTTCCAAAAGTTAATGTGCATGTTTTTTCATATAAAATAAATTTGTATCTAGATACTATAATGTGAATACATATTTTTCACATATGAAACTTGGGGTAATCACATTGGAATAGTCTGATGAGTATTGAATCAATTATCACTCTGATTTGTGATGAGTGGGTCAAATACTATACTCCTCGCTAGATACTCATGAAGTATATGCTTTAGAATACTCACACACTCTTAAGGAAACATTAATATGTATTTTATCAACCGTAGTCTTGGTCACCTACCAATTGAAATTACTAAACCCAATTAAATTATTCTATGTATAACCCATCACATTGACTGTACCCTAGAAAATTAATTTCTACCATATGTGTATTTCCTATTACATTGATTATAATCCATATATTCAACATTTATTAAGAGTTTTTTCACTAGAAATTTACAATATTATGTTGATTGAAGGTGTATTGTTTCTATATTTCTCATTATATGGGTGAATATGTTTTTTATCCATAGTATCCATAGGGAATGTTATAAAAGGTCTTGTTTACTCTTATGGTGAATGTGATGGACATAATCAGGTGATGGGTAAATCTTAGAATATATATCCTCTTGACACATAAATATGTATCATGACACAAAGAAAATTAGTTTGGTTGTATGCCTCTTTTCATATCTGAATACAATCCGAGAAATAGTCCTTCACAATAGGTTCTGATATAAAAAATTATGAATTCCCTTAGTTTGAGACTAATGACTATTTTTATCAATGTTTTCATTTACAATAATGGATATATAATTCCCTCATTGTCATTTGATTATTGATTAATGTTTTTTATTTATTCCTATCATATAAATTATTCCATTTTTAGGTCATGATAGATTTTAATGTATACTTCTCCCTATTGAGATTCTGAGGTCGACCTCATTTGTTTTTATTTCCCTAGGAAACCTAGAGGAGAACAATATGTGATTTTAAAGGATATGATGAAATGGAAAATAATGTCCTTAAAATGTGTTCATTATAAATATATATATATATATATAATGTTTTAAAATATAATTAATTTATGTTTCTATTATTCTCTTACTTTTAAGCTATTGGTTTATATGAGAACATTTTTATTATCTATCAATAGTTTAATACAACTATCAGTAATGTGTTTCTGCAGTTCAAGATGATATATTTGAAGGGGAATTCATGAATTCCTTGGTATCCTAAATTTTTTAGTAGTTGGAGATATAGACTTTGACTCGGATTCATTGGGACCATGATATCTACATCCTTGTATCATCGTATTCTTATTTTCGGTGGAGTTTTATAATTCAACATATTCCTATTTATGATAAGAAAAAACAAAAAAAGGATTGTATGATGAAAATCCTATAGATAAAATTGTTTTTTGGGGTATATTATATATTTATCAGGAGAACAACACCACAGATTAGTGTAGCATTTTAATGAACATCCATAGTGCATATATTTTCTACTATGGGAATCCTCTCTATTGAATTCCTTGATGGCCTCATGAGAGTGATCTATAGAGTATTATATTCTCATACTAGTGACAAAAAATAAAATTCATAGGGAATATAGCTCATAATAGAAAATGTTTCTGTATAAATTGATTTGGTCAACACATAAATTGAATTGATAATGTTATGGGTCTTGGATAAAATATCATGAGTTCCGATGTGAATTTAAAATATATTGTGACGTTAACATATTATTATTAACTCTTAGATACATAGGATTGGATGGCAAGGATAAGAGTTATTCAGTACCATTTAGGGAGGATTGGGCCGCATGGAAATAATCAAGACTATGATATGTAGATGTTGTCCTAGGTAACTCATGAATAACATCTTTTATGTAATCAACATCCTCCCTATCTACATCAATATATAGGTGGAATTTATTATAAACTATGTATTTAGACTCTCAATAGGGTTGAAGGTGGTAACAGGCCCCCTTTCCACTTTCACGTTTTATGGTATCGGACTGGCCAATGTGATTTCATCCCCTTTGGGTTATCATGTGATGAAATTTATTTTTGGATAGTTACATCATGCATATAATCCCATTCTAATGAATTGAACCTTTTTTAGTGAAGTAAATGGGTTGGGGAAAGAAAATAGTATCCCTTAATATCTATAATTGAAGATATAATAGTGATAATTAAATAAGTGTGGGTGTCCCTTTTAGGATAGTTGTGTGTTGTGGGACCATCATCAAACATTGTTATAACCCTATTCATATAGGGGTTATAATATCCTAATTTACCATAGAGTCGATTTTGAAGTTTTATAGAGAATATTAGCATATGTAATCAAAAATAATATATCCACAAGGACACATAATAAAAATATGTTTTTATCAATCAGTCTATTTCCTGAGTGAATGATTCGTGTCATATTTAATGAAATTTTCTTATTTCATTCCATGGATGAGTTCATTCCAATCCTATATTGACTTTATAGTCATATGTGATCTCTCCATCACATTAGGGATGTAATTATATCATTAATTTTTAGATGAGAAAATGGTATGTCATGTAATATCACAAGATATATTATTTTAAAGACAAATATTTCATTAGAAGGTTATGAATAGGTTCATGAAATCCTACCAAAAAACACTATGGTATTTTATTTATTTATTTCAAACATAGAAGGGAAAGAACCCATTGTAAATAAATTTTATAGATTAAGATAGTGAATTAACACCTTTATTAAATTAAATCATCTCATTATCATAGAATATGAGGTATCTCATTGTAATTCTGACCAATCAAGAACCCTCTCACGTGGCCTGAAAGGGTTGGTTACGGGACCTCCTGTATGACTACCCATACGCTAGAGGATACAAACTTGTAGAATTTGTGTGGATAGTATAGTTGGGAGAATATACCCCCTCTGTATGAATTATCATGATAAAAGAAAAAATTCATAACAAAACAGTTTTAATAAGAATAAAATGATGCAGAAGATGATAATAAAGGCGAACTAATTAATCCAATATATATTTAGGAAAATGTAATTTCATACTAGAATGTTTCAACATTTCAGTATATAATGATACAATAAATGGTCTATATGTCTCATTAAAATACTTAATGACTTGATTCCTGAGCTCCATGTCAGTCCCATCTTCAACTATATCCTAAAACAAATAAGAGATCAATAGTAAGGTCATTTCCTCTTATCCAAACCTACATCCTTGAAGTCTTCTCATGTTCTAAATGACATACCAAATATGTTGTGAGTAAAATTACATATGTTGACACCCACATGTCTAAAAAAACCAATATGATAATAATTGTATTGAATTATGTGATTAACAGGTATATTAGTTAATTCAAATATTAAATATATACAACAAACTTCATCAGATCCATGTCAAAATAACAGTGAACGCGTCTTACAACAATTCCAATGAAAACCATATAAGTAAGGTAAATAACATTCTTTGGGGCCATTCCATAATATCTCTGACCATTTCTTACAACCATTGCAACCATAACCATATAACCAAGGTAAATTACCTTCTTCGGTTCCATTCCAAAATTACTTTTAGCATGTCACGCAACCATGCCAACCCCAACCCTATTATAAATGATTAGTCACAAAAAACAATGCGGGCTGGAGAAAAATAATCATTACATCATGGGACTTGGAATATCCGACTCTTGATAAGAACTAAATCATGGGATGGGCCAATCCTACTCACTATTAGTATTACAAGATACATGTGTGTAATTTTCTAGGCTTATCCCATTATATAAGAATCTCATTATAGAACACAATTCATTTCATACAACATGGATATCATAATATCTTATCATACATATCAATTGTTAATTATGTTCATTTATATGATTTCATTCATATTCCTCTTTGAAATTAAATTGGAAAATGACTAAAAATTATATTAATAAGAATTAAGCTGCAATTTACATATTCTATAACAAGAAATCACCGTAGGTCACCTATCTTATTTAAACATACATTAATCCATTATCCAATTCAATTATATTCCTTATTTTCCCACCCAATGGATAGAAATAATCTCGGTCAAATTCCAACTAAGAATAAGGTATTAAAATAATAATCACATTTATTATTCATTTGATTTTTGCAGTCACACATTGTTGGAGTGATCGCGATATTTCATAAACATGACAAAAATTAGACCGTTGGGTAAAAATTTAGAGCCCCTACCTTTGTCTAGAGATTGAACAATTATTCCAATGGGAAACACCCACAAGGAATATGGTACAAATGATTTCAATAGATTCCAAGATGAAAAATGATCAACATCAAAATAAACAATTTAATTGGCCAATGGATTTCACTGCAATTATTGGAGAATGATGAAAACGAGGATTGAACCAAACCGAAATCGAATACAAGGGATTGATGACACAAATAGAACGTACAAAATGGAGGATGACACCCCAAAATCATCTTGAAAATTACCTAGGGTCATGTGGAATGGATCTATATCCAAAACATAATGAATTTCAACCCCATAAAGGGTTTAATGTAGAAGGTCAAGAATTTATAGGGTTTGTAACTTGGTTTCTTATTATATAACTGATTTTAATTGTATTCATAAAAAAACAATTTCCTCAAAACAATTTTTTTAAAACTCACAAATAATTATAGGACATGTAATCCCTTTAAAAAAGTTTAAATTTTATATAGTTTATTTTTTTATCCCATTTCATTATTAATCATACATGAAACCCCCTTTAAACTTCTCAACATGTCATGAACCCATTTTTACACTTAGCCACATTAATACCTGAACTCCCTTAATTCAAAAATTCATTCATCCCTAAACATTAGGACATTTAACATAACGAGGTTCTCCATCTTGGAACAAGACTTGGACACTAAGTCTCAAATGATGAAACTAGAGAGAAATATACCTAAAAAAAGGAAGATATATTACAACCTCCCCCTTATAATAGAACATCCATGGGATCCTACAAGCGTCATAGGGAGGTATCAATGAACAAGTCCAGTAATTGCATTCACATATCACAGTCAATTTCTCAAGTATCCTCCTGAACTCTCCCATGTTTCCACTATACCTGAATCAACTGTATAGTCTGACCACGTAGATATTTATCACTATGATCCACAATCATTATTTGATGATCCTAAAAGGATGCATCAACACAAATATCTACATCAACTATGTATATTACATGGAAATGGTATGGATTATATATGTTGGTCGGAGTGGACACTCAAGAGGGGGGTGAATTGAGTTCCAATTAAAATTTCTTCTAAAAACAATTTCTATTAAAATCCCTCAATTTCAAAAACAGATTAAACTGTAGTGAATTTATACAGATTATAACGGTTCAATTAGTTTCTCAAATATTGATTAGTTATTAGTTAACTTAATCTTATGATTAATTTAACTTTTGAAACTAACTTTCGGGTTTACAATAAATATAAACATTTGCGAGTTTAACTATCAAAGTAGCTTTGAAAGTAAATTATATTTCAATGTAATAGTAGTGGAATATGAAATAAATATGTGCTGTATGGATATAAACTTTAACTAAAAACACAGAGTAGTTAACCAAGAGGTTCAGTCTCTAGCCGAGACTTAGTCCTCTCAAAAGTTTATAAAAGGATGATCCACACCCTGGATCGGGGTTCAACAGTTTACAACTGTCCGGGTCCAAGACCTCTACCACTGTTATTCGTGGGAGACAAAACAACAGCAACCAGCTATCCAGGTCACACACAACCTCTACCACTATCCATAGTGGGAAAAAGAATGAAGAGATAGTGAGTGAGGATTTACAAATCCTCCAGTTAAGGTTAAGGAGACAGTGTGTGTGTAAGATACAACAGATAACACACACTGCTCGTAATGTAAAAAGTAAATCACAAATATAAATATTTAGAGATTAGAAATGGATCTTGTGATATTCGTGCAGCTCTTGACTCCTTTTGTTGATTAGAATTCGTTCTGAGTCTTCTACTGGTTTTTGTCTGGAAAACAGAGTATCATCTGTTTCCTTGACTTCTAGGTTCAGCTTGCTTATCGGCTCAAAGAATGAAGAGTTTTGTGTAGTTCTTCTTTAGCATATATTTCTCGATGTATTCTCTATGTTCTGGAGGCTGGTAGTAGTAGTCTCGTGAGTGCAAGTTCTCCAGTTGATCTTGGCACGTTTTGAGCTTGATCGCAAGTGTGTTCTGTGTGCTTGATCTCTTCAAGTCTATTGTCTCTCACCCTCCTTTTTGATACATACACGATGTCCTTTTTATGCCCCTTTTTTTTGTCTTTTTGAGAAGAAGGAATGATTATACTTTTTGATCATACTTGGTACGGTTTCCTGAAATGGCAACATATATCATTTAATAACATTAAATGCATCAAAAGTAACAAATGTAACCGTTATTATAATAAACAAATAGTGTCGAGTTCATTATAGGTAGCCGTTTGTTTGTAGACGTGTATGGTTGACTCGGTGTAGGATCTTTCATCGGTAGCTCTTCAAACTCTTATCGGTGGCTCTTATCGGTAGCTCTTATCGGTAACTCTGTGCATCGGTAGCTCTGTGTCCATCGGTAGCTCTGTGTCCATCGGTAGCTCTATGTTCATCGGTAGCTCTGTTTCCATCGGTAGCTCTGTGTCCATCGGTAGCTCTGTGTCCATCGGTAGTTCTGTGTCCATCGGTAGCTCTGTGTCCATCGGTAGCTCTGTGTCCATCGGTAGCTCTGTGCATCGGTAGCTCTGTGTGTCTTATGCAAACCACATCTAATTGACCTAGAACTGTTTCAAAGCTTGTATAAACAAGGATAATCGATATTAACATAACTCAGAGACTATTTAAACATTAATATTAACTTGATCACTGATTTGAAAGAATTAAAATGTATATCAACAGTAATTGAGAATAGCATAATATATTAACACATAATTGGGATTATCAAAACAGGTGAGGTCAACAATCTCCCCCTTTTTGATAATCACAACTTATGATATGACCAAAAATGGTGAGAATATAGTATAAGAGAATATAACATTTATATTCGAATTTCTCAAAGAAAGAAGTATCATAGGAAATAGAGGAAATAGTAATAGAATGAGATAGATCAAAAATTATCATAGCGAGTATTAAATACAATAGTATCAGAGGTAAGCTTTGAAAGAATTGGTACCAAAGAAGAAAATGTAAGAATAGTATCAAAGGCTCAAATTTCTCCCCTTTGATATTTCTCCCCCTCTCTCTATATTTTCTCCCCCTTTATTTATATTTTTCTCCCCCTTTGTGATAAGCAAAAAGTGGGAAAGAAGACATAGAAAACTGATAAAAAGAGATAGTGTAAAGAAATGCATTTGTATTAGACCAGAAAAAACTTACATAAACATAAGAGAAAAGAAGAAAGGGAAAAAAATTCCTATCAAACAGCCTGGCCACTTTAGCAATCCTGAACTTCAACATGAGATCGTCCTTGTGGATCAGAAGAGGATTCAGGAGGTGAGGATGTGGGTGAGGGCTTTGGAATTCCAGAAATGATCACAGGAGGCTGAGCCACTGATACAGTGTCTGGCCTGTATGG
This sequence comes from Viscum album, assembly GCA_963277665.1. Lineage (NCBI taxonomy): Eukaryota > Viridiplantae > Streptophyta > Magnoliopsida > Santalales > Viscaceae > Viscum > Viscum album. The sequence goes on along the minus strand of OY728120.1, from coordinate 1,327,420,654 downwards.
GGAAGTTCGTTGATTGATCATAGGTGTGAGGCTTCTAATGGCCTGAGCTGGAGTCATCTGGACGGGAGACTCAGTAGAGGCAGAGGCAGGCAAGGCAGGAGGGACAATGACTGGTCTGGAATCAACATGCAAAAAGGGCAACAACAGATTTCGGAAATCCATAATGATTCCTCCTCCTCTTTCCATAGAAGATATAAAATCATCTTTGTTCTCCATGAATTTTTCTAAGGTAGGAGTCAGCTGCCTTAGCTTGCTCACTTGTTCTCGGAAGGCTTGAGTTACAGGGGGTAACTTCATGTTTTCCAACATCAGCTTGAAATGATGGTTGAGTTGTTGCTTGGTAAAAATCCTTTGGAAATAATAATCCACCTTGTTCTTGATTTCCTCCTGAGAGGCAGAGGCCTCTTTCATATTGTCGTGGATGATTTTCACTATTTCCCTGACTAAATCTCTTGTAGAGAGCACTACTCGACTTAGATATGATGAGTCCACAGAGCCACTGGTTGAAATAGAACCAAGATCCTCCTTCATCATAGCTCGTAATTGATTTAAATCAAATGCAAGTTTTGAAGCTAGAGGACCAATTGAGAAAGATACAGTTTCTTTGAAACTTTTGGTCAAACCATTAATCAGAGTTTGCAGTTGAGAGACCTGATTTTTAACATGATCCTTTATAGAAGATTTGAAATCTTCAAATACTGACACCATTTGGCTTACAACACTTTTCACATAGGCTAAATCCTTATCAGCTTGAGGCTTTGAGCTCATGTAAGAATCTAAAGCAGTGACAGACTTCTTTAAGGCTTCAAGATCTGCTTCTATTCTAGAAGATTGGGTCTGGAACTCTTTGACTGCTTCGATTATCTCACCCATAAAAGTTGACAGATTGAAACCAAGAGAAAGCCCAAGAGATTGTTCTAACAACTTCATTTATTCATGAAAATAGTGCTTCATCTCAGCAACTGAGGCACTGAAGGATTATTTCAGCTCATGCTTTAGGGATTCGAGATCAGACTTTGTAACAAAATCAGTAGGAGCAACTGTAGTAGGTACTCTTACAGAAGCTAAACTGACTACAGAATCATTCATGACTGATTGAATCAAGGATACTAAAAAATATTCCATTGTCTTTACTTCTTCTACAAAACTGACTTTGAGATTTTCTTTCAGCACATCTAAATCATGTACTCGGACTACATCATCAGGTAATAACTCAGAATTGATTTCATAGCTGATCTTTGGTCTATTTAAGGATACTTCATTATCCGAATCAGGATAATCCAAACCACAGACTATAAAACCTGGGTCTTCTACCCAGTCTTCAATCTCAACAGCCACTGTAACATTTCCAAGATTGGAATGATGCTCCCCCTCAATGGGTGCATTCTTATGTACAACAACTACATTCTCTGCTGGTCTTTATTCATCAGAATCTTCCACAACAACTTCCATCTCAGCAGCAGTAAGGAGATTTTCTGGAAAAAGTACAGCTTCTTCTCTTTCTTATTATACTTCAGCAGTAGGCACAACTGAGTTTCCAATCAATGGACTCAGACTCAACCTAGCAGAATCAGAAGAACCAGATACATTCTCTTTTTCTCCTTCTTGCTGAGGAACTGGCTGGTCTTCCTCATGAAAAGATAACACTTCCTCTAATTTTCCTTTTCATGAGTATACAAACTCAGTAATAGGACTTGGAGGCAAGTCTGGATCTCCTCCAATATCCATAGGAGTTTCTTCCACTTCTTCTTCTTCTGACTCATCACTGTAATCGGGTTCCTCTTCATCAGGTCCTAAACCTGGATCTCGTTTATCCTTTGGCCTTGAAGGATAGTCCACAGGATTAAATTTATCATACACCTTCTGGTCATCACTGACCCATTCTCCATTCCACAGGTTCCAATTGATTTTCATGTACTAACAAACTGTAGTAGTGATACAGAATTTATTCTTAACTACAACTGTCTCATCCTATGGCTCACCTATCCCTTTCAATTTTATCATCATAGAGATCATTTTGGCAAATAATAAAGTATTAGTCTTTGATTTTGGCCTAATCATGTCTTCCATTTGACTCAACAACAGTCTGCACAGATTAACTTTCACACCATGTCTTAACAGATGTAGAAGATAAATATCTTGATATCTCAGATTAGAAAAATCTCCTCTCCTCGGTATCAAAACATGTTGAAAAAATTTGAAAAGCAATTTGTTCTCTCCATCCAATTCAGTAGCAACCACTTGCCTTTGACTTCCATTACCCATTAATTTTTTTAAAGCGGTCTCATAATCAAAGATGTTACTGGTAGGTGGAATTTCTCTTGAGACATACCCGGATACACCTTCATGTGGGATTTTTAAACATTCAGCCCACTCTACTGAAGAAAACGACATTGCTTTTCCATTTAAAAAAGAACTTACCCGATTCTCAGTCTCAGACTTCTCAAATCTTACGAATTCGTAGAAATGTTTCACTAACTTCGGGTAGTAGGGACCATTTTTACTTGAAAAACAATCTACCCATCTCTGATCTTCCATAATTTCAAGCACCAACAACTTGCTTGGTAGCAGCCAATCCACGCATATCTCATTTTCAATCACAATATCTCTATTCTGCAAATGAGGGTTTACTGGTCGCTTTCCCGACCTAGTTCTGACATTACTTCTACTAACTTCTTGCTCCACTTTCTGATTCTTTGTTTTAGGCTCTACACTGTCATCTCTGCTGGCAGGAATCTTGGTTTTTTCCATCGCGGATTTAGGGTTCTCAGTCGATTAGGAAGCTAAGATTCGAAGGTGAAAGGTTTTGGGTCCGGTGGAGTGAGAAGCGGCTTAGGCTTAGTTTTATCATGTAGGAATCATAAATAAACGAATAAAGTAAAATAAATTAAAAATAAAATGATTCATATTCTTGGCGGCAGACAGAAGTTTTAAAACATTGCATCGGTGAGAATTGATCATCGGTGAGAATTGATCATCAGTGAGAATTTCAACATCGGTGAGAATTTCATCATCGGTGAGAATTTAACATCGGTGAGAATTTCAACATCGGTGAGAATTTCAACATCGGTGAGAATTTAACATCGGTGAGAATTTCAACATCGGTGAGAATTTCAACATCGGTGAGAATTTCAACATCGGTGCGAATTTAACATCGGTGAGAATTTCAACATCGGTGAGAATTTCAACATCGGTGAGAATTTCAACATCGGTGAGAATTTAACATCGGTGAGAATTTCAACATCGGTGAGAATTTCAACATCGGTGAGAATTTCACATCGGTGAGAATTTCAACATCGGTGAGAATTTCAACATCGGTGAGAATTTAACATCGGTGAGAATTTCAACATCGGTGAGAATTTAACATCGATGAGAATTTCAACATCAGTGAGAATTTAACATCCCCAGCTCGTGCATAATGTAACTTAACCTATCAGAACCTAAGGGTTTAGTGAAAATATCGGCCAATTGATGTTCAGTGACAATAAATTCAAGAGTAATATCACCTTTTTGATAATGATCTCTCAGAAAATGATGTCTTACATCTATGTGTTTGGTTCTAGAGTGAGATACAGGGTTCTTAGATATGTTTATTGCACTAGTGTTGTCACAGTTAATTGAAACATGTTTAAACTCAAATCCATAGTCCAATAAAGTGTGTTTCATCCACAGAATTTGTGCACAGCAACTACCAGCAGCTATATACTCTGCTTCGGCAGTAGACAATGCAACTGAGTTCTGTTTCTTACTACACCATGACACTAGGGATTTCCCAAGTAAATGACATGTTCCAGATGTGCTCTTCCTTTCTAACTTACATCCAGCAAAGTCAGCATTTGAATAGCTACTTAGGTCAAATGATTGTCCTTTTGGATAAAACAAACCTAAATTTACAGTATGCTTAAGATATTTAAAAATCCTTTTAACAGCCAGTAAGTGTGATTCTTTAGGATTAGCTTGAAACCTAGCGCACATACATACACTAAACATAATTTCTTGTCGACTAGCAGTAAGATAAAGTAATCTCCCAATCATACCTCTGTAATTGGTTTGATCCACTGGTTTCCCAGCTTCATCTGTATCCAACATACAGGTAGCACTCATGGGTGTATCATTTTCCTTAATTCTATCCAATCCAAAACGTTTTAAAAGATATTTTTTATATTTACTTTGATATAAAATAATTCCATCTCTAGTTTGAAAAATTTGAAAACCAAGAAAATACTTAAGCTCTCCCATTAAGCTCATTTCAAATTCATTTTGCATACTTTTTGAAAAATCAGTACATAAAGAGTGTTTAGAAGATCCAAATATAATATCATCAACATAGATTTGTACAACTAAAACATCTTTATAAATTCTTTTAATAAATAGAGTTGGATCAGAAATCCCTTTAGTAAAACCTTTTGAAATAAGAAAATTGCTGAGTCTATCATACCAAACTCTTGGAGCCTGTTTTAAACCATATATCGGTTTAGAAAGTTTAAAAACTTGATTTGGAAAATGGGGGTTTGTAAATCCAAGTGGTTGTTCCACAAAAACATCTTCAATTATAAAACCATTTAGAAATGCCCTTTTGACATCCATTTGATATAACTTGAAATTCAGATGTGATGCATATGCAAGTAAGATCCAAATAGCTTCTAATAAAGCTACAGGTGCAAAAGTTTCTCCATAGTCTATACCCTCTTCTTGACTATATCCCTATGCAACTAGTCTAGCTTTGTTTCTAACTATGTTTCCTGATTCATCAACTTTATTTCTAAAAACTCATTTTGTGCCTATTGTCAAGGTTTCCTTGGGTCTGTCAACTAATTCCAAGACTTTGTTTCTTTCAAATTTATTTAACTCTTCTTGCATGGCTATTACCCAGAATTCATCATTGATAGCATCATTGATATTTTTGGGTTCTAGTTGTGACAGAAAATCTTGATGTTCAGCCTGGTTCCTTAGAGAAGCTCTAGTTTGTGTTCCTCTATCAATATTACCAACAACAGCATCTAAAGGATGATTCTTTAGAATCTTAGTCGATTTGGTAAAGGTTGGACTAGAAACATCAGGTTCTTCTATAGGTTCGGGTTCAACAGAAGCAGATTCTGGAAAAAGACCAGAACTGGATGTTTTTATAACAGGTTCTTTAGATTTATCATTAAGGTCCAGAATAGACAAATCTTCTTCAAGATTCTCAAGAGAGTTTTTAGGCTCATGTGGATCAGTTTCATCGAATTTGATGTGAACAGATTCTTCCACACATCTGGTTCTCTTATTGAAAACACTATAAGCTTTACTTGAAATAGAGTAGCCCAGAAAAATTCCTTCATCACTCTTGGATGCAAATTTGTCAAGATTGTCTTTGATATTGAGAATAAAGACTTTGCAGCCAAAAACTCTGAAGTAGTTAACCTTAGGTTTCCTATGGTTCCACAACTCATAGGGAGTCCTCTTAAGAACAGGTCCGATCAAGACTCTATTGATAACATAACAAGCTGTATTAACAGCTTCAGCCCAAAAGTAAATAGGAAGTTCATATTCATTAAGCATGGTTCTAGCTATTTCTTGAAGGGTTCGATTTCTCCTTTCTACTACACCATTTTGATGGGGTGTCCTAGGGGTAGAGAAATTGTGACTATAGTCATTGTGTGAGCAGTAAGATTCAAAATCATGATTTTCAAACTCACGACCATGATCACTTCTTAGGGTTTTAATCTTAAGTCCACTAAGGTTCTCTACAGACTTGAAATATTTAACAAAGTAAGGACAAGCTTCACTTTTGTGAGCTAGAAAGTATACCCAAGTATATCTAGAAAAGTCATCTACAAGGACATAGACATAATGCTTCCCATTTAAACTAGAAACTCTTGATGGTCCAAACAAATCCATGTGAACCAACTCAAGTGGTTGAGATGTTGAGACATCTTTCTTTGATTTAAAAGGAACTTTGTGTTTTTTTACCTTTTGACAGGGATTACACACTTTGTCATTTGGGAATTCTAATATAGGTAAGTCTCTAACTAAGTTTTTCCTAGCCAGTTTTCTGAGTGAGTGAATGTTGTAGTGTCCTAATCTTCTGTGCCATAGCCAATATTTTTTATTAAAATCATTCAAACAAGAAATATTTTGTTTGGCTAAAGAATTTAAATCAACAGCATAAACATTTTCATTCCTTAGAGCAGAAAATACTAAAGAATTTTTGGAGTTAAAAACATCACACGAGTCATTTTCATACTTGACATTGAAACCATCGTCACATAATTGAGATATACTAATCAAGTTATTTTTAAGTCCATCAACGAATAAAAATTTAGAAATTAATACTGAGTCAGTGTTACCAATCTGGCCTAGGCCGATGATTTTTCCTTTAGAGTTGTCACCAAAGGTGACATGACCTCCATCAACCTTTATTAAGCTCTTGAAGAAAGAATAATCTCCAGTCATGTGTCTTGAGCACCCACTGTCTAAATACCATATCTTCTTGTGACAGCTCTTCAAGCAGGTCTCCTATAAAAAAAATTTAAACAGGAAATGACTTTGGTACCCAGATTTTCTTAGGTCCAGATAGGTTAGCAATCAGGGCTTTAGGTACCCAGATTTGTTTTATTCGTTTATACAATTAACAGAAGTAACAGATTTTGAAAGATATACTTTATTTAGTCTATAACCATTCAAATATCTTGTTGAAGCATATGAATTTCCAAAACTGGAACTAGCAATATTTTTTTCAGACTTTGGAATAAACCGGGTTCTGGTGAACTGTCTCTGTCCTGGTTGGTATCCTAAACCAGTAGCAAATCTAGGTGCAACTTGCTTTCCTAGAATTTGAGTTAGAGCATCCTTTCCATTTGTGAATTTTTCTAAATCCTTTCTAAGTTGCTCATTTGACAGTTTCAGTTCTATATTTTCCTTTAGTAGTTGAGAATTCTTTTCCTTTTCTATATCAAGATCAGATTTATGCTTAACACTTAAAGCATACTGTTTCTTTAAACCTTTGTATTTGTCTTTAAGCTCATTAAAGGTTTCTTCCAACATATCACAGTACTCAAATAGTTCAGATTTTGACATGTTTTCTGAATCAGAATCATCTCCAGAATAATATAAATTTAAAACAGGAGTGTCAGATGTTACCTCATAAGTATTTGTCAAGAAACACATGTTGGCTCGATTCCTTTCAGAGTCTAAAGATTCGGCTTCACTAGTGCTGTCTTCTGAAGCACTCCAGGTTGCCTTCATGGCTTTCTTGTTCTTCTTGTCTTTGTAATCATATTTCTTTTTGAATTTTAACTTTGGACAGTCTGCTTTGATATGTCCTTTTCGCTTGCATTCATAGCAGACAACTTCATCAGTTCTGTCAGCCTTCTTCCAATCCTTTTTCCATTTGCCTTCTTGATCATAAATTCATTTTTAATTTGTTTTCCTAAAGAATTTCTTTTTCCTATAAAACTTCATGAATCTCCTGGCTATTTGAGCCATCTCGGCATCACTGTCAGATTCTGAATTTTCACTCGTTGAACTCTCAGTCTCCATTTGTAGTTTATCCTTGTCTTTACTCTTAAAGGCAGTAGTTTTAAACGCTACATATTTTCTTTTGGGTTCCTCATCTTCTTCTTTATTTACTTTAATCTCCTCTTCATACATCATCAGCTTACCAATTAACTCCTTGAAAGGCAGTGCTCCAATGTCACAGGATTCTCTAATTGAAATGGATGTACCTCTCCATCTATCTGGGAAACATCTCAGTATTCTCATAATTTGTTCTTTTGCAGGAACAATCTTTCCAAGTGAGCTCATTGTGTTTACTATCTCATTGAACCTAAGATACATATCAGAAATAGGTTCATCAGGCTTCATTTTGAAATTATCATATTTAATAGTATAAGTGTTTAATCTCATTTCTTTAACATTAGTTGTTCCTTCGTGAGAAACAACCAAGGTATCCCAAATTTCAAAAGCAGTTTTGCATGTAGAAATTCTGTTGAATTCTTCATCTCCTAGAGCACAGTACAGAGCATTCATAGCTTTACAATTATTATTGTAAGCAGTCTTTGTAGATTCATCCCAAGTAGATCTATCAGTAGTGGGAATTTTGTATTCAGATTCAATAGCAGTCCAAATATCAAAACTCATTCTTTCTAGATGAATTTTCATTTTAAGTTTCCACTGAGCATAGTTATTTCCATTAAAGAAAGGTGGCCGGTTAGTAGCATCACCCTCAAGTCTATTATCCATTATAAACAAAATTTAAAGAGATAAAAATATAGAAATAACAGAAATTTTAAGAACTTTACAATACAACTAAAATCACAGTTGATAACAGAGTAATTTAGAAGATATTAACAATCCCTTTGAAACCAAATGTTGGTCAGAGTGGACACTCAAGAGGGGGGGTGAATTGAGTTTCAATTAAAATTTCTGCTAAAAACAATTTCTATTAAAATCCCTCAATTTCAAAAACAGATTAAACTGTAGTGAATTTATACAGATTATAAAGGTTCAATTAGTTTCTCAAAGATTGATTAGTTCTCAGTTAACTTAATCTTATGATTAATTTAACTTTTGAAACTAACTTACTGGTTTACAATATATATAAACACTTGCAAGTTTAACTATCAAAGTATCTTTGAAAGTAAATTATATTTCAAAGTAATAACGGCGGGATATGAAATAAATATGTACTGTATGGATATAAACATTAACTAAAAACACAGATGAGTTAACCAAGAGGTTCAGTCTCAAGCCGAGACTTAGTCCCCTCAAAAGTTTATAAAAGGATGATCCACACCCTGGATCGGGGATCAACAGTTTACAACTGTCCAGGTCCAGGACCTCTACCACTGTTATTCGTGGGAGACAAAACAATAGCAATCAGCTGTCCAGGTCACACACAACCTCTACCACTATCCATAGTGGGAAAAAGAATGAAAATATAGTGAGAGAGGATTTCCAAATCCTCCAGTTAAGGTTCAGGAGACAGTGTGTGTGTAAGATACAACAGATAACACACACTTCTCGTAATGTAAAAAGTAAATCACAGAGATAAAGATTTAGAGATTAGAAATGGCTCTAGTGATCTTCGTGCAGCTCTTGACTCCTTTTGTTGATTAGAATTCGTTCTGAGTCTTCTTCTGGTTTTTGTCTAGAAAATAGAGTATCATCTGTTTCCTTGACTTCCAGGTTCAGCTTTCTTATCGGCTCAAAGAATGAAGAGTTTTGTGTAGTTCTTCTTTAGCATAGATTGCTCGATGTATGCTCTATGTTCTAGAGGCTAGTAGTAGTAGTCTTGTGAGTGCATGTTCTCCAGTTGATCTTGGCACGTTTTGAGCTTGATCGCAAGTGTGTTCTGTGTGCTTGATCTCTTCAAGTCTATTGTCTCTCACCCTCCTTTTTGATACATAAACGATGTCCTTTTTATGCCCCTTTTTTTTGTCTTTTTGAGAAGAAGGAATGATTATACTTTTTGATCGTACTTGGTACGGTTTCCGGAAATGGCAACATAAATCATTTAATAACATTAAATGCATCAAAAGTAACAAATGTAACCGTTAGTATAATAAACAAATAGTGTGGGGTTCATTATAGGTAACTGTTTGTTTGTAGACGTGTACGGTTGACTCGGTGTAGGATCTTCCATCGGTAGCTCTTCAAACTCTTATCGGTGGCTCTTATCGGTAGCTCTTATCAGTAGCTCTGTGCATCGGTAGCTCTGTGTCCCTCGGTAGCTCTGTGTCTATCGATAGCTCTTTGTCTATCGGTAGCTCTGTGTCCATCGGTAGATCTGTGTCCATCGGTAGCTCTGTGTCCATCGGTAGCTCTGTGTCCATCGATAGCTCTGTGTCCATCGGTAGCTCTGTGCATCGGTAGCTCTGTGTGTCTTATGCAAACCACATCTAATTGACTTAGAACTGTTTCAAATCTTGTATAAACAAGGATAATCGAGATTAACATAACTCAGAGACTATTTAAACATTATTATTAACTTGATCACTGATTTGAAAGAATTAAAATGTAGATCAACATTAATTGAGAATAGCATAATATATGAACACATAATTGGGATTATCAAAACAGGTGAGGTCAACAATATATTTATAGAAGGACATGTGGAACACATAGTTCTTGTGAATTTAACATTATGGACAAGATAGATGGAATTCCACTATGCCGACCCCTTCCACTATTTTAAATGGTATGAAGAACATGTGCGCTAGCTTTCATTGTTTCCTGATATGGGAATTCCCCATCCTCGAAGACACCTGATGGAAAAAATGTTGACTATCCTCAAATTCTAGAGGTCATATTAGATGGTCAATATATTATTTCTTCTTCCTCATGGAAGTCTCCAACTGTCATCTAATCAACCAAACCTATTTGGTTTTCTCATACAAAAAACTAGTCCCAAGAAGTGCTGAATCACAATCCTATATCTAAAAATTGGCAAATGAAAAGACGTTTCATATGAATCCTTGATAGATTGAATTTTGAAATATTCATGGAAGATATTAATATATTAAAAGTCCATGATTTTCTTATGATTCTCCCATGAACCTCTAAAATCCAAAACATTGGATCGATGCTTATCATCCAGAACATGGGTTGTCTTCCCAAATTGACCATCAATCTATGAATGATATGTTATAATTAAAGGAAAAAGTGATCATAAAAATTTAGAAAGAAAATTCTAGAAAAAATTATTTTAAATCATGATATCTATACAAAATTATACTCTTTAGAACTCCACGAATCCAAACCACCTCACAAACTAAAGTATTTATTAGGTCTAGAACTGTGAAGTTTTCCAGAACTTGTTAGATGTGGTCTACCTCAGTTAGTAGATCCAAATCCAAACATAAAACATCATTCTTACTTATTTTAAAAAGTAACATCAACTTAAAAATTCATCATGAGACCATCCAAGTTCGACTCTAGTATGGGTAATTTCTATAAAATATTATATGGCCTCTAGTGCTTGGATTTCACCTGCTGAAAAGTAACGAATCATTCCAAAAATCGTTCCACACCTTCTGAATTTCTGACCACCAGTACTATCTTTGGAGATCATGGTACATATTTGTTAGGAAAGTATACACCACCAATTTAAAATCATGAAAATCCTTCATCAACTCATCATGTTAGCCTGTAAGACCTCATACATAACCACGAAAAAGATGATAATTTCCACTACAATGAAACTATCCTGATGGTGTCCCCCAACATATAATTCTTATCTTAGAACCGATCCTTCTGGATGACACAACTAATCCATCTTAATCCTATCTGAAATCATGGTTATAACTAATGTCCTGGTCAGAGCTACTCGCCCTTGATATTCTTGAACATCCAAATGCATTTATACAAATTGGGACATTATCATCCACTCGTCACAAAAATCCTATAGTGCCTTTGTCTATGTATTTCATCTGAATGCAACAACAATGATGTTTTCATTTTTTGGTATAATAAAATTCAAATTTTAATGAATGTAGATACTCGACCCTCATCCTCTACCGATGGTTAAGGTCTCACTGAGAAAAGATGTACTTATGAATTTTTTGATTCATCTATAACAAAATCATCTCATCCATGAGATAGTGTCTCCAACATATCACAGAAATTTCCCACTATTAATAACTTCAAATCTTGTGTAGGGTAATTCCTCTCATGCAATCCCAGCTACCTAGAGCCATAAACCACCACATGATTATCCAAAATTAGAAATGCTCGGAGTCCAAATTTGGATGTGTTATAGAGCATGGTGAATGATTTACCCAACATAGGTAAAGTGTGGATATTTGTTAAGGGTGTCCTTCCTTTAATCTCCCAAAAAGATATTTCATATGCATCCTACCAAATAATGTTCACACATTTCATGGTCATCCTTGAAATTTGAGCTACCAATCAGGAGAAATCCAGGATAAAACGCCATTAGTAACATGATAAACCCAGAAAGAACCATATTCCAAAGACATTCTTGTGTTGTTACTAGGATATCATAGTTGTGACATTCTATGGGTCCACATATACACCTACCACTGAGATGTCATGTCCCAATAAGTGCACATTATTGGTCCAGAAATTGAAATTGGTTATCTTGGCATAAATATCAGTCTCTCTCAATCAAATGAAGACGATGTCTATATGTTTTTCCTGATCATCTGTTGATTAGGATTATACTACGATCCCATCAATGAAAACCATGACGAAATTGATCTAGAAAATTATGAATGAACCTTTTAATTAAGGCCATGAATACCACAATAATATTAGTCAACCCAGTTTTCATCACTATGAATTCGTAAAATCCATACATACTCTAAAAATTAGTCTACGGTACGCCAGATAGTATCACCCCTATAATTAGATATCATGATCTAAAGTCAATTTTAGATAAGTTCTTATAAACTCTAAACTAATTGGAAAGATCATAAATTCATGTAAAGGGATACATATTATTGATTGTCATATGTTTCATCCTCTGATAGTCCACACAAAAGTGCAATGATCAATCATCCTTTTTCGAGAAGAGAGAAGTAGAATCTAAAGGATATACACTCGGTCATATGATGCCTTTTCATTCTAGATCTTACAGCATAACATCCAACTCCCAAAGCTCTTCTAGTTCCATTATATAAGGAGGGATTGAAACATGCTCTACTCCAGAGACCAAATCAACTATGAACTTGACCTATCACTAATGAGGTAGGCTATAGAACTGGTTGGGGAAAACATACCAGAAATGTTCTACCACAAGTGGAAAATAACACTATCACATTACACCATTATATATAGAAATACTGGAGATTTTATCCCTAAAACATTCCAATATGCACTGAATTGGTCCCAGAAAACAATCCCAAAGATCCAACTAAACATGTTGAGAATAGCGACTTCCATATTGAGTTAGGAATGTAACTCTCCTCCAGTAACAATTGATTTGATTATAATATAGAACTAACAACTCCATACTAGGAATCATGTTGAAGACTGTCATTTCTATGATTAATAATTCCAATAAAATGGTAAACACCAATATCTAGAGAGCACACCTTGTGTAATTTGATATTTACAAACTGCATTCCCAATAGTCTCAATGTTTAAAATACCATAAAAAATTTCAATATCCGTGACCAAAAAATTTTCCAAAAGGGATTATTAAAAATAATGAGATTCCCCTAAATAAACTACATAGTATATGGAATATAACACAAGAATTGTACCTCTGATGGTAGATAGACCTGAATCTGCAGTAGTCAGAGTATTCTGTAAAACGTGAAACAGAATAGTCTCTCTACCTTGGGATTCAAACTGAAAATCACAATCTATTTCCATTTCATGGTATTTTATATCATTAACTCGTGTACCACATCCCTTAATGTAGCTTGAACATCCTATGTAACTCCAACTACTAGCCTGATGAGGTGTAGTTAAGACCCTTCTTAATTCGGGTTCTTGTATCAATCCTTTCCCATTGGTCTGCTTTGTAAAGTTCATACATAAACTCTGAAAATGATCCATTCTTCCATAGATGCGACATTCCACTATGGGGTAATGAAATTGTGGGTTCTTATGACTAAAAATTTCATAGTGATAGCATTGGAATTGAACATGATATTGAGATTGTTGTCCACTACCCTGTCTGATCTTCCAACTATTGCTTTGGCTGAAATTTTTGTAATGATGAATCTTACCACTCAAATAATAACTCCCATATTTACTTGCTAAAATATCCTAGCCATCGCTTGGAACCCCTCTTAGATTTCATTCCATGATAGGAGACTGATTCATTAGGTCTTCAAAATAATATAACTGGAAAATTTTTACATGTGACTTGACCTCATAATGAAGAACGTCCAAGAAAACACTCTCCCATGAGATCTCATCAGCTGGAAAAGATGGTGTAAAGTGATGTAGGTCAGCAAAAAATCCAACAGAGTCCATCACTAGCAAACCCTCCTATGTTAGATGCCTAAACTTGTGATATTTTTCATTACTGATGTTTTCCATAGAGTAATGGATTTACAAATACATCTTGTTTTCCTTAGAAGATAGTTCATCCTTCTTCCGAGCTTCATCCAGAATATCCAACAAATTCATGGAAGGTCTAAAAAGTATGTATGCATCAAGATTCACCATCACATCTATGGGTTTACCTATATTCTTGATGATTTCCTTGACTAACTCAATCCAAACCTAGTCTACATGGGTCCCCCTTCCCTTATAAACATAGGAGGATAATGAAAATGAAACTCTCTTGTTGGCTTAGTCATTGATAAAATGGTATGAAGAGAATCCATTTCCATGGATCACATGACCCTTAAGATACACTTGTGGTACTGAACATCCATATACTCCTTAGGAAAAATTGGAAAATATTAGTTAGCTACATTAAGAGCATTCATAATTCCACTCTGTTGATGCTCAAGTTGAATAATATGCGGGTGAATTTTCTCTATAAGACAAACACACAGATTTGAGAACTAGCTAGAAACCCGGTCAAATATAACAGATGACCACAACTGAGAACCAATAAATCATAGTCTCTCTAGAAGAGGCTTGCTAGTACTTAATCATGATAAGAAAATAGATTTTAGTTATACTGTGAAAATGAAATCACATTTTAGAATTCAAGATATAATTATATATCACATGCAAAAAAATTATATTCCCCTATTATGAAAATTTCATGTAAATATATCCCTATTTTCTCATTATAATGCATGTATTCCCATCTCTCACCATACCGATCCATGAGTACAAAACATAAGAAATAATAAAATTAATAAACAATAATTCTCACACAACTTGTGAATCACCCAAGGTGAAATAACATCAACTATAACAAGTACATAACACAAACAACAATCCAATCCCTGGGTACTCAAATTTTCCCTCATCAATGTGTTATTTACTACCATGTAGAATCTCCTTATTAATGCTTGAAACATCTTATACTCCTTTCAACCTTTAACTAAAATGTAATGAAAACTAAAATAGACCCTGGATCTAATACCACTTTGTAACATCGTGCAATCTAGAACTCTCTCACATTGAAAGTAAGGGCTGGTTAGCAGACCCCAAGAAAACATCCTCATAAGCCTGAGGCTACTATATGTATGTGTTGGTGTGGATAATATAGTTAGAATACTATAACCCCATTATATTATGTGTCTTAGTAAAAGAATCATTTCATAATAAAACAAAAATAATAAGAGTTAAAAACACATAAAACGACAAAAAAGGGAAAATTAATAATCCAATAGGTAATAAGGAAAATGTAATGAATTGATGGAATGTAACTATATATCATTCATGAAAAATAAAAGAAAAAAGTTATCTATAATCTATAAAAGTCTCACTTTCCTAGGTCTCGCGCCCCAGGTTTGTCCCTTCTCTAACGCCATCCTAACCGCAAACATGCAATCAACAGTAATGTTGATTTACCTTCCCCAAACATTCATCCTCAATGTCTTCATGGGTGCCAAATTGTTCCTTGAATATAGTGTGAGTGTAACTCTGTAGGTTGACACCACTATTTTTGTACTAAACATGTATGATAAGAAGTTTAAACATTAAATAGATTTACATGTATATTAATTTATTCAACAATTAAATAAATACGACAACTTACTTTTTCTCTATAGTGGAATAATAGTCAGAATGTATTATAGCCATTCCAACCACAACCATATATCCAAGAAAAATAAATTCTTTAGTGTCAGGCCATAATATCATCGAGAATTTCCTACAATGATGCCTTCCATGTCCATGTAACCAAGTTAAATAACCTCCTTTGGTGTCATATTTTAATATCACTGGGAAAGTATTACAACATTTCCAACCAATACCATATAAACATGGGTGAGTCACAAAAATCAATCTAGTTGAAAGCCTTATATGAATTAAAACATGGGATAGGTCATGGCTCACTCTCTATAAACATTACAACATGGAATAGGTCGAGAATTCTCACAATCTGCATTAAAATATATATGTGTCCATGTGCCTGGGCCTAGACCGTTATATAATAATCTCAGCATAGAAAACAACTCCTTTCATAAGACATTAATATCACAATATAATATCATATATCTCAATGGATAATAATGATAATTACTTTGATTTTGTTAATATTCCAATTTACAATTAAATTTACTATGGATTACCAATTATATCAGTAACCATTAATCCAATATTTAAGGATTATGTAACAAGAAATCACCATAGGTGACAAGTTATGATAAAACATAATTTAGCCCATTAGATAATTCAATTATATTCAAAGGGTTTCCCATGCAATGTGTAGAAATACCCTAGGTCAGATCCAAATTGAGAACAAGTGAATTTATTGAATAATCCCATTTTTTATTCATTGAATTTTGGGGAGAATAACTGGTAGGAACGATCACGATATTTCTTAAACATGAAAAAAATTAAACCATAGTGTTTATATTTATACCCTTACCATTAAAAAAATATTCACCAATGATTATGATGGCCAATTACCATAGGAAGAAGGTGTGTATGATTATAAGATATTTATAGATAAAAAATGGTCATGATCAAAACCAACAACACAATTGGCCAATGTATTTCACTAGAACAATTGGATAAGGAATAAAAATTAGAAGAAAAATAACCAAAACCACTTACCTGGGATTGAATAATTAAAATAATCATCTAGAAGGGAGGATGTATCCCAAAATAAAGCACTTCGATAATTACCTAGGGTTGAAATGAGAGGATATGTAGCTGAAACATAATGACTTTTAACTGGACAATAGGTTTAATAAAGAATGTCGAGAATTTACATGACGTGTAACTTGGTTTCACCTCATGTAATTTTTTTAATGATATTATTTGAAAAAAAAATCTATTTTGAGATTTTTTTTTATTAAATCCCATGAACAGTTAAAAATCATTTAATCCCTTTACACAACTTGTAAATGTTCTACAGTAGATTTTTCATCCCATTTCCCTTTTAATCTAGCCCAATATCCCCATTAAACTTCACATCTTACTAATAAACCATTTTAAAAAATAGTCCCCTTAATAAATAGCATACATTAATTAAATAAATAACATATCCTTGAAATTTAGGTCATTATCCCAAAAAAGGTTCTTCATCTCCGTGAAAGACTCGTCCAATAAGGCTCAAATGATAAAAATCAGAGAGAAACTTACCTAAAAAAAGACGGCATGTCATAATCATTATCCTTTATTGAGAAAATTAATGTTTTTGTATTATATTTATCATTAATATACTTCTAATATGTACTATTGGGTTTCATTAAATCCTAAGAAAATTTTTTATCATGTTACCAATACCAACATAATGTTTACAATTGAATAGATCATTACTAATGTATTCAGTAATTATATTATCACCAGTTGGATGATATAATAAGTTGGACCATCAGTATGGGATAGTTTTGTTATATCCTCAATAATAAAATTTATTGAATTGACTCATTGATGATCAATGAATTTAAAAAATTTCATTCCAATAACAATATGATTATTTTTACTTAATCATCATCAATTTATTATTCTACAAGATTGTTATTAAGAAAAATCAGGAATGTGTTTCCAAATTAGGTGGACCAAAAAATATTTCATATGATTGTGGTTTTTAATTCCATGCATGAAGTATTAATAGAGTAATGGGGGAGGGTATCATTAGATATTCTTCAATTATTTAAGTGATTTAATTCTTATCCCTAGAGATAAAATATATTTCCTAGAACTTCACCCATGGGAGAATTTATTATGAATGAATATTTTGTAGGTTATGGGTGTAGTGAAAATTCCTTGTAGTATGAGAAAAAATAAGAGTGTATGTTGATTTGATATGTCACTCAAAATATTTAATAATATGTAAATGTCATAACCAATGATTTTTTTTTCCACAGAATAATGACATTTCAGAACCTAGATGGTGGAGATAATCATTTCACATAAAATTATTAATTAATTTAATTATTATCAAAAAATGGTTATCTTTTATATTAACTTTATTTGATTATGATGTTGATCATACATAAAACCATATCCTATTACATGTGTTGTACATGGATTATTTATCTGTAGATTCCCTCTAATAGTGATTGACATTTTCTCCATTGATCTCCAAATGATATTGAATGATTTATAGGTGCTATTATGATGAATAAATCATCATTCATTGTTCATATTCATCACAACAGGATACTTTGGTATTGAAAGACTTATTTTTATTATTGATAAGATGAGAGTAAGAATTTAAAATAGGATTACATTATTTGAAGCAATTCTGAATTCTCGCTTAACACTACACAATAATCACAACCATCAATTTTAGAGATAGAGTTTAGGTTAAAATATTATTCAATTGAGTACCATCTCTTAAATATTATTATAATCCTTATGAAATCCCATTATATATATTAATTATAATAATATTATTATTTTATGGTGTGAACTAACTCACATAATGATACATATTATTTTTTATAGTTTCAAAATTAATATTTAACACCATACATGATCTTAGTCCACGTGAACTCCCATATAGTTTCAAGTGAAGTAATAAAATATCAATTATCATTACATAGTTCATGTAATTAAATACATAAATATCGTTATTTATAATTAATTACATTTAGAAATTATATCTTTTTAAAATATGTAACATTAATTCCAAAAAATCAGATGAGCTAATATCTATCATATTTTGAGAGAGAAATAATGTTCTTAGTGGTGGATGGATCATAATAGAAATCATTCAAAACCAAGATCATTATTATTATAAACATGTTGCAATAGTATGAAATTGATACAAAAAAAAAGAGATTAGATCCATTAAATACTTATAGATCTAACATCCCCTAGTCAATATTTATAAATCTAAATTTTTCCTGTATTTAAATAAATATATGAGTACCAAAATATATAACAAATACCAAATTTTTATTAATAGATGAATTAAACTCCACAAAAACTCACTAGAAGCTTCCTTATACTTCATTGGCAATGTGGAAATTTTTTCCAGTATCCCTTCTTACCACATGAAAAAATAGATAATTTCTGTCACCCTTTATTTCACCATGATATTTAAATTATTGGAATTAATTTTCGATGAATATTTTGGCACATATATCATTAAATGGAATTTTCAATTAATCACCATAAAGAATGATGGAATTTCATGATTTTTCACCATATCTATTTAGAGAACAAGAGTTAGAAGATCTGGGATAGACTAATTAGTATAAATAATTTTATATTTTACAATAGTACAGGATAATATCTAAGGGAGTTTTAAAAAATTGAAATCAACATATATTCCATTAAGAAGTACAGATCCCAGAACCTACATGTGATCAATATTGGTAATGTGTATGACTACATGAGGTAGATCTGGTGAACCCTCATAAATACTACTCTAAAAGAGTACTTTGGATACGTAAATACATGTCTATATATATCTCTCTCGTTGTAGAGGCCATATAGATGTTCGACCATGATAAAAGTTTCCATGTTTTTTTGAGACTTTATTAGTTCACTTGATATAAAATAAATAATTAAAAATTGAACGGTGAACATATTATATAGGTGTTTTTTATAGAGAGTGAAATCTTCTTGATTCACCTCCCTAACATGAAGATCATCTAAAGATGATTCTAGAACATAATATTTTCATAAATGGTGAAACACAACCCCAATAATTATGAACTATTTGTAAAGGTTACTAGTAGTTAGGATATGGTATTTCTCTAAGATTGATCACAAGGATGGTGTGTATGAATAAATTTATATTATTCACCAATTATAAAAGAGCATATTAGTATTACTTTAATTGATTACAATTTATGTGTGATGTATTGATATTTATTTTATTATGTCTCCCACAATTTTATCATGTCAAAAAATCCCCCATCATTAGACTCTGAATGAATAGTTTCATGGAATTTATAGTAGTAGGTATCCATACTCTACTTCTTATAACCCCATTGAGGTTTAGTCAATATATTTTAAGGTATTTTTGTAGGTATGTCATTACCAAATTTGTGATTGTAACTTTTTGATCCATTGAGTAGACACAATAATCCAAAAATCCTTTCATGGGTTTCCTCAATAATTACCTCTATTATATATTAATTCTACACAGTAATACATCTATTAGTGTATGATGTTTATGTAAATCCATATCCTTTATAAGTAATCCACGATAAATGTTATTTTCCCAATTATGGTTGTCAAACAATTAGTACTATGAATATCATATAAAATTAAGTAATGGGAATCCATGTATGACTTAATATTATGTTGCTTGATTTTTTATTATGCATAAAATTAACATGTTTTATATTTTTCATGTATTTTTAATATTATATTGATATTATTTAACTGATTAACTATGTTTTGAAGAAATATTTACACATGATATATTTATTTAAATTCCATATTTTCATATTAGTTTATTTAATTATGAGTCGAATAAATGGTTACCTTTTCTGGAAATTTTTTTTTAATTATGTTGATTACATTTAATCCCTTCTCAGATTATCATCATTGTGTAAGTAGTATCGAAGTGTATTATAACTCTATAAGTGATCATTAATGTCTTCTTTGATCTATGAATGACCCTGACTGATTTCCTCATGCTAGCATAGTGAATCAATAATCTGGAATTTTTCAACCTGATAACTTCATTATCCTTCTAGCATGGAGGATTTATTCTTATTCTAGTTAATTTGATAGGAATAATTCAACTGATAAGTCTATTGTGTGAAAATCTGGTCAAATCTTGATTATGTCCACACAATATTTATAACAATCTATTTATATAGTTCAATTTTATGTTAAAATACTATTTGATTGTGTATAACCCCATAAATAATATTATAATCCTTATCAAATCAAATTACATATAATAGTAATAATATTATTATTTTACGTCATGTAATAACTTTTGAAATGATAAATATTATTTAACCGACATATAAATTAATATTTATCACTGGGCATAATCATGGTCTGCTCAAACTCTTTGACATTTATTGGGTACCTGAATAAATATTATATTACAAAATAAATATTTTATCAATAATGTGGAGACTATATATTTATTATGTATTCAATATATAAAATGAATATATTTTATTCATAATCATGAGAATAAATATTTATTTAACTTATATTATTATTATAATTGAATAAAATTTCTTATCAAATTTGTAATTAATATTTATTACAATAATTAAATTCATATATAATTTAACAATGATAAAAAAAATACATAGTTTGTGAACCACTAGGATAAATTATTATTGGAGATAAGAAGTCTTTCCTAAAGTCCATAATTTCACTCTAGAAATGGGTAAAGACACCTAGGTGAATGAATATATTGTAATAATATTGAAAACCACATTAAAAATTTCACAAGGAAATATAATCATTTTTTCACAATATCTCATTAAAGAGGTTTGAAATCTATTTAATTAACATATATGTTTGATATGTATTTATATGACTATTTAAATAATAATTTTATTACACACAAAATGATATTTATGGTGACTATTTTATTCCAATCAATGTGCCAAGATATCAACTCCCATAAATATGGAAGTGAAAATCCATTATTGACATTTCTATTAATAACATGTCATATGTGATGCCCTAAATGTACCATATTTCCCGTGAAAATATGGATTCATGGTTTTGGATATTAGATCTAATTGTGAGGGTAATTACATGGATTAATGATAATTAAAACGTCACCAGACCATTACACAAACTCGAATATAATTATATTTGCTGAAAAAACATCCAGAACTCCTTCTGGTGGGTCTATTCTCATAATCTATCATCATGGAGATTACTAAGTTAAAACATAATGAGAAAAAATCACATCCTATTATTAGTACTCACAGCTGATAGTGTACAAACTATGTTCCATGTCATAAAACATTATCTTATAATAGAACTATACTTTTTAATATCATCATAACACTTGAATGTTCTCCTCATAGTGGGGAACATCTATGAAATATTTAGTGTGACAAATACCCTAGATATTTATTACATCAAAGTCATGATAAATAATAAAAAAATTGAAATATGTTTTTTTCATTAACAGTTAAATATTTTTATATACATAAAATCCAATGTAAAAATATTTTTTCATGAAATAAACTCCATTATCCTTTAGGTATAATACTATGATTAAAGGCTATAATGATGTTTTTTTTGTAAAATAAGGCTTCAATATTAGAGTAATAGGTTATAGTGTAGTAGGGAATAAGACTATAAAAGGGATACAAACATATCTCTATAAAGAAGATTCAAACCCCACATTATTAATTCCATGAAAAAGGTAGACATACCATAAAATTTCATATGATAAGTTCCATAGAGGTTTCTTTTTAACATATTGTGATTATTATTAATTATTTTTATTTTATGTTAATGAATCTATGATAAATGGAATGGAATTTATATGTATGTGGACCAATTATTTTTTTATATTATATTCATATAACTCTAAAACTATTCATTTAGTTTATCTTCATGTGGAATGGAATTGAAGGGATCGATTTCTAAAAATGGTATATTGGGGACATATGCTAAAGGGACACATTTTTTGAGAACTCAACAATGTTAGACACCAATTAATATTAACTCACTATTCATTGCAAACAAGAAAATAAGGAATTATGTTAAACATCCTAGTAGTATGAATATGTTAATACATTTTTGGGATTAAATTAGATTAATAACCATTTCATTTATACAGTTCATTAATAGGGAATAAGATGAAATGATACATGAATTTTATATATACTAATTCATAGAGAAAAATATGAGTTTCATCATCATATAATTGTTCCACAAGTCCCTTAGTGATTATGATGCTCACTATCAAGGGAACACATGAATCTATGTACTCCATAAATCCTAGCAATTCATGAGGAAATCCAACGAGAAACTCATTATCAATGGAATAAATATTTAGAATGATCATAGTGATGGAAATTAATATTGGGAGGTGATGGATGTTACCTGGGTAGAATGATATTTTCTAGGATATAACCAAGGTTAGAGGGCTTCAATATGGGTTTTTCCCACTAAGGGAATTAGGTCAGGATTTACCCTGGTAGGTGACTATGATGAATCATTACATATATTTTAAAAAGAGGAATACTAAAGGGTGTAGTAGTTCCACTTCATCATATAAGACTTAGGGATTACGCTTTGGATAATTCATCCATGTTCAATATATTTTCACATAATCATCATGAATGCTATTAACTTTTGAGCATATTAATGATATTCTCAATATTTTTGTCTTAGGTGAAATGACGTTGGAGTATACTATAGAATTTCATTTATAGGGGGATCAAATATCTGTTTGTAAGGTAAAATATACATCATACCCCTTGTGAAACTATTTTTGGTGACAAAATAATCTTATCGTTATAATCTCCTAGTGATATTGGTGTTATTTACTATTTGTCTGGTTCTAGGTTTTGTAATATTTTGTTACAACAAAAAATTAGGGATAATATAGATAAATTAATTTCCAAATATAAGGAGAAATACCAAGTTATTGGTCATGTTAATTTTTATATATGGTCTTATATAGATCACCTAATTCTTTTCAGAGTAATATTAAAATAAAACCCCCAATTGTTCGACTCTTTGTTATATTTACAAGAAACTATTACAATTGTGATGGGGTGTGAAAAAATTTCACTTCAAGTTTTTTGATGGAAAAATTGTGTGGAATTATATATATGATGAAGACATTTTGGTAATAGTGGTAGCTAATGACCCGTCATTTCTATTATTCAACATCATTTTCTTGTGTGAAATCAATTAATAATGGGAAAAAAAATCTAAGTGCACCATTTTGTTGGTATTGGTGAATTTTTTGGCACCATTGTTAAAGTGATCATGAAATAATTAGCATAGGATGGAAGTGATGCAGGGTATTACTGGTGTTGGGATGGTAGTAAAATTTATTACACTTAGGTTCACATTCTAGACACATGTCCTTGGAATATATCCAGACATTTCATTAACTTTTTGTGTATCATCCATTTAATCATTATGTTTCGTTACTTGGTATATTTTAGAGCTTCTAATATTAAAATTTATGCAATTTTTTCTATTTCATAATCATAAAAATCTAATTCTACATTAATTTTTTTAGAAAGTATGACTTTATAGGAACATGTTATACGTTTTCATTTTTAAATACTTCATCAATAGAAATACATTTGATTTGACATATTCTTTTTTTTCATCTATATAATAATGGGAAATAATTCGTTGTGTTGGTTATTAATTATAATAACATGAATGAAATATTTTAATTTTAACCACTAAAAATTAATAACTTTTTTCATATAGATTCTATTTATTTCCCTCAAATAACTTAGTTACTGGAACATCTCTCATATGCTTTTATCGTGGAAGGTAGAAAGTACAGTGAAACATTGGAGGGTTTGTTATATTATCATTATAATTCATTATATCATTTTAGTATTATATATTCAGAACATATTCCATCATTTTTCCAATAGAATGATCAAAATATTTCATACCATCCACTAGAAGGTAGTCGAAATTGAAATATTTAAGTCTCCACCTCTTTTATGTCAACCTCGTTTCATTGAAAAAATATCAAAATCCACTATCAATTTGGGAATGATTTTAATTTTTTCTACAATAATGGGGGAGGTCTATATTGTGTTTATTATGAATATTGTTAATATTTCATCAAATTTTACATTTAATGCTTTAGTACCCTCCCTTTTTGAATTTTATAGTTATTTTTTCAATGTATTGTCACTATAATAATCTAATATAGGTCATCCCCACTAACTCTGTTTAGTAAAAATATCAGTCAATACTTATGTTCCATAATCAATTTTGGACCATGGATGTGTTTTAAATTGAATGTGTATATAATTTTTGATTTATTTAATAATAATTTAGTTGTAATTGTCCCACTATAATATAAATTAATGTAATAAAAAATAACATATCAAATAAGTGAAATTAAATATATTCTATAATAATAAGATAAATAAAAGTGTACTCAATGAAAATAGTGGAAATATTTGATATGGATATTAAAAAATGTTAAAAAATATAATTTATAAAAATAAAAGAGTTTAATATAGTAAAATTCAAGGACATGTAACAAGGATCAAAACTAATCACTCATCATTTTTTTCATGAATGATTTAACATATTTATTGTAATTTGATAAATAATGGAATCATGCTTTTAGATATGTGGGTGAAAATAGTGTAAAAATAGTTATTGAGAAGAAAACATGGTAAATATTTGGTGTAATTTTATGTTTCACTCATTCATTATTTTACCTAATTATTTATCAATTTTCATACTCAATAATTTTGTCAACAAAATGTAGTTTTTAAAGACACCGCTCAATATTTTCCATGTAAAAGATTCATGGAATGGTTAATTCCAATTCTACAATAATTATATTTTTTTATGTAATATTGTCTATCGCATTAAATTTTAACAATGTGATATTGTGAGACAATGTTTCAAACCACATGATAGTTCCCAAATCATGATATGTATCAATTAACTAGTACAGTCACAATTAATGTACCACTTTATATATGGTCAAAGTAGTGCACCAATAATCCCTTATATTAGTCAACTATATCATATGATGGATGACCAATCTAAAAGTAATAATTAAATTAATAGTTAGAGGAATTAATTAAATTAGTTGATATTAAATACCACTAAAATATCTGAATTATATATAGTAAAAAAAATTGAAATCACAGAAAATAGGAAATGGATTTAAAATATTAAATATCATGGAGAAATTCACAATTTATTCCACTTAAAATGGGGCTCTTTATCAAACATCCATTGGAATGGGTTAAAATATATTGTGTATGATCATAATAGAACTCAAAGAATAAATCAAATCAAAAAAATAAATAATACCAATTTTCTATTATCTATTCTAACATTGTAACTCTCTCTATTTTGATACACATCAACTAGTAGTTATGGATAACTCTTCAACAATTTTAATCATTCCAAATTTAATTTTAATATATTATAACCCTCTCTATAGTTCCTCAATAATCAAGATACAAACCCTTACTAGTTATGTTTCTAATTATTTGGTTCCACAAATGATACAGTCACATCCCATGATATTTATAATTGTTATTTTTTCATTAATCCATCTAATATATTTCCAGTTATTTTAATTTTTACCCATTATTTATTTTACATAAAATACATATTTTCATATCCCTTGGGATACTAAATTATAGTCATGTATCCCCTAATGCCAATAAATTGATAGGAACAAAATATAATTAAATAGTTTTTCTAATGGTTGTATTTTTTTCATTTAAATATTTTTATGATAATTTATTTAAAATGATCTTTTTTAATATTAAAAAATAGTCATGGTTAGTTGTTATTACATCACAACCATATTTGGTATTAGTTATTTCTAGTTAAACTAATAATTAATAATATACCATGGTTATTTCATTATATAATCATGATATATATTTACAATACATCAAGCTAGTTGAAAAACTCTTCATGATCATTTTAGTATAACGAAAAAAGTTTTTATAGCTACCTCACACATTAGTTAATGTTGTTAGTTTCAAAATGTGGTTCGAAAAAATTTAACAATATTTATTATTTTGGTAAATTAAACTCAATTATCATTTTATTAAATTATCATGTTCTATAATTAATTATATATATTTTCATGTATTAAAAAATATTATGAAAATAATTTAAATTGATACTTCATTTTATTAATTTTTTAATTTAATTTTAGTTTCCATATGTTAAACATTGGTCATCTATTGTGATACTCCATTGCTATCCCTCAACTAAGTATGGGATCCATTAACTTAAACCTATGGGAAGGACCACCTAATGCAATCCACAAGAGGCTCTGGAGTCTAGTGTTCATAGTTAACACATATCACATGCGAGCCATTGTGTAAGGCCCACATTGTGTGCTCATTGGTGCATTATTTGGGAATAGGTCACCCCCAACACATGTGGGCTCATTGAAGTGTATGGGTAAACTAGTACTGGCACCCAATATCTAACTCAATCCAAGGATCAGTGCTTCATTCTTGAAAAAACCACTTGGTTGGCCATTCATCAAATAGATGTGGGACATGAACTTTGTTTCACTATTCATACAATGTTAAAATCTCAGTTACACATGTCGCTATCAGATAATTTTGTTTTTCAAACTATCATGATCACTTTTCATTTCCTATATTTTATATTTTGAAATACCTTGATTATTTTATTTGTAAAAAATCCCATATTCTCCTCATTCGGCCCTCAACATCGAATACGCTGGTGTATCTCATTGAAGCTCCATTATATCTAACCATGTATTATCCATTTTGTAGTTCTCTCCAATTTAGATATGGATTTTGTCTATATGAATCTTCTTTTTGGAATGAACTGTGGATTGACCAATAATGATTCATCATTCTATCATTTGTAAAAAAAATATTACAAGCGTCGATAGGATCATTTGTTTATATGGTTTGAATCTTTCACCCTTGTTGGTTACCTGATGGTGTGACGAGTCGCCATTAGACACCAACGGTGAGTCGAGTCACCATTGGACTCCAATTGAGAATTATTATCTATCCTACAATATTATTTATTTTTTTTATAGAAACTTATTCAAGCTCTAATAGGAGCTCTTACCTCCACTTTCATGTGAAGTGATTTATTCTTTATTTTTGATGTGGTTTTCTTATTTTTATAAAATTCTTACCTTCTATTTTTCATCCTATTTATAATAATATTACATGTATGATTTTATAATGAATCACCATTGTAAATTTCCTATTGTATGTCACGAGTCACCACTGGACATCTATAATGGTGAGTCTTAAGTCACCATTGTATTTGAAAAGTCAAAAAAAGTTCTATGAATTCCCCATAAATTTTTTTTCTATGGGACTAAAATTTATTATTTTTTCTGTTTAATCCTTTATTAGTTCATGAAATTGCAATGGTATATCATAATCAACTGTTCTCTGATTTATACAATAGATAAAATGATCCACTATTAGTTTAAAACTGTTTCTCAAGTCATTATTTCTAATTTTTAAATAATTTTATTTAAAAAATCTTTTCATAAAAGCTTTACTATTTTATGTTGATGTATAATTTTGATAACGTTTAAAAAATAATTATTGAATTACATTATGTACACTTTTTCATGAAGATGGACATTCATGTGGTGCTATGTTTTTTCATCATTATGTTTTCTCTACATTCGGGAAGATTATATTTTTATTTAAATTATTTTATAAATGTGAATTTATTTTCATTTAAATATATAACATCTTAATTGTTTTACATTATGATTTAATACAAAAATATAAATTTTATTTTTTCAATATTTTTCATCGTGAATTTAAAAACCCATGGTTGTGATCTTTTAATTCAATTATTATACACTATCAAATTTTATCAAAATATTTGATATGGATACTATCAAAAAGGATTTTACTAAAATTAGCCTAGAAATATCTTCATGGTTAAATAACATACACCTGTATAGATCATTCTATAGAGACATGATGATATAACTTTTATTTCACTGAATTGATTAAGAAAATTCGTTGACTTCTATGCATTTGTTGTGATCACTGAATATATTCACCTCTATTATCTTCAACTAATATAGTGATCAAGGAATTTTCCGAACAACAAATTTTTTACATCATCTTTATTGAAATTGTTTTATTTGTTTCTATTATTTATTCATTATAATTATTCATAAAAACTATTTTTCCTATAAGGTTTGATTTATACTTATCCCACCTAAAATATGTCACACTTCATTATTCCTCACATATAATAGTATGGTATGGTTGTTCCTCTTAGAAAAATGGAGGGTAGGTTTTGAATCCATTGAATGTCATGGTTTAAACCATTAGGTGGGAAAAGAAAAATTTTATTTATATGTAACTAGTTTTTCATTGCCTTCCAGAAGTGTGTATTTTTTAATAAATGTTTCCACATTGACTAGTGGAGATTTATGTAAGGTTTATGGTCCTGGTGATCCCATCCTATATAAAAATATCCTCTATTATCGATTTTATTTTTTCGGTAATTTTTAACACTATTCTAACTCGGAGATAATATTATATATTTAAATTATTTAAAAAGGACTAGTCACCCGCTCAAGTATCCAATTGCATACAAAAAGACCTAATAATGAGTAACATAGGGTGGTTCCTTTTAAAGTATTTCATTTCCATTTTTTCATTTTCTTTTTTTAACAAACCATTATAATAGAAATAAATATTCATAAAAAAGATCTATTTTTTTATGAAAAGTATGGATTTTAAGATGTTGAATACCATTAGAAAACCTAATTTAAATGGATGTGATTAACATTACTGGAAGTGTAAAATGTGGAAATTTCATAATAATATAGGTCATGATAATTGAGATTCAGTGTAAAAACTAGTTAAACTTCCTAATGTAGATTCTGCAACTATCACTTGCATTGATGATATAAGATGAATTTCAAATTAAAAAGTAATAAATTTCTTATACTTATCTCTAAGGGGAAATAATTGTAGTCATATTTCATCCTATAAAACTACTTATAACATCTAGAGGACTTTTAATACCACCCATCAAGGAATTGATATGTTGTAGAGAATCAAGCTAATTATTCACAAAGCTTATTTTCAAGAATTCATAATGACTAATAATGTATGAATAAATGTGATATAAACTGGATTCATCAAAATTGACAATAGTATAGTTCCACTTAGAGAGATCATGAAAAATAATTCTCTCATTGAAAGATTACATCCTGTTCTACCCATGTGATTTATTTTTAAGAATGTTTCTATTAAAAAATGTAAGGATTTAACTGAATATTAAATGGATGAGTTTATAGGATCTCTTCTTCAATATGAGTTGGAAATGAAGAATTAAAATAATAACAACCATGATAAAAGGAAGGTATAGCATCAAAATCAACTATAAATTTTGTTATTAATTCTTATTATTTTGAGTTATACAAAAGTGAGAAGGATGAAATTAGAAATTTCACCAATGGAGTTTTTCAAGTACATTACTTGTAAGAGAGGCATTAAGAAGCATCCCAAAATATATCATCAAAACAAATAAATGAAAGGGGATTAAAAGAGGTAAAAGTAGTAAATATGATATTACAAAATTAATATTCTATGAGTGAATGAAAAAGGGGCATATAAATTAAGTGTCTCTAAAATAAAAACAAGATGTAAATGCTAATAAATACCAAAAGGAACAAATAACTTCATATCATGTGGGATAGAGTTATAAAAAATTATCAAACTCAAGTATTGTTAATTATAAAAGTGATAAAGAATCTTCAAATCTCTTTTTGATGGCTAAAATTAAAAATTATTTAATCTTTGATTATAATTAAAATTATTGTTATGAATTTAATTTTCAAAATGAAATATTCTAAATAACTATTCAAAATGTAAAATTTTAATTTTATGTCTGGAAAATGGATGAACTATTTAGAGATATCCAAATATAAAAAATGGATAATAAAGAATAAGATAAAAAAATTGGATGATTATTTTTTTATGTAATATAGAAGAGAAAATTGTTTTAGATTCAAAACAATTAAATGTTAGATATTAGAATATGATAATAAAATACTTCATGTCAAAAACCAATACTGATCAAGAAAGAAGATTTAAATATTTTTTTGATAAATTAAATAATATTAAATAAAAATTTATTAATCATAATCAGTAATATAATAAACTAAAAAATTCTAGATCATGTTCAATTGTGAAAATATGTGATTATATGGATGTTGTTAAAAATGTTAATGAAAACCTTAAATGTAAATTAATAGATTAAAAAACTATTTACTTTTTTATGAGGAAATTATATATTTGATAAACTATTGGCTATAAATAAACCCAAATATAATAAAACTAGTTATAGATATAGTAATAATCTTATGAAGATGTATATAACAATTTTTTAAAGGTGTAAATGGTAATATTTCAAATGTTAATTAAATAATCTGTAACATGAAAGAATTTTTTTTAAAACGAATGTTAACTAAATCATACTTAACCTTTTGTGTAGAATATGACTTTTATTTATAAAAATCTATCATTAAGATCACCCTACAATATATTTCTCAAATCATTATGGGTATCTAAAATATTTCAACGTAAACTAGGTGGGCCCAAATAAGGTTGGGTACCAAAACAACCATATGTTAGATTTGTTTTCAATGAATCCTTCCTGAAGTGTTCTAAATTCTCTTGGTATATGGATTGAGGGTTATAATGTAACATGAATGGTAAAATCAACAATTTCATATCTTTTTACTATTGTGATCGAGGTACTATCAGTTTTTGTTAGAAATATAATGGATTGGTTAAAGGTTTTAGAGAGGTAAGTATATTACTTTTTGTTATTATTTCAAAAGTACTATTTCTCAAGGGATTAATGGTCAATTTAATTTTCATATCAAAACTTTGTGATAATGGTATGTGTGTAAAATTTGAAAATAATAAATGTAGATTTTATAATTATAAATTTTTTTATTTTATGAAAATAGAAAAAAAATGATTTATTTTTTTATTTTTTTGAACTAACCATGAAGTATTTAAAATTTTAAAATGTTGTAGTTACAGATCACATTATATTGAAATAAAGTCAGTAAAATTTCATCATAGATAGTGGTATAAGTTGGATAAACATGAAAATGTTATAAAACATCCATCATTTAGTACATGTATGTATTATGTTTGTGATTTTTGTCTACATGGTAAGTAACACATTGTGTATTTTTGAACATTTAATGTGGTTAATACTACTATATGTTCAAAACATTTTTATCTTGATCATTTTGGACACCTAAAAACTACTAGTTTAGGTTTTGAAATATATAATTTTTTTTCAATTGATGATTATTTTAGTAGATTTACATGGAACACTTTCTTATATTGTAAATGTGTAATCGTAGACATGTTCTTTTCATTATATAAGAAAAATCCAAATCATAAAGATCAATTAATTTATTCTATTAGAAGTGATAAAGGAGAAGAATTTTTTAAATTATAATTGGGAAAATTTTGTGAAAATATTGGGATTTTTAATAATTTTCATCAATTAGAACACTAGAATAGAGTGGTGTTATGGAAAGGAAAAATAGAACCATTCAGGAAATGGTAAAAACATTACTCTAGGAATTCATACGTCCAAAATATTTTGGGTTGCATCAGTTAACACTAGTTGAGAAATCGTTAATAGAATTTACATCATACCCTTATTAATGAAAACTCTCATTGAACTATTTATGAATAAGAAACATATATTCTATTATTTTAATGTTTTTGGACATTCATTCTATATTTAAAAAACAAATTATCATATAGGAAAATTTGATTCAAATAGTGATGAAGGAATATTTTTAGGATTATAAAAAAATTAATTCTTATATGGTTTATAATAATAAAATCGTAAATATAGTAGAATATTTTCTTGTCAAATTCATTGAGAATCGTGAATAACATATAAATTATTCTATTGATAATGATGAATATTTTAATCGTGTTAGCTTTGATTATGTTAAACCAGAAAAAAAAATATGCTTCAGTTGAGGGGGATTATATCTCATTTCAATCTAATCCTTTAATTATGATGTTCAGAAAGATCAGTCTTCAGAAAATGTTATAGGAAGTTGTGAATCTTTAATTAAGACTAGAAAATATTTTTTAAATTTTTATGTTAATTATACTTTTGTAGATGATTTTACCCTATTTAATATTAAATAATAGTTGAATTATTCTCACTAAATTACTTCCATGAATGATGAAATTGATAAATTTTATATAAATAATAGCTGGAATATAGTTGAGTTACCCAAGGACCCACTGTCTATCAAAATAAAATAATGTTTTTGAAATTAATTATATGATTTGTGTAATATAGTTTGAAATAAGGAATGATTAGTTGACCAAATTTATCTTTATGAAAAAATAAGTGATTCTGATTATTTAATTTAACTTGTTAATAGATTAAAATCTATTTGGATATTATTATACTTTTCATGTTTTAAAATTTTAAAATTGTTTCAAAAGGATATAAAAAGTGACATTTTGAATCGTGTAATTTAAGAAGTGGTTTATGTTAAGAAACCAAATAGTTTCAAAAATATTTAATTTCCTAATATTGTTTTCAAACAATCTAATGAGTTATCATTTTATTCTAATGATAATTTTTTAGATTTACTATATTACTATAATTATAACTTTAGAGGTTGCAGACATGACTGGAAAATCACTACAAGTCCATGTCACTTTTTAGGGAAAATATTGATTTCAAGGAAATGTGAGAAAATAATTTAGTAGAAAAATCAATACCTAAGGCCAAATAAGTCCCATCATCTAGTTTTTGTTCAAATAGTATTTGGATAAAATATATATATATGATTTTAATATTTGTTTTTCTAAAATTTATATCTACTTTGATAACTCATGTTCTATTTCAATTTCATAGAACCCTACTCAACACTCTAGAACTAAACACAATGATATTAGCTTTAATTTCCATTGTTATCATGTAAAAAAACGTGATATATGTTTAGAATTTCTTCCTACTGAGAAAAAATATGCTACTTTTTTCACAAAACCAATAGAATCGGTTGAATTTGAGAAAATGAAATATGAATCGGGGATGGTAAAATCATAAAAGCTATGATAGAAAAATATTGTAAGAACTTGATCGTTCTTTTTAGGTATGTTTTTTCTTTTTCTAGAGTCTTTAAGAAAAGAGGAGTTTTGGAAAAAATTTAATGTTCACACGGTGTAATTTATGAGTACACGCCGTGTACTCCTTTGCCGTGCGAGGTCGGGTGCTAGCCGTGTCCGGGCCACACACACGGCCATGTTGGGTTGATGTGGAGGCCTCTCAAAGTTGAGTACAAAAAATCCCAGTACATGCCGTGTACTCCAAAAGTACATGTCATTTACTTTATTTTCATTTAATGGATTGGGGTCACATATTAACCCCAGAACCATCTTCTTCTCTAGCTTCTTCGATCGAGAGCATCCCGTACGGCTGCGGAACTTCTTCGAGCCCTCGAGCCTCCGTATTTTCTCTGAATCGACCACTTTCGATTGTGTTAGAACCACAGTGGTAAGCTCTTACTTAACCTAGAGCATTGTTTTCCCATTCCTCCTCATTCTCATGTTATCATGGGTTGATCATTTGGTGTGTTTTCGTAGATCTACTATGAACTAAGAATATTTAAGCCTCTTGGTTCAATTATATTGATCTTATTGCATCAAGGTAGGTGTTTTGTGCCTTTACATTCAAAGTCTTTGAGTTTTATGTTAAATTTCTACCAATACCCTTGAACGGGGTATTGCTTGTTTACCGTTTTCCCCTGTTGGTCTCCTACCTTGCTTGTATGCTTGTTTAAAGGTAATTTGGTTATGTATGAGGATAAGTTCTATGCATGGATGTTTTTTCCATTCCTTTTTCTATTTATGACCTTTTGGTCATGTTCAGCCTTTTGCCGTAATACTTGTTTTCCATGCCTTGTGACCACAGGATGGAGTGTTGTTCCCTAACTTGTTTGTTATGCTGTAGACTGGTTAGCCAAGTAGATTCATAGGTTTACTTTGGCTTTATAGCATTATTATGCACCGACTGGAATGGGGCCATGAGAAACCGGTGTTATAGACTACAAGGGGATAGACCGAGTGAGCTTCCTCAGAAAGTCTTGGACATTAAAGACTATAGGGGATAGACTAATTGAGCTTCCCATAGAGTCTTGGATATTATAGACTACAGGAGGGTAGACCGAGTGAGCTTCCGTAGAGAGTCTCTAGCTTTATAGACTATGAGAGGATAGACCGAGTGAGCTTCCTTAGAGAGTCTTTGTTTTGTTTGAATTTCCTTAAACCATTCTAGGATAATGGAAGAATTGACAGAGTGAGCTTCCTCAGAGAGTCTGTGATAGACCTGAGGCTATAGGAGGAATTTACCGAGTGAGCTTCCTCAGAGAGTCTCTAGACCTTGGGAATATAAGGGGATTAGACCGCGTGATCTACCTCAGAGATTGCCAGACTACCTTAGACTATAAGGGGAATTGACTGAGCATTCTTCCTTAGAGGGTCGTGTCTTTTCGTATGACCAATCCAGAGGGGTTATGCTGAGTGTACTTCCTAGAGGGTTGTTGGTACTTCATGGATAGTCCCAGAGGGGATGGTTGTGAGTACTTCAAAGAGGGTTTTCTATTTGTGGTTAGATATTTTCTTCACTACTGCTTGATGATCACCGGATTGATTACTGCAGTGTATTATCTTGTTTATTGTTTACTATTTACTACTTACTGTACTATTACCTTCTATATGCTCACTGAATGTTTGTCACAGATCTTTGGGTGGTTTCCTACAGGGACATTATCTCACACCCTATTTGGGTCATGATTTTGGGCCCAAACAGATTATGTTGTTGTAGGTATAGATAAGGGAAAGAGCCCTTCGACTTCAAGTACTTGACTTTCTATGGAGCTGGGGAGAATGGGACCAAGCATAGGACTGCATTGCTGAAGAGATGAATATCTTTATTTTTTACTAGTTTAGTACTATTTTTATTTCCATCATTGTGAATTGTTTGAATGCTTTCCTAGACATATACATCATGCATCACATATATATATATATATATTCATGCATGAGTTGTTTCTTTATTTGAGTCTTCCACTGTTTACAATTTTTTTATGTTTACTGCTTCTGCTATTGTATGTGTTTTTGACTTCCACTTTGTACTCTTCCAATTTGGGCATAGTTTCCCCACTATCACACCCATGGCCCACGTTGCTAGTCGGCAGCCTCTGGCGTTTGGGGAAATGCGGTTGAGGCCATGTGACTAACTGGGTACGGGGAACCTCTGGGTGGCTTTCGGAATCGAGATGTTACAAAGTGGTATCAGAGGATATTCCTTTCTCTAGACTTACTGTTTGGAGCTTATATCCAGGGATTTGATGCAATAGGTACTTGGTAATAAGTTGTTCCCTAGAATAGCTAACCTATGTACAGGGAAAAACCATACTACCTTGTTTATTGTAGTTTTACTGGTTTTCAATTTTACAGTTGATATGATTTCACCTTTGGGTGATCCACATGGTTTGTGTTGTTTCCATTATTGTTATTGTGGTTCTATTTTTGTCACAACCCGATGAGATGAGGGTATTCCATCTCATGCATCATATAGTCACTTGTTAGAAATCACATCCCATGAATTATTTCCATGCCATCTAGGATGAATTAGCGATTGCGTGTTGTTGTGATAGACATTGTATAGATTATTCATGCTGTTGTGATAGATTCTTTGATAGAAACACTGATGTTTGATAGATAATTTTTTTGTATAATACATTGCTTAGATGGACACCAATCATTGGTTATTGAGGTGTTATGTTCCCTCATCGACGATAATTTGGTGTATGATTGCTTTTTTCCCTTCTATATGATATGTATGACATGCCAATATTTGATTTGTGAGGAGTATGCGCCCTCACAGATCAGAATTTGGCACCTTAACTCTTATTTTCTGTGTTTTATGGGCTTCAGAGCAGTTTTTGAGATACTTCCTGAAAAAACCAGAACACATGGAGTTACTTTATTAATATACACCATGTAGGTTTTAAACCATGTCACTGACTATGTGGGACGAAACATGGGGTTGTGAAAAATCTTCTGGAACACGCCGTGTACGTAAT
Organism: Viscum album; assembly: GCA_963277665.1. NCBI lineage: Eukaryota > Viridiplantae > Streptophyta > Magnoliopsida > Santalales > Viscaceae > Viscum > Viscum album. The sequence goes on along the minus strand of OY728120.1, from coordinate 1,327,383,837 downwards.
GTACATGCCGTGTTGTAGGGACCGTGTGTATACCCGTGTGGCTAACGAAACAGATGGATAAAACGTTGACTATACATGATGTGTTCTGTTACTCACATGTTGTGCCATATAACCTAAGTACCCGACTGTGTCAAGAACAACACAGGTCAGGGAAAAACTTCATGTACTCGCTGCGTTCATTTAGTAGCCAGTCGTGTAACTAACCACACGGGTCGGTGTTACCTTTTTTTAAAGGTTGGGGACGAAGCCTCTATTTATTATTTGAAAGAAAAGAACTCTTTAGACTGGGCAGAGGGAGACCCATTACATAGCCCGAAGGCCCAAGGCCCAATGGCCTAAATACAAGGCTTGAAAGCCCAATTTTTTGCCCAAAGGACCCCTCGGTGAACAGTACTGGTACAGTACCCGTGCTTCTATAGTACCTACTACAGTAACGCCACTGCTACAATCCCTCCGCCGCTATAGTGCTGTCGCTGCTACAGAGCTGCCACTGCAACAGTACCTGCTACAGTACTACTACAGTACCTCGGAAATTCTCCCCTGCCCGAATTCGATCCTGGGATTTTTGGATTCCATGCAGGAGCCTGTACAACTAGGGTACAAGCTCGTTGGTGAAACGTGTTGTATGGGTAACGAGGTATAGGGTTGTCCTGCTCACCTGCGTTCCGCATGCCCCCAGCTAGGCCCAAGGTGGCCAACCCATGGGCTTGGGCCAGTTCCCACAGAGTCGAGGGGATGAGGGGTTCGCTGAAAAATGGTGTGTGTTGCCTTTGTGAGGACTCGAACCCGGAACCTCAGTGACGGTTCGCCACCGCCTTGAACCAACTCACCTATCCCCCATGGGCACGGGTCAGTGTTACCTTTCTTGTACACTCAGTGTCCATCTAGAACACACCGTGTAGTGTCAGCCATGTGTCTGGCCGTGTCTCTAAAAACATGGGCCAGGTAAGGCATGTCTAGTACACGCTGTGTAGTTTTGTCCTTAGAGATCCATGTGGCTAGACCGTGTAAGGAGACTCGGGCAGGGGAATAGAGTTCAAGTACACGCTGTGTGTGGGGGCAACACGCCGTGTGGTTGGGGCGTTGCACGACTAGCTGTAGCATAAGTAAACGCCCATGTGAATGGCATAAGAGAACATGCCGTGTAGATTTTATACACGTTGTGTAGTCATGTTATGTAGAAATTGAATGTTTCCTTCTCTTGTTCCTGTCTTGTACTCTAGTGTTCTCAGTCATTGATATTCCAAATCTATGGTGTGCTTTTGACCTTTCAGAGTTATGCCACCGAGATGTCCTCCTTTTGTATGTCAACTGCTAGATGGTGATCAGACACCAGATATCGCCGATCGGGGACCTCCTGTAGATCCTCCTGTTGTGCCAGCCTTGGAACTAGTAGTTATACTAGTTGCAGGCACCGATGCGTAGTTTAGAGAATACATTTTGAGGATTATGCAAACCTTACAGGGAGCATCGCCTCCTGCCCCGTCAATGGCAGAGTTGACGCGGGTTTTCCAGCAATAGCATCCCCCTACTTTCTCATTGGATGGAGGACCTCAGGATGTAGAGTAATGGCTAGGGGCAAGGATGACAATTTTTTATCATCTAGAGATACATCCCTTGAAGATGGTGAATCTTTCTACCTATATGCTCCGAGACACTTCCAAGAGTTGGTGAGAGGTGATCTCACAGTCAGGGAGCTATTAGAGTATGACTTGGGATGAGTTATGATGCATCTTTTATAATTATTTCTACCCGAAGACCTTGATGGACAATCGAGCCCGAGAGTTTATTATTCTGGAGCCAGGTACTCTTTCTGTTATGGATTACTCATCTCACTTTACTGAGCTGCAGCATTTCATGCTGATTCTAGCAGGTGATGAGTTGTTCCTTGCACGGAATTTCGAGGATGGTCTGAGGTACGAAATCCACTTGTAGGTGAACATCTTCAGGTTGACTTTGATATCTTTTATCGTCAACCAGGAGATAATCCATGAGTGAAATATAAGGGATTCTAGAGTAGTGAGCTTGGGCGGTTCAACCTCCCGAGTCAGTGTTCCACTGACTGATAGTAGTAAGGGCCACAGTGAGTCTGCTCGAGGAGATCAGAGTAGGCAGAATGTATCTTCGGCTGCTAGGTAGTATGCTACCAATATGGTAGGAGTGGGAATACTATGTCTCAATTCTAGAGAGACCCTATGGAGTGTCGATCTTTTGGAAATATGGGCCATCTTCAGAGTTTTTGTCAGATATTCTCACCTACAGCTGGTGGTAGGTGTTCTTATATGGCCCCGCGTTTAGGGGATGTATCACCAATTTCTCACCATTCTAGGAACTAGTGTTCTTCAGGCCGTTCGGGCTGAGGTGGAGGTCTCAGTCATGGTGTTCAGTCACTAGGTTACCAGCGACCGTAGAGTGGACCAGCTCAGAGTGGTCAGCCAAAGTTGCAGGGCCGCAGTACATGCCAGACATTCACTATGGAGCAGACCCATCAGGTGCAGGACCCCGGACCTTCCACTGTTCGAGGTATGATCTTAATAGCCTCAATTTTATCTTTATCTCTTTTTGATACTGGTTCTACACATATCTTTATCTATCTTGCTGTTGTGGAGTGCCTTGGGCTTTGTATCTATTCCTCTACCAATACTTTTACTCTAGACACACCATTTGGGACTAGAACAGTTAGTGTACGTCCGTGCAGAGAGTGCCCTCTTGAGGTTGCAGGGTGTCACTTCTTAGGGTACCTCTATGTCCTAGAGATGACGACCTATGATGTCATTCTCAGAATGGACTAGTTAGTTCCCTTCCAGGCAGTCGTCGATTTCTATCATCGTAGGGTGAATTTCGTTTCACCATAGGGTGGATCCATTCTTCATAGAGGTGAGTGGTATGTTCAAGCAATTCGATCAGGACTTGAGCCTCAGGGTCTAGGAGGAGTTACTACCTAGATTTCTAGTATTTATCTGGATGACCAGGGGACTTCAAAGTTTGACTTTTCTCTAGTGGTGGATCGTTTCAGAGATGTCTTTCCAGAGAACTTTTCTTGTTTTCCTCCAGAGCGTGAGGTAGAATTTTATATTGAGCTCATTCCAGGAGAGGCACCAATATACATTCCTCCTTATAGGATGGATGCACCTGAGTTGTAGGAGCTTAAGAAGTAGTTGGAGGAGTTGCAGGCAAAGGGTTTATCCGACCCAACACTTCTCCTTTGGGTTCGCATGTGTTGTTTGCGAAAGAGGTAGACGACACCCTCAGGCTTTGTGTGGATTATCGGAAGCTAAACCAGTTGATGGTCAAGAACCGATATCCCTTGCCGAGGATTGATGATCTCTTTGACCAGCTTCGAGGATCCCGAGTGTTCTCAATGATTGACTTGAGAGCTGGTTAACATCAGTTGCACGATAGACTTTCCGATATACCTCTTACAGCTTTCCGGAGCAGGTATGGACTATACGAGTATTCAGTTATGTTGTTCGGTCTCACGAACGCACCTGCAGTTTTCATGGATTTGATGTATCGAGTGTTCCATCCATACATGGATTCCTTCATGGTGGTTTTCATGGACGAAATCTTGGTGTACTCTCACACTTGACACGACCATGCTACCCAACGTGAGATCGTTTTTAGTACATTGAAAGTGCATTAGCTTTATGATAAACTCTCGAAATGCCACTTTTTGATGGACCAGGTTCACTTCTTGGGTCATGTTATCTCAGAGATAAAAGTATCAGTAGACCCAGATAAATCTAGAGTTGTAATTTCCTGGGAGCAGCCAAAAATGTCTTCGAGGTGAGGAGATTTCTAGGGCTACCTAGATACTACATGTGTTTCATACATGACTTCTCTCACCTAGCATCACCACTGAAAGGTCTGACCAAGAAAGGGGCAATCTTCTTATGGTCAGATTCTTGTGAGTCAGCCTTTCAGGAGCTGAAATGGAGGTTGACGTCTGCACTAATACTAGTCTTTCTAGAGTTGGGAACCAGCTATACGGTTTATTGCGATGCTTCAGGTATCGGGCTGGGAGTTGTGCTGATGCAGGGAGATGGAGTATTTGCGTACGAGTCTTGGCAGTTGAGGCCTCACGAGAAGAATTACCCAACGCATAATCTAGAGTTGGCAGATTTTGTTCATGCCTTACGTTATTGGAGAAATTATCTTCTGGGAGAGAACATTGTGGGGTTTACTGACCAAAAGAGTCTTAAGTACATCTTCACTTAGTGTGATCTGAATCTAAGATAGTGCAGCTGGGTCGAGTATCTTCATTCCTTGGACTTTGAGCTTTCATATACACCGGGAATGGGAAACACGGTGGCTAATGCGTTGATAAGGGGAACCAAGATACAGGCATTTCAGTAGGCCATCAGTGAGTGGCAGCTTATGGTTATGTTCTCTAAGATGAATTTGGAGGTGCACGATAGACAGGGGCATACCTTTCTATCTTCTATAGCTGTTAACTCTACATTTCTTGATCAGGCACAGATGAGGAAACTATCAGACTTATAAGGCCTAGTCTAGTGGGAGAGTGTGGCAGGAGAGGACCCTCTTCCTAGATGGACAGTGGCCGAAGATGAGATCTTGGGTTTCTAGGGACGCGTATGGGTTCCAACAGACATACGCTAGGAGCTGATGTGGGATTTTCATTCCTTAGTTTTGGTGTTTCATCCTAGCCTCACCAAGATGTATCATGATCTACACCACTAGTATTGGTGGCCAGGTATGAAGAGAGATGTTGGTAGTTTTTTCATGAGGTCTTCCACTTGTTAGCAGGTGAAAGCAGAGAATCACCGACCAGTAGGTCTTTTTCAGCAATTACAAATTCCAGAGTGTAAGTGGAATGATGTCGCGATGTACTTATTTACCGTTTTTCCAAGCTTACCTCAAGGTAATGATGTTTTTTGGGTTGTCGTCAACAGGCTTATGAAGTTTTCTCACTTATTGCTGATCAAGGATACCTTCTGTGTTGATGAGTAGGGATGGTTGTACATCCTAGATATTTTATGTCTACATGGAGATTCACACTCCATTGTTTCGGATAGAGATGTGTGTTTTACTTCTCGTTTCTGGCAGGGGCGTTAGAAGGATTTTGGTACACATATACTTTTGAGTACATCATACTATCCCTAGACTGATGGCCAGTCCGAGTATACGATTTAGGTGCTTGAGGATATGCTCTGAGCTTGTATTTTAGACTTTGGAGGTTCTTGGGATAAGCACATACCTCTAGTGGAGTTCTCCTACAACCAATGTTTTTAGGAGACTATTCAAATGGCACCTTACAAGGCTTTGTATGGTAGGCCATGCCAATCATCTTTATGTAGGCTGGAGGCAGGAGAGGTAGCTTTGCTGGGACCTCGTCTGGTTTAGGAGATCACAGAGAAGATATAGTTGATTCGGAAGAGGATGGCTACGACACAGTCTCGATAGAAGTATTATGATGATTAGCGGAGATGACCTCTGGAGTTCGAGATCAGGGATTAGGTTTTCCTGCGTGTCGTACCGAGGTTGGGATACAAGAGGATTCATAGATAGGGTAAGCATTCACCATGGTATGTCAGGCCATTTGAAATGTTGGAGAGAGTTCGGATGGTTGCCTATCAGTTGTAGTTACCTTAGATGTACCAGTCTATGCATGATGTCTTCCATGTTTCTTAGCTCTAACGTTACTTTTCAGACCGTCTCATGTCTTTCAACCCGAGGAGGTTGAGGATGAAGCAGATGCATCTTTTGAGGAGTATCCTATATCGATTGTCGATCATATTACGGAGGTTCTCTATGGCAGATCTATTCCTCTGGTACGGGTACTACGGTAGTATCGACAAGTACAGGACAAGATGTGGGGGAGGGAGGGCGATGTACAATCATAGTGGTCAGCGCTGTTCATAATTTCTTTTTCTACGCCTCGCTAGGGAAATTAGGGGATGAATTTCTTTAAGGTGGTATGTTTGTAAGAACCCGATGTTTATGAGTATACTCTGTGTACACCTTTCTTGTGCAAGGCCATGGGCTGGCTGTGTCTGGCCCACAGACATGGCAATGTAGGGGTGATGTGGAGACCGCTTAAAGCAGTGTATAGAAAATCCTAGTACACGTCGTGTACTCCAAAAGTACACACCATTTACTTTCTTTTTTTCATTAAATGGACCAGGGTCACATATTAACCCTAGAACCATCTTCTTCTCCATCTTCTTCGACCGAGAGCATCCCGTATGGATGCAGTACTTATTTGAGCCCTTGAGCCTCCGTCCGTTCACCGAATCGACCACCGTCGATTGTGCTGGAACCGCAGCGGTATGCTCTTCCTTCTCTTAGAGCTTTTTTTCCATTTCCTCCTCTTTCTCAAGTTATCATGGGTTGAGAGTTTTGTGGTTTTTCATAGATCTATGATGACTTAATGATATTAAAACCTCGTAGTTCAAGTGTATCAATCTCCTATCATCAGGGTAGGTGATTTGTGCCTTTCTGTTCACTGTCTTCGATTTTTTTGTGCAATTTACACAAGTACCCTTGAATGGGGTATTGTGTGTTTACTATTTTTCCCCTAGTTTTTTCCTTCCTTGCTTGAATGCTTGTGTAGATTTAATTTGGTTATGTATGAGGATAATTTCTATGATTGTATTTTTTTCCATGCCTTGTTCTGTTTACGACCTTTTGGTCTTGTTCAGCCTTTGGATGTTATACTTGTTTTCCATTACTTGTGACCATAGGATGGAGTGTTGTTCCCTGACATGCGTGTTATGCTATAGACTAGTTAGCCAAGTAGATTTTTAGGTTCAATTAGGGCTTATAGAATTATTATTCACTAACTGGCATAGGGCTGTGAGAACCCAACACTGTAGACTATAAGGGGATAGACCGAGTGAGCTTCCTCATAGAGTCTTGGACATTATAGACTATATAATATTGACCGATTGATCTTCTCAGAGAGTCTTGGATATTATAGACTACATGAGGGTATATCGAGAGTGATTTATCAGAGATTCTATAGCTTTATATAATATGGGAGGATTTACCGAGTGAACTTCCTCAGAGAGTCTTTGTTTTGTTTGAATATCCTTAAACCACTCTTGGATATAGGAAGAATTCACCGAGTGAGTTTCCTTAGAGATTCTATGATAGACCTGAGGATATAGGAGGAATTGACTGAGTGATGTTCCTCAGAGAGTCTCTAGACCTTGGGGATATAAGGGGATTAGACCGTATGATCTTTCTCAGAGAGTCCCTGACTACCATAGACTATGAGGAGAATTGACTAAGCGTGCTTCCTCGGAGATTCGTGTAACATCGTACGACCAAACCAGAGGGGTTAGGATGAGTGTACATCCCAGAGGGTATTTGGTACTTCTTGGATAGGACAAGAGGGGATGGTTGTAAGTACTTCCTAAATGGTTTTCTATTTGTGGATAACTATTTCCTTCCTTGCTGCTTGTTGATCAGGGGATTGTTTACTGCTATGTATCATCCTATTTACTATTTATTGTTTACTGCTTACTATACTATTACCTTTCATATGCTCATTGATAGTTAGGAATAGATCATCAAGTGGTTGCATACTAGGACATTGTCTCACACCCTGTTTGGGTCATGCTTTTGGGCCCAAATAGATTATTTTGTTGAAGGTATAGATAAGGGAAAGCTCCCTTCGACTTCAGGTACTTGACTTGCTGTGGAGCTGGGGAGCATGGGACCAAGCTTAGGCGTGCGATTCTTAGGAGCTGATTATCTTTCTTTTGTACTTGTTTTAGTACTATTATTATTTCCATCATTATGAATTGTTTGGCCTCATTTCTAGACATATGCATCATGCATCATATATATATATGCATGCTTGAGTTGTTTAATTATCTCAGTCTTCCGCTGTTTATTGTTGTTGGATGTTTACTGCTGCTGCTATTGTATGTGTTGTTTACATGCACTGTGTACTCTGCCAATGACGGAATAGTTTCCCCACTATCACACCTAAGGCCCTCGCTGCTAGTCAGAAGCATCTAGTATTTTTGGAAATCTGCTTGAGGCCATTTGACCAAAAGTGTACGGGGCGCCTCTGGGTGGCTTCCAGAACCGGGAAGTTACAATGTGGTATCCAAGGATATTCATTTCTATTGACGTAATGTTTGGAGCCTACAGCTAAGGATTTGATGGAATAGGTCCTTGGTAATAAGTTGTACCCCGAAGTATCTAACCCGTGTATAGGGAAAATCCATACTACCTAGTTTATTGCAGTTTTACTGGTTTTCAATTTTACAATTGATATGATTTCAATGTTGGGTGATTCAAAAGATTTGTTTTGTTAGAGTTGTTGTTATTTTGGTTATATTTCTGTCACAACCCGATGAGATGAGGGTATTCCATCTCATGCATCATATAGACACTTGTTATAAATCACATTCTATGCATTCTTGTCATGCCAACTAGGATTCGTTAGTGATTTCATGTTTTTGGGATAAACACTGTGTAGATTATGCATGCTATTGTGATATATTCTTTGATAGAAACATAGTTGTTTGATAGAGAATTTGTTTGTATAGTACTTTTCTTATATAGACACCAATCTTTGGATCTTGAGGTGTTATGGGGCCTCATCTACCAGAATTTGGTGGATCATTTCTTGTTTCCGTTGTATATGATATGTATGACATGCCAATCTTTGATTCCTGAGTAGTATGGGCCCTCACAGATAAGAATTTGGCACCTTAACTCTTGTTTTCTATGTTTTCTCGGCTTTGGAGAAGTTTCTGAGCTATTTCCCAGAAAAACCCAGAACACACAGCATGTACTTTATTAATACACGCCCTGTAGTTTTTAAACCATTTCACTGACAATGTGGGCAGAAACACAGGGTTGTAAAAAATCATCAGGAACACGCTATGTATGATACGTTCACGCCATGTTGTAGTGACCGTGTGTCTACCCATGTGGCTAATGATAAGGATGGATGAAACTTTGACTTTATATGTCGTGTTCTATTACTCACATGTCGTGCCATGTATCCTAAGTACCCAGCCATGTCACGAACAACACGAGTCTGGGAAAACCATCATGTAAACGTAGTGTTCACAAGGATCACACCATGTAAGAGTGAACCGTGTAGTCGGCCGTGTAACTAACAACACGGGTCAGTGTTACCTTTATCATTCACTCTATGTCTGTCTAGAACATGCCGTGTAGTTCTAGACGTGTGTCCGGCCGTGTCTCTAACAATAGGGGCCAGGTAAGGCATCTCTAGTACATGTCGTGTAGTTTTGTCCTTAGAGAGCCGTGTGGCTAGACCGTGTAAGGAGACTTGGGTTGGGGAATAGAGTTCAAGTAGAAGCCATGTGTGGGGACAAAATGCCATGTGGTTGGGGCATTGCACGTCTAGTTGTAGCAGAAGTGAAAACCCATGTGAATGGATTAAGATTACATGACGTGTAGATTTTATACATGTTGTGTAGTCATGTTTTGTAAAACTTTAATGTTTCGTTCTCCTGTTCCCTTTTTGTACTCTTGTGTTCTCAGTACATGATAATACTAATCTATGGTATGATTTTGACCTTTCATATTTATGCCACCGAGACATCCTCTGGTTGTGCGTCAACTGCCAGATGGTGATCAGACACTGGATATGGCCAATCCGGGACCTCCTGTAGATCCTCCTACTGTGACAGCCTTGGCTCCAACAGTTATACCAGTTGCAGGCACCAATGCATAGTTTAGGGAAAAATTTCTGAGGATGATGAAGAGCTTCCAGGGAGCGCCACCTCCTGCCCCGTCGATGGCAGAGTTGACGTGGGTTTTCTAGGAGCAGCATCCTCCTACATTCTTAGGGGATGGATGCCCTCAGGCAACAGAGTTGTGGCTTGAGGACACATTGAAAATTTTTGAGAATCTGAAGATACCTCCAGATAAGGGGGTGATGCTCACTACCTATATGCTCCGAGACACCTCCAAGAGGTGGTGGGAGGTGATCTCACAGTTTGGGTGCCAGCAGAGTATGACTTGGGATGAGTTTCAGTTCATATTCTACGATTACTTATACTCTGAGACCATGAGGGCAGATCGAGCCTGATATTTTATGAGTCTGGAGAAGGGTACTCTTTCTGTTATAGAGTACACATCTTGCTTTACTGAGCTGCAACATTTCAAGCCGATTCCAGCAAGTGATGAGTTTTTTCATTGCGTGGAAGTTCGAGGATGGTCTGAAGCACGTTATCTGCTCGCAGGTGAACATCTTCAGGTTGACTTCAATATCCTCTATCTCCTACTAGGCGCAGATCACTGAGTGCAATCTGAGGGATTCTGGAGTAGTGATCTTGGGCAATTCAACCTCAAGAGTCAGTGTTCCTTATACTAATAGCAGGAAGCACCACAGGGAGTCTGCTCGAGGAGATCAGAGTAGGCAGAATGTATATTTGGGAAGCCAATTAGTATGCTACCAATGCGGGAGGAGTGCACATACTATGCCTCAGTGCCAGAGAGACCCGATCAAGTGCCGATCCTGTAGCAAGATGGGTCATCCTCAGCATTTTTGTCAGATCCTCTCACCTAAAGCTAGTGGTAGGGGTTCTTCTTTGACCCCAAATTCAGTGGATGTATTTCCATTTTGTCACCAGTCTGGGAACTGGAGTTCTTCCGGCCGTTTGGGCTGAGGTGGTGGTCACGGCCCTGGTGGTTAGTCACCAGGTTACCAACGACAGCAGAGTTGAGCAGCTTAGAGTGGTCATCCAGGGTCGCAGGACAGCAGTACCTGGCATACTTTCACTGTGGAGCAGACCCATCCGGAGTAGGATCCTGGTTCTTCCATAGTTCGAGGTATGATGATAGTATCCTCAGTTTTATCTACAACTCTTTTTGATACTGGTTCTACACATAGCTTTATCTCTATTTTTGTAGTGGAGAGCCTTGGGCTCTGCATCTTTTCTTCTGCCCATACTTTTACTCTAGAGACACCATTGGGGAAAATAATGGTTAGCATACATCAGTGTCGAGAGTTCCCTCTTGAGGTTGTAGGGTGTCACTTCTTATGGGATCTCAATGTCTTAGAGATGATGAGCTCTGATTTCATTCTCTTAATGGACTGGTTAGTTCCCTTCTAGGCAGTCGTCGATTACTATCACCACAGTGTGAGTTTTGTATCAACATAGGGATGATCATTTCTACATATAGGCGAGTGAAATGTATAGGCATGTCGAGCAGGACCCGTGCATCATGGGATAGGAGGAGTTACAGCCCATATTTCTAATCTTTATCTGGATGACTAGGGGACTTCATAGTTAGACTTTCATCTAGTGGTGTATCGTTTCAGATATATCATTCTACAGGACTTTTTAGGTTTGCCTCCGGAGAATGATGAATAATTTTCTATTGAGTTCATTCTTGGAGTGGCACCGGTGTCCATTCCACCTTATTGGATGGCTATACTTGAGATGTAGGAGCTCAAGAAGCAGTTGGAGGAGTTGCAAGAAAAGGGTTTCATTAGACCCAATACTTCTCCTTGGGGTTTGCCTGTCCTATTTGCGATGAAGGCAGATGGAACTCTCAGGATTTGTGTTGATTATCGAAAGCTAAACCAGTTGATGGTCAAGAACAGATATCCCTTTCCGAGGATGGATGATCTCTTTAATCTTCTTGGAGGAGCCCAAGTGTACTCAAAGATTAACTTGAGAGATTTGGTTATCATCAGTTGCATGTTAGACCATCTAATATACCTCTTACAGCTCTCCGGAGCAGGTATGGTCTATACGAGTATATAGTTTTTCCATTCGGTCTCACGAACACGCCTGCAGTTTTCATGGCACTGATTAACCGAGTGTTCCATACATACTTGGATTCATTTGTGGTGATTTTCATGGACAACATATTTTTGTACTCTCACACTTGACACGACCATGCTACCCTTCTTCTGATCATTTCTAGTACACTAAGAGAGCATCAGCTTTATGGTAAACTCTCAAAATGCCACTTTTGGATGAACCAGATTAACTTCTTCGGTCATGTTATCTCAGAGACATGATTATTAGCAGACTCATAGAAAGTGAGAGCTGTAGTTTTAGGGGAGCATTCGATGAATGTCTTTGAGGTGCAGAGTTTTCTAGGGCTGGTTGGATACTACAGGTGTTTCATACAGGACTTTTCATGCCTAGCAGCACCATTGACAGGTCTGACCAAGAAAGGAGAAAAGTTATTATGGTCAGATTCCTATGATTCTTCCATTTAGTAGCTGAAAGGGAATTTACTTCAGCCCCGACACTAGTCTTTCCAGAGCCGGGAAAGAGCTATATGGTTTACTGTGATGCTTTAGGTATTGGGATGGGAGCTGGGCTGATGCAGAGAGATGGAGTCGGTGTGTACAGGTCTCGGCAGTTGAGGCAACACAAGAGGAATTACCCAACGCACAATCTGTAGTTGGTAGCTATTGTTCATGACTTATGTTTTTGGAGACATTATCTTCTGGGAGAGCACGTTTTGGTTTTTATTGACCACAAGAATCTCAAATACATCTTCACTCAGCTTGATATGAATCTGAGACAGCGCATGTGGGTCGAGTATCTTCAGTCCTTCGACTTTGAGCTTGCATATACTCCAGGAAAGGGCAACGTAATGGCTGATGCATTTAGTAGGGGAACTCAGATACTGGTAGTTCAGGAGTCCAGCTGTGAGAGGCAGCTTATGTCTCTCTTCTCTGAGATGCATTTGGAGGTGCACGACAGACTGGGGCTGACCTATCTATCTTCTGTAGTTGTTACCTCTACAATTCTTGATCTGGTACAGACGAGGAAACTATCAGAGTCAGAAATCCTAGTCCTGCAAGAGATTGTGTCAGGATAGGACCCTCTTCCTGGATAGATGGTGGGTGAGGATTAGATCTAGCATTTCCCGGGACGTTTATGGGTTCCAGAAGACATACGTGAGGAGCTGATGAGGAATTTTCATTTCCCAGTTTGGGTAGTTCATCCTGGAATCACCAAGATGTATCATGATCTACACCGGTAGTATTGGTGGCCAGGTATTAAGAGAGATGTTTCTGGTTTTTTCATGAGGCGTTCCACTTATAATCAGGTGAAAGTGGAGCATCAGTGACTAGAAGGTCTTTTTCAGCAGTTACCTGGTCCAAAGTGGAATTGGAAAAATGTCGAGAGGGACTTCCTGACCGGTTTTCTGAGGTCACCTCGAGGGAATGATGTTGTTTGGGTTGTCATCGACAGGCTTACGAAGGCTTCTAACTTCTTTCTGATCAAGGAGACTATCAGTGTTGATGAGATGGCACCGTTGTACATCAAAGAGATTGTACGTCTTCATGGAGTTCCACACTTCATCGTTTCGGACAGAGCTGCGCATTTTACTTCTCGGTTCTAGTAGGGGCTTCAAAAGGCTTTGGGTACACATGTACTTTTGAGTACAGCTTACCATCCCCAAACTAATGGCATGTCCGAGCGTACGATTCAGATGCTTGAGGATATGCTTCGAGCATGCATTCTTGACTTTTGAGGTTCTTGGGAGAATTATATACCTCTTGTGGAGTTCACCTACAACAAAAGTTTTCAGGAGACGATTCAGATGGCACCATATGAGGCTTTATACAGTAGGCCATGCCTATGTCCTTTATACTTACTGGGGGTAGGAGAGGAAGCTTTGTTGGGACCATATCTTGTTCGGGGGACCTTAGAGCAGATAGAGTTGATTCGAAAGAGGATGGATGTGGCATATTCTCGAGAGTAGTCTTATGATGATTTTTGGAGACGACCTCTGGAGTTCGATGTCGAGGATCGGGTTTTCCTTCATGTCGCACCGAGGATGGGACACAAGAGGATTTAGAGATAGGGTATTCTTTCACCATGGTATATCGGACCTTTAGAGTTGTTGGAGAGAGTTGGGTCGATTGCCTATAGGTTTCAGTTACCTCCTAGGTACCGGGCTATGCACGACGTCTTCCACGTTTCTCAGATCTGATGTTACTTTTCAGACCCGTCACATATCTTTCATCCTGAGGTGGTTGCTCTTGAACCAGATGCATCATTTGAGGAGCATCCTATCCAGATTGTCGATCGCAGTATGAAGGTTCTCTATAGTCGGTATGTTCCTCTGGTACGTGTGGTATGGAAGCATGGGCGAGTACTGGATGAGACATGGGAGAGGGATGCCAATGTACCATCGCAGTGGCTGGAGCTGTTCGGGGGTTCTTCTTCTACGCCTCTCTAGGGAAATTCAAGGATAAAATTCATTTAGGGGGGAAGTTTTTAAGAACCCGACCCTTCTTTTTAGGTATGTTTTTTCTTTTTCTGGAGTTTTTGAGAAAAGAGGAGTTTCTGGAAATTTTTTAAGCACACACATTGTATTTTATGAGTACATGCCATGTACTCCATTCCCACGTGAGGTCGTGTGCTGGCCATATCCGGGCCACACACATGGCCATGTAGGGGTGATTTGAAGGCCTCTTGAAGCGGAATATGGAAAATCCTAGTACACACCGTGTACTCCAAAATTAAATGCTGTTTACTTTCTATTTTTTCATTAAATGGACCAGGGTCGCGTCTTAACCCCAGAACCGTCTTCTTCTCCATCTTCTTTGACCAAGAGCATCCCATATTGCCAAAAACCTTCTCCAAGCCCCCGAGCCTCCATCCGTTATCTGAATCGACCGTCGTCGATTGCATTGGAACCACAGTAGTAATCTCTTTCTTCTACTAAAGCTTTGTCTTCCAATTCCTCATCTTTCTCATATTATAGTGGGTTGAGGATTTTGTGCGTTTTCGTAGATCTATGTTGAAATGTGGAGATTCAAGCCTCATGGTTCAAGTATATCAATCTCTTATCATCAAGGTAGGTGGTATCTGCCTTTCCGTTCAATGTCTTTGAGTTTTATGTGCAATTTTAACCAATACCCATGAACGAGGTATTATGTGTTTACCGTTTTGAACCTGTTTTTTTCTTCCTTTATTTTAATATTTTTTGTACATTTCATTTAGTTATGTATGAAGATAATTTATATGCTTGGATGTTTTTTCCATGACTTGTTTTGTATACGACCTTTTGGTCTTGTTCAGCCTTTGACTGTTATACTTGTTTTCCATGCCTTGTGACCATAGGATGGAGTGTTGTTCCCTGACATGCTTGTTATGATGTAGTCTGGATAGACATGTAGAGTTTTTGGTTTAATTTGGCCTTATAGAATTATTATACACCTAATGTCACAGGGCTGTGAGAACCCGGTGCTTTAGACTATAAGGGGATAGACCGAGTGAGCTTTCTCAGGGAGTATTGGACATTATAAACTATAGGGGATAGACCGAGTTAGATTCCCAGAGAGTCTTGGATATTTTAGACTACAAGAGGGTAGACTGAGTAAGCTTCCTCAGAGAGTATTTAGCATTGCATACTATGGGAGTATAGACCAAATGAGCTTCCTTAGAGAGTCTTTGTTTTGATTGAATTTCCTTAAACCATTCTAGGCTATAGGATGAATTGACCGAGTGAGATTTCTCCAAGAGTCAGTGTTAGACCTGAGGGTATGGGAGGAATTTACTAAGTGATATTCCTCAGAGAGTCTCTAGATCTCAGGGATATAAAGGGATTAGACCACGTGATCTACCATAGAGAGTCCATGACTACCTTAGAATATAAGGGGAATTGACTGAGCGTGCTTCTTTAGATAGTTGTGTAATTTCATATGACCAAACCAGAGGGGTTAGGCTGACTGTACTACCCATAGGGTTGTTGGTAATTATTGGATAGTACAAGAGGGGATGGTCGTGAGTTCTTCATATAGAGTTTTCTATTTGTGGTCAGCTGTTTTCTTCACTGCTTCTTGTTGATCAGCAAATTTTTTACAGCTGTTAATTATATTGTTTATTGTTTACTGCTTACTGTACAATTAAAATCCATATGCTCACTGAATATTAGGAAGAGATCTTCGAGTGGTTCCCTACTGGGAAATTTTCTCACAACCTATTTATGTCATGCTTTTGGGCCGAAACAAATTATGATGTAGTAGGTATTGATAAGGGAAAGTTCCCTTCGACTTGATCTAGATGACATGCTGTGGTGCTGGAGAGCATTGGACCAAGATTAGGCTTTCGATGCAGAGGAGATGATTATCTTTCATTTGAACTTGTTTTAGTACTATTTTTATTTCCAGCATTGTGACTTGTTTTTCTGCTTTCCTAGACATATTCATCATGCATCATATATATATATATATACATGCTTCAGTTGTTTCTTTATCTCAGTCTTCTGTTGTTTACTATTGTTGGATGTTTACTGCTTCCACTATTGTATTTGTTGTTTGCTTCCACAATGTACTCTGTCAATGAGGGTGTAGTTTTCCAACTATGACACCCACGGCCCTTGTGGCTAGTCAGAAGCCTCTGGCATTAGGGGAAATGCGCTTTAGGCCATGTGACAAACTGGGTACGGGGAGCCTCTAGGTGGCTTCCTGAACCAGGATGTTACAAATATATTTCCTTAAATATGATTTTATGTAGTACCCTGATCCCTGAAGACCAGAGCTGATGCATTATTTTAATATATTGGCATGATACAAGGAATCATGCCCCAAAAGACCAATCCGTTTAGTAGAAATGGATGTACTAGATATATATATAAGTTTTACATTACATTATGAAATGAAATAAGCAAAATTTATCCTCCATATAACACACTCAAATCCCTTATACTATCCTCTGAGGTAAGTCCTAATATACTTCATCACATTCAAGGAAAAATAAAACATAAAAAAGGGGGGAGCTCAGATGCTCAGTAAGGATAAAAATAAAGTGAAAGCATTCATAAATATGCACAAAAATTTAAGGCAATGTAAAAGATTAAAACACAAGTCTTTTAATCATAAACATAAGAATAATGTGGAATATAGAAATAACTAAATTCCATTTAATTATTCACATGGATATTCTACTAGTCGAATAATCACATGTAATATCAATAAAAAATTTCATAATTATGGAATAAATAATACCGGACATCATAACCACATAGTCAAGGCATCGTTCCAAGACTACACATAAAAAAATATCAAGGCCTTTTAGAAATACATTAATTTTTCTCATGAGACCTACCTACTCATTGATGGGCTATAGCGGACCCCTCCCATTACATACTAAGTCCATTTCATTCCTCATATGAAAAGTTTGAAACATAATATAAACATTCATATTAAAACTAGCATACATAATGTTAATACATTAACCATAAACTATGAATGGTATAAAAATAGCACATCCAATGTCCAACATATCACAAAAACTTCAATGCAATATGTAAGATTGTATCATATTAAATCAACTTCCAACAAGCATAAAATCCATCAAGGATTTTGACATAGATGAAATCAAAACTATTTGAGAGAAAAATTTCTTTCTATATTGAAATAATTTAAAATTAATGTAATTATAAAAGAAAAAATTTATTTTGAAAATAATCTTATAATATTGTAAGTGAAGCTTAGATGATGTTATAATGGATGAAAATTGCCACACCCACCATATAAGTTAAAAAACATTATTTCCTTCATTTTTTGAAAAGGTCAAAAAGTACCTTGTTTGGAAAATGATGGAATGATTCCATTCCAAAAAATGTATTAAAAGTAAAAGAAAGTGTACAAATGAATTTAACCCATAGTCTAATAAATATTAAAAATGTTTTCAAATACATTTTACAAAACACAGATGTGGATGACAAAGAAGTCTAAGTAGATACTTATGTATAAACAACCTCAGATAATAATGAGATTGTAAAATTAACACTATATTGAACATTTCCTTACTCGAGGGTACGTTGCTCTCAGGTGTAATATTGAAATAATTGTGTTAAAATTATAAAATAACCATATACATAAATATAATATCATATAGGATCATATAATATTTCTTTGTTAATAATATTTCAGTAGTATCACTATTTCGGGAGTTAACTGATTCATATTCCATTATATGTTTTGTTATGTAAGCCATGTTTTTTACGGATATGATGTATTCGATTCATATACAGAATGATACTAAGTTCATAAAAATATTTTTTTCATTAAATGAAAATTATTCTTTAATAGTTATGACGGGGAATGAAATCTTCTCACGGTGTGGAGACAGTAATCCGTACGTATGTACGAGCGACAATATCATTATATTGATGGTGAAATCATAAGTAGTTGGATAGTATATTATATAAAATGAATAATTAACATGTTATATTTATCATTTACATCAAATATAGTCATTCTTATTCCCATCCAAATAGCGAATTGTTGAATAACAAACTACACCACGATGTGGGGATGGTAATCCGTACGTACGCACGTATGGTGACTTTGTCATTCATAGGATGAATGGAATAATTAATATGGTTGTACCTTGTTTATAATAATATCACAGTATGTATAAGGTACGAGATTAATTATTTTGGTATGTAAACAAAAATTAAAGAGGGAGTGGAGGAAGAAAAGAACATTGAAAGAGGTGATGAAATAATTACCTCTTCTACTAGAGATTCCTTTTTATTTGAAACAAAGGGCTCCATATGATTAATATATGAACATAGTAAGGAATCTAGGATGGATTGAGGATAGTTTGGAGTATATTTGAGAAGGTCTTGGAAGAGACAAATATCTTTGGAGGACGAATTTTAGGGAAGTGGAAGTACACTTTTATAAGAGTGGTGAGGGGCACTTTAGGAAAAGCTTGAAATATTAATTTATTATAAAATCATATTCAGTTTATGATATCTCCTAATGGATTTATTTCGAGTATAATTTGGGAGTGGGTATAAATCCACTTAACCATTATGTTTTATAAAAGTTTAGGTAACCATATAATCCTTATCTTTTAGATTTAACTCTTGGTTAAATAGTTTAACATTTACCATGTCTTCTTATATTTTTATATTACTTCGTTAATAAACACACAATAAAAATCCAATAGAACCTAAAGTGTGTCACTAATGACATATATAACTTTATCTAAGTCCTTTGGCCAATCCTTATATTTTTAGGAAAAATATATCATTTTATAATATTGTATTTGTTTTAAAAACACATTTAGGTCAATTTTGGCACTATTTAGTATCAGGGTTTTCTAAAAGATACAATATATTGATTACTTTGAAACAAATACATTAAATCAACCCTAACATGTCATATTAACCTATAAAATTCCTGTATAGCATCAAAAAATTCAAATTATATTTATTGTAATTTTTATAATATCTTTTTTTTTTGATTCTTTCATTCATAAAGATTATACTTTATCATTATTGTGCCATTAATAAATATATTTATTTTATGTCTAAAAATTATAAATAAATTACCTTGATGTAAAAAATATTTTTAGATTTCTAATGACCATTTATAGTTGAAAATATATCTTATATAACACCATATAATTTTATTTACTAAAAGATATTTGTTTATGTTACATTTTCCTTAACTTTAAATTAATTTTTATAAAGTCTCATTTTCACATACATGTGGCTCCATGGGGTCCCAAAATCGACCCAAGGAATCCCATGGTCGGACATTATCATAAAATATTTTTAGGACACGTGTTAGGGAAATTAAAAATTATTATTATATTATTTTTACCCTTATTTACCAAATTTAACCTTTAACTATGGTAAATAAATTATTTTCTGAAGTTACTATTAATAATGTATAAAAATTAATGTTAATAATTTGTACAATTTGGATTTCCTGAATCCAAATATGGAATATAGTTTTCTAAATTCAAAACATAGAAGGGTCATAAATTAATTTTAAATTAATTCTCATTTTCAAAACCTAAAAGCGTGTTTTTATGAAATAAAAACTATCAAAAAATTAACATGTGTTTAAATACAATTAAAATTTAAAATTACATCAAATTACCTAAATTACATTAAAGGATAAAAATATAATTTTATGATACTTTAAAACCACTAAATGTATATTTTAACACTATAAATTATTTTGACTAAATAAGTTGTTTTTAATTAAAATGTAGAATTTTTCATTATTCATGAAAACATGAAAGTTATCAATAATGTAAAAAAATCACCCTAAGATAATTTTGATATTCTGAAATAAAAAATGAAGTCTATTTTCTGAAATTCAATTTTTAAGAGTTTCTAAAATTAATTTTATTACTGTTCACAAATGGACATAAAATGTAGCTCTTTTATGAAAATAGTTTTTCTAAATATATAACTATTTTATCAAAACTTATAAATTTTATTATAAATACATTTTATTTAAGTAAAAACAATATAAATAACCTTTAAAATTTATTTTTTACAATTAATATTACAATATATAATAGATAAGTTAATATATAATATAAATAATTATTATAAAAATGTGTTGTTTCGTAGAAACTTAATCATGCGGATAACACGAGCCAAGTCGTTTCTACGTGCAATATAATATATTAAATTACATTAAAGATATAACATACTGTGAAATCTTGTGGTGTTACATTTTACATTTTTTCTATATTTCACAATTATTTCCTACTCCGCTTAAATGATAATTATATCATACTATTTAAAAATGCATTGTTAAAATATAACACTGTATAAATTCTTAATTCATTGAAAATTATATATATATTTGCTGATGGAAATATATTACAATATCAGCATTACATTTTATTAATATTTTTTTAATATGGAATATATATTGAATATTAATGTACTTTTTGAAAAAATTTATAAAGGGGGAGATTTTTTTGATATAATTTTAAAATTGTTTTTGTTTTTAATTTACAAAAGGGGTACTTTGTTAGTTTAGGAAAGCGATTGTATTCTCTTTTATAGTATTATTTATTTTGATGAATAACTCCTAGTTATCCTTTTATTAAATTTAAAAGTTATTTATCTAATTATATATCTTTTCATGTATTAAAAATTATTATATAAATATTTTAAATGGATACTTCATGTTATTATATTTTTTTCATTATGTAAAATTTCGATAAGTAAATTTTTTTGGATATTCTTTTTTAGGAATCATAGATTTCCAAAAACCACATAGTGGGGACCATTAGGAAAACCCCATGGGAAGGCCAACCAATGGCCTCCCACAAGGATTCTATAGAGGCACGTGTACAAAGTGAACTAATATTGCATGCAGTCCTGTACATAATGTTCAATGAATGTGCATGTTTGTGCATTGGTTGGGAATAGGTCACTCGCTAAGCTCATGGTTATGTGTCTATGAATGTATAAATTTACACTAATCCTTATTATCTTTCTATAAAAAAAAATTCACACATACTTGTTGATATAACACATGATATATCTTCTTCGAATCAATGTGGGATAAAATAATGTTTCACTATTCCTCTAATGTGGGCATCTCGAATACACGTGTGGCGGTCAAATCAAATATTTTCAATCCATTTGATCAATTTTCTTATCCTACATGAAATTCTTCGAAATCCCATAAATATTTTTATCCAATATATTACATCGTATCTACGTCTAAACATTGAATTCTAGTACATCCGTGTCTCTTACAAAAACTATATTGTCTCTAACTATGTTTCTTTTGGACTTCAGGTCTATCTCATTTGTTTTTATACAACTTATTTTGAGAATTAATAATGGCTCAAACTCTTCTTATTCATTATTCATTCCTCTCAACTGAAATTTTATTCCATACCTCGAGAAGTTCATTTTTTCGTTTGTTTCGAAGCATTCTCCCTTGTTTATTTCTCGACAGCGAGATGAGTCACCATTGGACACTAATGGTGATTCAATTCTCCATTGGAATCCAATGATGATTTAGTTTATTCCCTTTAGATTTTATTATTTTTTTGGTATGAGATTCTTCAAGCCTTAATAGGATATCCATTAGAGTTTAATAGGAGCTCTTACTTCTTCTTTCATGCCCACTGATTTATTCATTATATTTGAATTTGTTCTCTAATTTTCATTCAAATTTTCTTATTCTATCTTTCAACCTATTTTTTTAGATTCTTCAGGTGGTTTTTTAGTGATTCACCAATGTTAATTTCTTATGGTAGGTCATGAGTCATGGTTTGACATATAAAACGGTTATTCCTGAGTCAAGATTAGATTTTAAATAGAATAAATTTTTTATTGCTTCTACAGAATCCTTTTGATACAAAGTGACTTAGAAATAATATTTTTGGTTAGATATATTATTTTTTCGTATAATTTCAATGGTATTTCATGGGGAACCACAGTCTATTTTCAGCGTTTTCTAATATTATCCATTGTTAGTATATTTTAAATAAATATTATTTTTTATTTTTAATTATTTTAATTAATGTTATTTATTTCTTAAAGTGTTTTTTTAATTTATATTCAAATATAACTACTATAGTGTGTTAAAACATACTGTAAAATTATGTTATATATATTTGCTCACATCGATTACTATTCATGTGATTCTTGGTTTTTTCAACATTAGACTCTCTTTATAGTTAGATAGATTATAAATTATTTTAAATTGTATTATAATTGGGAATTGTTTTCATTTTTTATTCTTAATAGATTAATTGTTTTATATTAATATTTAATGCATCATTTTAATACTTGTTTGCACTATATTTTTCTGAAAGAATTTTAAAAAGTATGGTAATAGGCATCTTATCCTATTATTATATAATGAAAATTGGTGTGTAGATATTTGATATGAATATAATCATAAAGGATTTTTCCTTAGTTATCTGAGAGATCTCATCAAGGATAAATAACATATACCAATGTAGTTAATTCAATGGAGACATAATGATATATCTTCTATTTTTCTGAATTCATTACAAAACATCTTTGGCTTCCATTATTTTACATCGATCACTATATATATTCATTAATTTCATGTTCTTGAAAAGAGGTTATCAAAGAACTTGAGCTTCCCCCAATCTCTACATCATCTGTTAAGCTATAGTTTCATTTGATTGGTTATTTATTCATTGTAATTGTTCCTACAATCTGTTTTCCCTTTAGCGTTTGGTTTAATATTTTCCCATCTAAAAGATATCACATTGGTTTATTCTTCCCATATAAAACGATGGTCATCTTTTTACTCATAGACAAAAGGAAGGGAGTTTGTGACTCCTTCGAATTTTAGGAGTTATACTAATATGTGTTAAAAAAATTACATTTCATTTGAATGCAATGAGTTAATCACCCACTTTCAGAAGTGAGGATTTTGTTAATATTAGTATCCTCATAGAGTAGTGGAGATTGATGAGATTATTTGGATTTTGGTGTTCCAAACATATTTAAAAACATCATGTGTTATCTATTTTATTTCTTCGGCAATTTGAAGACTATTCTAACTCTAATAAAATATTATTTGTTTTCATAATTTAGAGAATTGTTTCCCCTCTAGTCACTAACTCCATACCAAGAGACCTATCTACTGTCACATAGATATTTTAATTCATTGATAATTTTTTATCTAATGGATAAATCAACCCCTTGGCATGGTCAATCACACAGTTAAAATTTGTTGTTCTTGAAGAAGCGATATAATGAAATACATTGTCCACTATTTTATTGAGTTATGCTAAAATATATGGTTTCTCCAAATATTACCAACTTATATAAAAAAAGAAAAATTAAATTCAACCCGAAAAAATAAAACCTTTTAATATTATTTAATTAATATCAATCCTTAATTAATTAATTATATTCAATTATTCCATAAATTCAATTAAATATAAAAAACCGAAGTAATATTCTTATTTTTAGAAAATAATGACGTATTTAAACAATAATAATTACAACTAAATGTATATATATTAATTTGTTTTATTAATAATCACAAAATAAATGATTTTTCCATTGTAATGGAATATTATTTCTAATGTTTTTTAGTGATAGTAGTCTATCAAAAATTCTCCATCATAAAAGATGGTGCCAGAGATATGGTTTTTTTGTGTGGGTTCATCACAAATAACTATTATTTTCATCAACCAATTTTTCTTATAAAAAATAAACGTGGATATTAAAAAAAACTAATTGTGATTAAATAAAAAAATCATTCTTAATTACTTAAAAGTTTAATAAAATAATGAAATTAAATATAAATAAATAGTAAAAATAGAAGAAATAAAAGTATAATAAATATCTAACTATACCATTTTACATATAATATGTTTCTCAAATCAAAATACATGACATATATTAATAATAATCAATGATAAACAAGAATCAAGGTGAGTAGGATCACTCAATGGGTCGGGGAATTTTTTTAATTGATGTTCTTATGACTGGGGAGTACAAAAAAAATTTCATCACTAAAAATGATGTCGGAAGGGGCTTTTGCGATGGGAAATTTCATAAGTCACTATTAAACTTACCATGATGAATCATAGAGATTGATATATAATCCATCACTATTTTCTATCACAAAAAAATTTAGTATGATGTATAATATTATCTATCTCTAAAATATAACTATTCTAGGATATTTGTGTTAAAGAAATATCCATTAGATATAAATTATCACAAATGTAATATTTTCCAATAGTGATATTTCTAACGTATTTATATGTTACGAATAATAAAATATTTATTTAAAATAATTTTAAATAACACTTTAAAAAATATATCAACCTCAATCTATATTATAGAAATCATTGTTGTTTTCAAAATAACACTATATATGCAGGAATTATAATAGTGACTTTCCTATACTAATGGTCAGTGTAGAATCATGATATATGGTTGAAAAAAATGCATAAAATTATATAAGAATTATTTTTCCCATGGTAAATTTTTATTTAATACTCAACCACACGAAAATCCATGATATACCTCAACACACATCCAAATTCATTTTTTTGGGTGAATTTTCCCCTAAATATTTTACATATAACAATGAGTTTTTAACCCATCCATTTCTCTTGGAGAAATTTTCACATCATATTTATTTCCTTCACCAATATGTAAATGGTTTTCAACTACTAGAGATGATTGTTAAATAACATATTATAAGATTTAATACTTACTATCATTGAAAATATAACAAAAAAATCATGTAAACAACCAAAATAATAATGAAATCATATTGAATGTTTTGGAATTACTATACTATAAAATCCAAAACCTATCAAGAAGTAATAATATGAACCTAGAAATAATAAAATAGATATCCAAAACATTAATAATGATAAAAAAATGGGACTATAGTAAAAAATCAATGTTAAAAATAAAAAAAAATACAATATTGGAGACCCATTATATGTTCATAATTTAACATCATACATGTACCCACAAACAGGTTGATATATTACATCACAATTACCTCTTCCAGGGTCTATTTATAGAGATACATTACAAATATAATTTCATCTCATATAATATTGTTAGAATATACTTATTGATCATAGAATTTAACAAAATGCCAACAATGGCGTCCCTTATATATATTTTAATATATATTCATTCATGTAATCTATATAATTGATGTAGAATTATCATTTTAATTACATATATCATGGAATTGGGTTCATAAATATCTATACTGATGATCAACCAATATCTATATTCTCCAGTACTAGAAAATTTTATAGTGTATCACATGGTTTGGACATATAAATATATATTGTAACTCCACACAATAGATGGTACCAAGATAGTATATGTCTCTCATATCGAATAGAAGCATTCCCACCCACAATCACTTAGGTGAAAGTAATATCACTTATTATTACAAAATAAGAAAAACATCCCCCATTAGTGGTTAATATAATTTAAATATCTGAAATATGATATAGAAACTAATATATCTATTGGGGGTGAGTTATGTGCCTCCAACAATATTATGAAGTATAAAATTTGATTCTAATAAGGGTGATGGTGATATAAACATTTGATATAAAAGTAACTCACTCATTCCGCTTTCCAAAATGAACAAATTATCACTAATAAAGTATATCCTAGAAATTCATTTCTTATTAATTTGGTGAATTTAGTGTCACTGATCAATATTTAAAGTTGATAAGAATACAAATACATGTGGCGAATGTAGAATAAACCATCCACTTATAAGGATGATAATCATTACACTTCAATGTGTAATCATAATATCACCAATAAATAGATATGGAATTAAATAACATCTCAGGAAAGGGTGAATGAAGTATCACGAATCAACTATGAGGCAAGAAACCACACATCATATAAACTTCACTAATCTCAACAATAATAATCTTGGGTAAAACCTCATACAATCCTAAAATATCCTATTTTGGGTGGAGGAATACAGATATAACACAACATGTTAATATTTTTTATTCAATGTTATTTTTAGATTATTTAAAATTATTGAGGTTTTATACCTAATTTATTGGAATTTTTGAATTTTCTATAATATAAATGTTTATTTCATGGTTTAGAGAAACAGTGGTGTTAACACCAGGTCCCAGTGACATTTCAGACACCCTACCTTAACAAGGCCGTTAGGTCCTGGCCCGCCAGGTACCACAAGTGGCCCCCACTGACACATGGGGCCCACCACAGGGTCCACCCACATGCCTGAACAGGTCATCTGACTAAAGACAACCCCAATAGGCTAACACATGTCCTTTCTAGTGTGCTTTGTCCTCACTCACACACACCTTGGGAAGCTTCCCAGAAGGTCACCAATCCTGATCACTACTCCAGGCCATGAACACTTAACTGTGAAGTTCTAATCAGACAGGCTCCCGAAAAGGAAGGTGAACCTTGTTGACATGAGTCATATCATTTAGTCATTTAACCCTTTATCATTCTGGGGTGTTACAATCACCCCCCCCATTTAGAGCACAACTTCCTCGTTGTAGTCCCTAAATCTCAACCCAGGTAGTGCACCGCACTTAAGGCTGGGTTCCTCCTCTGATTCCAAATGTGACAACCGGGTCCCAGTGACAGCACGTACACCCCGCCTTAACAAGGTCGTCGGGTCCTGGCCTGCTAGGTACCACTAGTTTCCCCCGCTGACACGTGGGGCCCACCCCAAGGTCCACCCACATGCCTGAACGGGTCATCTAACTAATGAAAATCCCCACATGCCAACACATGTCCTTTCTGGTGTGCTTTGTCCTCATTAACACACACCCTGGGAAACTTCCCAGAAGGTCACCCATCCTGATCACTACACGAGGCCAAGCACACTTAACTGTGGATTTCTAATCAGAGAGGCTCTCAAAATGGAAGGTGCACCTTATTGACATGAGTCATATCATTTAGTCATTTAACCACTTATCATTCTGGGGTGTAACACATGGTGTCTAACCATATTATCACTGTAATAAAATTTATAGATGTTTCACATGGTTAGAACGTAGTCAATCTGACCATGGATCCAACCCATGTGAGTCTTTAGTGGGCCTCCAATGGAGCCCACATGATTATTTCTTGTAACCAAACTATGAAACCAATCCATGAATGCTACCTAGTTTAGAAAATTTTTTAAATCTGGGTTTCCCCAAATCAAATTTATAAAGTTTTGGACACATTATATAGTTCTTGTCATTCTCCAATGTTTTTTTGGGTGCAAGTAGAAGTTTATCTAGCCCCATATTCGGGATTTTAATCTCTTATAGCTTATCTCCGTGTATATTATAGAAGTATACCCATACCTTTATATCATCATTTATATCCTCTCTTCCCTCATCTATTAATCCCTTTGGTTTATTTATTTATTAGAAACCCCAGGGTCTTCCATGGAATGATTTAGGGTTTTTAGTGATCTATGATTTGTGTTCTTAGTTTCTTTTAACTTTTTGGGGAAAATTATTTGTTCCTTTGAATTTAACATTTAGGGCATTGTGTTGTGACTTATAGTGAGATATTTCAGTTCAGTTTCATGTAGGTGTTTTTGTGTGATTCCATTAATTTCCATGTTACGAATTAATTGATGTTTTATAATTCTTTAATTATCAAGATAAATTATATATAATTGTTATAGTAAATTACATGACTTTTTTAAAATAATTACCTACTTTCTATAAACTTATTTAATGGGATTCTATGTTTTTGGATTATGTTTTTATTTCCATGTGGTAATAAAATTATTAAAATGATTAGTTTTAAAAAAATTCGTGTTTAAAATATTTTTTACCCTCTTTTTGTCCAACAAAGGGTAAAGTTACAGTTTCCTAGAATTGATCTTAAGAGGTGGGAAATTATTTTAATTTTCAATGGTTTCAACATTAAAATTTTTTAGGTTTTAAATGATTATAAATATCTATTTCGAAGGATATTACATTAATAATGTTTAAAATGAAATTTTATTTAATGTAATGTACTTAAAATATAGAGTTTAATTTCAAGAAGGTCAATTAGTTTATTTTAAAAAAATTTGATAAGAAATGTGACACCCTCCCACGTAACCCTTTATTAATGGATATTATTTTATTGACATTTGGCTCCCCATGGAGGATTATATTTTTTCTGAAATATAGATTATCTGTTAGGGTTGTGTCTAGTGAAGTTTCTAGAGGTGAGATGATAATTGTTTATGGTATTTGTAATCCATTATGAAATTCCTCATTTTCTCACAACCGGTTAGAGACTTTCATTAGAACAGTATACACTAATAAATAGGTCAATAATTAGGTTACAGTAGTTTACCCCACACACTATATTTTGTACCATATAGTGACATGTTCCAGTCAAGGGGTGTATTCCTACTAATGAATGTGTGAGTGGAATTGGTGGGGTTGTTTGGAATGGATGGAACAAATGCTAGTAGTCACTCCCATATTTATGGTAACTATTAGAACCAAAACACATTAGGACCTAGAGAGTGTAACAAAATATCTAGTGATTGATGATGACATTACATAGGTAACATCATAATTCCCAATCCTTATACCCCTTAGTTTACAAGGTTCACATGGATCCTTAGTTTTTTTGTGATATATTTTTTAATTTTGGTTCATTCATGTCATGTTTCATTATTTAATTTATTTTTCTCTACGAGATTTATCATTCAGTGTAAAATGTATTTAAAATGGATTTGGAATTTGTTTTCTAATATAATTTTAAAATAATATCCTAATAATTTTTAAGAGAAAAAATGATAGTTTTCAAGTAGTATTTTTAGGGTGGTTATTTCAATGGATTGGTTGTAATATTATTTTTCATAAAAAGGAATATATGTATTATGTACCAAAAATGGATTGATATTTTTCAGGTGATTATATGAAGATAATTTCTATTTATGTTTCAAAGTTTCAATTATGATATTATTTTTAAATGGAGTTCCATAACATCATTGGTGGTATCCTACTAGTCTATGTTTTCGTCAGACCAAATATATACTATTGGGGTATAGTTCTATCTTGGATTTATTTTAGGTGTAATGGTTATGATATTATACTTCCATTCCTCTTTTTTATAAGGATGGGTAAGGGATTTTATTGCTATCCAATGAGATACCTCGTGAAACATCGTGCTAGTTGATAGTTTTTTAGATTTAGTTTTACCTTTGAGACCTAGTGACATATCAAATTTTCTAGATTTAGTCTATTTTGATTTTTTTGTATCTATAAATATTAATTATTTATTTTTTATCCATGTGATAGTCCATGTTTATGAAATATTTCTTTTTATATTTATGTATTATTCTCAGATTCAATTTCTCCTTGTATTGTTTATTCCAGTGGATGAGTGTTTAACACAAGGATGATTCATGCTAATTCTCAATGTGGGATCTGAGTAATGATTTTTGGATTCCTAGGGTGAAATCATACCACGGGTTCAGTCATTACCTTATATGGTTCATGAAAATAGTTACATACCATTCGTATAGTAAATGTTTTATTTTAACAATATACAAAATTAAGAATAAAAACATCACAAAAAACCAAGAAAAACTCCTATAAAATGTATCTCTTCCTCTCCCTATTACAGGCCTTGATTGGAAGTAATAATTTCAATAAATATGTCATGAGAATTGATATATTTGTTGTGGATTGACTATTTATGGAACTTTTGATCACATTAATTTAATTTCTTCTAGTTGATATATACACCTATTTCATAAATTTGAATTACCATGTCCTAATATTATGTAGTATACCCGTATCTACAATCAGTAAGTCATTAATCATTATCATAATTGACCAACATGCATCTATACCCTTTATTACATGTTTATATTTTATGTAAAATCTTTTAGAGTGATATTTCCTAGGATATTAATCTCTAACTGACCACACTGATAAACCACGATATACTTCAGTTGTTGGATGGCAGCCATCTATTTTACTCTTAGTAGCCACCCATTTTATTGACTACTAGACATCCTTGTAGATCTCTGAGTGGGTTAAATTTCATTTTTGATGGTCGTCCCTTATGGGTATACCCATTACTATTAGGTTTCTCTTACAATTAAAAACATTAGTGATCTTAATCCCCTATCTATAAGCTTAATTACATACAATGATACCTCAAAACACATATGTTTAGTAGTTTCATCACCTGAGGATTTAGATATTTTATGACATAATTCAATGTTTTCATTGTCTCATAATCTAATATTATTGTGTTAGTGAAGAAATTTTCAAGTGGGATCACCTAAAAGAAAATAATATGTAAAACCCATTTCAAAACTATCAATCACAGTTTTAGGAACTCACTTTACACTACCAGCCACACATAACATTAATTCTAATTTTTAATGATAAAAATTATTTATAATGTGTAGGAATTTGGGATAAACTAACATATATTAAAATATCTATCCCATAAATAGCACATGTAACACCAATCCTTAATCAATTTCACCATATATGAGCCACCATATCATTAAAGATACCATAATAATTAAATATTGACTAATTTTTATAATATATTTTTCCAATTATACAAATAATGTATTAAGGTATACCGTGATAAAACTCACTGAGTGATATATCAGGGAATAAACACTAGATTTAAACATGTTGATGTTCAATAAGACACATTTTACTATTTATGAATAAAAATGTTGAGATATTTATCGGGTTATTTGATGTGTGTTGAACTATTAACCACTCTCCCAATCAAGATAAATGGAATAAAATATAATTTTTCCATTAAAAAATATGTATTAAAATATATTTTAATGTTGGGAATACCTAGAGTCATAAAATAAATCATGAAAGGTGTATATATAAACATGAATAGAATCATTCACATTAGTTTGTTTTTAAAGGATCAAAAAATTTATTTCACCAATAAAAATATTTTATCTTGAAAAATAATCACCCAATGATTTTATGATTATTAATTTATTTTTTGGCTACTACAATACTCCCGAATAAATTTCTAGCTTGATAATATTCAAAATATATTGACCCCCTCCATAGTAGTATGTTATTGTATTTTATCTTAACAAATTTATGGGTTTATTTTTATTCTTTTAAAAATAATATTATGTTATATTTTATTTAATAGAGTGACCTAAAATTCCCTAGAAATTATTTACTAAATTTAACTCTAATATTGAAAATAAATTAAAAAAATATTAAATGTTTTATAAAAATAATTTAATAATTGATAAATATTGAATAAAAATTTTGAAATTATTTATCCAAACACAACTAAAATCTATATTATATGATATTGTAATTGAAAACATGTAGCTAACAATATAAAATTAATTTTTTAAAAGACTTCATTATATTTTATGTATATTATTATGGAATAACTGAGTTGTTTTCCCTCAGTGGTAAATCCATGGATTTTAATGAATCATACAAAACAATTGTGTGGGATTCTTATGAATTCATGATAGGCTAGTATCTAAAATCATATAATGATTATGGTAGAGTAATTCAGGGATGAGATATTTTAAAATCAAATTTTCTCAATGATCACACACAAAACACCAAAACACTGGAATCCATTACTTAATCTACAAGGACCCTCCCCAAATCATTCATCTACACTATAGATTTACTCATAAATTTCATGATTGTACGAGTAATTTTTAACTGGCTTCTAATGTAAATATGACTATTAATTGTCTCATTCATCTAAATGATAGGTTATCAATTTATGGGAAATAAAATTTTAATCCCTTAATGTTCAGATGGATTAATTACGCAGGGGATTTCAAGATATATGTAATAATTTTGAACATAACACTATGATTCTATCATATCCTACTATATGGTAATAAAAAACTACCATCATAGGATATATATAAATAATCAAATATGATATACACAATATATTAAAAATAATAAAATATTCCATGTTTATTTTCTTACGTAATACATATTATATTGTTACATATGATAAGAATGGGATATAAGGAATATACCATTAAATATCAAACATTTGCTAATGATTAAAATTCTATCATTCAATTTAACCTAATATCATATCATATAAAATATCTTTTGAAAACATATCTAAAACTATATTTGTTATAATCCAAACTAATCTTTGAATATTGAAATTAACATCACCTTGAAGTAAGTCATATGAAATTATATATTAAAGCACCATCAAAAAAACTATTCGATAAGAATATAAAACATTTTTTGGGAACCTCTTTGAGATAAATTAAATAATTATTTTGATCCAAAAAAAATTGAAACCCCATATTTCACTATAGTGTTGAAAAAATATGAATCATTGGATAAATAAATTAAAAAAAGTGGGGACTCTAAAAAATAATTAATTGTATTCATGTAATAAAGTGCACTGGCCTAATATCCATCAAGAACAAGTTCCTAGATTTCTTTTTCAACCAACCACATAACTTTCTAGCTTGTATTTTTATAATTACACTTTTTCAAGGACCTCGAGTTTCCTTTGGAATCAGGTCACATCCATCATATAAAGACTTATCAACTATTCTAGGCTCTCTGAGTATATATTGACTAGGTCAATGATTACAGAACACTTCATCTATCTATTAGATGAGTTCGTCACATGACACAAATCATTTTAATAGAGAAAAATATATCTACCATCTTTATAAGACCTTATTTTTCATCTATAATTCTACATGGTGGCCCTTGAGGTCATACTAATCATACGAGATGGAAAATACCATCATCGCTGAGTTACAGAAAGAAAGTTATTAGCAACATACCCAAACACCCCTATTTCGATAATAATCATCGATTCTATATGGAATATATTATTTTATTTGGATTCACATGAATGGTTTCTCATGAACCATAGTCATAAGGAATCAAAATACAAACAATGCATCACTTTTAGACAAAATACATATTGTATGAAACTTTGTATGGTGTACTTTATGGGGTGTTTCATTGAATAAAACATTTTATACAAAATATTAAATTTTTATACCTCTATTTAAGAAACCAATCGACTATTACCTTAACATTTCATCATAACAAATAATTCTACAAGATGAAAATTTCTTATTGAAAAATAAATGTAATACTTTCAAAGGATAATTATCATTAAACACGCACACACACAAATGTACATATCAACCAACATTAAGGAATTATAATGTGGATATTTATTTTATTATGATCCATTTTATATTTTAAAACACTTTTCAAAATACGTAACAAATACCTATAAATCAAATAGTCTGTAATACCACTTATGATAGACCTAGGGATTAGCTATTCGTTTTCTTCATATCCTAGGGTTATATTAACTCCCTATATTTTTTATATAATTACTACTATATCTCTATGAGACCATCTGATAAAAAATTCCAACTAAACTCATTTGTGAGTGAGAATGATGAATTAATGTTTTCTAAATAATGGTTTTATTTAGTCATAAAATTTCAAATGTCAATCGTTTGAGCATATTCAAACACCTTAACACTACAAAATCCAATTTATTGATATTAATAGCATTATTTTAATAGTTTAAATAATTTCAATGTGCTTAATAATCATTCTTTTAACCCTTTATATTAATCATTAAAATTTAAATATAGTTGTAAAAATTTTATTTCTATAATATATTATTAAAAATATATTATACATAGTGTAGGAAATTAGGTATAAATAATTTTATTATGATAAATAATATAACATTTACATTTTCTGTTTATCATAATATCCTAATCATCTTTTTGACATTAAGTGAAATTAAATTTTTATAATAGACTATTATATTCTATAAATTTTCATCTTTTATCTTTTAAAATCCGAAACATACTCACTCTATCATTTAAAAAAATATATAATTTTTTAGATATCACGCTAAGATAAAAAAAATCCATTGTCATTAATAAATACCACTTATTTTTTTAATAAGAACATTTTAAAATTAAGCAATTATTTATATATAATATATGGTATTGTATTTGATTAGAATATTTACTCAAAATTTTTTTTATCAAATATCTCAATGATAGTGGTGGAATAATTTTCTTTCAAATTCACAGATCAAACCGTCATCACACATTATACTCTTTTTATCCTTTTCCCCTTTTAATATTTGTTATATAATTTTGATGAATAATATACCATGTGTAAAATCCCAAGTAAGTAAAGAATTATGGATTTTCATATTTATGTCTATTTATGAATTATATAGTGTTTTAGAGGATGAAAATGAGAATAAATCAAATCTTAAGCATATAATACTCTAATATTTTTTTAAAGATCGTTTTACTGCCTTTTGATGGAAAACCTTTTTTAAATCAAAATTTTGATAATTTTATAAGATCTATTTGTCAAAATAAACATATTATTTAGTATTGGTACATTGATATTTACTTTGGATAAATTTTTGGTATTTTTCAAGCAATGTTCAATTTTTAATAATAGTGAAAAATACTGCCTTTTACTTCAAAACAGCTTTATCATCTATTTTAATTATATAGAAATGTTGTCCATTTAATTGGTTTTAAAGTTTAATTAGAATATATTTTTACCATTTAATCAAATTTTTGTCATTGTAATTAATTTCACTTTGTAATTGGGCACAAACAAGTGTCAAACTATTGATAGATATTGTTTCTAAAAAACCCGCAATTTGTTTTTACAATGGGAATTATTTTTAAGTTAATTACATAAATTTCTATGTTTGGAATTTGGTAAAATGGGTTCCATATTTGGAATCAAAAGATCCAAATTATGTAATTAGGACTCTTTTGTTTTAAGACATTATGAATAGTAACGATGGAAATTTTCTTTAATTATCATGATTAATTAGTAATAGGGTAGTTAAGGGTAATAAAATAATATCATAATAATATAAAATGACCCCAACATGTGTCTTAATGATATTGGTTGTGTCATGGATGACCATGGGATGCCTTCTGCCTACTTTGGGACCCCGTGTAATCACTTTAGTGTTATAGTGACCTTTTATTATATTATTTTTTAAAGGAAAGTATAACCAAAGTATGTATCACCCAAGTAAAACAATTTTAGTTTTTTCTGTGTAAATGATATCTTAGTCTATAAGTAGTCATTGGAAATCTAAAATGGTTTCCAACATCGTGGTATTATGTTTATAATTTTTAGAACTTAAATAAATAAATTTAATTATGACACCATGATGATGTTGTGATTACCTCATTAATGAACGATTTAACAAATATGAAATGATAATATAACATCTAAGACATAAACATGTCAAAAAACTTTTGGATGGGTGTATTTTAAACCCCTATCACATTATACTAGAATTATATCATTGTGGGACCTTTAAAATCTGAAAATCATTTTATAATAAAGTTACATTTCAAGACTTTCCAAGAGTGCCCCTCCTCCCTCTTATAAAAGGACCCCACCTCTACCCCCTTACCCACACCTTGAAAGCCATTGGATCAGCCAAACTCTCCTCAATTTATCTCTCCACATTCCTCAATTCATCATAGAAGCCTTACCTTATGAATAAAGCTTTTCAATGAATCCTTTTTGTTCAATCAAAGGGCAGTTACCTGATTTAAAGGCAATGTCTTTTCTTATGTCCTTTGGTTTTATTTTTCTTCTCCAACCCCCTAAACTCTTTTTATTCCTTTCTTTTGTAATAGAACCAGTATATTTAATATACTAGGATGTTTTTATGATTAGGATTTTATCTACACTTACACACACCTCCGTCTAATGGTTAATGAACATACTGTTTCTGTGGATGGTGAATTAAAGTCTCACGAAACGATGATTGTTCAATCTTCTCCTAACACCATTCATGGTGGCCGTCAAGATGTAACTATATTTATATATGATATATATTATTATTATGTTTTCTATATGCTTCTGTATTTTTCATTTATGGCATACCTTTATGGTTACCATTATGGGTAAACACGATAATTTCATTTTAGAAAGTGCGGACTATCGCCCCCTCAAAATGATTTGAATCGTTAACGCCATATGTGGGATGTATAAATGATGGAGTTAATGTTATTACATATGATATAATATCGGTATTATAATATTACTTTATATCATTATTATTTAATTCCATTAAATACGAAATAGAAATGAATGTAGTGTACTTGCGTACGTACGACTTACCGTCTCCACGAATTGGGCATTTTTATTTATTACCTATAAATGTTATGTAATATTTTAAATGCATGTATATAATGGACATATATGATATATATGATATCTACCTAATGAATATAATTCTGTATATAATTGATATTTTACCACATTAACAACTTGTAATTATAAGAAGTTTATTTTGGGCTCAATTACCACTGATTGACAAAATGACCGTTAATAACTTAAAAAATTACATAACATTAATAACATGGTAATAAGTGATATAAAAGGAACAATTAACTTCAAAAAGGTTCTTATGAAAGTAGAAATTAACTATAGTTTTTTATTCAGGAGATTAAATAGCAGTCGAGTCAAGTCGGACACGAGGTAAGGGACTTCGTCTCAATTCTTTTCATTGAGACATATTTTGTTTTATACATAACTTTATTTTATACGGTGTATGAACCCCTTTGAATTTTACTTTTATTGAAAAGGAATCTTTTTTACGAAGCATTTTACTAAATGAAAAAACGAATGTTTTGTCTTACATATGCAGTGACAATGACTTCTCTGCTGTCGTGGCCATTATTTGAGTTTCGGCTTCCTCTACAAGCCATAACCTTTTTTTAAATGAAAAATAACCAAAATGTTTTAATTTTCATTTATTTTGTTATTGAAATGGTTTTGATAATGTTTTGATTATATCAAAGCATTTTTGATATCTTGTGATTGAAATGGGGGAATAATATGTATCCTTTATGCATTTTTTATGTGATACAATTATGTTATGGTTCAGGGGAACTATTTTTGAAGATGGGTGGTTTTGTGATAAACTAAGGGCCAGTGAGCCCGATATAGCTCTCCAATGGATTGGGTAATGTGAAGGGGTTAAATTCTAGGGTTTCACCGAAGAGATTTAGGGAATATTCTATGATGGGTATTCCAAACGTAAACATGAGGGTTACTCCCTACGTTAGAACGTTATGAATGCCTCAAGTTACCTTTCTGTCTTATGATTTCTATGAGTTATTCTTGAATATTATGATTTCATGAGGTATGTTAAAGTGATTATGTTTTATGAGTAATGTATGATTTCATTGATTCTTATGTATACATGGACTAATGTTTTCATTCCATATTTTTATATCCCTTACTGATATCTTTATGTTCATCCCATGTTTTTGAAATGTTTTTCATAGGTCATGGGAAAAGTACATGATGTGATTATAGTGTTGAGGAAGTGTCAAGAAATAATCCATGTTTTATTTTAAATATATCTCCTTTGATAGGAAAAATTAATATTGTCTTTTATTTAACCACTTTGTTTAAATGTTGAATGCAATGCATGATTTATTATCTTGTTCTCTAAAACTCTAAACCTGAAAAGATCCTCAATGTGTATTATTGTAATAACTCAATATTAAGTAATTTTTAAGTCTGGAGCCTTATAGTTAGTATCAGAGGTCGTTTTAGATAACTTTAGGAGTTATAATTATATTAAATTATTATCCAAAAATATTTTTTATGGTCAAATTTAAATGATATAGCATTTGAAGATTACCATGTTGCTTCAACTAAGACTTGTTTGTTTAGAATTGTTTTTCGTAGAGGAAATAGGGAAGCAGTTCTAGGAAGGAATACAGAAGGAAATAATCTTCCAAATTAGCATCCTGAGTTGGTCGGAATTAGAACTGAACAGTTTGTTGTAGTAATGGAACAATTGACTCAAGCGATAAATGGTGGTGGCATCCATGCCCGAGATCAGCCAGATCAACCGCAGAGGAACATGTAAGTGGTGGAACATTTCATGAGGTAACATCCCCCATCATCCAGAGGATCATATGACCATGTGCTAGCTGAAGGGTGGATTAAAGCACTAGAGAAGATTTTCGATGTCATGGGGTGTTCAGACAAACAAAAGTTAGTCTTGTTGTTTACCATTTGGAGGGTGAAGCAGATCAATGGTGTTCGATGGTTAACAATATCAAGGATGCTGATGAGATTGATGCTCTTGACTGGGATGAATTCAAAGGTATGTTTCTTAAGAAATATTTTCCTAATTCTATTCGACTTAGGATGGAAAAAAATTATTTGAATTCAGGAAAATGGAAAACTCAATGGCTTCTTGTGAAGAAAAGTTCACTCGATTGGCATGGTATGCTCCAAATTTTATCCGAGACCTTGATAGTAAATTAAATCGTTTTTACTCAGGATTAAATCTAAAATATAGAAGGGCATTAGCTTATCGTTAGTTCAAAAGCTATGAAAATCATGTTCGATGTGATGAGAAGGTGGAAATGGAGTTTTCCGATGATCAAGTGTTCTATGAAATCCATCAGAAGAAGAGACCGAGGTGGCTGGAGAAAGGGAAAAATCCTTTAAAAAGGTCTGATGGTAAGAAAACTATGTTTTCATTTTGACATAAATGTGGTAAAAAGCATGACAGGGAATGTATTTTGAATTCTATAAAGTTCTACTAATGTGGTAAGATTGGACATAATGCTCGTGATTGCACTGTAAAATATCAATGTGATGGTAACACCAAATTTGATTTACAGTTTGTGAAATGTTTCAAGTGCAATGAGATGGGTCATTATGAAAACGAGTGTTTGACAAAGAGCTAAAATGATGGGAAGCAGTCAGACTAAAAGAAGAAAGGTGTGGTGAAATCCTTTGCAACTACTTCAGCAGATGTTGGTCCATCAAATGAAGTTGTATCAGGCACTTTGTTTGTTTTTTCAGATTATACCAGTCTGTTGTTTGATTCAGGGTTTACACATTCTTTCATCAATGAAAAATTCTCTAGTAAATTGGGAATTCCATCACAAGAAATTATGTCTGAACTTGTGGTAAAAACACCTGGGGGAAATGTTGAGGCAAAAAGAATTTATTATAATCTTCATATCCTTATCCGTGGAAAGAACCTACTTGAAAACTTTATTTTTTTTACCTCTAGTAGAGTTTGATGTTATCCTGGGTATGGATTGGCTCTCTGTTTACCAGGATAAGATTGATTGTAGTACTAAAGATGTTTCTTTTCAGAAAGGCTTTCAGTTTGTGTACAAGAATGAACCCTTACTATTGATAACATATTAAGAGGTCGAGAAACATGTAAAATATGGAAATGAATGTTACCTTTCACCAATTTTTGAAAACAAAGGAACCATTCAGATTAATGATGTGCCAGTGGCAAATGAGTATCCCGATGTCTTTCTTGACGAGTTTCCTAGAATAATACCATATCGG
This sequence comes from Viscum album, assembly GCA_963277665.1. Lineage (NCBI taxonomy): Eukaryota > Viridiplantae > Streptophyta > Magnoliopsida > Santalales > Viscaceae > Viscum > Viscum album. The sequence continues at coordinate 1,327,344,229 of OY728120.1, read as the reverse complement.
GAAGTTGAATTTACTGTTGACTTAGTTTCGGATGCTAAGCCAATTTCAAAACCCCCTTATCAAGTGGCTCAAATTGAACTTTTAGTGTTGAATGATCAATTACAAGATTTATTAGAGAAAGGTTTCATTGAAACTAGCACATCACCATGGGGTGCTCCTATCTTATTTGTTAAAAATAAAGATGGTTCAATGAGACATTGCATTGATTATAGATCCTTGAATAACACCACTATTAAGAATAAGTATCCTTTGCCTCATATCAATGATTTGTTTGGTCAGCCCCAGGGAGCTCAGTATTTTTCAAATATTGACTTGAGATCGGGGTACCATCAGTTGATGGTAATGGAGGACGATATCCTGAAGACTGCGTTTCATTCAAGATAAGGACATTATGAATTTTTAGTAATGCCTTTTGGGATAACCAATGCACCTACTGTATTCATGGACCTTATGAACATAATTTTCCATGAGATCTTGGACAAGTTTTTGGATGTTTTCATTGATGATATTTTGGTGTTTTCTAAAAGTAAATAGGATCATGAAATAAATTTAAGGGTTATTATGAAAACCTTAAAGGAAAAGAAATTTTATGGGAAATTCAGCAAGTGCGAGTATTTGTTGCAATAAATTTCATTCCTTGGTCACATTGTTTCTAAAGATGGAATAACTGTTGATCCTACAAAAGCACAAGTTGTTGAAGAATGTCCAAGACCCACAAATGTAACTGAGATTCGTAGTTTTCTTGGTTTGGAAGGCTATTACCAATGGTTTGTTAAAAAAAATTCATGGTTTTTTTTCCAATGACTAAGCTAACTCGGAAGGGTGTTAAGTTCATCTGGACAAAAGAATTTGATGATTTTTTTTAGGAATTGAAAAGAAGATTGGTGAATCCTCCAGTTTTGGAACTACCTTCTAGGAATGGTGAGTTTATTATCTACAGTGATTCTTCATTAAAAGGACTTGGTTGCGTACTAATGTAGATTGATTAGATAATTTCTTATGCTTCATGTCAGTTGAAAACTCATGAAATCAACTACCCTACACATGATTTAGAATTAGTTGATGTAGTCTTCTCTTTAAAATTTTGAAGGAATCATTTTTCTGGAGTAAAGTGTGAAATATATACCGATCACAAAAGTTTAAAGTATATATTCACTCAGAAAGAATTAAACATGAGACAGAGGAGATGGCTAGAATTAATCAAGGATTATTATTGTACAATTCATTATCATCCAGGAAAAGAAAATAAAGTGGATAATGCTTTGAGTCAAAAAGTAATGCTTCATTAACCATGTTACGTTTGGAACGTGATCCTTTGGTTAAGGATTTGATGAATATTTTACTAGAAGTTGTTGGTGGAGGATGTTCTTCTGTTTTGGTTCAGGTGTCAGTGAGATCTTCTCTATTATACATAATTAATCAACCATAGAAGCAAGATAGTGAGTTGCAGAAAAAGGTAGAGCTGGTTCAGAAGGGTATGTTTCCTGAATTCAACATTGATAATGATTGTGTTTTGAGATTTGGGAAGAGATTGTGTGTTCCTTGTGATTCACAGTTGAATAGAGAGTTGTTATGTGAAGCTCATTGTTCTCCGTTTTCAGTTCATCCGGGAAGTACTAAGATGTATAGAGATCTCTGGGAGTTTTACTGTTGGGACAAAATGAAAAGAGATATTGCTGATTTTACTGTGAATTGTTTGACTTGACAACAGGTTAAAGCAGAGTGGAAGTTACTGAAAGGGATCCTTCATCCTTTACCACTTCTAGATTGGAAATGGGAGAATATATCCATGGACTTCATTATGGGGTTGTCGAAGACACATCGAGGTCATAATGAAATCTGGGTTATTGTTGATTAGTTGTCTAAATTTGATCATATCCTTGTTATACGAGATACCTTTTCTCCTGAACAACTTTCTCATTTGTATCTTAAAGAGATAGTTAGGTTACAAGGAGTTCCCCTCTCCATTGTATCTGATCATGATCCTAGGTTAACTTCTAACTTTTGGAAAGGCCTTCAGAATTCCATGGGCATTGAATTAAATTTTAGTACAGATTTTCATCATCAATCAGATGGGAAGTCAGAACGAACATTTCAGACTTTGGAGGATATGCTACGTGCTTTTTCAATGGATTATCAGGGAAGTTGGGACCAATATCATTATTTGGTTGAGTTTTCTTATAATAACAGTTTTCATTCCAGTATACAGATGGCTTCATTTGATGCAGTATATGGGAAGCAGTGTCGAACATTAGCTTTTTGGGATGAAGTAGGTGAAAAGATGTTTATGGGACCAAAATTGGTAGAAGAGTTGGCAGAAAAAGTTCGGATGAAACAGAAACACATGAGAACAACTCTGAGCAGGCAGAAAAGTTATGCAGACAATAGGAGGAATGATCTCTCTTTTGAGGTAGGTGATCATGTCTTCCTCAAAGTTTCACCATGGAAAAGTGTTATGCGATTTGGTAAGAAAGAAAATTTGAGTCCAAGGGTCATTGAACCATATGAAATTCTAGAGATAGTTGGATCAGTTTCATACCGAGTGGCTTTACCTACGAGTTTATCTCAGGTACACAATGTTTTCCATGCTTCAATGTTAATTAAGTACATGCCAGATCCATCTCATGTTTTGAGTCCAGAGTTAGTTCAGCTGGAAGAGAATCTATCTTATGAGTAACAACCAATCCATATTCTTGACCACATGGAGCATGTATTGCAGAGTAAGGTGATTTATCAAGTAAAGGTTTTGTGGAACAACCACATGATTGAAGAGGCATCATGGTAATAAGAAAATACAATGAGGGATAAATACCCTCACTAATTTGATATGTAAATAAATTGAGGGGATGCAATTTTCTAAAGGGTGGAAGGATGTAACATCCCAAGTAAGTAAATAATTATTTATTTTCATATCTATGTCTATTTATGAATTATATAGGGTTTTAGAGGCTTAAAATTAGAATAAATCCAATCTTAAGTATAGAATACTCTAATATTTTTTAAATGATCGTTTTACCGCCTTTTGATGGAAAACCCTTTTTAATAAAACATTTGACAATTTTATAAGATATATTTTTCAAAATAAACTTATTCTTTTGGATTGGGACATTGAAATTTACTTTGGATAAATTTTTGGTATTTTTCTGACAATGTTCATTTTTTAATGAATAGTGAAAAATACTGCATTTTACTTCAAAACTGCTTTTTCATCTTATTTAATTATATGTATAGATTGTCCTTTTAATTGGTTTTAAAGTTTAATTTGAATATATTTTTACCATTTAATCCAATTTTGGTCATCTTAATTAATTTAAGTTTGGAATTGGGCATAAAAAAGTGTCCAACATTGGATAGATATTGTTTCTAAAAAACGCACTATTTGTTTTGACAACGAGAATTATTATTAAATTAATTACTAAAATTTCTGTTCTTGGAATTTGGTAAAATGGATTCCATATTTGGAATCAGAATATCTAAATTATTTAATTAATACCCTTTTGTTTTTGGACATTGTGAATAGTAATGATGGTAATTTTCTTTAATTATCGTGATTAATTATTAATCGAGTAGTTAAGGGTAATAAAATAATATCATAATAATATAAAATAACCCCAAAATGTGTCCTAATGCTATTGGTTGTGTCATGGCCGACCATGGGATGCCTTGTTCCTACTTTGGGACCCCATGGAATTACTTTAGTGTGATAGTAACCTTTTATTATATTATTTTTTTGAAAAGGAATGTATAACCAAATTATGTATTACCCAAGTAAAAAAATTTTATTTTTGTCTATGTAAACGATATCTTAGACTATAAATAGTAATTTGAACGATAAATCGATTTCCTACATCATGGTAATTTTTTTATAATTTTTATACATTAAATATATAATTTTATTTATGACACCATGATGATGTAGTGATTACCTCATTAATGAGTGATTTAACTAAACTGAAAAGATAATGTAATATATAAGACATAAACTTGTCAAAAAACTATTTTATGGGTGTATTTAAAACCCTAATCACCGTATCCTCTAAATATATCATTGTGTGCCATTTAAAATCCGAAAATCATTTTATAATAAAGTAACATTTCAAGACTTTCCAAGAGTGCCCCTCCTCCCTCTTATAAAAGGCCCCACCTCTACTCCCTTTCCCACACCACGCAAGCCATTGGATAGGCCAAAATATACTCATTTTATCTATCCACATCCCTATATTCATCATAGAAGCCTTACCTTAGGCATAAATCTCTTCAAGGAATCCTTTTGGTTCAAACCAAGGGGAGTTACCTGATTTAAAGGCAATGTCTTCTCTTATGTCCTTTGGTATTATTTTTCTTCTCCAACCCCCTAAACTCTTTTTATTACATTATATTGTAAAAAAACCAGTATCTTCAATATACTAGGATGTTATTATGAGTATTATTTGATCTACACTTACACAAAACTCCATCTAATGGTTAAAGAACATACTGTTTCTGTGGATGGTGAATTACTGCCTCACGAAATGATGATTGTTCAATCTTCTCTTGACACCTTTCATTGTGTCCATTAAGATGTTACTATATTTAAATATGATATATATTATTATTATTTTCCAAAAGCTTTTTTATTTTTCATTTATGGCATACCTTTATGGTTTCCATTATGGGTTAAGGCATAATTTCATTTTAGGAAGTGCGGACTACTGCCCCCTCAAAGTGATTTGAATCATTAATGCCATATGTGGGACATATAAAGGATGTATTTAATGATATTACATATGATATCATACTGGAAATATAATATACCTTTATATCATTATGATTTCATTCCATTAAATATGAAATATAAATTAAAGTAGCGTTCATGTGTACGTACGGCTTACCGTCTCCATGAACGGTGCATTTCATTTCTTACCTCTAAATGTTATGTAATATTATAAATGAATGTATATAATGGATATATATGATATATATGATATCAACCTAATGAATATTGAAGTGCATTGTGTTGCATTTGTTGTCAATGAGGCATGAAGTTGTCTTGGAATGAATGGATGTCAAGGAGTCAAGATGTGAATGTCAAAGGATGTGATGGTGATGGTGATGAAGGAGAATGGCCATGGTACCAAAATGCATGTCACTTAGGAGATTCACTAAGTGACATAGGAGATGATGGTTTGAAACATTCTCTAGTGACATCTGACGATTGTTGAGCTTCTCTTTAAGTTCAAAGAACTTGTATCCTGATGATACAATGTCACAACATTGTTTGAAGACCATGCATTGTACTGACAATGCATGAGGAGATGAAAGCTGATCCATCCACAACTACTAAGTGGATGAAGTGTATTAAAGAAGTCCATGTACTAACTCTTAGTGCATGTGAATTGTAAATGATCCAACTTGATCTCTGATTAAATCAATGAAGCACATTGGAGATTTCATGTTGATTCAGGAGCTCGGTTGAAGATGAAGAACCCTTCGGGAATTCCCTCCTAATTGAAGATTATTTGTTTAAGAAGAATGGAGGAATTCTAATGAAGAAGAAGAATAGAAATGTGGGAGAAGAGAAGAAATGGCTTAGAGAAGTGGCACATGGCATGCTTTGTTTTTAACAAAGTCATTAGATTTTCCTTTGCCAAAAAATTGGCCTGCCAAGGCACCTTGGGGGTTCAACCCCAAGGCATGGGCACTAGGGCACCACGCCCGGGGGAACCCGTGGGGCGAGCCAGGGCGGTAGGGCGCACACCCAAGACACCGCATGGGTGCCTGGGGCACGCCCGGAGGAGCGCGGCAGGGACGCATGAGCGCACCCGCGAGTGTCAGGAGATGCATAGGGGGCGCTAGGAGCGCGCCCGCAGGAGCAGAGGTGGGCGCAAGAGCGCGCCCGCTAAAGAACTCGGTGCGGGGCGGCACCGAGAGGGGAGGAGATTCAACTGGCCGTCTAAGGGAGTGCCAGGGTGATAAACCGCGAGAAAACTGCGCCCCGTTTCGATGTGGGATGCGGAAAAATTCCCGGGAGCGAATCTGAGCCGCTCGATTGATCGCGCGCTTGATCTGCGCCGCACGATCCATCCGCGGCGCCGCGATCTAATCCAGGCCGTTGAAGATCTGATCCGACGGCCCCGGCTTCGTCCTCAACCTCGAGCCATGCCGAAGCCTCCCCGCGAGCCTCCGTCGAACCAGGAGCAACCCGGCGATGGTTTTTGAGCTCCCGGCCACCTCTGAGTAAACCGAAGCCACCCTCGTGCTCGTCTGGCCATAAAGAACAGGATCATGCCTAAAAATGACCATGCATGCTTTGTTTGGAGGATTTCGGTTGAGGTCGAGGCAAGAGAAGCTGCCGAGGCCACGTGGTTGGTGTTTTTGCATGGGATGAGCCTAAACCGAAGGCTGTGCATGCGTTATGAGTTGCATGCACGTAGAGGAACAAAAAATAAATGGAACCCGCATGAACAGAGAGAAGAAAACAAGATTTCACTGAATCTTGAAAACGCGAAAACTTCGGGAATTTGAGTTATTATCACGCGGATGATGCGAGGCAGCCCCTGCCTATAAAAGGAGCACCCGAGGCTCTCTTATTGCTTGCTGATCCTTTGTTGAAGATCCGGAGAACCATGAGTGCACCTCTGCCTCGCGAAGACAAAGCCCCGCGCACACTTGCGCGGTGAGGTCCCTTGCGCGCACTCTGCGCGGCAGGAAGAAGGTTGGGCCGCGCATCACTTGTGCACCCCCTCTCTGACCGTGGACTTGCATGGAAAGAGGTTACATTGCGCAGCTGACCCTTGCACCGTGGCACTTGCGCGACCTGCCTTGCACCCGTGGCTTGCGCGGCCCTTGTGGCTTGAGCCTTGCGCGGCAGGCAGTGTTGGAGTAGAGAAGGACACACCCCCTTGCGCGACTAGTTTGAGTTCGGGTGTGTGCAAGTAGAGGCCGAGACCACACCTTGTGTGTGTGTGCAAAGAGGAGGAAGGCAAGGCTTGCACTTTGTGTGTGCATTTAAAGAAGAAGGCCGTAGCCCTTATGTGGGTGCACACATTGAAGAACAAATTAAAGAATATTATTTGTGTGTTCTAAGTGAAGAGGAAGAGCACACTTGGCCGTGTGTGTGCAATAAGTGGAGTGAAGGCCAAAGACACACCTACGGGTAGTGTATGTGCAAAACAAGAAGACCACACCTAAGTTGTGTGTGTGTGTCTAAGTATATGAAGAAGGCCGAGCCTTATGGGTGAACACTTTGAAGAACAAATAAAAGAACATACTTTGTGTGTGTGAAGAATTAAATAAGTCATAGTCTTGGTTGTGCATTTGAACAAAGAAGAACACACTTTAAGTGTGTGCATTTGAAGAGGCCGAGGGTTGTGACCTTGTGTATGCACCAAGTGAAGACACATTTTGTGTGTGAAAAATTGAAGAACAACCTACGGGTTAAGGGTGTGCAACTAGAAGAGGGAAGAGGCCAAAGTCAAGTGTGTGCAAAACAAAGAACAATTTATGTGTACATGAACAAGTGACAAAGAATGCGGAACCTATGTGTGTGCTCTAAGAGGAGTAGACACACTTAGAAGAAGAATAAGATTCACACAAAGTATAACACACTTCTATATGTGTAATCAAAAGGAACTAAATGTGTGAAGTACAAGTGAGAAGGTGTGTGCTATAATTGATTACACCCTTTGAGGGTTTACTGCACCTAGAAGAAGAACAAGACAGTGCATGCATGCATGCATGCACGTGCACATGTGAACAGTGCTAAATCAGTGGTGTGCATCTGAGGAGTCCAAGACTTGAAGATCTTGAAGAGATTTGAGAACCCATGCACTCAGTGCATGAAGTTGTTTTGATGTGAGACTGGACCAGACCGAAGATAAAGATATCAGCTGTCTGAGCATTCAGTAGTTGGAGAGAGAAGCCAGGTCATCCTGAAGAAGGAGATAAAGCCTGAGCTACACGAGAAGACCTGATCAGCTCAAGTGATCAGAGGTACAGAGCAAGGCCAGCAGACTTTATCCCAGGCTGCTGAAGATACTTGAAGAAGCTTAAAGTGAAGAAGAGCTACTCATGCGACTCGAGGAGCCAGGAGAAGACCCTGTGGGACTCAGGGAGAAGAAGTCATCAGTTGGATTCTGGAGCAGGCCAGTGGGACTCTGGTAACACTGTGGGATGCAGTATAAAGACCCTCCTGTGGGACTCAAGAGAGATATAGTGGGACTCTGTATCGACCATTGTAATTTTAACAGGTTATAATGGAGAATCCATGCTGGGAGAGCATGGCAAGGATGTAGGCCTTTGGTGCCGAACCTTGTAAATCCTTGTGTCCTGTGCCTTTTCATTACTGTATTATCCGGGAAAGGTTGAGAGACATAAGAAGATTGGATCGAGGCCTTAACAAGCCATAGAGGTTTTATTGATTAAGAATCAATTAGTAAAAAGTTTTAAAGGATCACTGATTCACCCCCTCCCCCTCTCAGTGATTCACACTGATCTGGGCACTTCAATTGGTATCAGAGGGAGGTTACCTCTAAAAGATCCAAGAGAGTCTTTATGGAGTGCAGATTTGAGGAAATGAGTGACCAGCCTCAAATGGAGATATCTGCGAAGACTCAGAAAAATAGAAAGAAGAAACAGGCAAAGAAGATGAGGAAGAAGGTTGTTGCAACCAGAGAAACTCCTTCTATGGAAAGAAATGTGAATGTCACATCAGATGGCAATTCCTTTTATCATTCTTCTGATGAAGCCTGCTCTAGCTGTGATGAAGATGGAAGAAACAATGATCTTCTAAATGCAATCAAATATCTTCAGAAGAGAGTCCCCAAGAAAGTTGCAATGTGTATAGCTACAGGCCTCCTTGATCTTCAAGAAGAAAAATTACAGCTAGAAGATGAAGCCAATTCTCTGGAAGTCCAATTGGCAAAAAGGTTTGGCATAACCAACACTCTCAGAATGCTGGTAAATGCTACAGATGAAACAGTATCTCTTTGCAATGAAAGATATGAAGACACTACTGAAGAATTGCAAAGAAGCCTTTCTGAGAAAGAATTCTTTAAAATAATAATCAAAGATGTTTTCCATGCACTGGAAAAGAGGCACAAAGTTTCAATGAATGTCAGAGATGCTCAACTTGAAGACAAAGTCAAAATGGTGAAGGAGCTTGACAATACATTGCTATAATTGAAGACAGTGCATGATGACCAGATGAAACAACTGGTGGAGAATTGGGAAGGAAAGCTAAGAACTGTTGAGGATGAGAAGAACTCCCTTAACATGAAATGCTTAGAACTAGAGGTGATATTGAAAAATCTGCAATCACCCAAAGATGAATCCTCCCAGATAGCTGGAAGAAGAAATGTTGCCACTCAAGTGAGCTTTGAGCAGGATGATTCTAAGAGAAAGACATCCTCTAATAAAAGTGCAACATCTTCTAGAAAGAAGGTACCATCCATACCATCTTGTACTGATGCTTCTAATTGTGTCTCCACAAAAAGTGCAGGATGGAAGAATAATTCCAAACAAGTATGGATGAAGACAATGAAGAAAGAGAGCTCTCCTGAAACAACACAACTTGTCAAGAAAAGTACCCAGCAATCAGAAGTACACAAGAGGTCAAGATTTGTGGGTCAATGTTGGTGTTGTAACAAGTATGGGCATTGTGCAAAGGATTGTTGGTACAATCCACTGAATGCCAAAGCACAGAGGAAGCCCATGCCTAGGGGGAGCAAGCCAGAAGAAAAGAAGCATCATCCACAGGTCCAGAGACATCTGTTTACTGCAAATAGATTTGGATTACTTGACAACATCTGGGATGATTGCAAAAGTGGTCAAAAAGATACATGTCAATCTCCAACTGTATCCAGAGCTAGAAAGAAGAAAAGATCACAGAACCTGGCTCAGAAAGATTCCTTGGGAAGCAAGAAGAAAGTAGAAAATGCTCCCAAGAAGTGTTTGAGAAATGAAGAGAAGTCCTTGGAGTCTGAGTCCAAGAAGGGTGATGCATCCAGAAGGACCACCAAGAAATGCTTCTACTGTGGGAAGAAAGGACATATCATGGATCTTTGTAAAGAAGCCATGAAATTCAATAGAGGCAGACTGAACTCCAGAAGACAATCAATCCAGAAGAAGATGGGATTGATTGAAAATAAGTTGCCTAAGAGAGGTAGCTTAGCAGCATCCAAAGAACCATGTGGAACTTCCAAAACTGAGGCCACTCTTCCAAATGATTTACTAGTCATATGGCCACATCAGTTGCAACTTTCCAGAGAACTACAAAGAGTTGAAGATGAAGCTCTGGCAATTGCTAAAGCAAAAGGGAAAAAGAAGATTTCACATGAAGATGTTTTGAGAACCACACCAGCACAATCATCAATGAAGATCAAATGTGCAAGTGTGAAGACTGGTGAAAATGGGACATCTCGGTTGAGAGAATCTTCTCAACCTTGTTGTTCACATTGATGAACCAAGGAGGTTCCATCTTATTCCCTTATACATTGGTATTTACATGTGCTAACAATGCAGGGAATTGAAGATGATGATCATTCTCAACTGGAGGATGGTTTGGAAAGAATCTTGTGCACCCCTTGAGGGGGAGCCAATCTGGAGAAGATGATATTTTGGGATTTAATATCATCTTGAGAAAATTGAAGGTATTCCAATCATACTTTCATCCCTTGTTTCTTAATTGTATTCATCATGACAATTAAGGGGGAGTATTGATTGAAGTCAAATGGATGAAAGGGGGAGCTTTATCTTTGCACCTGAACTTTCTAATGTGTTTTGTGAAGTTGTGCAGGATTTAGCAAATTCATTGTTATATCTGAAAAATTTCAAACCCCTAAGCATGATCTCACATGTGTAGAGAATTATGGACAGCTTTGAATTACTTGGTTACATCACTCTTGTTTTCTACACCGGGTTAGCCCAAGTAGACTTAGAGTCGATCAACTAAAGGTTCTTTGCTAAAGAAGAACATGTGACATCATCCCTCTCCTAGTGTTTTTCAAGAAGATGCTATTCGAAGGGAGGAAGAGATTTTTGAAAGAGAACCACACCACACCTTTGCATTTGATTGCCAATAAGGGTGAGAAATATTGGCACACATATTGACCCATTCATATGTGGTGAAGAAGTGTATTGACAACAAATACAAAGGGGGAGATTGAAGTGCATTGTGTTGCATTTGTTGTCAATGAGGCATGAAGTTGTCTTGGAATGAATGGATGTCAAGGAGTCAAGATGTGAATGTCAAAGGATGTGATGGTGATGGTGATGAAGGAGAATGGCCATGGTACCAAAATGCATGTCACTTAGGAGATTCACTAAGTGACATAGGAGATGATGGTTTGAAACATTCTCTAGTGACATCTGACGATTGTTGAGCTGCTCTTTAAGTTCAAAGAACTTGTATCCTGATGATACAATGTCACAACATTGTTTGAAGACCATGCATTGTACTGACAATGCATGAGGAGATGAAAGCTGATCCATCCACAACTACTAAGTGGATGAAGTGGATTAAAGAAGTCCATGTACTAACTCTTAGTGCATGTGAATTGGAAGTGATCCAACTTGATCTCTGATTAAATCAATGAAGCACATTGGAGATTTCATGTTGATTCAGGAGCTCGGTTGAAGATGAAGAACCCTTCGGGAATTCCCTCCTAAGTGAAGATTATTTGTTTAAGAAGAATGGAGGAATTCTAATGAAGAAGAAGAATAGAAATGTGGGAGAAGAGAAGAAATGGCTTAGAGAAGTGGCACTTGGCATGCTTTGTTTTTAACAAAGTCATTAGATTTTCCTTTGCCAAAAAATTGGCCAGCCAAGGCACCTTGGGGGTTCAACCCCAAGGCATGGGCACTAGGGCACCACGCCCGGGGGAACCCGTGGGGCGAGCCAGGGCGGCAGGGCGCACACCCAAGACACCGCATGGGTGCCTGGGGCACGCCCGGAGGAGCGCGGCAGGGACGCATGAGCGCACCCGCGAGTGTCATGAGATGCATAGTGGGCGCTAGGAGCGCGCCCGCAGGAGCAAAGGTGGGCGCAAGAGCGCGCCCGCTAAAGAACTCGGTGTGGGGCGGCACCGAGAGGGGAGGAGATTCAACTGGCCGTCTAAGGGAGTGCCAGGGTGATAAACCGCGAGAAAACCGCGCCCCGTTTCGATGTGGGACGCGGAAAAATTCCCTGGAGCGAATCTGAGCCGCTCGATTGATCGCGCGCTTGATCTGCGCCGCACGATCCATCCGCGGCGCCGCGATCTAATCCAGGCCGTTGAAGATCTGATCCGACGGCCCCGGCTTCGTCCTCAACCTCGAGCCATGCCGAAGCCTCCCCGCGAGCCTCCGCCGAACCAGGAGCAACCCGACGACGGTTTTTGAGCTCCCGGCCACCTCTGAGTAAATCGAAGCCACCCTCGTGCTCGTCTGTCCATAAAGAACAGGATCATGCCTAAAAATGACCATGCATGCTTTGTTTGGAAGATTTCGGTTGAGGCCGAGGTAAGAGAAGCTGCCGAGGCCACGTGGTTGGTCTTTTTGCATGGGATGAGCCTAAACCGAAGGTTGTGCATGCGTTATGAGTCGCATGCACGTAGAGGAACAAAAAATAAATGGAACCCGCGTGAACAGAGAGAAGAAAACAAGATTTCACTGAATCTTGAAAACCCGAAAACTTCGGGAATTTGAGTTATTATCACGCGGATGATGCGAGGCAGCCTCTGCCTATAAAAGGAGCACCCGAGGCTCTCTTATTGCTTGCTGATCCTTTGTTGAAGATCCGGAGAACCGTGAGTGCACCTCTGCCTCGCGAAGACAAAGCCCCGCGCACACTTGCACGGTGAGGTCCCTTGCGCGCACTCTGCACGGCAGGAAGAAGGTTGGGCCGCGCATCACTTGTGCACCCCCTCTCTGACCGTGGACTTGCGTGGCAGGAGGTTACATTGCGCGGCTGCCCCTTGCACCATGGAACTTGCGCGACCTGCCTTGCACCCGTGGCTTGCGCGGCCCTTGTGGCTTGAGCCTTGCGCGGCAGGCAGTGTTGGAGTAGAGAAGGACACACCCCCTTGCGCGACTAGTTTGAGTTCGGGTGTGTGCAAGTAGAGGCCGAGACCACACCTTGTGTGTGTGTGCAAAGAGGAGGAAGGCAAGGCTTGCACTTTGTGTGTGCATTTAAAGAAGAAGGCCATAGCCCTTATGTGGGTGCACACATTGAAGAACAAATTAAAGAATATTATTTGTGTGTGCTAAGTGAAGAGGAAGAGCACACTTGGCCGTGTGTGTGCAAGAAGTGGAGTGAAGGCCAAAGACGCACCTACGGGTAGTGTATGTGCAAAACAAGAAGACCACACCTAAGTTGTGTGTGTGTGTCTAAGTATATGAAGAAGGCCGAGCCTTATGGGTGAACACTTTGAAGAACAAATAAAAGAACATACTTTGTGTGTGTGAAGAATTAAATAAGTCATAGTCTTGGTTGTGCATTTGAACAAAGAAGAACACACTTTAAGTGTGTGCATTTGAAGAGGCCGAGGGTTGTGACCTTGTGTATGCACCAAGTGAAGACACATTTTGTGTGTGCAAAATTGAAGAACAACCTACGGGTTAAGGGTGTGCAAAAAGAAGAGGGAAGACGCCAAAGTCAAGTGTGTGCAAAACAAAGAACAATTTATGTGTACATGAACAAGTGACAAAGAAGGCCGAACCTATGTGTGTGCTCTAAGAGGAGTAGACACACTTAGAAGAAGAAGAAGATTAACACAAAGTATAACACACTTCTATGTGTGTAATCAAAAGGAACTAAATGTGTGAATTACAAGTGAGAAGGTGTGTGCTATAATTTATTACACCCTTTGAGGGTTTACTGCACCTAGATGAAGAACAAGACAGTGCATGCATACATGCATGCACGTGCACACGTGAACAATGCTAAATCAGTGGTGTGCATCTGAGGAGTCCAAGACTTGAAGATCTTGAAGAGATTTGAGAACCCATGCACTCAGTGCATGAAGTTGTTTTGATGTGAGACTGGACCAGACCGAAGATAAAGATATCAGCTGTCTGAGCATTCAGTAGTTGGAGAGAGAAGCCAGGTCATCCTGAAGAAGGAGATAAAGCCTGAGCTACACGAGAAGACCTGATCAGCTCAAGTGATCAGAGGTACAGAGCAAGGCCAGCAGCCTTTATCCCAGGCTGCTGAAGATACTTGAAGAAGCTTAAAGTGAAGAAGAGCTACTCGTGCGACTCGAGGAGCCAGGAGAAGACCCTGTGGGACTTAGGGAGAAGAAGTCTTCAGTGGGATTCTGGAGCAGGCCAGTGGGACTCTGGTAACACTGTGGGACGCAGTATAAAGACCCTCCTGTGGGACTCAGGAGAGATACAGTGGGACTCTGTATCGACCATTGTAATTTTAACAGGTTATAATGGAGAATCCATGCTGGGAGAGCATGGCAAGGATGTAGGCCTTTGGTGCCGAACCTTGTAAATCCTTGTGTCCTGTGCCTTTTCATTACTGCATTATCCGGGAAAGGTTGAGAGACATAAGAAGAGTGGATCGAGGCCTTAACAAGCCATAGAGGTTTAATTGATTAAGAATCAATTAGTAAAAAGTTTTAAAGGATCACTGATTCACCCCCTCCCCCTGTCAGTGATTCACACTGATCTGGGCACTTCAAATATAATTAGGGCTATAATGGATATTTTACCACATGAACATCTTGTAATTATAAGAAGTTAATTTTTGGCTCAAGGACCAAAGATTGACAAAATGACCGTTATTAACATAAATAATTACATAATGTTCATAACATGGTAATAAGTGATATAAAAGGAATAATGAACTTGAAAAAGGTTCCTAAGAAATTATAAATTAACTCAGGTTTTTTATTCAGGAGATTAAAGAATGATCGTGTCAAGTCGGACATGTGGTAAGGGACTTCGTCTCAATCTCCTTTCATTGAGGCATATTTTGTTTTATACACAACTTTATTTTATATGGTGTAAAAACCCCCTTGACTTTTACTTTTATTCAAAAGGAATCTTTTGTACAAAGCACATTATTAAACAAAAAAAATGAATGTTTTGTCTTATGTATGCGGTGACACCGACTTCTCCACCGCCGAGACCATTATTTGAGTTTCGGCTTCCTCTACAAGCCATAACCTTTTTTAAAATGAAAAATAAATACCATGGTTTAATTTTCTTTTATTTTTGTATTGAAAATGGTTTTGAGAATGTATTCATTATATCAATGTGTTTTTGATATCTTTTCATTGAAATGTTGAAATTTTATGTTTCCTTTATGCATGTTTTATGTGATACGATTATGTTATGGTTCTTGGGGATTGTTTATGAAGATGGGTGTTCCTTGAAAAAAATAGGATGGGTGAGCCCGATATAGCTCTCCAATGCATTGGGTAACGTGAAGGGGTTAAATTATAAGGTTTCTCTGAAGAGATTTAGCGAATATACTGTGATGGGTATTCCAAACATAACCATGAGGGTTACCCCCTAAATAAGAATGTTATGAATGCCTCATGTTACCTTAATGTTTTATGATTTCATTGAGTTATTCCTGAATCTTATGATTTAATAACATATGTTAAAATGCTTATGTTTTATGAGTAAAGTATTATTTCATTGATTCTTATGTATAAATGGACTAATTTTTTCATTCTGTCTTTTTATATCCCTTACTGAGATCTTTATGCTCATCCCAAGTTTTTTAAATGTTTTTCATAGGTCAAGGGAAAATTACATGATATGAGGATAGTGTCGAGGAAGTTTCAAGAAAGAATCCATGTTTTATTTTAAATATGTCTCCTTTTATGGGAAAATGAATACTTTATTTTATGTAACCACATTGTCTAAATATGGAATGTAATGCATGATTTATGATCTAATTCTCTAAAACTATAAACCCGAAAAGATCCTCAATGTGTATTCTTGTAGTAACTCAAGATTATGTAATTTTTAAGGTTGGGGCCTTATACCATGTGTATCAAATATATCATCTCATTAATTTAAAATTGTCTTAAAAGATCTTCTAAAGAGAAAAATGGAAGCCATCAATATTCATCTATTAAAAATACATCAAATATTGTTATAATCCTTTCATTGAAGTATTCATTATAAATTTCTTATTTTTTTAAATGAAATAAAACATTCAAATAAAATACTCAAATCATACTCCACTTTTAAACTATAATATATTTAGAACACTTGTAAAATATATAGTTTGTATCATATACTATTTATAGTAAAAAAATAGAACTCTCTAACTGTAATACCTAATGTATATTATCGACATGGTTTCATAAAACCCATAAAGTATTTTATATTGTTACTTTTCTTATGTAAAGGTATTTAATAATGATAACACTATCCTTCATTCATTTTCATTAGTTTGGGGGAGACTGTGGACTCTCCATGACCTCTTTCCTTCTCTCAGTGGACCAATATTATAAACTTATCCTTATATACCATCATTATAGATATTTATGTTAGACGTACCATGTATTACTAAGTTATACTCATAATATCAAAGATATTGAGTAAACTCCTATGAAATAATTTTCATTGTAGTTCACATCAATCAATCAAAAAGATTCTAATAGATATTTTCGAATGATGTTCATTACCAGATTGAGTAATATATGAAAACAAAACAACTATAATTCATTGATGTAACCCATAATATTGATCATACAATTTAATACGGCGGTTCCTTTTGTTATTATAGAATGAAAGAGCTCCTTTGATACCTGATATATCTCATGACTAGATTATTCCTGATAGAGCCTTTTTTAGACATGTATCACTATATAAGGATCCATGGTCTCATGTTTGTTTTGAGACATGGAGTACATAGTTATAATAATAAGAGTAATGAATTAAAATAAATCATTTAGATCCTTTTCATAGTAACATAACTATAATTTTTTATTGGAATGTCTAGTAAATTTATTAGGTATGGGTTCTTCATAGACATCGAATATTATCCCTTTCTTGAGAACCATTATCATGTTTCGATACCAATCAACAAATTTTATACCATATAGTTTTTTCTTATAGAATATTGAAATTCAGGTAATTCTCAAAGATAATTTCATTATTTTCAATAAAATAATTTATTAGAAGACTATCTTGTATTATTTCATTTAATAAAGAATTTTATTAGTGGTAATCCTACTAAATATGAAAAATTAAGGCATCATATAAATTTAGTGATTAAGACCCATATATCATCAAGACAAACCCAAATTTCTTCATGTAAATAATCTTTGATTATATCTGGAAGATAAAAAAATATCAAAAATATCATATATTTTTCTTAGATAAATGATTGTATGACTCTTTTTCCAAATTCATCCCACTTATATAAATTCTTATATATTACTATGGTATTGTAATTATTATGGTTTATAGGCTATATGTCAACCAAATAATATTACAAAAAAACCTAAGAATTAGGATCATCTTATTACTATATTTATTTACATATGATAATCCATGGGTAGCTAAACATTGGGGTTACATATACTAAATGATATAATTCAAGATAATTATTTCATTGGAAGGAATCACAAACATACTATTTTATTGGATTTATTTTATAATTTTAAAAATTCAATATATATCATATACTTATTAAATTAAAAAGTATTTAATCTAACCTAATATTTGTTATATACTATTTTATTCATTTATGTATGAATAGTTATAAGGATTTAGTATTAGAATCCCTATTCCATCCAATAAATTAATTTTTCCACACTGTATAATTTATAATGTTTTAGATAAGCCATAATTCATGTTACTTACAAAAAAATAGATGTCATACATATCCATACATATCTAAGTGCCTCTGATGCATAATCTACATGATAATTTTATATGAATATATACAATTATATTAGATTGATTACCTCTACACATGATTATCTAGATTCCTAGATAGCCAACCCCAACCATAATATAATAATGTACAAGACTCTTGGACATTATAAATTAAAACCCAAATCCCCACTTCCTTATCATACTCTACTAAATTCATAATCAAATTCATCATAACTCTAATACCAAACTTGTAAAAATTATATTTAACAACCAAATTTAAGCTAATAACAATAATTATAAACTTAGGTGATGGTTGATAAAAAAATGACCTATGTTTTCTTACCTAGCATGATTTCAATCTTTTTAAAATTTATAAGAAGAAATGTATCACACTTTTTGAAGTATTCAAAATACACATATTTAATAATAAAATTATAAAAATGAATATTCAAAAGTTATTAAAATATATATAAATTTTATATATTCAAAATATGAGATATTCAATTTTAATTTTTTAAAATTTATAATTATTAAATCTTTATATATATTCCCAATTTGAACACCTTAATATTTTCTATTTTATAATATTTAATATTAATATATGATATCCAATCAAATATTCATATTTTATAATTCAACTTCTATAATGTAAACATTTTATGATATCTACATATCAAAATTATTTAAACACTATATAATGTAATATATCAATACACATTATATAACATTTTAAAATATTAAAATATTCATCAATTAATTTGAATGAGGTAAAGCAATCATTTTTTTAAAATTAATTATTTTTAAATATAGACACATTATTTTTTAGTTGTTTCTTTAATTTATAATCCTTTTATAGATTAAAATTTTAATTTATATATAATATATTTGTTTACAAATTATATGAAATTGTATACAATTATAAAGATATATTTAAATATTAACACCCAATAATATGGAATATTATTTAATAAATATTTATAAACATTTAATTAATTAATTAATTAATTAATATGGACAATTAATTAATTTATAGTCAATTTTAGAATGTAATAAGTACCATAAAAGAATTTTTTTATAATTTATAAATAATTTTTCAATTATATCAATAAACTTATAATTGAAAACAAAAAAAATCCAATTTTATCATAGAATTATACCATGTGATATGAGATCAATATCAGATTTGATTGATAAAGAGTGACCCATAAACCCTTTATATTCTAATAATAATTATATAATATTGACATTACTATCATTAAATAGATAAGGAGATATATTTTATGATATACAATGAGATCATTAATTTATACAACAAACATTTTTTGAAAACCATGGAACCAAAATCAAAGGATATGATGTAAAAAGGTTTTATTATATGGGCTACACAATAACAAATATTGTGTACTAAATCATAGATATTATATAATCAAAATATTTTAATTGATTCAATATCAAAAAAAAATATCAAATTTTATGAAATTCAATATGACTGGAATTATGATTTCAATAAACTTAATTTCCCAAATTATTTCACAAATTAATATTCAAGGAATGTATTTAATACCACAAAAAGTATACTTATAATAGATCAAAGATAAATAAATGAAGCTGATTAGATTAAGAATAACTTAATAAAAAGTTATCACACAGTTGGAATGGAAGAATTGTGATATTAAAAATGAAAATATATACTGTTCTTGGAGGATTATTTTTTACACCTTATTTATGGGTTTTAGGATAAGAAACAAGGAGAAACCAAATTGCTCTTCCATCTAAGTTGTATTAATGTATTTAAATGAATCACCCAAAAAAATTGGGAGTGGTTTATAAACCTTAAAAATATGGTAGTACCTAATGTAAAAAGAATTATTAATGAATACAGATTTGGGTATGGGAGTGTTTTGGGATAATTTTTTTTTGAGTATTTCACATAATGAGACTAATTCCTATCCTAGTTTATAAATGAAATACATATTCTCCCATAGTCATTCATCTATAAATTTGATTTACTTAATCATTTAAAAAACTAATCCGTAATTCCATTTGTGATATCCCATGTAACCTATTATTATTTAGTATCCGAGGAATTTTAATTAAATTTGATATATTTGGGGATAATAATGTTTTTTCCTTTTAACATTTGGATGGTTTAATTTGTCACAGAGGTTCTCAATGTACTAAACCTTCAAACAGTTAGCACTAAAAATCATGTATATCTTACTATATGACATGTGTAAATAACCAACATATGATATCACTATGAAATCAAATACAACTTTCCCCAATGCTTAATATCATAAAATAATCCTTGTGTATAATGTGCCTTATAATATACTATATCATTAAATAATATTTCAAAGTTATTTAATAATTATTCCATTAAAAAGAAACATTGGATGTTTTGTTTGGTGAAATGATGTTTAATATCTCATGTATATCCTATCTAGACAATCTCAAACCCCCACACTTTATCAACCCTTCAAAATGGTGTGGTTCCACAATGATCTAGTGAAATCAAAACTAAATCACTAAATATCTCTAAAAAAATTTTGGGAGAAGAAAATTAATTTTCAGATGAGTGAATATGATAAGAGGGGGTGAATTTCCATTTAATAAATATTTACAAATTATATATTAAATTAGACATATTAAAACAATTAAAACTCTAAAATTTATTTTATATATTTAAGGGAAATTAAAATACAAAATAACAATGAAATCAAAATGTGTTTGATAATTCAGGTTTTTTAAAATCAATAAATGGGTCCCCACATCTCCTCCCACCCAAATCTATTGATACCCTTCTTTTAAAAAATTTATTTTCATTGTTCTTAGTATGAAACCCAATGTCCTTTGATTAGTTTTAATTTATATCATAAGAACATTAATAAATATTAAACCCTAGGTTTTTAGTGGTTAAACCATGAAACACAATCTTCATTTACTTTTATAGATTTTATCATGAAAACCACATGATTTTTGTGGTTGTGTCTTTAAACCAAAATCCCCCACACTCTTAATGGTATTGTGCGACATCACCCTCAAACTCAATAGTAGTGAAAATGAAAACCCTCAAAATATATATTATTGAGAACATAAGAAAATTTAATATAATGGGTTCTATAATGTGAATGATTTAAAGAACACTCTCAATTATCCTAATAAGATACAATATGAAATGATTTAGAGAGAGTAAGGTACGAGTTAATAGAGATTGAGAATGACACAATGTTTAATCGGATATTTCTAAAATGTTCGTAATCATTTCTCTATTCATCTAAGAACCCTTGGGGTGTATTTGTTTTCCTAAAATGGATTCTGGTCCATTCATGGGGGTTTTTGGGATGAATAATGAAGTGTATAGTTCAATTATGGCATCAAAGTGCAACAAAAATAATTATTTTCTGTCTTCTAGAATTCCACGGGATCGCTTATGGCTCTTGGATAGAACATGTATTCAGTATATATCCCTTTGGCTCGTTGGTGTGAACAATGAGCTAATTGGTGGATCTTGAGTATAATTTTTATTCTTTCAAGTACCAATAGGCCATCTAGTGTGGTCTTCCGGGTTGTCCTTTTCACTTACAGTAGGAGGAATTCAAAATTCGCATCTCTATTCCTTTTTATCACTCCATTTTTTCTAACAACTACATGAAAAAATTTATAAAATAAACACCAAAAAAGTAATCAAAATAAAATTATTGATTCACATTTTTAGGTTTTTGTTTATTAAAACTATATAAGATAGTGATATGTATAATATTCTATTTTATTTATATTATAAAAAATTATAAAATAATAATAATATAGATATTCTAGATTTACCATGATTATAAAAAAAATTAATATCAATATTTTATAATTAAATTCATCCAATCATTTTCAATACACCAATAAATAATTTATATGTGGGTTTGAAGAGTTATTTCAAACATAATTTCCTCAGTATATAAATTTTATAACTTCCCCCAAATGTTTATTTAAAAAAAATATTTGTTCAATAATCATTCAATTTCAAAATCGTTAAATTTTAAAAATAATTAAAATATCTCAATATACATCTAACATTATTACATTTTCCACCATAAAAGTATATAATTCTTCCCTTAATGTCTAAAATATATCTCCCTATGAAGATATAAAACGAAAAAATGGTAATTATAAAATGTAAAACAATTTAAAAAATATTAAAAACCATTTCACCTATATTTTATAGTCTTATTGCACAAATATAATTTTAAATAAGGCATTTGATAAATCATACATTTTAAATGAATCAGCTACTCCACAACTATAGATACCAAAAATCATAGACATGTGGGTTTGTAAATTTATTTTAATTCATTTATAATAGAATAATGTTCAAGAATATGAGAGACCAAATGAAAGTGAAAATATTGAAAACATATAACGTTACATTAAGAGATATATAAAATGAAATTGTATTTTATTTATTGAAAATTCTAAATGTTCCAGAATAATTTTAGGAAACTAAAATCAATAAATTCAATAAATTCAAATTTTTCAAAAACCTTACTTAAAATTGGAGAGTAATTTAACACATGAGCATTTTCTAAAAACTATTAACATTGATATCATAATGGTAATAATATCTGTTCAAAAAATTATGTCTATCTAGAAATGATATACATATAAAGAAGGTTTGGATACCCCCTATTTAGAGTATTAAAACCATAAGAGGCCATAAAATATGTCTTAATAAATAAATAAAAATTTATGATTCCCAAAAGGATATATTTTAAAATAAAATTTCCAAACTGCAAAATATTTAAATTAAAGAAATTTATTTTAAGAACCAAAAATTACACACCAAAGTGCTTTGAAATGTAAGATAATATTTCTAAATTCAATTTCAAAAAATACTATAGTATAATAATGATTTTATCATCGAAGAATTCCGGGAAAAAATATTATTTTATTTTTAGTATCATTTTAGACTAGAAAAATGGAGGATACCACTTAATTAATGAATTCATTGAAGTAGTAAGGAGGAACATGAAACGTAAATCAAGATTTGGATGAATAAAATATACAAAAACCAATAGGTTGAAAAAATAAATCAATGAATTCCTTATTTAAATAAATGATATAAATTTATTAATGATCCAATGATTTAAAGTAGAAATTATATTTAATTAATTCAAGATAAAAATATATTATTAATTTTAATAAACATTTTGGTGAAACCAATTAGTACAGTAACATAGCTCCACACTGGAATTTATTTTTTAAAAAAGTGGGAAATCTATATAAAATAATATTTTTCAAAAAAAGTTATTAAAATGTGGAAACCCTAATAAAATGATTAAATAGATATCATTTATGTAACAAATGATTAAAATAGGGACTGAACAAAAAAATTATTGAATTATATATTTTAAAAAATTATGTAAATAGATATATAATTTAATGTGATAAAAATGAATAAATCATTACAATTAAATTGATAAATTTAAGATAGATCAATGACTTTATGTTATTGATCAAAAATCATGTTTCCTCAAGATAATTTCAAAATTAAGAAAAATGTTTGGCTCTATATTAAGTAGTGCATTTTAAATACATGGATCCATGAAATATGGATTTTAAATATCACAATCAAAATGCTATATTATGAGAGTTTCCTAAAGAATTTAAATTTTTAATAATGAAATTAAAAGATTATAAAAAATAATTTATGGTGAAATTATGAAATTTTTATAATGATATGAAACACATCACTTAGATTTTATAAAAAAAACTCGTAAAAGAGGGATTAAAATTTTAAGAAAAAGAAAAAATTTAGGTAAAAAAATGTTTTATATTTCTCAAATCATTCTCAATTTTTGTAACTATTAGAAAAAAATGAAATCTCATAAAAATTAGAGATGACTAATTGATAATGTATAAGACCTAAGATTCATAAACAAACTAATATATTTCTAGAAGAATTTACATCCAAAAGATTATATTTAATAATATAGAAATAATTTAAATTTATTATAGTGAGGACAATATAACATATGTGTAAAAAATAATAAAAAACTACCCTAATAAAATATTTAAAGAGGCCTTATAAATAGGATATCAACTAATAGATAAGTTGTTCTAGCGGGATGATGGGAAATAAATAAATCATGATTCTTTAAATGATCATATTATATTTGTTTAGGAAGTAATGGCTAGATGATGTCTTCCTAGAGGACTCAAAAAAGAAATTATATTTTAAAGTAATGATGTGTGTGTTTTTAAAACAAAATATACCAAAAATAAGAGAAAAATATTAAAAAATTTCAATTACTATTTATTTAAATGTCAATACAATTTTTCATTATAGAATCATACGTGATTTGGATTAAATATAATTTAAGTAATAAAATTTTAAAATGGTTTTTATTATTCCTTGAATAATTTAGTAAAAATAAAATATCTAGAAACACGTTAAAAACAAAATAGTATATAATATATAACTATATTTAGGGAACAAATTTTAAATTTAATCATATATGATTGTAAATTTCAGTATATCACAATGATTTCTAAAACCATAATTTGAAAATACATTAAATACTCAAATTATATTTAATAATAAAATATAAAATAAAAATTTACTTGATGATACATTTTTAAATTTAAAATAAACTATTAAATAAATGAATTGATAAAACATGTAATTAAATTCAAAATTAAATATAACTTGATTATCATGCATAAATCCGACATAACATTAATATGATCTACTTTAAGGGGTTTGGATATTATGATATTAGAAATATTTAAAAAATTAGTAATATTTTATTTTAAAACTAATTTATACAGTTAAAGGCATTTCAAATTATACTACTCAAGTTTATCAGGAACCCATCATCCATGTACAATTTTTATCATCTTGAATTCCGCATAAGTCAATTTTCTAAAAAAATTATTTAGAATATTTATATATTTGTACCAAAAATATGGGTATAATTAAATAATATGATAAATAATTACGAATCTACATTTTATTTGGATATTAATTTCCATAATAAATTTATGGATTTCAAGAAAAAAAAATTGGAGAGATGTTTAAAGATTTATGTGTACTATATCAGGGTTTTCTAAAACAATTAAACCCATTAACCATGTTTTTATAAATTATATAATATTTAAAAAAATTATATTTTGATCCACCTATAAAAAGTATAGTCTTTTGAATATTTAATATGGTGTTTTTTTGATTAGAGTAACCAGACACATAAGTAACTATCACATGACATCAAGAACCCAAAATCAAATCCAATTGATTAACACATTGGGTGAACATGTAATGGGATTCCTGATGCTCTTTGATAATATTTTTCTATTTTTCAACATCGAATTGGTCCTTTAAAAACCCTTTTATTTTGTCCTTTGATTATTTAATTTTTCAGGAATTCATTTTCCACCAATAAAAATTTGATTATTTTTAGTTGGTTTTCATTATTTTTTGGAAATACAGTCTTGGGATTTAAAATTTTCCCCCATCAGTTTCTCATTTAATTTCATGAGGACATATTAAAAAAACAATTTGATTGTATTTGTTTTTTATTTCACTTAATTTCAATGTATGTTCTCAAGAACCATCTCGTAATTGATATCTAAAATTTTTTAGATCTTTATAATTTCAATAACTATGGGAATAATAACATGAATTAGAATAAGATAAATTGGGGGTATCTACATCATTTTTTACCTCAACCAGTTTTATCAGATATTTTGGGATTTCATCACTTGAGTTGGTTTGGGAGATGTAATCCTCACATTAAATTTGTATTAACACTTTGAAACCCTTATTACTTTCCTTATTATCCTAATTATTGGAAATGGGTTATTCAGGATGAATATTCCCTTCATATATGAATTCTCATAATTTATTTATTTTATATGAATTTTGAAATGTATGAATGCAATTAAATTTATTATGTGCTAACCAATATTGAAAATAGATCATGTATTTTCAATCAATATCAATGGTTTCTAAATATGGTGGTATTCTACATTCGTTTTAAATAATTAGATAATGTATAACCATGCATGATTAGCTTCTAAACATGGAGACTAATACTTTTATGAAATATGGACATTATTTTTTTCCAATTACCATAATATTATACATTAAGGTATAAGATACTACCCAATGAATTCCCTTCCATAACACCATGGGTTTTTTATGTAGAAGTCATCCTTTTATAATCATTCCATGAAATTGGATAAGGTATGTAAATGAAGGATGGATCTGATACTAATTTTCATTCCAAGAAAAGAAAAAATGATGGGGGTGAATTTCCTTTTAAAAAATTAATAGAAAATAAAACTTATAATTGATGAAAAAACAATAAATGTGATAAAGTAAAATTGAAAGAGTTAAACACAAAAAAAATATAAATTTAAAATAAATGGAATATTGTTTTATGATTGAGTTTATAAATAATCTGTAAATATATTCCTATGTCTCCTTCCCCCAATATCCTTCAGTTGCCTTTGTTTAAACACTTATTTTTATGTGGTTATAACATTAAACCCAATATCTTTTTATTTTTATTAATTTTAGAAGGAAAATAATTTTTCAAATGTAAGACCCCTATATTTTAGGGGATGTTCACATAAAACCAATCTCATATTCATTTTAGTGATTTTAGTAAGATAATATCTATCTTTTTATGTATACTTTCTAGAAATCCAAATTCCCATCCCCCCCACAATAAATGGTAGTGTCCACAAAACCCCTCATACTCAATGGCCGTGATCACCCAAAACACAGACATTCAATGGTAGGGAGCACCATTGAAAAGGAATAAGAATATTTTTTTCATCTGAAATCCATTTTAAGCACACTCACAATTCACCTAAAAATATACAACATGCTGAGGGAGGAAGAGAGTGAGACAAGAGTGATGAGAGCGTGAAGATAACGAATATTAGAATGAGATAGCTCTAAAATGATCTTCAGGGTATCTAGATTCATTTATGAACCATTATGGTTTATTAGTATACTTCAATGTATTTAGTATCATTCTATAGTATTTGGGGTAATATTGGGATGTTAGGAATCCAATTATGGAAAACTGGTCCATAATAAATGGATATATTTTGTCATCCATAATTCCAGGGGATAATGTTTATGTTTCACTGCTCAACCAAAGATACTATAAAAACATAGTTTTTATATCGATGTCCAACTAGCTTGTTGTAATGACTTATTTTCTAGCTGGTGGAACCAATATAGAACTAGTGTACTATCAATATCCCACCTGGTTATCGCTCTCAACTGTATGTGGACATCAATATAAACTTCCACATTCATTATCTCCCCATGTCTAGTACTACAAATTCATGGAAAATTTATAAAATATAATGAATAAAATTTATCTAACTAAAATGTGATAAAAAAATCGAGGGCTTCTAATCATTAAAAATACCTAAGGGAGTGACATGAAAAACAACTAGGAGAAACATCATTGGAGGATTAAACGTAAGAGATCCTACCTTTATTTGTACGTTTTTTTTCATGGGTCATGTTGCATATGTTAAAGGGGAAAAACCCTGGTCTTACATTGAATTGAAGCAAAGAATTTCAATCTGCTGGGGTATAACAAACTGGAAGTCGATCTCGCTAGAGAGAGGGTTTTTTCATTTCCTCCTCAATTCACATGAGTATCTTGACAGAGTCTGGAGAATAGGAAATATTAATCTAAAGCATGGGTTCTTAAGACTATCCGGATGGGATTTCCCCTTTCATACAAATACACAGAGAGGCAAATTTGCCCAGGTTTGGGTCAGATTTCATAACCTTAATTGGTTTTTTTGGCACCCTAGGATACTTAATGATATTTCCTCCTATATTGGAACTCCCTTAAAAATTGATCAAAGGACCATAAAAGATGATTTTGGAATGTTTTCTTGGGTCTTAATTGAAGTCAACCTTGAGAACAAACCTCTTAAAATCGTCTCTTTCAATTCTAGGGATTATAAGCCAATTATGAATCTTGAATATGAAAACCTACCTCCCTTCTGTGATTACTTTAAGATTGTTGGAGACTCCATCCTTAATTGTAGAATGGTTCATATAGCCTACAACCATCATAATCCCTCTTCCTGGAATGACGTTACGAAAAATAGAAAAGAGAAGGCCCCCTTCCCAGATAAAACAGAACCTCACAATCCTATCACTTGAAAATGGATTGTTAAACCTAAGGATAACTCTGGGGTCTCCTGGGCTGACTTAGTGGAAGAGCAAGGCAATTATTTGGAGGAACAAAACATTAAACAAAATCTGGATAATGAGGTTGTTCCACTTCCACAAAATCCTCCTACTATAATAGAGTCCCCCTGAAAACCCGATCTTGAGTCTTCCCTAACATTGGGTAATGGTAATATACCTGAATCCTCACCGCTGGCTTCCAAGGGAGGGGCCCCTACGAACAAAGGTACGGCTGGGTCTTCTTCTGTTTCTCATCCCTCCACCTCACCCTCTATTTCTATTCCAACCTGCCTCCCTATACGGTTACAAGAGGTTCTTGTTCCTGATAATGTGGATTTGAATCGAGATGTAGTTGGTTCTTGTCATAATGTTGTCCACACTGATCCAGTGGTCACTAAAAATTCAACTTCTTCTCTCAAATACCCTCCCTCATTCAATGAACAGGGTGGTATGGTATTTCAAGTTGGTTTGGTCAATGAAAATCTGTAGGTTCACACACCGGCTGTGTTGGAAGCTTCTCACAAGATGCTTCAGCCTCGAGTCCCTCTACATCTGATTCAATCATCGAAGCGCCTTCCATCCTAGTTCAGGACAAGGCCCCCCCTCAAAAAGCTATTGTATTGGGCCCCTATGAAACTGTTTTATTTTCAGAGGCACTTCTTGGTCCTGATCAGATCACATCAGACATCCAAACATCCAGTAACAAGGCAGGAGGTACCCAAAACATCTGCCTCTCCTTTAGGAAATATTGAGATATCCTACAATCCTGGTAAGAATACTACCCCTAAGAAAATCCAGAGGACAGAAATCTGGAAATAAAAAGAAAGGGGGGGGGACCCCAAGCACAAACATTAATGAATATACTCTATTGGAACTGTCAGGGAATTTCTAATCCTGACACCATTAAAGTCTTAAAAGGATTTATTAATACTCATTGCCCTATGCTTCTTTCTACTACTGAACCTAAGGTGAATCCCCCCCCCAAATTTATGCATCTTTGAAATTTTGGCTTTTCCTTCTTAGTTTCTTGTAACAATGGTAATGCTACGAACTCTCTCTGGATCTTTTATAACTCATCTCTTTAGAATGTCAATATTTTCAGTCTTTCTGAGCAAGCTTTGACTTGTGATTACTACCTGGATAACACTCATCTTTTCAACACTTTTGTTTATTCCAAAAATAATTACCAGGATATAAGACTACTTTGGTATGAACTCTCCACTACTAATACCAAAATTCAGGACCCCTGGGTCTTAGTTGGTGATTTCAATGCTATTCTCTAGCCCTCTGAAAAACATGGGAAATCATTCTCTTCCATTTCTTCTAGAGAATTCCAAGCCTTCATAGAGGCCAACAATCTTATTGAGGTTAACCTAGTTGGTTCCCAATTTACTTGGTATAGACACCACTATAATCGAGTTGTGGTGAGTAAGCTCTATAGAGCGTTCACTAATGACTTAGACATTGAAAAATGGAACCAGATCGCCATTGTTACTTTGACCAAAATTTCCTCAGATCATCACCCAATCTTAGTCAGTCTCCCTCAAAATTTTCAGAAACCCTCTCTTCCCTTCAGATTTAATTTGGCCTGGTCCATGGACCCTAAGTGTGTTAATTTAATCAATTCTTCCTAGGATACCATGGGTAACTCAATGGACTCCTTTTCTTGCACCACTAAGATGGAAAATCTCAAACTTATTCTTAAAAAGTTGTGAAAAACCAAATCTTAATTAATAGATAAAGACATTCAGAGTTTGGATAAAGACATGAATCTTATTCAAAATAAGAATAACATAACCAAATTTAATACTGACCCACAAAATGAATTCAATATTTCTGCTAAATTAATCTCTTTTCTCAACATTAAGGACAATTTAAAGAAACAAATTTTCAAAGCTCAATGGCTCAAATATGGTGATAGGAACACCAAATTTTACAAATCCCTTCAAAGAGATAGGAAAGCTAGTAGGCCTCTCCCTTGCTTAAGGGTTGAGGTTAACCTCATCAACACGGATGAAGGGATTTCCAACCATGTTGTCTCCTATTTCACTGAAATTTTTAATGTCCCCAATACCAACAAAGAAATTTGGACTAATATAATTCCAAATTTTGTTACATTAGAGTATAATCTCTTACTTAACGACATCCTTATTGATTATGAAATTAAAGACATTGTGTTTGGCCTTAATCTAGACAGTGCCCCTGGTCCTGATGGCTTTAATAACGATTTTTACTAAAAACACTTTGATGTAATTCAAAATGATGTTTGAAATTTATTTTGTACCTTCTCTGAAAAAGGGGTGTTTCCTCAGGGTCTTAATTCTCAATTTCTCACTCTTATTCCCAATATTGAAAATGGCGATGTAATTCCCCTTTTCTGACCCAACACCCCCTTAAATTCTCTTTTTAAAATTATTACTAAGATCACTGCCAATTGACTCTCTGCTATTAGGACCAGAATTGTTTCATGGAACCATTTTGGCTCCATTAAAGGGAGATCTATACAAGATTGAATTTGTCTTGCATCTGAATCCACCAATTTATTGAATAGAAACACTAGAGGTGGAAATATTGCTCTTAAACTTGATATTACTAAAGCCTTTGACACGATTGACTGAGACTTGATTTTTAATGTGCTATCTAGTTTTGGTTTCAATGACACTTTTGTCAATATAATTAAAACCGTTTTCTATTCAGCAAATATTTCTATTCTGATCAATGGCTCTCCTAGAAGTTACTTTATGATCTCCAAAGGTGTCAGACAAGGAGACCCTCTCTCTGCTATCATTTTTTCTATTGTGGAAGACTACCTTAGCAGATTGCTTACCCTCAATGTCGACCAAGGAAAGATCAAATTGATTCTTTCCCTTAGAAATTTACATGCTGCTTCCCATATTCTTTATACCGATGATATCATTTTATTCCTCCCAGGGGACAAAAGAAATATCAATAACCTGAAATCCATCATCTCTCACTATGAAGAGGTGTCTGGTCAGTGTGTTAACTGAAAAAAATCTTCTATTTATTTTGGTAAAAATTTCCCACTCAATAGGAAAACTCACATTACCGATGTTCTAGGAGTTTAGGTTGGTTCTCTGCCCTTCAGCTACCGTGGTGTCCACAATTTCTTGGGATGACCCAAATCCTCTTATTTCCCACACATAGTGGATCAAATTCATAAACAGCTTTCATCCTGGAAAGGAAAAGCCCTTTCAATGAATGGAAGGATTTGCCTAGTGAAATCCACCATTGTTTCTAAGTTGGTTTACTCCATGATGGTCTACAAGTGGCGTGCTGGTCTTATTAAGTGCATAAATTCTAACATATGGAACATCATATGGAGTGGTAGCATCCTGGAGAAAAAATTGGTCACAGTTTCTTGGACCGCTTGTTGTAAACCTATTGAAGGTTGTATCAGAATTAAAAATCATAAAACCTTTAATGAGGCTATCCAAGATAAATTTACGTGGTCCCTCATCCATACTAACTCTCTTCCCATGAATTTTATCAGATCTCGTTTTCTTAATAAACATAAATCCGGCACCCTTTACTACATGTATTCCTCTATCTGGCCCTTGACTAAATCTTTTTACTTTTCTATTTTGGAAAATTCAAGATGGATTCTTAGTAATGAATCAAATTTAGATTTTTGGATTGATAACTGGTTCAGTTCACCTCTCATCTTGGAAATGCCTAATTCTTTTACTCTTGATCCCACTAACTTCTCCATCAGAGATTTGATCAACTCCTTTAGCCCACATCTTCCGGACCCTATTAAAGAGATCGT
Source organism: Viscum album (assembly GCA_963277665.1). Taxonomy (NCBI): domain Eukaryota; kingdom Viridiplantae; phylum Streptophyta; class Magnoliopsida; order Santalales; family Viscaceae; genus Viscum; species Viscum album. The sequence continues at coordinate 1,327,312,415 of OY728120.1, read as the reverse complement.
TGAAAATTATTACTTCATTTCCAATGAAGACTTTTGGTCTTGGAACCCAATAATAATGGTTTATTAGATTAAAAAAAATATTATAATCACCATATCTCTAATGTTGAAGATAATATTAGTTGGATAGCCAATTTCAATAAGGGTAGGATAATAGCTTCACGTCTTACCCTCATTTAGAGAATTTCTCACCAAAAAATCCCTACCGACGGTTTTCATCAGTCTTATGGTTTTAATCATTGCTGTAAATGTTGTTTGTGAAATCAACATCGGGAGGATATAAACCACCGATTTTTATCTTGTGGAACTGCTAATACTCTTTGGCACTAAACTTTTGATCTTTTTGGGTATAGATGGCTTTTGGGTATCTTTATTTTCTCGCAGTTGAAAAAGATGATTGAGCTTCCGAGTTCTCCACAAATTAGAAACCTTTTTCTCACTGTCGTGGAAGAGATTATTCATATTCTTTGGTATGGTAGAAATGATTTCACTTTCAACAATATCTCATTTAAACTAAATATAGGTAAAATGAGGATCCTTCTTGCTATCAAAGAGGCTACCATGACCCAAAAAGATCATTGTGACAATTCTGTCCGTGATCTTGAAACCCTCTGTCAGATTGGAGTGAGTGGAATATTTCCAAAACTGAAATACACTATTGAATTCTTCTGGCAGGCTCCTCCTCCAGGCTAGATTAAAGTAAATATTGATGGAGCCTCAGAAGGAAATCCAGGACCATCGGGATGTGGAGGTGTTTTCAGAGACCATCTTGATCAGAATCTCAGGTGTTTCTATGGAAACAGCGGCATTGCTTCTGCTCTGGAGGACAAAATGTTGGGTCTCATACATGCCATATCTTTTAGAAAACTTTTTAACTGGAGAAACATCCGGATTGAGAGTGAATCATCTACCATTGTGCAGGCCATTTAGAAGGGTGAGACTCACATAGCAATGTCTCTCACCCCCCGATGGATCAACTTCCTAAACTCACTCAACAGTCTCAATTTCAATGCTACACACATCATCCGTGAATCTAACCAGATCACCGACGGTCTCTCTAACATGGGAGTCTCTCATGAGATCACATGGAGGAATAATCTCCCTCAGGATTTGATTCCTTTTTTTATTATATATTCTAGCAAATTGCCCTCATTTCATCTCATGTAATTTGTATGCTACCTTTATTTTGAATAAATTGCAGGGTTCTGGTCTCATGTGAAGAACTCATCTGAAAAAAATAAGTGGTGACAAATTCTAAACAGAATGGTAACCCCAATGGGATATGATATTTGGTTCCCTGGCGATTTCCTTATGGAATACTTCGATGTAATGACCCAAAAGCGTCAGGTCTTTATTTTTTAAATACAATTTCAAATTTTTTATATTAAATCACAATATGTTTGGGGAGTCATCATTCAAATCATAAATTTGAGAATTAGTGGATTTTATGATGATATTTTCATTGTGTAATGAGTCTCATTTTGTGTTTAGTGTCCTTTAGGGAATGCTAAATTAGAGTCAAGGGTCTAGGGTGTTGGTTTGGGGGTGAAATATTCAAATCACAATTTATCCTAGGGGCATGGTGTTTGGGAGGGTAACATAATACGTTTTTAGTGGTGTAGTAGGGTGATACACCATGGCGGTGTCTACGGGTGGAAAATTAATGCCACATATGAGAGGAAATTTTGTGGAGGTCTCCCATGTGGTGAATTACTTAGGACATATCACAGAGGGGATAAAATTAGTCTCCCAAAACCAACACTTTCAAATCCTATTTTAAAAACTCATAAATTTATCATATTCAATAAAAAAATGGTTATGACCCAATTTAAAAATATTCTTATTTTAAATCATTTCGTGAATTTAAAAGATACATCCCATAACAAACACATGTTCTCATGAACCAATGGGCAGGTGACTTTAAGAACTAACTACCTAAGAAGTATTTTTTTACAAAACATGTGATCAAATCACCATAATTTAGGCACACTATAATGCATTCAATAATTATCATCATTTATACTCTACATTATAAACTGGGTAATGGATACATAAGAAATGGGTGATATCGAATTATCTATAAGGAATAACTTTTCAAGAAGTCCCAAAACAGTTATATCCTAAGTACAACGAAAAATGAGTATGAGAGAAATATCTTATTGAAATGAACATGGATAAATATGATTTTTCCATAAAATATGATATAACGATTTGTAAAATAAAATATATAAACACATTCCATCAAAAAATTGTGTGAAATCAGTAAATAATAATCATGAACCATGGAGAAAATTCATAGGCATAAGTCTTGAAAACGAATCATTCCCTTGAAACATATTATAAAAAATAAAATTATAATTAACAAAAGCACATGGAATCATTATATTCAGAGAATATCAAATAATTTCATCCCTTTATTTTTTAATAATATCTAAGAGATATCATATATTAAATTTTGGGCATGTGCCTGAAGGAACACACTAAATTTCAAAATGGGTCATAAAACTGTTACCAATGAATTTGACGATGATATAGGAATAGAACAATAGAAATATATACATATGTGATCTATTTGGAAAAAATAAGCAACGATATCAAAGGAACCCATATAATTAATATATTTTTCATATCATCTCCAAAAGGTATCATTTAAATTGAAATAATGGACTAGATAAATTGAAACCAACCGTCAGTCACCCTAAATTGGTATTCATCGAGACATGTATAGGTTGATTCATAAAACATGACTACATATTATTTATGAACGTCAATATTATAAATGTAAATTAATCCTAGAAAATTACCTTTTTGAAAACCCTTAGTAATATTTTCTTAAAGAGACAAATTTAGAATCACTTTAAAAAATAATATTTGGACTGTAACATGAAAAACTTTTTAAAGCTCCAAATTATTTAAAATCCCATTAATGGATCCTTAAAATTGAGTTAATGGTTTTAAATAAGAAATGTGATTTGGAAGATAAAAATAAATACATTAAAGGGAAATATGTTTTACAATTTGAAAAAAAAAATTATTAAAATCCACAACATAAAAACAGAGAAACATGTTTCATTGGAAATTTTAAATGATTAATTTGAAAATAAAAGAAATAAAACACATTTAGTATTCATGATACGTATAGGATAATATTGTTTTGAAGAGTGATTATCGATATGTAAGTGAATGATATCATTTAGAGAGTATGAAAATTATTCTTAACAATAATACATTTTACAAATTAATAAATCCTCAAATGTAATTTCCTAGAAATGAGGGAAGAAATAATATATAATATCATTATATAATATATTAAAAAATATTTTCAATCCATTTTAAAAGGGGAATCATTATTACAGAAGAAATTAATTTGACCAAAGAAAAAACCCCTTATAGATATTATAATCATTGAAGTAACAATACATTAGATGGGAGTTTACGAGAAAAAATAATAAATCCACCAAAAATATATTTTAATTAAAATTTTATATAATCATTGGATAAAATTAATAAACCTAGAAAAATGGTTTTCAAAAATAATTAGTATAACTAAAATAAAGGAAATTGAGTTCTAAAAACTCTTTACTAATTTTCTAATATTAAAGCTAAAGTACCTCAAAGATTGAAAATGAAATAAAACTCTAAATTATAATTATAAATACATAATCATGCAATAATAATTCAAATGTAATGTATGAACATGAGAAAAATGAATTATGTTTATAAAATATAACATGACTCAATGGGGGAAATTTTTGATGAGAAACCCTTGCCTATAATCCCGCTTGGTCGAATGTTTATAACATCTTGTATAAAAAAAATTAAATATCTTAATAACATATTTATGAAAATTATTCAGAGCTATAACAATTTTATGAAATATTTATAATCATACTTTACAAATATATTAGTTAGTTTTATTTTATATTAATCATTGGATGTTATTAATTGTTAATGTTTGTTTAATATTCGTTTCTTAATAGTGGTGATTGTTATTATGTATTTAATCAATGGTAATAATTTTGATATCATTTTAGGTACATAAATAGATTCTTTACAATTACTTTTTTATTATAATTTCTTTTTATATGAATTTTATTTATGATTTTAAATGAATAATTTTGTGACATGCGTTTGTCAGTACTATTTAACGGACAAAATATTGGTATAATAATAAATATGATAGATATTAATATAACCTTTCAAGAACCAAAAACCAATAAATATTAATTAATTAATTTCATATAACATTATATTTATGTTTCCATATTCATCCATTATAAAAATTTATATAATTGTTCGAGTAGATAGTTAAACATACCCTAAAAAACATTCTATTATCTAGGGTTGAGTTTGGTTACTAAAAGGGATTATTTTCTAATAATATCATTATTAAATAATAATAATGATATTCCTGGTATATTTTTATTTTTTTAATCATATGTAACTATTTTTTAATAAATTATAAAATAAAATTTTAAAAATATACATCACTTTATTGAAGGTGCGAGTTCATGCATATACATGAGTGTCACATTCATTTATATCAAGTGATAGGAAAATAAGGTATTATTTGTCATTTCAAAATAATAATAATTTAATAAATATAATATTAAAGTATTTAATAATACTTATTAAAAATACATTAATACATTTCATGAAAAGTAGATTACATCACTTATGGAGGAAAAATCCACATGTAACAAATGTGACATTTCTATTTTTTGAATGGTTTAGAGGATGGTGGAAAATGATTATCCCATAAAAGTAATAAAAATTTAGTGTCAATATGATAAAAATGTAATTATTTTGAAAAAATTGTATTATATTCATAAGAAGAATAAGGGGAAATAATAAAATTTAAACAATAAAAGGAAACAAATATGAGTAATTGGTAATTTTACTTTACTACTTTGAATAACTCATTTTTAAAATGGATTATGTCTATGAGAGTTGTTATTTTGAAAAGATTAGAATCTATATTAAATGACCTATAGTGTTCGGGAGTAAGATTGGTATATTTTATGTGAATATCATAGTATTTGGGTGTGAAGATTAGTGGGTTAGAGATGAATCCTTTTATAAGGGATGAGAGTAGCATATTTAAAATAATATATAAGGTAAAGTCAATATTTAATGGTCGCGTTGATAAAATAATAAAAATAAATTGATTGCGGAAAGGTGTATGGTCTATAGGGCCTCGTACATAAATTTTATACATGTTTGTAACATGTTTATAAAAATTTTACTCTTTCATTTATCATTTTTACCATTCTTTTTGCGAAACTAATTTTTCCCCAATTAATTTAATTTTAACATGTAAAAATAAAATAGAATGTATTAAATAATTTCAAACAAATGATTTCAAACATAAAATAAATTTTTTCAATTTGAATTTATTTGTGTAGTGAAAAAGAATTTTAATATTATCACACATAAGATTTCAAAACCATATATAAAAAAGTGTACTTTTTGCTTAAAAAATATTGTTTAGATAAAATTATCATTCTTTATAAATTATATAATATTAAAATGTTTCTATTTAACCAAAAAAAATTTATCTAGATTTTAAAATATAGAAATATTAATTCTAGCTTGTTAAAATAGTAATAAATTACAAATATGAAGAAAAATATTAGAATAGAAGATTACTTATGTTTCAAAATTTTATACAGGGGTTTTACAAATTCAACAAAGTATTATTAAATAAAAAATTTAATCTCTAAAAATAATCAATGAAATTAAATATGTTTTATAAATGTTTACAATTCTTAGATCTCGATAATGTAAAAAATTCTATTTTACCAATAAAAACAATGTTGCTACCTATTCAATTAAAATTCAACTATCTCATGAAAATATAAAAAATTCAAACTAATATACTATTTCAAAGATGAATTCAAAAATAAATTTCATTTTATCAAATTATAATTTTTCAATTTGATAATTTTTTTGAATATATATATAATGAAAAAAACAATTGGAAAATAAATATTTTAAAATTATATTTATTTTTACTCTTATTTATTATTAGTTAAAAAATAAAATAGTTTAAATATATTATTCAAACGAACATTATGGATAATTTCTTAAAATAAATCAAATAATAATTCTAATTGTGATAAAATATATTCTTAGATAAAATGATCTTAGTTTTCCTATTGCAATATTAATTAATTTTCAATGAATTTGATTGGAAATTGAACTTAATATTTCTTTTAAACCTAAATTTTCAAATCTATAAAATACATGAGATATATAAATTATCTATTAAATATATAATTATATGTTTATATAATATTAATTTCTAAATATATAAAACCCAATAACTCTATATAAAATCAATTAATAAGATTGAATCTAATGGTAGTAGTGGGTGGTGGTTTAGCTAATGTGAATCACATGAATATTTCCACAAGCTTGAACATATCACATATAAAATTTCACCCATTCCATTATCATTAATGTTTGGACTAGTATGTGCCTATATAATGTCCTAGTTACACCACCACTTATTCAATATAAGGTAAATGAGCCTCATAAAGAATATTATAATACTTAGTTCCATTTCATAAAAATTATACTAAAATTTAATAATACATTTACTTATTTTTGTACCAACCAATTGGACTATATATTTCAATGGTGACATTTTAATATTTAACATTTCATATTAATATAAGTATCATATTTTTTAATTATTTTATTTCATGTGAAACATGATTTTTGGAATTTTATATAAATTAATGATTAAATCTCAATGCTTTACATTCTACATCCTTAGATAAAATTCATTCCCATAATTTTAATTAAAACCTACTAATGAAACAATATAAAGATATATGTAATATAGACATGTATTATGATTTTATTTCAATATATATATCCCAAAAAAAATAGGAAATTTATTATTTTCCTCAAAATAGACATAATCTATAATGTTGAGTTTTTATCAAATAGTTCGAGAAAAAAAAGCATATATATTGGTTATCCTGAATCAAATAAAAGGATAAGTTTTCCTAGACATTATAAAGTATTTATTCACAAATAAATAATCATATACTATAATGGAATATTAAATGCATGTTCCCTAATTTGGAAATTAATATTTGGTCTACAGAGATAAACAATCCATAAGATTCATTGAAATAAGGTTTTCATGAATAATATCCCAATAAAATTCAAAATATATAACAATGATAATAAAAATAGAAGTATTATTTGATAATAAAAACATTACGGTGGTTATTTAATGTATTATAAAATGTCCTATATATAATACGGTGGAAAAATCCAATTTCAACATAAGATTCACCACTCTAGAGTAGAGGGTAAGCGTGCCTTAATGTTCATGATCAACTTTACAGGTAGTCATTTCACATGATCTAGTATATGACCATGTTCTATGATGTTAAAGAGGTATATTATCCATGTTATTCCTTGGATATATATGTTTACTTATATTATTCCCAAGTTCCCCCAATTAATACATTTAACTTTCAATGGTTCCTTACGGTGAAATCTATTTCCCTTTATTGGGTCAAGTAAAATTTTCACATTTCCATTGAAATTTACTTCATTATGACCACTGTTCCCACATATAAAACATATTCTTGTTCCTTTAGTACAGTCCCCTAGAAGATTATATTTATATATTTTACATACATGAAATTGAATCTTCTTTCCCCCATAGTCATTTTCAGTTTAACATCCATGATACTCTGTATTCTATTTATAGATGTGATCATAATTTCAATGATGTTCAAGTTAGTAATCATAAATAGAAACAGATTGCTTTTCATAATTAAAAAACATATCACTATAACTCTTATGTTTTTTGGTTGTTCATTGGATCAATATCTACATTTCCCATGAAATCCTTCGATATAATGGTTCATCCATAGTCTATCCATTACTAAAATCAAAATGTGTTAATGTCGGTAATAAATAATTAAAATCACATGATAACTATCATAAGTAATCTCTGGAAAATCTTAACTGTAATATTTCTTACTCTTAAATAACATTATATTATCTTTTAGTTCAACCAAAATCAATCTTGGTTCAATTTAGGTTTCTTTAGGTTCGGTTCTCTCATACTTCTTGTACCAAATCCTTAAAAAAATTAATTATTTCTAAATATAAGTTGATCACAGAAATCTTATACCACGTGAGTTTCCATCCTAGTATACAGAATTATACCACTCATCTTGCTTCATGTAAAGATCGAGATGACATTCAATAAGCCTTTTAAGGTAAATTCCCCCTATGTGCATATCCTTTATAGATTCATCTAGTTTCTAGTATCTAGGTAGGGATTTAATTTCAAGGAAATCCAAATTATCAAAATCTTACCAACACTTATATATGGTATCTTATAATTAGATGTATTTCTAGGGTTTTTGTCCAAAATTTAGCTTGTCATAAGTCTCAAAACTAACTAATCTAATCCTAAATATTAACTAAACTTTTCTCCTATGCCATCAGTGGATCTCTATCCATGCACTTCCAGATCTTACTCCAAAAACACATACATGATGAATAGGATTTTTTGTGTGATGAAAAATCAAAACATATTATTATTTTACATCATTTTAAGAAATTAAACAGTACATATAAAACAAACACTTTATTATAACAACATAATGTTTAGTGTCTTTGATAACAAGCTAGAAATGTAACTTATTTTACAAAACATGGGAACATATCTCTATAATTGATCCTAACAGTACCCCTTATACAAATCCCATAATTTATTATCATCTAAATAATATAGGTAATGGAAACATATAAAAAGTGTGACCATAAATGATAATTAAGTGATAACATATTACCATATCATCATGGGGTAGATCATTATTACCCGAGAAAACCTGAGTACAGGAGAAATATATTAATAAATGAACATTATATAATAAATTTTTCCATAAATCATGGTAGGTGAACATATTATATAAAATGAACAAACACATACCATAGAAAAAGTGTTCTGAATTATGATTCCCTTGAATCACGTTCCAAGAATCCCATGTGAATAAAAACTTTCATTACATAACTTCATTGAAATTAATTAATGTGACTAAATTTTTACTATTAATAATTTCAATATCAGAAAAAAATATTGAGACACCTATTTTTAAAGGTCCCATTGGATTTTGAGTTTTAGAAATTTTAAAAAATAAGTTTACTAACAATTCCTATGTATTTCCCATCAAATGGAATTTTCCCCATTAGATTAGAAGAAAATTAATGATTAATTAGTCATAAGTATCTCCCATAAATTCTCTATATAGTCTATTTTGATTGAAATTTCATTTTTAATACATTTTATTATAACATAGGTAAATAGATGCATTAGAAGGGTGAGATATAATATTCAGTAAGGTAAAACCTAAGTGATAAAAATCAAAGATCATAAATGAGAATAATATTGAAAAAATAAAAATATAATTAATGTATAACAAAATATCAATTGAAGATGAGGGAGGTGGATCATATGATTTAGAATCCATAAGAGGTAAACTCTACTTCCTCTCCATTATAGCAGCCTGAGTGGAACAAAAGGAGGTTCTCATCCCAACCATCAATGATCTCATGGTTTCCATTTCATTGGCCATTCTTTGATTTTAAATTTAATATTCCTAAATTTGAATATTCACCATAGTTTGAATTTAGAATAAACAGGCTCAAATGTGTTTCTAGTAGCACCATCGTTTCTTTTTATGTCATGAGGTACCCGAGACCACAAAATCTTACAAAATTCGGCAAGTGGTGTCCCTACAAAATACTCTAAATCTACCCCTAAAACCGCATCTTATTAAACTGGTGTAGCCCTTATATCAACAATCTTTATAACATCCTCTCCGTTTTCAGATCTAGTATCTAGTGCTTGTAAAGGGATGGCCTAAATCCCTCAATCATGTTCAATCATCTCAATAAAAGAACCCTTAGGATCTATCACAAATCCAACTTGGATAGTAGGTAAATCATACTATAAGGCCTCGTCCTTAAACCTTACTTAATATCGAATTAAATGAATAATTCCAATTGAGTATCTTTTCAGGTTTAGAGTTTTAGTGAATTAGAACATAACTATTACATCTCAAAAGATTTACAAAGTAGACACTTCTACTAAGTTTCCATAGAATAAAAAACTCTTAAAAAAAACATGTCTAGTTCCATGTTTTATATAGCATGATTTCCCTTGATCCCGTCCTTGACCCTATTCCACATTAAGTCCTGTGAAAAACATTTCAAAAAAAACGTGGGGTGAGCATAAAAATCTCAGTAAGTGATACACAAAGAATGAAAACTGTTAATTTTTCAAACATCACGTAAACCATGTATACTTTATCAAAGTAATACCTTCACCTTCTTGAAGCAGTAAAAACTCTTCACTGAATAAAATATCATTACATACGCTTTTGTAACCAATGGATTTCCATAAAACCCATATAAAGAACAAATAACATATAAAAGTAACTTAGGGCATAAACATACTTATGTGGAATAACCATACGGTCGACTTCCACACATATCACTTAATGGAATAGCCATACGGCCAATGTCCATACATACTTAATGGAATAGCCATTCGACCGACTTCCATACCCAATGAATTGGAGGTTATAACGTAACCACCCTTCCAGGTATTCACGACACCACCTGTCATATGGTTTATCACGTAACCACCCGTCAAATGTCCAAGTACCAATATAAAATCATAAAACATAAAACCAATATAAAGGAATGATAACATTTCCACATTTAAATCACAATATATAATTTAAATATATTGACATAATAGAATCCTTTATCAAAACCATTTTCAATACCAAAATACATAAAAGAGTATATGGTATTTATTTTATTTTAAAAACATTACGGCTTGTTGAGGAAGCCAAAGACCAAATAATACTCGCAGCGGCGGAAAAGGTCGTTGTCACCGCGTACGTTAAAAAAAACATTCCTTTTTGTCATTTAGTAAAACTCTTCGTATAAAAAGATTCCTTTTGCATGAAAGTTAATGTCAAAGGGGTTTATACACTGTATAAAAGAAAGTTGTGTATAAAACGAAATATGCCTCAATGAAAGGAGATTGAGACGAAGTCCCTTACCTCGGTTCCGACTTGACTCGATTGTTCTTTAACGTCCTGAATAATAAACTTGAGTTAATTTATATTTTCTTAAGAACCTTTTTCAAGTTAATTATTCATTTTATATCACTTATTTCCATGTTATAAACACTATCTAACTATTTAAGTTAATAATGTTTGTTTTGTCGATATTTGGTTCTTAAGTCAAAAGTGGACTTCTTACAATTACTTGTTGTTCGTGTGGTCAAAGGTTCTTTATATCCAGAATGAAATTCCTGATTTGGATATAATATATATAATATATATCCAGCATATACATGTATTTATAATATTACATAATCATTTAGAGGTAAGAAATGAAATGCATCGTTCATGGAGACGGTAAGTCGTACGTACGCATGAACGCTAATTTCATTTCATTGTCATATTAATGGAATTAAAACTAAATTAGAGGTATGTATATATTAATTCCAGAATTATATTCATCATTTTGATGTATCATTCATCATATATATACATTATATACATGTACTTATAATAGTACATTACATTTGGGGATAAGAAATGAAATGCACCGTTCATGGAGACGGTAAGCCGTACGTACGCATGAACGCTACTTTCATTTCTATCTCATACTTTAATGGAAATAAATAATAATGATATAGAGGTATATTATAATTTCAGTATAACATCATATATAATAACTTTAAATCCATCCTTTATACGTCCCACATATGGCATTAACAAATCAAATCACTATGAGGGGGTGGTAGTCCGCACTTCCTTAAATGAAGATATCGTGTTTACCCATAATGGAAACCATAAAGGTAAGCCCAAAATGAAAAATACAGAAGCTTAAGGAAAACATAAACATATTATATATCATATATAAATATTGTGTCATCTTAATGGCCACCTTTTAAGGTGTTAAAAGAATGTTGAACAATCATTGTTTCGGGAGGCAGAAATTCGCCTTCCATGGAAACAGTATGTTCTTTATCAATTAGATGTATGTGTTTGTAAGTGTAGCTCAGATACTTCTTATAAAAACATCCTAGTATATTTAGGATACTGTAGTTATTACAAAAGAAAATAATTAAAAGAGTTTAGGGGTTTGGAGAAGCAAAATAAAACAAAAGGACTCAAAAGAAGACATTACCTTAAAATCGGGTAACTCCCTTTGGTTTGATCTCAAAGGCTTCCTTGAGAAGACTTATTCCCAAAGTGAGGCTTAAAGGAGTAATATAGGGAAGTGTAGAAACAAAATGGGCAGAGGTTGGCTGAGCCAGAGGCTTTGGGAGTGTGGGTAAGGTGGTAGAGGTGGGGGCCTTTTATAAGAGGAGAGGAGGTTCACTCTTGTAAAGTTACAAAATGTTACTTTATTTTCAAAAGAGTTTCGGATTTTAAAGGTCCCAAATTTATGTATGTCTAGGATAAGGTTATGAGGGTTCGAAATACACTCATCCAATAGTTTTTGGACATGTTTAGGTCATTATCTTTCCATTTTATTTAAATCATTAAATAATGAGGTCATCACTGCATCATCATGATGTCATAAATAATTTAATTTATATAATGTCTTAAAATTATAAAAAAATTACTATGATGTAGGAAATATTTTTAGATTTCCAATGACTATTTATAGTCAAAAATATTACTTGTATAACCCCATGTAAAAATTGTTTTAGAAAAACATTTCATGTTTGTGTCATTTTTTACTTTAACATTAAATAAAAGGTATTTATGTCATTTTCCAACCAAAGTGGCTCCATGGGGTCCCCAATTTGACCTATGGATTTTCTTGGTCGGACATGACACATCCAATGAGGGTAGGAAATGTTTCTAGGTCATTTAGTTTTATTAAAACATTATTCTTACCTTAAACTACACTAATTACCTCTAATCGCGATTAAGAACTTAAGAGTTACTATTCACCAAAAAAATATTTTAATCTCATTGAACCACATTTTACTTCTTAATGACAACCATGTATGTCGGATTTTTGAAATTCAAAACACAGAAGTGGTAAAATTTCATTTAAACGCAAAATCAGTTTTTATAAGTACCACATAGTGGTTAAACTATTCATCAAAAATTGAAGTTTTTCAGAAAAATACCAAAAAATCACCCTATGCTATATTTGATATTCCGAATTCAAAAATGAAGTCTATTTTAAAAAATTAAAAACATATAAGTCACATTATTTAATTTAATAATTAATTCCCGTTGTCATGACAAATAGCGTCTTTTTATGAAACAATAAGTATCAAAAGATTGACACTAGTTTAAGTCCGATTTCAAAGTGAAATTAATTACAACGACCACTATAGGATTTAATGGTAAAAATATTTTCTAATTTCACTTTAAAACCAATTCAAATGTTAATCTAATCATATAAATAAATTAGATTAAAAAGAGATTTTGAATTGAAATACAATATTTTACACTATTCATTAAAAAATGAACATTATCGGAAAGATACCAAAAATTTACAGAAAGTAAATTTTGATGTCCCGATTCTAAATAAGAGTTATATTTGGTCCAATATAATTTATAAGAGTGATCAAAACTATATTTAATGATGGTTCGCCATCAAAAGGTGATAAGTGAACCTTTAGTGAAAATTAGGGTATAAATGCCTAAAATTGAATTCTTTCCGTATTTTATGTATTTATCTTTTATTGGATAAATGTAAAAACATTTGAAAAACATATATAATCATATTTTAGTTATTTATATCCATTCCCGCCAATACAACGACTACATGTTAACTACCATTTAAAATAATATTATTATATTACTAGTGTGCAACGTAAGTTTTCAAAGAAACTCATCGTTGCATATCGGGTACGCTATCGAACATAGCAACCCCTTTAAAGTAAAATTAATATTTAATTCAAAAATATTAATAATTATGAAAATGTATTATTCTTTATTTACCTGGGATTTTACATCCTTCCCCCCTTTTGGGAATTGCGTCCTCGCAATTTTATTCACTTATCAAAATAAGTGGTGGTATTTATCCCTCATAGCATTTTCAGATTCCCACGTTGCCTCTTCAACCATATGGATTTTCCACAAAACCATTACCTGGTGAATTACCTTATTTCGCAATACTTTCTCTCTTCGGTCAAGAATCTGGACTAGTTGTTCTTCATAAGAGAGATTCTCTTCCAACTGAACTACCTCTGGGCACAAAACATGAGATGGATCTGGCATATACTTTCTCAACATCGAAACATGAAAAACATTGTGTACCTGAGATAAAATCGTAGGTAATGCCACTATATATGCAACTGATCCAACTCTCTCCAGAATTTCATATGGTTCAATGAACCTTGGACTTAGCTTTCCATTCTTACCAAATCGCATTACACTTTTCCATGGAGAAACCTTGAGAAAAACATGATCACCTACCATGAAAGATAGATCCTTCCTCCGGTTATCCTCATAACTCATCTTCCTACTCTGACCTGTTCTCATGTGTTTCTGAATCAAATGAACCTTTTCTGCCATCTCTTCTATCAATTTGGGTCCCATCATCTTCCTTTCACCCACTTCATCCCAAAATGCTGGAGTTCGACACCACTTCCCATATAATGCCTCAAATGGTCCCATCTGTATACTGGAATGAAAACTGTTATTAAATGAAAACTCAACCAAAGAAAGTTGTTGGTCCCAACTTCCCTGATAACCCATCGAACAAGCTCGTAGCATATCCTCCAAGTTCTGAATTGTTCGTTCTAACTGCCCATCTGATTGAGGATGAAAAGCTGTACTAAAATTTAATTCAGTACCCAACGACTTCTGAAGGCCTTTCCAAAAGTCAGAAGTAAACCTGGGATCACGTTTAGATACAATGGAGAGAGGAAATCCATGTAACATGACTATCTCTTTATGATACAAACGGGAAAGTTGATCTAGTGAAAAAGTATCTCGTATAGCAAGGAAATGAGCAGATTTAGTCAAGTGATCAACAATAACCCAGATTGCATTATTACCTCGAGATGGATTCGGTAATCCCACAACAAAGTCCATGGATATATTCTCCCATTTCCACTCTGGCACTAGTAGAGACTGAAGCATCCCTTTCGGTAACTTCCACTCTGCTTTAACCTGCTGACAAGTCAAACACTTCACAGTAAAATCAGCAATATCTCTTTTCATTCCATCCCACCAGTAATACTCCCGCAAATCTCTGTAAATCTTAGAACTGCCAGGATAAACTGAAAACGGGGAACTATGAGCCTCACATAACAACTCATTCTTCAACTTTGGATCACATGGCTCACATAATCTCTTCACAAACCTCAAAACACAATCACTATCAATGTTGAATTCAGGAAAATTACCTTTCTGAACCAGCTCTACCTTTTTCTGCAACTCACTGTCTTGCTTCTGTGATTCCTCGATTCTATCTGATAGAGAAGATCTCACTGATACCTGAAACAAAACAGAAGGAAATCCTACACAAACAATATATATGCCAAAGTTCATCAAATCAAAAACCAATGGATCTCGTTCCAAACATAGCATGGTTAATGAAGCATTACTTTTTTGACTCAAAGCATTGGCCACTTTATTTGCTTTTCCCGGATGGTAATGAATTGTAGAATCATAATCCTTGATTAATTCCAACCATCTCCTCTGTCTCATGTTCAATTCTTTCTAAGGGAATATATAATTTAAACTTTTGTGATCAGTATATATTTCACACTTTACTCCATACAAATGATCCCTCCAAATTTTTAAAGCAAAAACAACAGAAGCTAATTCCAAATCATGTGTAGGGTAATTTACCTCATGAGTTTTCAACTGACGTGAAGCATAAGAAATTACCTGATCATTCTGCATAAGGACACAACCAAGTCCCTTCAACTAAGAATCACTATATATAACAAACTCACCATTCTTGGAAGGAAGTTCCAAAACTGGAGCATTCACCAATCTTCTTTTCAACTCCTGAAAACAATCATCACATTCTTTTGTCCAGATAAACTTAACACTCATCCGAGTTAGCTTAGTCATTGGACTAGATAACTGTGAAAAATGTTCAACAAACCTTCGGTAGTAACCTGCCAAACCAAGAAAACTACGGATCTCGGTTACATTTGTGGGTCTTGGCCATTCTTCAACAACTTTTTTTTAGCAGGATCAACAGTTATGGCATCTTTTGAAACAATGTGACACATGAAAGAAATTTGTTGTAACCAAAACTCACACTTTCTGAATTTTCCATATAGTTTCTTTTCTTTTATGGTTTGCAAGATAACCCTTAAATGACATTCATTCTCCTCTTTACTTTTAGAAAACACCAAAATGTCATCAATGAAAATAACCACAAACTTACCCAAGAACTCATGGAAAATTCTATTCATAAGGTCCATGAATACAGCAGGTGCATTGGCTAACCCAAAAGGCTTAACTACAAATTCATAATGGCCATATCTAGTATAGAACGCAGTCTTTGGAATGACTGATTCTTTTGCATTCAACTGATGGTACCCCGACCTCAAGTCAATCTTCGAAAAATACTAAACTCACTGGAGCTGATCAAACAAATCATCGATATGAGGCAAAGGATACTTGTTCTTAACAGTAATATTATTCAAGGATATATATTAAATGCAAAGTCTCATTGATCCATCTTTCTTTTTAACAAATAAGACAGGAGCACCCCATGGTCAGGTGCTAGGTCGAATGAAACCTTTATCTAATAACTCCTGTAATTTCTTCTTTAACTCTAAAAGTTCAACTTGTGCCATTCGATAAGGGGGTTTTGAAATTGGCTTAGAATCAGGAACTAAGTCAACAGTAAATTCAACTTCCCAATCATGAATAACACCAGGCAACTCATTAGGGAAAACATCAAGATACTCATTTACCACTGGCACATCATTAATCTGAACAGTTCCCTTATTTTCAACAATATGTTCAAGGTAACATTCATTTCCATATTTTACTAGTTTCTCAACTTCCTGATATGTTATCAAAATCAAGGGTGCATTCTTGTACACAAACTGAAAATACTTTTGAAAAGAAACCATTTTAGCTCTGCAGTCAATCTTAGCATGATAAACAGAAATCCAATCCATGCCCAAAATAACATCAAACTCTACTAGAGGCAAAACATTAAGGTTTGCTGGTAGATTCCTTCCACAGACAAGGATATGAAGGTTCTTATAATACGTTTTTGTCTCAACGTTCCCTTCGGGTGTTTTTACCATACGTTTAGGATTCATATCTTGAGATGGAATTTCCAATTTACTAGAAAACTTCTCAGAAATGAAAGAATGTGTAGACCCTGAATCAAACAACACATTGGCATAATCTGAACAAACAAACAGTGTACCTGATACTACTTCATTCGATGGCCCAACATATACTGAAGTTGTTGCAAATGATTTCACCACCCCTTTCTGCTTGTAGCCTGGCTGCATTCCCGCAGTTGAGTTCTTCGTTGGACACTCATTTTCATAATGACCCATTTCATTACACTTAAAACATCTTACCACTGGCTTTTCATTGCCCGCTTGATCATCTTCCTTACAGTTACGAGCAATATGACTAGACTTACCACACCGAAAGCACTTACCATACTTGGATAAAAATTCTCCAGGATGCATTTTACCACACTTCTCACAGGATGAATATTGTGTTTTCTTACCTTCTTTATTCATTGATGAATTCTTCCCCTTTTCCTGCTAACTAGACCTCTTATTCTGTTGTTTGTCATAGAACACCTGATCATCAGCAAACTCCATTTCCACCTTCTCTGCACATCGAACAAGTTTTTAATAACTTTTGAACTCACGAGAGGCTAAAGCCCTTCGATACTTTGGCTTTAACCCTGAGTAAAAATGGTTTATTTTACTATCAAGATCTCGTATGAAGTTTGGAGCATACCTTGCCAATCGAGTGAACTTTGCTTCATAAGCAGCCACTGAATCATCCTCCTGCCTCAATTCTAGGAACTATTTTTCCATCCTAAGACAAACCACCATAGGAAAATATTTCTCAAGAAACATACCTTTGAATTCGTCCCAGTGAAGATCCTCAATCTCATCACCATCCCTGATATTTTTCACCATTGACCACAACTAATCAGCTTCACCTTCAAAACGGTAAATAGCAAGACTAACCTTTTGATGTTCTGAACACCCCATGACATCAAAAATCTTCTCCAGTGCTTTAATCCACCCTTAATCTTGCACGTGGTCAGATGATCCTCTGAATGATGGGGGATGTTGCCTCATGAAATGTTCCACCACTGACATGTTCCACTACAGTTGATCTGGATGATCTCGTGCATGGATACCACCACCATTTATAGCCTGATTCAACTGTGCCATCTCTATAACGAACTATTCGGTTCCGATTCCAACCATCTCAGGTTGTTGATTTGGAAGGTTTTCTTCCTCCTGATGTCGTCCCAACGTAGCTTCTTTGTTTCCTCTGCAAAAAACCATTCTGAACACAGAAATATCTTAGGCGAAGCAACATGGTAATCTATAAATGCTATATCATTTCAATCATTCCATAAATTAACATATAATTTTACACTTTTCTAACACCTAATGTTGTCTAAACAGACCTTTGATACCAACTATAAGGCCCCGGCCTTAAACCTTACTTAATATCGAATTAAATGAATAATTCACATTGTGGATCTTTTCAGGTTTAGAGTTTTAGAGAATTAGAACATAACGATTACATCTCAAAAGATTTACAAAGTTAACACTTCTACTAAGTTTCCATAGAATAAAAAAACTCTTAAAAAGAAACATGTCTAGTTCCATGTTTTATATAGCATGACTTTCCCTTGATCCAATCCTTGAACCAATTCCACATTAAGTCCTGTGAAAAACATTTCAAAAAAACTTGGGGTGAGAAAAAAAATCTCAGTAAGGGATACACAAAGAATGAATTCTATTAGTTTTTCAAACATCACGTAAACCATGTATACTTTATCAAAGTAATACCTTCACCTTCTCGAAGTAGTAAAAACTCTTCACTGAATAAAATATCATTACTTATGCTTTTTTAACCAAAGGATTACCATAAAACCCATATATAGAACACATGACATATAAAGGTAACTTGGGACATAATCATACTTAAGTGGAATAACCATACGGTCAACTTCCACACATATCACTTAAAGGAATAGCCATACGGCCAACTTCCATACCTACTTAATGGAATAGCCATACGACCGACTTCCATACCCAATGCATTGGAGGTTATAACGTAACCACCCATCCTGGTATTCACGGCACCACCCATCATATGGTTTATCACGTAACCACCCGTCAAATGTCCAAGTACCAATATAAAATCATAAAACATAAAACCAATATAAAGGAATGATAACATTTCCACATTTCAATCACAATATATAATTTAAATATATTGACATAATAGAATCCTTTATCCAAACCATTTTCAATAAAAAAATACATAAAATAGTATTTGGTATTTATTTTATTTTAAAAATATTATGGCTTGTTGAGGAAGCCAAAGACCAAATAATACTCGCGGCGGTGTAAAAGGTCGTTGTCACCGCGTACATTAAAAAAAACATTCCTTTTTGTTGTTTAGTAAAACGCTTCGTATAAAAAGATTCCTTTTGCATGAAAGTTAATGTCAAAGGGGTTTATACAACGTATAAAAGAAGGATGTGTATAAAATGAAATATGCCTCAATGAAAGGAGATTGAGACGAATTCACTTACCTCGGGTCCGACTTAACTCGATCGTTCTTTAACATCCTGAATAATAAACTAGAGTTAATTTCTATTTTCTTAAGAACCTTTTTCAAGTTCATTATTCCTTTTATATCACTTATTGCCATGTTATAAACATTATGTAACCATTTAAGTTAATAATGTTTGTTTTGTCGATATTTGGTTCTTAAGTCGAAAGTGGACTTCTTACAATTACATGTTGTTCGTGTCGTCAAAGGTTCTTTATATCCAGAATGACATTCCTGATTTGGATATCATATATATCATATATATCCAGAATATACATGTATTTATAGTACTACATAATCATTTAGAGGTAAGAAATGAAATGCACCATTCATGGAGACGGTAAATCGTACGTACGCATGAACGCTACATTCATTTCTTTTTCATATTAATGGAATTAAAACTAAATGAGAGGTATGTATATATTAATTCCAGAATTATATTCATCATTTAGATGTATCATTCATCATATATATCAATTATATACAAGTACTTATAATAGTACATTACACTTGGAGATAAGAAATGAAATGCGCCGTTCATGGAGACGGTAAGTCGTACGTACGCATGAACGCTACTTTCATTTATATCTCATAATTTAATGGAAAGAAATAATAATTATATAGAGGTATATTATAATTCTAGTATAACATCATATATAATAACTTTAAATCCATCCTTTATACATCCCACATATGGCATTAACGAATCAAATCACTTTGAGGGGGCTGTAGTCCACACTTCCTTAAATGAAGATATCACGTTTACCCATAATGGAAACTATAAAGGTTAGCCCAAAATGAAAGATACAGAAGCTTAAGGAAAAAATAAACATTTTATATATCATATATAAATATAGTGTCATATTAATGGCCACCTTTGAATGTGTTAAAAGAATGTTGAACAATCATCGTTTCGGGAGGCAGAAATTCGCCATCCACGGAAACAGTATGTTCATTAACCATTAGATGTATGTGTGTGTAAGTGTAGCTCTAATCCTTCTTATAAAAACATCGTAGTATATTTAGGATACTGTAGTTGTTACAAAAGAAAATAATAAAAAGAGTTTAGGGGGTTGGAGAAGTAAAATAAAACAAAAGGACTCAAAAGAAGACATTACCTTAAAATCGGGTAACTCCCTTTGGTTTGAGCTCAAAGGCTTCCTTGGGAAGTCTTCTGCCCAAAGTGAGGCTTAAATGAGTAATATAGGGAAGTGGAGAGACAAAATGGGCAGAGGTTGGCCGAGCCAAAGGCTTTGGGAGTGTGGGTAAGGTGGTAGAGGTGGTGGCCTTTTATAAGAGGAGAGGAGGGGCACTCTTGTAAAGTTACAAAATGTTACTTTATTTTCAAAAGAGTTTCGGATTTTAAAGGTCCCACATTGATTTATGTCGAGGATAAGGTGATCAGGGTTAGAAATCCACTCATCCAATAGGTTTTGGATATGTGTAGGCCATTATCTTTCCATTTTATTTAAATCGTTAAATAATGAGGTCATTGCTGCATCATCATGATGTCATAAATAATTTAATTTATTTAATGTCTAAAAATTATAAAAAAAATTACTATGATGTAGGAAATATTTTTATATTTCCAATGACAATTTATAGTCAAAAATAAGACTTGTATAACCCCATGTAAAAATTGTTTTAGTAAAACATTTCATGTTTGTGTCATTTTTTACTTTAACATTAAATAAAAGGTATTTATGTCATTTTCCAACCAAAGTGGCTCCATGGGGTCCCCAAGTTGTCCTATGGATTGTCTTGGTCGGCCATGACACATCCAATGAGAGTAGGACATGTGTCTAGGTCATTTCGGTTTATTAAAACATTATTTTTACCTTAAACTACACTAATTACCTCTAATCGGGATTAAGAACTTAAGAGTTACTATTCAGAAAAAAAATTATTTTAATCTCATTGAACCACATTTTACTTCTTAATGACAACCATGTATGTCGGATTTTTGAAATTCAAAACACAGAAGTGGTAAAATTTCATTTAAACGCAAAATCAGATTTTATAAGTACCACAAAGTTGTTTCACTATTCATCAAAAATTGAAGTTTTTCAGAAAAATACCAAAAATTCACCCTAAGCTATATTTGATATTCCAAATTCAAAAATGAAATCTATTTTAAAAAATTCAAAAAATATAAGTCACATTAATTAATTTAATAATTAATTCCCGTTGTCATGAAAAATAGCGTGTTTTTATGAAACAATAAGTATCAAAAGATTGACACTAGTTTAAGTCCGATTTCAAAGTGAAATTAATTCCAACGACCACTATTGGATTTAATGGTAAAAATATTTTCTAATTTCACATTAAAACCAATTAAAATGATAATCTAATCATATAAATAAATTATATTAAAAAGAGGTTTTGAATTAAAATACAACATTTAACACTATTCATTAAAAAATGAACTTTATCGGAAAGATACAAAAAATTTACACAACGTAAATTTTGATGTCCCTATTCTAAAGAAGAGTTATATTTGGTCCAATATAATGTATAAGAGTGATCAAAACTATATTTAATGACGGTTCTCCATCAAAAGGTGATAAGTGAACCTTTAGTGAAAATTAGGGTATAAATGCCTAAAATTGAATTCCTTCCATATTTTAAGTCTTTATCTTTTATTGGATAAATGTAAAAACATTTAAAAAACATATATAATCATATTTTAGTTATTTCTATCCATTCCCGCCAATACAACGGCTACATGTTAACTACGATTTAAAATAATATTATTATATTACTAGTGTGCAACGTATGTTTTCAAAGAAACTCATTGTTGCGTATCGGGTACGCTATCGAACATAGAAACCCCTTTAAAGTAAAATTAATATTTAATTTGCAAATATTAATAAATATGAAAATGTATTAATCTTTATTTACCTGGGATGTTACATCCTTCCCCCCTTTTGGGAATTGCGTCCTCGCAATTTTATTCACTAATCAAAATAAGTGGGGGTATTTATCCCTCATAACATTTTCAGATTCCCACGTTGCCTCTTCAAACATATGGGTTTGCCACAAAACATTTACATGGTGAATTACCTTATTTCGCAATACTTTCTCTCTTCGGTCAAGAATCTGGACTGGTTGTTCTTCATAAGAGAGATTCTCTTCCAACTGAACTACCTCTGGGTAGAAAACATGAGATGGATCTAGAATATACTTTCTCAACATCGAAACATGAAAAACATTGTGTACCTGAGATAAACTCGGAGGTAATGCCACTTTGTATGCAACTGATCCAACTCTCTCCAGAATTTCATATGATCCAATGAACCTTGGACTCAGCTTTCCTTCCTTACTAAATCGCATCACACTTTTCCATGGAGAAACCTTGAGAAAAACGTGATCACCTACCTCGAAAGATAGATCCTTCCTCCGGTTATCTGCATAACTCTTCTTCCTGCTCTGAGTTGTTCTCATGTGTTTCTGAATCAACTGAACCTTTTCTGCCATCTCTTCTATCAATTCGGGTCCCATCAGCTTCCTTTAACCCACTTCATCCCAAAATGCTAGAGTTCGACACCGCTTCCCATATAATGACTCAAATGGTTCCATCTGTATATTGGAATGAAAACTGTTATTATATGAAAACTCAACCAAAGAAAGATGTTGGTCCCAACTTCCCTAATAATCCATCAAACAAGATCATAGCATATCCTCCATGGTCTGAATTGTTCGTTCTAACTGCCCATCTGATTAAGGATGAAAAGCTGTACTAAAATTTAATTCAGTACCCAAAAACTTCTAAAGGTCTTTCCAAAGGTTAGAAGTAAACCTTGGATAACGGTCAGATACAATGGAGAGAGGAAATCCATGTAACCTGACTATCTCTTTAAGATACAAACGGGAAAGCTGATCTAGTGAAAAAGTATCTCGTATAGCAAGGAAATGAGAAGATTTAGTCAAGTGATCAACAATAACCCATATTGCATTATTACCTCGAGATGTCTTCGGTAATCCCACATCAAAGTCCATGGATATATTCTCCCATTTCCACTCTGGGACTGGTAGAGACTGAAGCATCCCTTTTGGTAACTGCCGCTCTGCTTTAACCTGCTGACAAGTCAAACACTTCATAGTAAAATCAGCAATATCTCTTTTCATTCCATCCCACCAGTAATACTTTAGCAGATCTCTGTAAATCTTAGTACTACTAGGATGAACTAAAAACGGGGAACTATGAGCCTCACATAACAACTCATTCTTCATATGTGAATCACATGGAACACATAATCTCTTCCCAAAACTCAAAACACAGTCACTATCAATGTTGAATTCAGGCAACTTACCTTTCTAAACCAGCTCTACCTTTTTCTACAACTCACTGTCTTGCTTTTGTGCTTTCTTGATTCTATCTGATAGAGAATATCTCACTGATACCTGAAACAAAACAGAAGGACATCCTACACCAAATACTTCTATGCCAAAGTTCATCAAATCAAAAACCAAAGGATCTCGTTCCAAATGTAGCATGGTTAATGAACCATTACTTTTTCGACTCAAAGCATCGGCCACTTTATTTGCTTTTCCCAGGTGGTAATGAATTGTACAATCATAATCCTTGATTAATTCCAGCCATCTCCCCTGTCTCATGTTCAATTCATTCTGAGTGAATATATACTTTAAACTTTTGTGATCAGTATATACTTCACACTTTACTCCATACAAATGATCCCTCCAATTTTTTAAAGCAAAAACAACAGTAGATAATTCCAAATCATGTGTATGGTAATTTACCTCATGAGTTTTCAACTGACGTGAAGCATAAACAATTACCTGATCATTCTTCATAAGGACACAGCCAAGTCCCTTCAACGAAGCATCACTGTATAAAACAAACTCACCATTCCTGGAAGGAAGTTCCAAAACTGGAGCATTCACCAATCTTCTTTTCAACTCCTGAAAATAGTCATCACATTCTTTTGTCCAGATAAACTTAACACCCTTCTGAGTTAGCTTAGTCATTGGACTAGATAACCGTGAAAAATTTTCAACAAACCTTCGGTAGAAACCTGCCAAACCAAGAAAACTACGGATCTTGGTTACATTTGTTTGTCTTTTCCATTCTTCAACAAATTTTGTTTTAGCAGGATCAACAGTTATGCCATCGTTTGAAACAATGTGACCCAGGATAGAAATTTGTTGTAACCAAAACACACACTTGCTGAATTTTCCATATAATTTCTTTTCTTTTAAGGTTTGCAAGATAACCCTTAAATGACATTCATGCTCCTCTTTACTTTTAGAAAACACCAAAATATCATCAATGAAATCAACCAAAAACTTATCCAAGAACTCATGGAAAATTCTATTCATAAGGACCATGAATACAGCAGGTGCATTGGTTAACCCAAAAGGCATACCTACCAATTCATAATGGCCATATCTAGTATGGAACGCAGTCTTCAGAATGTCTGCTTCTTTTACTTTCAACTGATTGTACCCCGAACTCAAATCAATCTTCAAAAAATACTGAACTCCCTGGAGCTGATCAAACAAATCATCGATATGAGGCAAAGGATACTTGTTCTTAATAGTAACATTATTCAAGGCTCTATAATCAATGAAAAGTCTCATTGATCCATCTTTCTCTTTAACAAATAAGATAGGAGAACCCCTTGGTGAAGTGCTAGGTCGAATGAAACCTTTATCTAATAACTCCTTCAATAGATTCATTAACTCTAAAAGTTCAACTTGAGCCATTTGATAAGGGGGTTTTGAAATTGGCTTAGAATCAGGAACTAAGTTAACAGTAAATTCAACTTCCCGATCATGAATAACAACAGGAAACTCATCAGGAAAACCATCAAGATACTCATTTACCACTGGAACATCATTAATCTGAATAGTTACTTTATTTTCAACAATATGTGCAAGGTAACATTCATTTCTATATTTTACTAGTTTCTCAACATCCTGATATGTTATCAAAATAAAGGGTTCATTCTTGTACACAAACTAAAAATCCTTCTGAAAAGAAACCATTTTAGCTCTGTAGTCAATCTTAGCATGATAAATAGAAATCCAATCCATGCCCAAAATAACATCAAACTCTACTAGAGGCAAAACAGTAAGGTTTGCAGGTAGATTCTTTCCACAGACATGGATAGGAAGGTTCTTATAATTCCTTTTTGTCTCAACGTTCCCTCCAAGTGTTTTTACCATAAGTTCAGGATTCATATCTTGAGATGGAATTTCCAATTTACTTGAAAACTTCTCAGAAATGAAAGAATGTGTATACCCTGAATCAAACATCACATTGGCATAATCTGAACAAACAAACAGTGTACCTAATACTACTTCATTTGATGGCCCAACATCTGCTGAAGTTGTTGCAAATAATTTCACCACCCCTTTCTGCTTGTAGTCTGGCTGCATTCCCCCAGTTGAGTTCTTCGTTGGACACTCGTTTGCATAATGACCCATTTCATTACACTTAAAACATCTTACCACTAGCATTTCATTGCCTGCTTGATCATCTTCCTTACAGTTACGAGCAATATGACCAGACTTTCCACATCGAAAGCACTTACCAGACTTGGATAAACATTCTCCAGGATACATTTTACCACACTTCTCACAGGATGCATATTTGGTTTTCTTACCTCCTTGCTTCATTGATGAATTCTTCCCCTTTGCCTGCCAACTAGACATCTTATTCTGTTGTTTGTCATAGGACACCTGATCATCGGCAAACTCCATTTCCACCTTCTCTGCACATAGAACATGTTTTTCATACCTTTTGAACTCAAGAGAGGCTAAAGCCCTTCGATACTTTGGATTTAACCCTGAGTAAAAACGGATTATTTTACTATCAAGATCTCGTATGAAGTTTGGAGCATACCTTGCCAATCGAGTGAACTTTGCTTCATAAGCAGCCACTGAATCATCCTCATGCCTCAATTCTAGGAACTATTTTTCCATCCTAAGAAGAACCACCTAAGGAAAATATTTCTCAAGAAACATACCTTTTAATTCTTCCCAGTGAAGATCCTCAATCTCATCACTATCCCTGATATTTTTCACCATCGACCACCACTGATTAGCTTCACCTTCAAAATAGTAAACAATAAGACTAACCATTTGATGTTATGCACACCCCATGACATCACAAATCTTCTCCAGTGCATTAATCCACCCTTCATCTTGCACGGGGTCAGATGATCCTCTGAATGATAGGGGATGTTGCCTCATGAAATGTTCCACCACTGACATGTTCCTCTGCGGTTGATCTGGATGATCTCGTGCATGGATACCACCACCATTTATAGCCTGAGTCAACTGTGCCATCACTATAACGAACTATTCGGTTCCGATTCCAACCATCTCAGGTTACTGATTTGGAAGGTTGTCTTCTTCCTGATGTCGTCCCAACATAGCTGCTTTGTTTCCTCTGCGGAAAACTATTTTGAACATAGAAATATCTTAGTCGAAGCAACATGGTAATCATTAAATGCTATATCATTTCAATCATACCAGAAATTAACTTATAATTTTACACTTTTCTAACTCCTAATGTTGTCTAAACCGACCTTTGATACCAACTATAAGGCCTCGGGCTTAAACCTTACATAATATCGAATTAAATGAATAATTCACATTGAAGATCTTTTCAAGTTTAGAGTTTAGAGAATTATAACATAACTATTACATCTCAAAATATTTACAAAGTAGACACTTCTACTAACTTTCCATAGAATAAAAAAACTCTTAAAAAGAAACATATCTTGTTCCATGTCTTATATATCATGACTTTCCCTTGATCACATCCTTGACACTATTCCACATTAAGTCATGTGAAAAACATTTCAAAAAAACGAGGGGTGAGCATAAAAAGCTCAGTAAGGGATACACAAAGAATGAAAACTGTTAGTTTTTCAAACATCACGTAAACCATGTATACTTTATCAAAGTAATACCTTCACCTTCTTGAAGCACTAAAAACTCTTCACTGAATAAAATATCATTACTTACGCTTTTGTAACCAAAGGATTACCATAAAACCCATATAAAGAACACATAACATATAAAGGTAACTTCGGTCATAAACATACTTAAGTGGAATAACCATACGGTCGACTTCCACACATATCACTTAATCGAATAGCCATAAGGACAACTTCCATACATACTTAATGGAACAACCATACGGCCGACTTCCATACCCAATGCATTGGAGGTTATAACATAACCACCCATCCTGGTATTCATGGCACCACCCGTCATATGGTTTATCATGTAACCACCCGTCAAATGTCCAAGTACCAATATAAAATCATAAAACATAAAACCAATATAAATGAATGATAACATTTTCACATTTCAATCACAATATATAATTTAAATATATTGACATAATAGAATCCTTTATCAAAACCATTTTCAGTACCAAAATACATAAAAGAGTATATGGTATTTATTTTATTTTAAAAACATTACGACTTGTTGAGGAAGACGAAGACCAAATAATACTCGCGGCGGTGGAAAAGGTCGTTGTCACCGCATATGTTAAAAAAACATTCCTTTTTTTCATCTAGTAAAACGCTTCGTAAAAAAATATTCCTTTTGCATGAAAGATAATGTCAAAGGGGTTTATACAACTTATTAAATAATGTTGTGTATAAAACGAAATATGCCTCAATGAAAGGAGATTGAGATGAAGTCCCTTACCTCGGGTCCGACTTGACTCAATCGTTCTTTAACATCCTGAATAATAAACTTGATTTAATTTATATTTTCTTAAGAACATTTTTCAAGTTCATTATTCCTTTAATATCACTTATTTCCATGTTATAAACATTATGTAACCATTTAAGTTAATAATGTTTGTTTTGTCAATATTTGGTTCTTATGTCGAAAGTGGACTTCTTACAATTACATGTTGTTCATGTGGTCAAAGGTTCATTATATCCAGAATGACATTCCTTATTTGGATATCATATATAACATATATATCCAGCATATACATGTATTCATAATATTACATAATCATTTAGAGGTAAGAAATAAAATGCACCCTTCATGGAGACGGTAAGCCGTACGTGCGCATGAACGCTACTTTCATTTCTTTCTTATATTAATGTAATTAAAACTAAATGAGAGGTATGTATATATTAATTCCAGAATTATATTCATCATTTATTTGTATCATTCATCATATATATCCATTATATACATGAACTTATAATAGTACATTACATTTGGGGATAAGAAATGAAATGCACCATTCATGGAGACGGTAAGCCGTACGTACGCATGAACGATACTTTCATTTCTATCTCATACTTTAATGGAATGAAATAATAGTGATATAGAGGTATATTATAATTCCAGTATAACATCATATATAATAACTTTAAATCCATCCTTTATATGTCCCACATATGGCATTAACGAATCAAATCACTTTGAGGGGGCGGTAGTCCGCACTTCCTTAAATGAAGATATCGCGTTTACCCATAATGGAAACTATAAAGGTAAGACCAAAATGAAATATACAGAAGCTTAAGGAAAACATAAAAATATTATATATCATATATAAATAAAGTTTCATCTTAATGGCCACCTTTAAAGGTGTTAAAATAATGTTGAACAATCATCGTTTCGGGAGGCAGAAATTCGCCATCCACGGAAACAGTATGTTCTTCAACCATTAGATGTAGGTGTGTGTAATTGTAGCTCGAATACTTCTTATAACAACATCCTAGTATATTTAGGATACTTGAGTTGTTACAAAAGAAAATAATAAAAAGATTTTAGGGGGTTGTAGAAGAAAAATAAAATAAAAGGACTCAAAAGAAGGAATTACCTTAAAATCGGGTAACTCCCTTTGGATTGAGCTCAAAGGCTTCGTTGGGAAGACTTCTGCCCAAAGTGAGGCTTAAAGGAGTAAGATAGGGAAGTGTAAAGACAAAATGGGCAGAGTTTGGCCGAGCCAAAGGCTTTGGGAGTGTGGGTAAGGTGGTAGAGGTGGGGGGATTTTATAAGAGGAGAGGAGGGGCACTCTTGTAAAGTTACAAAATGTTACTTTATTTTCAAAAGAGTTTCGTATTTTAAAGGTCCCACATTTATGTATGTAGAGGATAAGGTGATGAGGTTTCTAAATCACCTCATCCAATAGGTTTTGGACATGTGTAGGTCATTATCTTTCCATTTTATTTAAATCGTTAAATAATGAGGTCATCGCTCCATCATCATGATGTCATAAATAATTTAATTTATTTAATGTCTAAAAATTATAAAAAAATTACTATGATGTAGGAAATCTTTTTATCTTTCCAATAACTTTTTATAGTCAAAACTATGACTTGTATAATCCCATGTAAAAATTTTTTTCGTAAAACATTTCATGTTTGTGTCATTTTTTACTTTAACATTAAGTAAAAGGTATTTATGTCATTTTCCAAACAAGTGGCTCCATGGGGTACCCAAGTTGACCCATGGATTTTATTGGTCGGAAATGACACATAAAATGAGGGTAAGACATGTGTCTAGGTCATTTCATTTTATTAAAACATTATTCTTACCTTAAACTACACTAATTACCTCTAATCGCGATTAAGAACTTAAGAGTTATTATTCACCAAAAAATTATTTTAATCTCATTGAACCACATATTACTTATTAATGACAACCATGTATATCGGATTTTTGAAATTGAAAACACAAAAGTGGTAAATTTTCATTTAAACGAAAAATCAGTTTTTATAAGTACCACTTAGTGGTTTCACTATTCATCAAAAATTGAAGTTTTTCAAAAAAATACCAAAAATTCACCCTAAAATATATTTGATATTATGAATTCAAAAATGAAGTCTATTTTACATAATTCAAAACATATAAGTCACATTAATTAATTTAATAATTAATTCTCATTGTCATGACAAATAGCGTGTTTTTATGAAACAATAACTATCAAAAGACTGACACTAGTTTAAGTCCGATTTCAAAGTGAAATTAATTCCAATGACCACTATTGGATTTAATGGTAAAAATATTTTATAATTTCACTTTAAAACTAATTCAAATGATAATCTAATCATATAAATAAATTAGATTAAAAATAGGTTTTGAATTAAAATACAACATTTTACACAATTCATTAAAAAATGAACTTTATCAGAAAGATACCAAAAATTGACACAAAGTAAATTTTGATGTCCCAATTCTAAAGAAGAGTTATATTTGGTCCAATAGAATGTATAAGAGTGATAAAAACTATATTTAATGACGGTTCTCCATCAAAAGGTGATTAGTGAACCTTTAGTGAAAATTGGGGTATAAATGCTTAAAATTGAATTCTTTCCGTATTTTAAGCCTTTATCTTTTATTGGATAAATGTAAAAACATTTAAAAAACATATATAATCATATTTTATTTATTTATATCTCTTCCCTCCAATAAAACGGCTACATGTTAACTACCATTTAAAATAATATTTTTATATTACTAGTGTGCAACGTAAGTTTTCAAAGAAACTCATCGTTGCGTATCGGGTACGCTATCGAACATAGAAACCCCTTTAAAGTAAAATTAATATTTAATTCGCAAATATTATTAAATATGAAAATGTATTATTCTTTATTTACCTCGGATGTTACACATACATTCATGTACTGATGGTTTCATCACCACCACTATCGCCATCATCATATGAATAGGCATAAGAGTGTCAAATAAATTTGGAACATAGGGAATGACCCCCCGTAGAGGACACCTCACCCTTTACCAAATCATGTCTATCTTGATAATATTTATGTACTCCAATGTCATCATTAACATACTTGGACATTAAATAGTCTATAAAAAGTAATACCAATCCTTGGAACTTCACTCACACATCATGTCTATCCACTTACACTCTATTAGGAGTTAAATTGTAGCAACAATAGGCTCAACACCATGTCGAATAGAAATTTGGGATCTGTCCCCATTAGAAGAGCCTTTGGTATCCACTATAGTATATGTAGCATCAGGAAGATGTTAATAGTAATATATCTCAACAATGACTCAGATATTAATGAACCACGTCTCTTCAAAGTTATAACTGATGTCATAAGATAGTGAAAATGTGATTGATTTTTATCGACCACATAACCATCATCATGATCAGGTCTTCCACCATTATTTTCTTCATCATTATCTATATTATTTAAATTTACATCTTCATCATAACCATCTATGACCTATACTACATACATATAAAACATAAAAGAAACCGTAATTTTCTCATCTGTAGAGACCTCTGTATATTCTTCATCAAATATATATTTCACATAAGATAATATCTCTTTATTGTTATAGAAATAACAAGAATAGCATCTCCAAACTATATAGTTGGGCTCTTAGGAATGATTAGGTCACAGCCCTCTTCTGTAGTGGTTGAAACATAATCATTATCAACATCCACATGACCTTATTTTTCTTTATGAAAATAGATCATAATATCATATTTCTCTAAGTCATGATAAACTCTATTCTTGTGTCCAATTGGATAATCTATTGGATTAAAATCCTATAAGATATTTTCATTATCAATAACTAACTTTTTCTTCCAAGGGATAAAAAGAACTCTCATTCTTCTAAATATAACATTCATTAGATAAAAACCACCACATTTCACTTCATCAATCCTTCTCAAAAATAATCAATAACATGGTTTCCAACAGGATAAAAATTATCGTAGGGAAAATAATAAAATTTGATCTGGAGGATGACATATAAATTTCCATCATGTGTATAGTTAGATATGTGTAGAGGCTTATTTTATTCCCTTGATTCATAATTAATATAATGTTTAAATACATATATCTCATAGTGTTAAAGTCCCATTTTTATATACATAAAAAAATGAATAAACATAAAAAAAAAATTTGAAAGCCCCATCTAACTCTGTAGCGTAAGTCCTTCGTAGGGTATGGTTTCCAGTCTGATGAAGATTCACATTCTTATAAAAAAATACTCATTATCACGGAGTATTGTAACTTTAGAATATTCATAAAATCTTTTATTATGAACATTAAAATTCCTTGAAAATTATATTTATGAATAGGTAAACTTCTTACCGTCTATCACGCTTCAAATAAAATATTTCGTCATACCAAAAAATAACTCTATGTATAGATCCAGAAAATGAAACAACATAGGATAAAGTGTAATATCATTTCTCGAGAACCATTATACCCATCCTTTTTCCTCAATCATCTTGAGAAATAATGGCATACTGGATATGAACATTCAACATCCACCTCATTTTCTAAAAAACAATGCAATATTCATGGTGGGAGTTCCTTGGATCATCAACATCACTACTGAGTACTCCTATTGAAATCTTCCTTGGCCTTGTTTATTTTGATTGTGAATCTGTAGGGTTCTTGATTCTCCCAATTATAGTGAAATGAAGACTAAATAACATTCAAAAAAAGATGGAGTTCTGGAGAGAATGGGATGGTTAAATAGGGTGAAGGGTTCAATCAAGATTGAGAGTGACTTGAATTTAAATTTAAGAATGATTTATCCTTTAAAGATTCAAAAATATAAATATAAAAGATAAAAAAATTGAATAAAAATTAATATAGAAAATTATTATTGGTAGAACCACTTGAAACAAATACCAATAGAAAATCATAGACCTGTGAATTGTCTAAAATTTACTCATCCATTAATGGATTCTCAAATGGTGGACCATCTGATAGTGACTTATCCAATGGTGGTATTTAAAATAGGGGTCATCTCAATGATGGAATTTCTACTGGTGGATCATCCATGATTTAAAGACTAACTAAATGTTTTTACTCTTAATTAATGTTTTATGTAGCTTAATTTCTCATAATTCAATGGAATTTTTTAAAATATCAGCATGATGATGATAAATGAATAAAAATTGATGTTATATATCCATTTTCAAAATGGTCCCTCAAACAGTAATTTCTTACATCAATATGTTTTGTCTTATAATTACACACTTGATTATTATAAATAGTTATCACACTTATGTTGTAATTATTTATAGGGACATGTATGAATTGATATGCATATTATAGTAATGCATTTTTCATCCAAAAAATATATTCACAATAACTCCCTACCAAAATGTATTCTACTTCAACATAATAAAGTGGAAAAGACATTTTTTTACTACACCATGTTACTAGTGGATTTACTAAAAGCTAACATTATAGTGACCCAACCCCATATATCCTATATCTGGTGTATACTACTAAATAGATTTACATCTTTATAAGGAATCGTGCCCTGAAGGATTGATTAGTATATTATTATTGGTCAACCAGATTCATAAATGAGTTTTGTATTACAAATTAATACACTAATTATGACAAATTTGTTTCCTACTAAAAAAATAAAAATATTGAGGATAACATTACTCATTCTAGTGTAATCCTAATTTCTTTCAAACTATGATTCTTGGATTCTCGGGGAATTAAAAAAATAAGGGTGAGCTCAAATTCTTAGTAAAGAAATTTATTGTAACGCCACGAGCCCGCTGTTCCGAACTCGGTGCTAGAAAAATACTATGAATTTTTTTTAAAAAAAGGAGAATAAAAAATTACTCAACACTTTAATGAAATAAGGATCTTTTACCATTCTAGGTTCTGGAATATTAGACATAACCTTACATTATTAGAGTTGAAAAAAATAATAAATTTTTCCATTATGCTTCCACACGTGCTAGCTCCATAAGAGACAACATCTATGATAATATCCTAAGATACCGGTGAAAACATTTCAAATCATGGGGTGAGCATAAAAGATGCTCATTAAGGGGTTTTGAAAACCTATGATAAATCGATTTCAAAAAAATATCCTTTCAATAATACATTTGAAAATTTTCTATTGTAAATTCATTTGTAAAAAAACCATTATAAAATAATATAATCCATTTATAAATAATTATACTTTGAAAACACTTTTAAACTATTCCAGTGATTTTCTTTGGAAAATATTAAGCAAACATCATGAAAAAAACAACATTTGGAGGCAAATTAATTCGTCGAAGGCTGTCTTGGGCATACCCACATAGCAAAGGATGGGTTCACTCCCCAATGACCTTACATTTTATAACAAAAAAGCACCAATATTTTTTTGAAAAAGTTTAAAGTTTTCTTTACATATATATATTTATATATACTAGTATTGCTCACTAGAGTTTTTACCTTTAAACGTGTCTATGCATTTATATAATAATTTCCACTAATATCTATATATAATGGTATATATATATATATATGCATATATAAATGTGAATTTTTATTGAAAAACACTTGTGAGTATTGATTCCCAAAAACACATGTCACATGGAATGTACATGAACACCAACATACCCAATCTTCCATTTATAAATAATAAAAGAAATATCAATGATTTGTTTTCATAAATAAATGAAATAAACCATTATTTTAATAAAATAATAATGAGAATACACCGAATATTATAAGTTATATATATATATATATATTTTGAAATCAACATTTCATTCATGAGTAAAATTACATGTACAGGACAACATAAAATTATAACGTGTCTATAAACAGTTCATCTAATTCCATTAAAAATTCATTTCTTTGTAATGTTTATCAAACATTCATAAATATTTCTATATACCTATACTTGCATATGAATATATGAAGATTCAAAAACGATCATTGATATATGGCCATAAACTTGATTTTTATATGTCTTGTATGTGACATAATGAAATTATGATATTATTAATTTAAAAATTCATATGTGAATTATTACTTGACTATTAATTTATTTAAAAAAATTATACATTTGCACATCATGAAGGTATATATATAAATATGTGTGTGTGTGCGTTTGTGTGTGTGTGTATATATATATCGGTATATATATATACGTATGCATAAAATATCATTTACGAGTCATAAAAACCAAATCATTTATTTATGGCCATAATATTTATTTTTATATGACAAATACATATGATAAAATTATGATATGCTTAATCTTATAAATTATTACTTCAAAAATTATTTTGTTAAATAATAATTTTATTTAATATAGTTATATACTTGAAGATTATTCATGCATATATATATATATATATATCAAATAATAACAGGATATATCGATGTTAAAATGAAACGTCGATAAATATAAATTTCCTTGACATAATTAACATGAAAATAAACATTGCTATATATATATATATTCCAATCACATAAATTAATATGATCCTTCAATAATAATTTTGAATTATAAAAAAATTGATATAAAATATGTCAAAAAGATTTAAGATAATAGCTTACTAAAAAATTTATCAAAATTTTCAGAACTTCAAACATGTTTGATTTCAAGAAGCCAATAATCAAACGCTTTCAAAATAATTTTCTCTTAGAATATAGCATCATAATTTTGAAGGGTTTTTAAGCAAAAAAATATATTAACAATTTTAAAAGAGTAAAATAATAGAAAAGGATGGAGTTATAAATTTTGAAGATAAATTATGGATACACAATAATAAATAAACGGTCCCCTTGCTATATTCTTCCAAAATTTCAAAAGTGAAATACATGCTGATTTTGAAAAAAAAAACATAGATGAAATAAATTTGAATTGAAAAATTATAATTTTTGATGAAAATAAATTCACAGAAGAAATATAAAGATCCCTTACATGTTTTTGCAGAGTCTCCTTCTATTTTGGTAAACTCTTCATACTCTATTTTCTCTCTCAAAGAGAAGTAGAAAACTAAGAGAAACTCAGAAAAAGCACTCTCTCTCCCTCCTGGACTACCTTAATGCACTAATATATTTATAATAGATGATATTTAAGTTGAAAAAATGAAGGGAATTTATATGTGGTACCAGTACATCAACACATTGATTAAATATTTGATGACTCATTGTCTACTAGTGAAATCAGTTACAGGAATGATTAAATTTTCTCTAATTTAGTGGACCACATGCACTGCTTGTTGAGAAAGCAAACATATCATTGATAATACATTACATATTCTATTCCATGTTGAAATATTTAGGGATTCAGATGATTATTTGAAAGTCTGTTGAAAATGGCACAACACGACAATGGGTGTATTTGAAAACATATTATTGATATGGACATCCATAGAGAAAATAGATGAAAATATATTAAAATGGTGTTAAACCGGATTGAATAAGATCTAGAGTCAATGCATACATCAAAAGATTAATAAATTTGAGAAATGATGACAAATTGGTAAGTTAATTATTTGAATACAACATCTGGATTGAAGAATACGATAGTAATGGAAAAATCAAAATTCTACATCCATTCGGATAGCAGCGAATTTAATATGATGAAATCGGTTCAATATATAAGGATTAAGACTATTAAAATAATGAAAACTTGAAGAAGATATCGTCATCGGATAAGAAAATTTCAGAGCAAGCGTCAATTTCCAAAGGAAAAATGACAAAACATGGAACCATTGAGTCGATTCTCAATAGATTTGTCCATACTCACAGATCTAGATATCAAAATGAGATAGACCTACCTCATCAAAACTGAACCCCTAAATGAAAAAATGTATCTCTTTCTTCGGTTTCGTGCCTGATCTTTAGAATTGAAACTCATCTGAGTTTGAACCTCATCACCGTGACCTTGATCGGACCTTCTTGACTCGGTGTGAACTGTGACCAGCACCTCAGATTTGATTCGCAGGCGCAACGATATGGCTCAGACGAAACTCCTTGGACCGATATGACTTCACATAGAAAAGAAATCTAACGGACTCCAAAACACAAATAGAACCCTCGACGGCTGAAACCCTTATCTGATCCTCTAAAATTCTAACCTGATTCTTCTTTTCGTTTTTTTTAATAAAACAATTCCATGAATATATATATATATATTGTTTCGGTATATATATGTGTAGATGAATATTCCTTCTTTTCGTTTTATTTTAAACATAAATTATAAAGTTCTTAATATATATTACTATGTCTTAAAACAATTTAAAATTAATATTAATATCATAAATTTACAATATATATATATATATATACAAAAAAATAAAATTAAACTTGTATATAAAAATAAATATTTTTAAAACTAGTTTTAATGCCACATATAGCGTTCGTTCATAATTTAAATCTTATTCTTAATATTATGATTCCATTTTAAATTTTTAATGTATAATTTAACATTATTTAATAAAATTTAATAAATTCACAAAGTTTGTTTATTGTATATTAGTTATATAATAATATTTAAATCAATATTGAAAATTTATTTTTTTAACAGTTGTCAAATGTCGGTTTTAAATATTACAATTTCTAATGGATAGTTTTTTTTTGTAACGGTCGAATAAAACTTTATAAATACCGATGTTTTACGGGTCGTTCAAACACTCAGAAGAAAAATATCTCGACGCTCACACCACTGCTTTCGGAGATGGTTTTATATGTTCCTCTTATTTTTAGTTTCATTGCTATCGTCCTTTCCATAACGTTTTTTCTTCTATCAGATCCAAGAGATGATAACTACTCTATCGGCATCGTTGTGTTTCTCAGTAGTCCTCCAATTGTTTTATTATCAATAGCAGTGGGTTTAGTGGGTTAGTTCTTGTGTATCAAGGGTGTATTTTGGTATTTGTATGAATAAAGTTCTCGCTAATTATATATTTGTGTTCGGTAATTTATTTTATTACATCTTGGAAACATTGTCAAAACATAAAACTTAATTTTAAACCTGGGATGTCACATTCTACGCCCCCTTAAAGAGAATTTCTCCCTCGAAATTCATTTACACTTATTGCTCTTAATTCCCATCTATTCTGAGTCTCACATGATGTCCCCAAGGTCTGTATAGTGGTCTTCCACGGTTTACATGTCTTCCTAAGAAATTAAAGTTCAGTGTGGCTTTGAAATCTTCCACTTCCTTCGTCCAAATGAAACTAGTGCAAGAGGGATTGAATGGATGTAGGAACCAGAAGACAGTCCTCAAGGAATGATAATCAATATAGTATCTGAGAAGTTCGTCTTGAATTTGATTCCTATAAGAAAGTATCATTGCTTTCTCTTCGAATGTTTCAAATTCATCATAAATTCTTCCTGTGAAGCAAAAGCTTAAAAGTTGACACATAAATGTTGCGCGAATACTTCCTTC
This sequence comes from Viscum album, assembly GCA_963277665.1. Classification (NCBI taxonomy): domain Eukaryota; kingdom Viridiplantae; phylum Streptophyta; class Magnoliopsida; order Santalales; family Viscaceae; genus Viscum; species Viscum album. The sequence goes on along the minus strand of OY728120.1, from coordinate 1,327,273,416 downwards.
TTCAGATACTCTATAAAAATTTGAGATTGATTTGGGTTGCTCAAACATTGTAAAACACCAAAAAAGTCCTTCGTATATTCCCCTTGGCGTCGATAGAAATGATGTTGGATCTGCCTGATATCTTCGAAGATGAAACCAGAACCATGATGAAAACGAAGTATATCTAGTGTGCCTGATATATTATAGAAACATTTATAGGAAAGCTTCATGGCTTCATAGGGCTCAGATTCTTTTTTGCCTGATTTTTCCATGATCATAGCGAGTAATTCATCTGGAAGGCCTAAGAGACTTGTTTGAGTTCTCCTTCCTTCCATCTGAAAATTACAAAGAAGAATGTTGACTGAGAAAGGACAGTCAATTTATCGAAGGGTTTTAAATTTCCAGAGTTATCTAGATCGTTTCTATAATACCAAGTGTAATGCCCCAAGCCCGCTCTTCCGGACTATGGGCTATAAAAATACTGTGAATTTTTTTTAAAAAGGAGAATAAAAAATTACAGAACACTTTAATGAAATGAGGATCTTTTATCGATCTAGGTTCTAGAAGATTAGACATAACCTTACATTATCAGAGTTGAAAAAAATAATAAATTTTTCCATTATGCTTCCACGCGCACTAACTCCAAAAGCGACGACATATATGATAATCTCCCAAGATACCTATGAAAACATTTCAAATCTTGGGGTGAGCACAAAAGATGCTCAGTAAGGGGTTTTGAAAACCTTTGATAAATCTCTTTCAGAAAAATATCCTTTCAATAATACATTTGAAAATTTTCCATTGAAAATTCATTTTTAAAACAACCATTATAAAATAATATAATCATTTTGAAAAATAATTATACTTTGAAAACATTTTTAAACTATTCCAGTGATTTTCTTTGGAAAATATTAAGCAAACATCATGATAACAAAACATCATTTTGAGGCAACGTAATTCATCCAAGGCTGTCTGGGGCCTACCCACTTAGAAAAGGATGGGTTCACTCCCCAATGACCATCCAGTTTACAACAAACAAGCGCCAATATTTTTTTGAAAAATTTTAATGTTTGCTTTACATATATATATTTATATATACTAGTATTGCTCACTGTAGTTTTTACCTTTAAACATGTCTATGCATTTAAATAATAATTTCCACTAATATCTATATATAAGGATATATATATATATATATTTATATGCATATATAAATGTGAATTTTTATTGAAAAACACTTGTGAGTACTGATTCCCAAAAACTCAGGTCACTTGGCATGTACATGAACACCAAGATACCCAATCTTCCATTGATAAATAATAAAAGAAATATCAATGATTTGTTTTCATAAATAAATGAATTAAACCATTATTTTAATAAAATAATATTGGGAATACACTGAATATTATAAATGATATATATTTATTAAAAAAAGTCAACATTTTATTCATGAGTAAAATTACAAGTATAGGACAACTTAAATTTTATAACGTGTCAATAAACAGTTCATCCAATTCCATTAAAAATTCATTTCTTTGTAATGTTTATCAAACATTCATGAATATGTCTATATACCTATACATGCATATGCATATATGAAGATTCAATAATGATCAACGATATATGTCCATAACCTTGATTTTTATATGTCTTGTATGTGACATAATGAAATTTTGATATTCTTAATTTATAAATTCATATGTGAATTATTACTTGACTATTAATTTATTTAAAACAATTACACATTTGCACATCATGAAGGTATATATATAAATATATATGTGTGTGTGTGTGTGTATCGATATATATATATACATATTCATAAAATATCATTTACGAGTCATAAAAACCAAACCATTTATTTATGGCCATAATATTTATTTTTAAATGACACATATATATGATAAAATTATGATATGATTAATCTTATAAATTCTCACATCCGAAATTATTTTGTTAAATAAAAATTTTATTTAATATAGTTATATACTTGAAGATTATTTATAAGGCCCCAGCCTTAAACCTTACTTAACCTTGAGTTATTACAAGATTACACATTGAGGATCTTTTTAGGTTTAGAGCTTTAGAGAATTAGATCATGAAACTTTCATTTCATTCCACATTTAAACAATGTGGATACATAAAAGACAATATTCATTCTTCCCATCAACGGAAACATATTTAAAATATAACATGGATTCTTTCTTGACACATCCTTGACACTATCATCCCATCATGTACCCTTCCCTTGACCTGTGAAAAACATTTCAAAAAAACTTGGGATGAGCATAAAAAGCTCAGTAAGGGATATAAAAATATGGAAAGGAAACAGGAGTACATGTATACATAAGAATGAAATCACACTTTACCCATAGAACATAATCACTTTAACATACCTCATAAAATCATAGAAATAATATGACATAAAGGTAACTTGAGGCATTCATAACATCCTTACATAGGGAGTAACCCTCTTGGTAACGTTTGGAATACCTATCACAGTATATTCCCTAAATCTCTTCGGAGAAACCTTAATGTTCCACTCATTCCCGTTACCCAATGCATTGGAGAGCTATATCAGGCTCACCCGCCCTTAGTTTATCACGGAACCACCCGTTCTTGATAACAATGCCCAAGAACCATAACATAATCATAACACATAAAACATGAATAAAGGAAACATAACATTTCCACATTTCAATCACAATAACATTTTAGGATATTGAAATAATGAATCCATTAAAAACCATTTTCAAAACCATTTAAAACATTTAATAAAGAGATTTTTGAATCAAAGTGTCCCATACCACCTTGAAGATTTTAACATTTTAAACCATTAATATACATATAAATAAATCCTTAAAACCATTTTGAAAACATGGATGTTAATAAGAACAAACAATTAAAACATTGAAAGTGATATTTTGGTTAAAGGGGTTTTACCAAAATTAGAGACACTTGAATACAATAATTGAGGAATAACATTTAATCAGAACTTTATAATATCATGAGAATAAATGGATTCATGATATAATATTCCAAAGGATAGTATATACACCATATATGAGTGAATTGGTGCATAACAACAATGAAATCTCAATGGAGATGTAAAATGTGATGAAATCCCTTATAAAGAAGGTATCCTTAAATTAAGGATAAATCAATCTCAAAATTATGTGTGAAAAATATAAATTCACCCAATATAATTCGATATTAAGTGTAAAACAATAATAGGTCATTCACACATATTCAAAGGATGACATATTCAATAACTACATGTTGAACCCAAAGAAATCGAAATTGGGTTAAGAAGTTCCCTTGACAGCCTAATAGCATCACATCAAAATTAGATGATGAGAGATAAAAAAGGGTATATCATCACTTGGACATAAAATTTACATCAATAAGGATATATGAGAACATATCCCAACATAACAATATGTAAATTAAAAGACCCAACAAAAGAAGTCTTTTAAAAATAGGAGGGTGAAAGGTTCCCTTACCGACATGGGTATCTTTTGAAACATACACCTCGTGAAAGAAGGACAATACAACATTGATATAAATACTCATAAAAGAAATTACATTACACAATGAGTATAATAATGGGAATTAAATACACCACTCAAAGGAAATTGTGGCAAATGTAACATAAATCTCAAGGGAATAAAAGTGTGATGAAAAAATCCCTTATGAAAACTCGGCAGCCTAACGGCGCCACTTAAAACTTCCAAAAGTGGATTTATGATATCAAATAGGGTCTCCCATAATATGAAAATAAAAATTAAAGTATGAGGAATATAAAATAACGTCCCCAAACATAACAAAGAGCAGCTTCAAAGAAGTGACATAAAAGAGAGTACTTAAAAAGAAAGAGAGAGGTTGGATCTCTTACGAAAATTCGACAGCCTAACGGTGCCACTCAAAACTTCAAAAATGGATTGATGAGAGAGAATAGGGTCTCTAATCACATGAACATAAAAATTAAAGTAAGATTAATATAAAATAACATCCCAATAACAAGAAATATGAGCTTTAAAAGAAATGGCATAAAAGAGTGTACTTAGAAAGAAAGAGTGGAGTAGGATCCCTTACCTCGGGTCTGACATGACTCGATCATTCTTTAATCTCCTGAATAATAAACTTGAGATAATTTATACTTGATTAAGAACCTTTATCAAGCTTATTATTCCTCTTATATCACTTATTTCCATGTTATAAACATTATGTAATCATCATGTTAATAATGATTGTTTTGTCAATATTTGGTTCTTAAGTCGAAAGTGGACTTCTTACAATTACATGTTGTTCGTGTGGTAAAAGGTTCTTTATATCCAGAATGATATTACTGATTTGGATATCATATATATCATATATATCCAGAATATACATGTATTTATAATATCACATAATCATTTAGAGGAAAGAAATGAAATGCACCGTTCATGGAGACGGTAAGCCGTACGTACGCATGAACGCTACTTTCATTTCTATGTCATATTAATGGAATTAAAACTATATGAGAGGTATGTATATTTTAATTACAGAATTATATTAATCATTTAGATGTATCATACATCATATATATCGATTATATATATGTACTTATAATAGTACATAATATTTTGAGATAAGAAATGAAATGTACCGTTCATGGAGACGGTAAGCCGTACGTACGCATGAACGCTACTTCCATTTCTATTTCGTATTTTCTGGAATGGAATCATAATTATATAAGAGTATATTATAATTCCAGTATAATAACATATATAATATCATTAACTTTATCCTTTACACATCCCACATATGGTATTAACGAATCAAATCACTTTCAGGGGTCGGTAGTCCGCACTTCCTAAAATGAAGATATCGTGTTTACCCATAATGGAAACAATAATGGTATACCATAAATGAAAAATAAAGAATCTTAAGGAAAGAGTAAACATATTATATATCATATATAAAAATAGTTACATCATAATGGCCACCTTTGAAGGTGTTAAATGAGTATTGAACAATCATCGTTTCGGGAGGCATAATTTCTCCATCCACGGAAACCGTATGTTCTTTAACCATTTGATGTAGTTGTGTGACAGTGTAGCTCAAATAAATCTTATAACAACATCCTAGTATATTTTAGATACTGTTTTTGTTACAAAAGAAGTAAATAAAAATAGTATTGGGGGTTGGAGAAGCAAAATAAAACAAATGAACATGAGAGAATGAATTACCTCTAAAAGTGTAACTCCTTTTGATTTGAGCCTAAAAGCTTCCTTTGAAAAGATTATTCCCAAAGGGAATCCTCTAGGATGAGTAGAGGGATGTGGAGAGAGTAAATGGGCAGGGGATGGGCGAGCCAAAGTCTTGAGGAGTGTGTGAAATGAGGTAGATGTGGGGGCCTTTTATAAGGGGAGAGGAGGGGAACTTTTGGAAATCATGAAACTATTATTTTATTTTCAAAAGTGTTTCAAATTTATAAGGTCCCAAATTGATATATATCTAAGATAAGATGATAAGGATTCTAAATATTCCCATCCAATAGTTTTTGTACATTTTTAGGTCTTAGATTTTATATTATCGTTTCATTTTATTTAAACTGTTCATTAATGAGGTCATTGTTGCATCATCATGATGTCATAATTAAATTAATTTATTTAATGTCTAAAAATTATAACAAAACTATCCTGATGTAGGAAATCTTTTTATCTTTCCAAAGAGTATTTATAGACAAAGATATGATTATTATAACCCCTTCTAATTTTTTTTTTATTAAAACAATTTATGTTAGTGTCATTTTCACCTTTATTTAAAAAAAGGAATTAAAGTCATTATCTCACCCAAGAGGCTCCATAGCGTCCCCTAAATAGACCCATGGGTTGTATTGGTCGGCCATGACACATCCAATAGGGGTAGGACAAGTGTCATGGTGTTTTCAAATTTTTATAACATCATTTTTACCTTAAATTACACTAATTACCTCTAATCGCGATTAATGAAAAAAAGTTACTATTCACCAAAAAATTATTTTCATCCCATTGAACCACATTTTACATACTAATGACAACCATGTATGTCGTATTTTCAAAATTTAATACACATTAGTGGTAAACTTTCATTTAACTGAAAAAACAGTTTGCTTGATTACCACTTTGTGGTTTCACTATTCATCAAAAATTGGAGTTTTTCAGAAAATTACCAAAAATTCACCCTATGATTTATTTGATATTCTGAATTCAAAAATGAAGTCTATTTTAAAAAATTCAAAACATATAAGTCACATTAATTAATTTAATAATTAATTCCCGCTGTCAGAGCAAATAACGTGTTTTTATGAAACAATAAGTATCAAAAGAGTAACACTAGTTTAAGTCTGATTTCAAAGTGAAATTAATTCTAACGACCACTATTGGATTTAATGGTAAAAATATATTCTAATTTCACTTTAAAACCAATTCAAAAGATAATCTAATCATATAAATTAATTAGATTAAAAAGAGGTTTTGAATTAAAATACAACATTTTACACTATTCATTAAAAAATGAACTTTATCGGAAAGATACCAAAAATTTACACAAAGTAAATTTTGATGTTCCAATTCTTAAAAAGAGTTTTATTTGGTCCAATAGAATGTATAAGAGTGAAAAAACTATATTTAATGACGGTTCGCCATCAAAAGACGATAAATAAACTTTTAGTGAAAACTAGGGCATATACGCCTAAAATTGAATTCTTTCCATATTTTAAGCCTTTATCTTTTATTGGATAAATGTAAAAACATTTAAAAACATATATAATCATATTTTAGTTATTTCTATCCATTCCCGCCAATACAACGGCTACATGTTAACTACCATTTAAAATAATATTATTTTATTATTAGAGTGCAACGTAAGATTCCCAAGAAACTCGTTGTTGCGTGTTGGGTACGCCATCGAGCATAGCGTCCCCTTTAAAGTCATATTAATATTTTATTTACAAATATGGATAAATAAGAAAATGTCATATTTTTTATTTACCTGGGGTGTTACATCCTTCCCCCCTTTTGGGAATTGAGTCCTCGCAATTTTAAAATTGCGCTTGGAAACATCCTTGAAAGTCCCACATTAGAACAAGAGTCGGTAAAACAATCACTTTAAAATAAAGAAAGATAAGTACAAAGGTCACCCGAGTTAACCCATAATAGGATTCCAAGTATGAAAATATGGACATGGAGGAAAAAAGGGTCATATTCTGATGGAGAGTGATAGAAAACATGTTTAAGAGAGAGTTAACCACGATAAAATCACTAACTTGTGATGGGTTAAACGGTATTCGATTCCCCAGTAGGAAAAGTTAATAGACAACATTTTTGTTTTAAGTTACTTTTTATTGAGGAATTTATTCATAAGGAAACATAATCACTTATCATGTTGACTTTCAACTTTTACTATATTCCTTAATCAAACTCGTATTTTTTTCCAAAAGACGAGTATTTAGGGATGCTTGTTCGCATTAAGAGTACTATAATCAACTTCTAGACAATCACCTAATCCACAAAAGAGAACTATATACATGCCATGTCTTTAAGATTTAACCAAAAACAAAACCAAAAAGGTTAGTACAAGGTCAGATAATCCAGAAAAGGATAACCCTTTATAAAAAGAAAATCTATTCTTAACCTCCAAAATTTGTCTAACAAAACCCAAAGTTCAACGAGGACCATTAGATAAACAATTTGTCCATAAAATTCTTCAACGTAAACCAAACTAATGTTGAAACCCAAATATTTTAAGGATTTAGTCACATAGTCTTCCAAGTTAAATCGTAACATTTATCTCCAATCAACATCAGTTCCTCCTAAAGTCTCTTATTGAAAAGTAATTAACCTAATCACATATCCTCCATGATAGGTTAATAATTTTCATAAATAACCCAAAATCAACTTACTATTAATTCATAAAATCATATAACTAGAATTAATCAGTCAAACTAACCAAGTACTTCACGTAGTCCAGTGGTAGGCGATAAATACCAGTCGTACTTTGGTTGTGGGTTCGATTCTCACAGCTTTGTCCGACGCGACGGGTTGTCACATAGTCTGCATGTTATCCTTTTTCCAAAACTATATAATTCTTAAAACATCCCCCAAAATGAGATATAATCTTCAAAAATTATCATAACATATTTTAACCTCAAGTTTAGTTCATTCCTTTCATTTTCCATCTTATCATAGAGCAACCCATAATTACCTAAAAAGTAAGGATCATATAAACCCTAATGGTTACCTTAATAATTATTACCTGATTTTCCACATCGAGTTGGCCATCTCGTACATGATCAATTAGAGAACTCACCAAGGTTGAAGTGGTTTATCATGACTCCTTGATAGTTGGTTTAGAACAACCATGAGATTCCTCATTGAATCCCCCCATCTCATCCAGTCTCTTAATCAGAGAACCACCATAGTTTCCTTCAAACTCATTGTCAGTTTGGTTCCTGCTAGATCCAGCCATTTACTAAAACCAAAAAGGTCAGTGTGAGTATATCAACATAACCATAATGTAATAATGAGGAAGATAAACACTAATATATACTTACTCATTTACTTTATCTAAAACTAGGACTGTTTCTAAAATCCTAACCATTATGGAAATGTCACTTGTTCTTAGAGAATACCCTAACCTCTAAAGTTATCTAAACCGACCTTTGATACTGACTATAAGTCCCCAGCCTTAAACCTTACTTAATCTTGAGTTATTACAAGATTACACATTGAAGATATTTTCAGTTTTAGAGTTTTATAGAATTAGATCATGAAACTTTCATTGGATTCCACATTTAAACAATGTGGTTACATAAAAGACAGTATTCATTCTTCCCATCAACGGAAACATATTTAAAATATAACATGGATTCTTTCTTGACACATCCTTGACACTATCATCACATCATGTACCCTTACCTTGACCTGTGAAAAACATTTCAATAAAACTTGGGATGAGCATAAAAAGCTCAGTAAGGGACATAAAAATATGGAAAGGAAACATGAGTACATGTATACATAAGAATGAAATCATACTTTACCCATAAAACATAAGCACTTTAACATACCTCATAAAATAATAGAAATAATATGACATAAAGGTAACATGAGGCATTCATAACATCCTTACGTAGGTAGTAACCCTCTTGATTACGTTTGGAATACGCATCACAATATATTCCCTAAATCTCTTCGGAGAAACCTTAACGTTTCACTCATTCGCATTACCCAATGCATTGGAGAGCTATATCGGGCTCACCCGCCCTTAGTTTATCATGGAACCACCCATTCTTCATAACAATTCCCAAGAACCATAACATAATCGTAACACATAAAACATGAATAAAAGAAACATAACATTTCCACATTTCAATCACAATAAAATTTTAGGATATTGAAATAATGAATCTATTAAAAACCATTTTCAAAACCATTTAAAACATTTAATAAAGAGATTTTTGAATCAAAGTGTCCCATACCACCTTGAAGCTTTTAACATTTTAATCCATTAATATCCATATAAATAAACCCTTATAACCATTTTTAAAACATGGATATTAATAAGAACAAACAATTAAAACATTTAATGTGATATTTTGGTTAAAGGTGTTTTACCAAAATTAGAGACACTTGAATACAATAATTGCGGAATAACATTTAATCAGAACTTTATAATATCATGAGAATAAATGTATTCATGATATAATATTCCAAAGGAATGTATATACACCATATATGAGTGAATTGGTTCATAACAACAATGAAGTCTCTATAGAGATGTAAAATGTGATGAAATCCCTTATAAAGAAGGTATCCTTAAATTAAGGATAAATCAATCTCAAAATTATGTGTGACAAATATAAATACACCCAATATAATTAGATATTAAGTGTAAAACAATAATAGGTCATTCAGACATATTCAAAGGATGACATATTCAATAACTACATGTTGAACACAAAGAAATCGAAATTGGGTTAAGAAGTTCCCTTGACAGCCTAACAGCGTCACATCAAAATGAGTTGATGAGAGATAAAAAAAGGGTATCTCATCACATGGACATAAAATTTACATCAATAAGAATATATGAGAACATATCCCAACATAACAATATGTAAATTAAAAGACCCAACAAAAGAAGTCTTTTAAAAAGAGGAGGGTGAAAGGTTTCCTTACCGACATGGGTATCTTTCGAAACATACACCTCGTGAAAGAAGGACAATACAACATTGATGTAAATACTCATAAAAGAAATTATATTACACAATGAGTAAAATAATGGGCAGTACATACACCACTCAAAGGAAATTGTGGAAAATGTAGCATAAATCTCACGGGAATAAAAGTGAGATGAAAAAATCCCTTATGAAAACTCGGCAGCCTAACGGTGCCACATAAAACTTCCAAAAGTGGATTTATGAGATCAAATAGGGTCTCCCATAATATGAACATAAAAATTAAAGTATGATGAATATAAAAGAACATCCCCAAAAATAGCAAAGAGGATCTTAAAAGAAGTGACATAAAAGAGAGTACTTAAAAAGAAAGAGATAGGTTGGATCTCTTACGAAAATTCAGAAGCCTAACAGTGCCACTCAAAACATCCAAAATGGATTGATGAGAGAGAATAGGGTCTCTCATCACATGAACATAAAAATTAAAGTAAGATTAATATAAAATAACATCCCAATAACAATAAAGATGAGCTTTAAAATAAATGACATAAAAGAGTGTACTTAGAAAGAAAGAGTGGAGTAGGATCCCTTACCTCGGGTCCGACTTGACTCGATCGTTCTTTAATCTCCTGAATAATAAACTTGAGTTAATTTCAACATGATTAAGAACCTTTTTCAAGCTTATTATTCCTTTTATATCACTTATTTACATGTTATAAACATTACGTAATCATTATGTTAATAATGATTGTTTTGTCGATATTTGGTTCTTAAGTCGAAAGTGGACTTCTTACAATTACATGTTGTTCGTGTGGTCAAAGGTTCTTTATATCCAGAATGACATTCCTGATTTGGATATCTTATATATAATATATATCCAGAATATAAATTTATTTATAATATCACATAATCATTTAGAGGAAAGAAATGAAATGCACCGTTCATGGAGACGGTAAGTCGTACGTACGCATGAACGCTACTTTCATTTCTATGTCGTATTAATGGAATTAAAACTATATGAGAGGTATGTATATTTTAATTCCAGAATTATATTAATCATTTAGATGTATCATAAATCATATATATCCATTATATATATGTACTTATAATAGTACATAATATTTTGAGATAAGAAATGAAATGTATCGTTCATGGAGACGTTAAACCGTACGTACGCATGAACGCTACTTCCATTTCTATTTCATATTTTCTGGAATGGAATCATAATGATATAAGAGTATATTATAATTCCAGTATAATAACATATATAATATCATTAACTTTATCCTTTACACATCCCACAGATGGTATTAACGAATCAAATCACTTTCAGGGGGCGGTAGTCCGCACTTCCTAAAATGAAGATTTCAAGTTTACCCATAATGGAAACAATAATGGTATACCATAAATGAAAAATACAGAAGCTTAAGGAAAGATTTAACATATTATATATCATATATAAAAATAGTGACATCATAATGGCCACCTTTAAAGGTGTTAAATGAGTATTGAACAATCATCGTTTCGGGAGGCAGAATTTCTCCATCCACGGAAACCGTATGTTCTTTAACCATTTGATGTAGTTTTGTGAGAGTGTAGCTAGAATAGATCTTATAACAACATTCTAGTATATTGAATATACTGTTGTTGTTACAAAAGAAGTAAATAAAAAGAGTTTAGGAGGTTGGAGAAGCAAAATAAAACAAATGAACATGAGAGAATGAATTACCTTTAAAAGTGTAACTCCTTTTGATTTGAGCTTAAAGGCTTCCTTTGAAAGGATTCTGACCAAAGGGAATCCTCTAGGATGAGGATAGGGATGTGGAGAGAGTAAATGTGCAGGGGATGGCCGAGCCAAAGGCTTTAGGAGATTGTGAAATGAGGTAGAGGTGGGGGCCTTATATAAGGGGAGAGGAGGGGCACTTTTGGAAATCATGAAACTATTATTTTATTGTCAAAAGTTTTTCGAATTTCTAAGGTCCCACATTGATATATTTCGAAGATACGATGATAAGGCTTCGAAATATTCCCATCCAATAGTTTTTGGACATTTTTAGGTTTTAGATTTTATATTATCATTTCATTTTATTTAAATTGTTCACTAATGAGGTCATCGTTGCATCATCATGATGTCATAATTAAATTAATTTATTTAATGTCTAAAAATTATAACAAAAATATCCCGATGTAGTAAATCTTTTTATCTTTCCAAAGAGTATTTATATACAAATATATTATTAGTATAACCCCTTCTAAAAATTGTTTTAGTAAAAAATTTATGTTAGTGTCATTTTCACCTTTATTTAAAAAAAAGGCATTAAAGTCATTATCTCACCCAAGAGGCTCCATAGGGTCCCCTAAATCGACCCATGGGTTGTCTGGGTCGGCCATGACTCATCCAATAGGGGTAGGACAAGTTTCATGGTTTTTTCATATTTTTATAATATCATTTTTACCTTAAATTACACTAATTACCTTTAATCGCGATTAATGAAAAAAAGTTACTATTCACCAAAAAATTATTTTCATCCCATTGAACCACATTTTACATACTAATGACAACCATGTGTGTCGGATTTTCAAAATTCAATACACATTAGTGGTAAACTTTCATTTAACTAAAAAATCAGTTTGCTTGATTACTACTTTGTGGTTTCACTATTCATCAAAAATTGGAGTTTTTCAGAAAATTACCAAAAAATCACCCTAAGCTATATTTGATATTCTGAATTCAAAAATGAAGTCTATTTTACAAAATTCAAAACATATAAGTCACATTAATTAATTTAATAATTAATTCCCGCTATCATAGAAAATAGCGTGTTTTTATGAAACAATAAGTATTAAAAGATTGACACTAGTTTAAGTCTGATTTCAAAGTGAATTTAATTCCAACGACCAATATTGGATTTAATGGTAAAAATATATTCTAATTTCACTTTAAAACCAATTCAAAAGATAATCTAATCATATAAATTAATTAGATTAAAAATAGGTTTTGAATTAAAATACAACATTTTATACTATTCAATAATAAATGAACTTTATCGGAAAGATACCAAAAATTTACACAAAGTAAATTTTGATGATCCAATTCTTAAGAAGAGTTTTATTTGGTCCAATAGAATGTATAAGAGTGAAAAAAACTACATTTAATGACGGTTCTCCATCAAAAGACGACAAGTGAACCTTTAGTGAAAACTATGGCATATACGCCTAAAATAGAATTCTTTCCATATTTTTAGCCTTTATCTTTTATTGGATAAATGTAAAAACATTTAAAAACATATATAATCATATTTTAGTTATTTCTATCCATTCCCGCCAATACAACAGCTACATGTTAACTACCATTTAAAATAATAATATTTTATTATTAGAGTGCAATGTAAGATTCCCAAGAAACTCGTTGTTGCGTGTTGGGTACGCCATCGAGCATAGCGTCCCCTTTAAAGTCATATTAATATTTTATTCAAAAATATGGATAAATAAGAAAATGTCATATTATTTATTTACCTGGGGTGTTACATTATTCATGCATATATATATATAAATATCATATAATAAGAGGATAAATCGATGTTAAAATGAAACGTCGATAAATACAAATTTCCTTGACTGAATTAACATGAAAATAAACTTTGATATATATATATATATATATATATATATATATATATATTCCAATCACATATATTAATATTATCCTTCAAAAATAATTTTTAATTATAAAAAAAATAGATATACAATCTGTCAAAAATATTTAAGATAACATCTTACTAAAAAAATTATCAAAATTTTCGGAACTTCAAACATGATTGATTTCAAGAAACTAACAATAAAACGTTTTAAAAATAATTTTCCCTTAGAATATAGAATCATAGTGTTGAAGGGTTTTTAATCAAAGAAATATATTAACAATTTTAGAAGAGTAAAATTATAGAAAGGGATGGAATTATAAAATTTGAAGATAAATTATGCATACACAATAATAAATAAACAGTCCCTTGCTATATTCTTCCAAAATTTCAAAAGTGAAAAACATACTGATTTTGAAAAGAAACATAGATGAAATAAATTTCAATTGAAAAATTATAATTTTCGAATAAAATAAATTGACCGAATATATATAAAGATGACATACATGTTTTTGCAGAATCTCCTTCTATTTTGGTAAACTCTTCGGACTCAATTTTCTCTCTCAAAGAAAAGTAGAAAATTAAGAGAAACTCATAAAAAGAACTCTCTCTCCCTCCTGGACAACCTTACCGCACTAATATATTTATAATATAAGATATTTAAGTGGAAAAAAATAAAGGGAATGTATACGTGGTACCAGTACAGCAACGCATTGATTAAATATTTGATGACTCACTCTCTACAAGTGAAATCAGTTATAGGAATGATTAAATTTTCCCTAATTTAGTGGATCAAATGTACTGCTTGTTGATAAATAAAACATATCATTGATAATATATTACATATTATATTCCATGATGAAAAATTCAGGGATTCGGATGATTATTTGTGAGTCTGTTGAAAATGGCACAATAAGACAACGAGAGTATTTGAAAACATATTATTGATATGGACAACCACAGAGACAATTGATACAAATATATTAAAATGGTGCTAAACCGGATTGATAAGATCTAGAGTCGATACATACATCAAAAGATTAATAAATTTGAGCAAAGATGACAAATTGGTAAGTTAATTCATTGAATACAACATCTGGATTGAAGAATACGACAGTAATGGAAAAATCAAATTTCTACATGCATTCGGATAGCAGCAAATTTAATATGATGAAATCGGTTCAACAGATAAGGATTCAGACTATTAAAATAATGACAACTTGAAGAAGATATCGTCATCAGATAAGAAAATTTCAGAGCAGGCGTCAATTTCCAAAGGAAAAATGACAAAACACGGAACCATTGAGTCGATTCTCAATAGATTTGGCAATACTCATATATCCAGATATCAAAATTAGATAGACCTACCTCATCAAAACCGAAACCCTAAATGCAAAAATGGATTTCATTCTTCGGTCCGTTCTTGATCATTCGAATTGAAACTCATCTGAGATTGAACCTCATCACCGTGACCTTGCTCGGACCTTCTTGACTCGGAGTGAACTGTGAGCAGCACCTCAGATTCGTTTCGCAGGCACAACGATATGGCTCGGACAAAACTCATTGGACCAATATGCCTTCACGACGAAAAGAAATCTGATGGACTCCAAATCTCAAATAGAACCC